>JAJHSJ010000006.1:9110567-9170731 GCA_021015155.1 Magnolia officinalis
TATGATCGACCTGCGCTATCGAGTCCTCAATACTCCATCGAGGTGGGCATCCATACGAGAAGTACAAGGAACAAGTGGACAAATACCGGCGACAAAAGGTATTCGAGGTGTTCAAGCTCACCACAGGTAAATCTGAGCCTCACATCCCTTGTCTCAAATCACCAGGTATACTAAAACCCTTAAAAATGTTAGAATATCATAGGATTTTTAGGGTAAGAAAATGTTTTCAAAATAGAAAAATTTTCTAAGTTTTCTTGCCTTGTCGATTTTATCAATACACATCTCGATATGATCGACCTGCGCTGTCGAGTCCTCGATGCTCCATCGATACCATCGAAAAGAGGACCAAATATGTACAACAACCTTATACACATCTGGACAGAATTATCGATGTATCAATACACCTATTGATATCATCGATATTCAAATCTTGAGTCTATCGAAGTTGACTCGATTATATCGGCAGACAGATTTCCGGCGCCCCTGTTTTTCTTAAGAATATCATATAAGCATCGATATATCGAATCCTCCTCGATACCATCGAAATTCAAACCTCGATGATATCGGAAGGCCTTCGATGATATCGGTCTTGGGCTCCAAGTTCTCCAGCAAAATATTTCAGGGTGGTTTATCTATGATCGGGGGTCACTCGATAGAATCGATAATATCGATGCCGTATCGATTGCATCAAACATGGACATAAATTGTCCAACAAGCTTTATAAAAAATCCTCTTGATTTATCGATGCATCGACACAGCTATCGATATCATCGACATTCAAATTCTGATGATCTCGAAGGTCCCTCGATCACTCATAAAAACCTGAAATATTTCAAGTCAAGTCTCTCTCATTTTTCAAGTGTCGATGAATCGAACCTCTCATCGATAGAATCGGAGTTCGAAATCCGATGACATTAACAATCGTTTCGATTCATCGACCAGCTGGCAATAGGTTTCAAAATCATATGATATTGAGTTCGAGTCATTGAGCAGACCATCGATGCTATCGAGAGTATATGCTCGATGATATCGAACCTGCTCGATGATATCGAACTTTGTCATAAATGTGACCGTTTTATATCTATTGGAACCTTTTGCCTATATAAAGAGGATGTGTCTTGTGTTGCTGTGAGAGAAAGAAGAGCGCTTTTGTGTGTTTAACCTTAGATCATATACCCAAACCCTTTCTCTCAAGGGAATTCATCCTCTAATCCACCCTCACCATTGATATTCAATAGAGTGGATTGGGGAATGAACTTCCACATTCAAGGATCCTCCAGCTACTACCTTAATGGTAAATCATGAAGCTGAGATGCCTTGATTGCATAGATGATTGAAATCGCTCTATCTTCCTTATAGGAAAATCTTTTGAGAGTAGGATTTCATCATAACCTTGACCCAACCGGTCGTCATGCATTGGTACATCTTTTGAGTTGCGGATTAAGGAGACTGAAGTTTCTTCATCAACAAAGGAGGAGATCTTCGTCAACATGCTTAATGGGACTCATCCACTTATCTGTAAGTATCTAGAGTCTAGAGGACACTTGTGATCATTCATTTTTAGGACACCTTTCGTCGCCGGTGTTTGTTCGCTTGTTCCTTGTACTTCTCGTTCGAGGCATGTAGCTTGGTTCGTACTTCCGTATGGATGCCCATGATCTTGTCCGCCCTATGTTCTGCTGCAATGCTCGTGCCTGGGTGCTTGGGCAGAGGGACCAAGTCAAGTGTGTGGCGAGGCACTCGTCCGTAGATAATCTGGAACGGTGATTTCCTAGTTGAGCAGTTCACCATGTTGTTGAATGCAAACTCTGCTTGAGACAAGGCCAAATCCCACTGCTTCGGTTTTTCTCCTAAAATACAGCGAAGGAGGTTTCCCAACGTGCGATTCACAACTTCGGTCTGCCCATCAGTCTGTGGGTGGTAAGCACTACTGAATCAAAGTCGTGTATCGAATCGAGTCCACAAAGTCCGCCAAAAGTGGCTAATAAACTTGTGTCACGATCAGAAGTAATGGTCTTGGGGACCCCGTGTAGCCGTACGACCTCCCTGAAGAATAGATTCGCCACGTGTGTTGCATCGAGGGTCTTCTTGCATGGGATAAAGTGCATCATCTTGGAGAAACGATCTATCACCACGAACACCGAATCCATGCCGTGTTGTGTTCATGCGAGACCAAGCACGAAGTTCATTGATAAATCCTCCCAAGGACCGTCAGGCATAGGTACGGGGTGTAGAGAGGCCCGTATTCTGAGATTGCCCCTTGGAGGTCTGACAAACATGACAACGTTGTACGGCTTTCCCATCACACACACGTACTAATTGCGGCAATAATACCGCTCTTCCACAAGAGCTCGCGTCTTGTCTCGCCCAAGGTGTTCACCGAGGCCACCTCCATGTAGCTCCTGAATAATCTGCTCCCTCAGAAAACTTTGGGGAATGCACAATCGATTCCCTTTGAAGAGAAAATCGTCCTGTATATGAAGGTCACTGGGTTGACCTTCTTGACACTTCATCCAAGAATCTTTAAAGTCCTTATCCTCAGCATACAGCTCCTTGAGACAGTCGAAGCCGACCACCTCGTTGCTCATCGTAACAAGTATGATGCACGACGACTAAGTGCATCAGCCACCTTGTTCTGCTGCCCTGACTTGTGCTTCAGAACGAACGTGAATTTCTGTAAAAACGCAACCCATCTAGCATGCACACGATTCACGTTAGTCTGACTATTAATAAACTTTAATGCTTGATGATCAGTGTACAGAACAAAATCTTTTTGAATCAGATAATGCCGCCAATGTCGCAGCGCCTGAATAACTGCGTACAACTTAAGCTCATAAGTCGACCACTTCTTTCGAGCTTCGCTAAGCTTCTCGCTGTAGAAGGCTACCGGCCTGCCTTCCTGTGATAATACTCCTCCAATTCCGATGTATGAAGCGTCACACTCAACCTCAAATAATTTATCGAAATTAGGAAGCATCAAGACCGGTGTTGTAGACAAACGATGTTTGATCTCATGAAAGTTCTTGTCAGCTTTATCGGTCCATTGGAACGGTCCCTTTTTCATGCAATCTGTTGTAGGCGCGACTATGGTGCTAAAATCTCGCACGAATCGACGATAAAAAGTCACCAACCCGTGAAAACTCCTCACCTCATGAATGTTTGTCGGGATCGGCCATTCCCTAATAGCTCGCACCTTTTCATCGTCCACACGAATGCCTGTGGACGTTACAACAAACCCTAGAAACAAAAGGCTGTCAGTTAAAAAACTACACTTCTTCAAGTTGAGGTACAACTTGTTAATTTGTAGGACCTGTAGCACCTGCCTGAGATGTTTCCTGTGCTCCGTCTCATCCTGGCTATATATCAATATGTCATCAAAATATACTATCACAAATCGGCCAGTAAACGATTTTAACACTTGATTCATCAAACGCATAAAAGTACTTGGTGCGTTCGATAGGCCGAAGGGCATGACCAGCCACTCATACAACCCTTCCTTGGTCTTGAATGTCGTTTTCCACTCATCACCGGGTTGGATACGAATCTGATGGTATCTGCTCCTTAGATCTAGTTTAGAGAACACCTTGGCCCCTTCTAGCATATAGAGCATGTCGTCCAATCGTGGTATTGGGAACCGATATTTGATGGTAATTTTGTTGATTGCTCGACTGTCGATACACATGCGTCAGCTTTCATCTTTTTTTGGCGTTAATAATACAGGTACGGCACATGGGCTCATACTCTCTCTCTCAAGAGACCCTTACGGATCAATTCCTCCACTTGCCCCTGAAGCATCTCACACTCCTTTGGACTCATTCGATAATGAGGGCGGTTGGGCAGGCTAGCCCCAGAGATGAGGTCTATGTGATATTGGATGTCCCTCATGGGGGGTAATCCATCAGGTAAATCCTTAGGCCAGACTTCTTTGAATTCGTTCAGCAATAGTCTTAAACTTGGAGGGATATTTAAGGGTTCATTTTCCTTGCCCTTCACCACTACGGCGTATACCTCGCCGGTTTTCTTGAATTCCTCCATGAAATCCCGAATGGTCAAGAGGGAACTCCCCTCCACTTTAGAAGCTTCAGGGTGGTTCACTGGTGTCATAGGGACAAGAATTATTTTTTGACTATCCTTGACGAATACGTAAACATTGTCTCGTTCCCGATGGGTCGCATCACGGTCCGACTGCCAGGGTTGACCGAGTAACAGTGGCAAGCTTCCATGTCAACCACGTCACAAAGTATTTGATCCTTATAATTTTTACCAATTGAAAATGAGATAGTGCATTGTTCAGTTACCTTGGTCTCATTCACCTTTTTTATCCAGCCAATTGAGTACGATGAAAGATGTTTCGTCGTTGGTAGCCGCAACTTGTCCACCATCACCCTTGAGACGATGTTCTCGCTACTACCACTGTCTATGATCACATCACAGACCTTTCTGTTGACAGTGTACCGAGTACGAAATATATCGTGTCGCTGTGGATGTAATTCCTTTTGTGGGGTATAAAGTATTCACCTCACAACTAGAAATTCGCCACGATCATCGCCCGTCATTTCATCGCCACATTCTATTTCTTCAGTGGTTTGCTCATGTTCATCATAGCCATGACCTTCTTCTGCGGCCTCATCTTCAGTGCCCCCTTCGTTTATAGTCAAGTGTGCTGCGGGACGTTGATGACAGGTGTTTGATAAGTGGCCTGGCTGGCCACAGCGGTAACAATTGTTTGACCTTGGCCGAGCATAAGGATTTGGAACCCTACTCGGGCCCGCTGTTGTGGGTGTTGCACGTTGAAGTCTGGATGAGCCGCTTCCCGTATCACGGTTTGCGGTTGTACGAAGTTGAGGACATTCTCCTACTGGATCTTTTCCTCGTCCAAGCACTGGATCCTGCCTGGGACCCGTCATGGGGGGTCGAGTTGAAGGATATGGACGAGCAGGAGCTCTTGTAAGTTTTATTTCTGCCCTACCCGCCAATTGAACTGCTTCATCCACGGTCCCGACTGGGTACATGTGAACTCGATCCTGAATTGTCGGCCGCAACCCACCTATAAATCATGCCACTTTCTGTGACTCAGATTCTGACAGATCGTTTCGTGTAGCCAACCGCTGAAATTCTTGTGTAATCTGTGACAGTTCGATTTCCTTGTTGGCAATTTTGATATTGCTGGAATAGTATCTGCTCATAATCATTGGCCATGATAAGATAGACTCCTTGTTCTGACGGGCTCGTGAGAGTTGTAATTATTCCCACCATGCAGAAGCACCAGATTTTAATTTAAACGCTACCAATTTTACCCTTTTATGATTTAGCACGTCCATATAATCAAAATATCTCTCTACTTCAGCTAGCCAATCAAGGAAATCTTCTATATGTAATAAACCATTAAAACTAGGAAGTTCAGCCTTACCTCGGTAGTCTCTTTCAGCATAATCTAGATGATCGCCTCCATGGATTGGTCGTCGGGCAAAACCCTCATTAAGGTCTTCGTCGCTAGAACTTGAATCATTTGGTGTAGCCATACGGTTTGCCACTAGTAGTGCTCTACGGAAATCGGGGTTGCGTCGTATATCAACCATGGGTAGTGGAGCCACCATAGGTGGTGGAGCACCGCCTAGGGCTCGGGGCGGAAGTAGCGCATCCGCAAGACGGTCGAGCGTTACCTGCAGCCCTTGCATGGTCAACCCGGTGGAAAGCTTCCATTCTTTCCGAAAGATAACGAATCCCTAGATCACCGTCCACAGGATTTTGATTCATACCTTCGTTGTTTGTCATCGGCCCGAGGGGAATCCTCGCTCTGATACAAATTGACGCATGGATGAACGTGATAAGGATAAATACTCTGAATCCACGGAGCTTCTCTGGACTCCTCACAGAGACTTCTCGAATCCACGAGGAAAGAAAGTAGAAAATAGAAATAAATTCTAATAAATTCGAAGCTGATTAATTGATCATTAAAAATGAGTTCACAACCCTTTAAATAGGGATACCAAGCAATGAGAAAGAAATCAGAATCAAACTACAACTAAAACTCCTAGAATTCGCGACTTACTATAAATAGTAAACTTACTATTTATAGACGGTCGTGATGTCTACTAGTGCGCAAGGTTTTCGGCCAAAAATAGTAAGTGTCCTATTTGGCTTCACCAAACCGTTCTCCTAATTATTCTAAGCTCTTTTCACGTTGGGCGCAACTCCTAAAGCCCGACGGATGAAGAGTTATAATCAAAATAAAACTTACTATTTATAGCAAAAACGAAATTAAAGCAAGAAAATGACAGTTGATCCAGTGGTTTTTTGCAATTCCAGGCGTTGCAACCCGGCGTAGCTTGTTCTACCCCAAAATCATATATTTTACGTCAGATAACTCATTCCGGATTGCGAGATACGCCCAATCTAAGGTCCAACGGTCCGGATCACTTTTGTCGTCAACCGGGCCTTTTCTGATCCATCTTGGCCATGAACTGTCCGCGACCCGTTCTACATCACAACCTAACCTTAGGGTGGTGGTACTGGCCAATATGTGGGCCCAGATATGTGTTCTTGGAATCTAACCTGTCCATCAGATGGGTCTCCTAAAATGACCTTCCCTTGAATAATAAGCCTACTCCAAAACTCTGCACATGAAACATGTTGAGAGGGAACGGTCACCGTTGATTAGAGTGGGGGCCACCATGTTGTATATATAGAATCCAGTCTATTCAGACCCTTCATCCGGGTAAGATTAAGCATCAGACCCAAAACAGGTTGTTTTACGACTTTGGTTTGCCTCTGTGAATTTAAGGATGGGCGTCCCCTCCAAACTTGTTTCCTTTCCTGTGGCCCACTTCAGTTTTGGATGAGGATGAGTGTTGGGGCTTCGGGCTTTTTTTTTTTTATATACTGTGTATCTAATGGATGGATTGGATGGTTTAAATATATCGCGTGGACCCCACATCTGGAGAATATCCCCTTTCAAACTGTACTCACTTCCGCAGATCGGGTCCATTCATCTGTCTTGAGACTTCCAAGGGACCTCTTGTTTCGATCTTGGTTTCAGTAGGGACCCCTCCAGTACTGACGCTGTGGGCCCTATCATGATGTGTTTGTTTCATCCACATTGTCCATCCATTTTTTTTCGTTTCATTTTAGGGTACGGTCCCAAAAATCAGGCAGAACCAAATTTCAGGTGGACCACACCACAGGAAACAGGAAACAGTGGTGATTTAACGCCCATCCTTAAAAACTTCCTATGGCCCACTGTAATGTCTATTTGCCATCCAGCCCTCTCATTAGGTCACACATACCTGGATGAAGGGAAAACACAAATATCAGCTTTTATAGCTCCCAAGATGTTTTTAATGGTGGGCGTTCAATCACCAATATTTCCTGTAGTGCGGTCCACCTAAGATTTGATTCTCTAAAATGAGCTGCCAAAATGAATGGACGGCGTGGATAAAACAGATACACCATGGTAAGCCCACAGAGCTTTTCCAGCACTGACGTGGGTATTGGAGTGGTCACTACCGAATCCAGTCCCTTTCTTGGACGCGGATTGCGTCCTACCCCTAATCCGTCCGGTCAGGGCTCTGTGGGGCCCACCGTGATGTAAGTGCTTTATCCACGCCCTATAACGATTTTTTCAGAAAATTTTAATACGTTAACCAAAAAATGAGGCAGGTCCAAGGCTTGAGTGGACCACAAACTGGGAAATGAACTTCCACCGTTAAAAGCTTCTTGGGAGCCCGAGAAGTTTCGGATCAAGCTGATATTTGTGTTTTCATTTCATCCACGTCTACATGACCTTATGAATAGGTTTTATGGTAAAAAAAAATCACGTGGGCCCTTAGAAAGGTTTCAATGGTGGGTATCATATCAGTGCAGGTTCCTTTGTTGTGGTCCATCAAGCCTTGGACCCGCCTCATTTTTTGGTTAACATATTAAAATTTTCTGAAAAAATCGCTATAGGGCTTGGATAAGCATTTACATCACGGTGGGCCCCACAGAGCCCTGCCCGGACGGTTTACCGTCCGGGCAGGGGTAGGACGCAATCCGCGTCCCCCTTTCTTTCATGGTGTCATCGAAGTGACACATCATCAGCCAATTTCAGAAAATCGTGGACGCGGATTGCGTCCTACCCCCGCCCGGACGGTAATCCATCTGGGCAGGGTTCTGTGGAGCCCACCATGATGTAACTGTTTCATCCTGCCGTCCAACCATTTTTTCAGAAAATTTTAATATGTGAACCAAAAAATGAGGCAGGTCCAAGGCTTGAGTGGACTACAAAGTGGGGATTGAACGTCCACCATTAAAAGCTTCTTGGGAGCCAGAGAAGTTTCGGATCAAGCTGATGTTTGTGTTTTCACTTCATCCACGTCTACGTGACCTTATGAATAGGTTTTATGGTAAAAAAAACATCACGTGGGCCCTTAGAAAGGTTTCAACGGTGGTTGTCATATCAGTGCAGGTTCCTTTGGTGTGGTCCACTCAAGCCTTAGACCTGCCTCATTTTTTTGGATCACAAATTAAAATTTTCTGAAAAAATGGTTGGACGGCGGGATAAAACAGTTACATCACGGTGGGCTCCACAGAGCCCTGCCCGGACGGATTACCGTCCGGTCGAGGGTAGGACGCAATCCGCGTCCGAAAATCGGTCGGGGTTAGGACGCAATCCGTGTCCGAAAATCGTAGGGTGGGCCCAACGATAACATGACAGGTATTCATTCCATGCATACGACATTCAATACACTCATATGTAACTGAACATTTTCGTATACTCATCAACCTCAAGTATGCTCGAATCCGTGGTTCCCATGAAGGAATGCGTCCAAAATAAGGATATAGACTTCCACATGAGCGAATGACGTGGCATTCCCTTCCTTTACAAAGCTCACACGGTTCGACTGTTCTTTCTTAGATGCGTCTAGAGTTATTTAATGAAGTGAAAGTCAATGTTATAGCTTTTTAGGCCCCGTTTGGTAAATGATAATCTTATCATCTGAATTGAAATTCGTTTGTAGTAGTTTTGAAAACTATGTTGCAAGAGAGAGAAGTATGAAACGTATCAAAACTCCTTTCTTTCAGGCCTCTTACATGAATTTAGCATTTTTAGTCTAATTAAAACACTTAACGTGTAACTAGAGCTGGGCATCGAGTCAAGTCGGACCGAGTTAGGGCTGACTCAACTCGATCCGGTTTTGAAATAAGCCTAACCCGAGCTCGATTCAACTCAATACTGAGTCCAACATGCCTGACTCGATCTGAGTTCGGTTTGGCCTAGACTGATCCAGACCAAGTCCAATCCGGTCAGAAGTACCGAGTCGAGTCGAGTTGGCACCGAGTCGGATTGAGAGATGAGGGAGGGAGGGAGGGAGAGGAGAGGAGAGAGAAAGGAGGAGGAGGGTGATGGTGGTAGGTGGTTGCCGGGCTTGGAAGAGGAAGAGGAGGGTGAGGGAGGGAATGGAGAGGAGAGAAAGGAGGAGGAGGATGAGGGAGGGAATGGAGAGGAGAGAAAGGAGGAGGAGGGTGATGGTGATGGGTGGTTGCCGAGCTCGGAAGACGAGGAGGATGAGGGAGGGAGAAAGAGGGGTTGGGATCAGATTGGGGTAGAGTTTGAGAGTAAGGTCTAGTCGAGTCTAACCGGATCGAGTTTTGGGTCGAGTTACTGGGTAACTCGAACTTGACTCGGTTTGAGTTCAGATTGGGAGAAGCTTACTCGGTTTGGACCGACTCACCCATTCGGTTCAGGTCGAGTCGGATTGAACCGAGTCGGACGAGTCGAGTTAACCGAATCGGGTTGTCCCATGCCCACCTCTATGTGTAACATAGTTGAATTATACTACCGCTACACAAATTTAAACTGATCATACCTTTAAGAAGATCCAAACCCTTGATCAATCAGGCCTACCTAATAAAATTCCTACCGTTTCTTAATATTAGGGTGAAAGTGGGCCAGATAAGATCACACAAAGGCCCAGGAGGTGGCCGTAAAGGCTTTCAGGCCAGGACTAGACCCGCTTAGTCATAGGGGTTGCAATGGGGGCCAGGGCTAGGGCCTTATACCTAATCAGGCGTAAAAGGTCCATTGGCCCAAGGCCAAGCCCATAAGGCATAAAAGGCCCATTAGCCCTAATCAAGTGATCAAGGGTTTGAAATAAGTATAAAGAATTTTCTTTTTTCTACATACAAACGGTTTGGAATGTTGTCTTTAAAAGTATACATGTACATCAAATGAGAACCATGAACAAGCGTCTTCTTACCATTATGATGGTAGCTCTAAGGGTAACAATGGGCCAGTCTTGGGTTTTGATAGGACAGGACCCATCATTTTTCCGGCCAGGCTTAATCTTAGGTCATTTAAGCTCATCCCAACCTGTTCACATGTACATGTCTTCATGTCTTATATCCTAGAAATATTCCATCCTAATCCATGATTAGATAATGCATGCATCTTGAATGTAGACTGTTGATTATTATTATTATTATTTTTATTATTTTTGTCTACTTCCTTGTGCACGTTTCATCGACTTAAATCAACAATAGATTAGGAACATTCAAGTGGATCATAGGGCATTTATCAAATATCGTGCCAGCCCCTAACCATAATTTCCAGGCTAGGGCATGGGCCTCCTGTTATAGGCCTTGTCGGACTTGGGCTACTGGGACCTTGGACCTCAGGTGTCAACGGGCCTGGTCTGGCCCGTTGCTCCCCTAGGTAGTGCATTTAATGATTGGATTGGGTGCACAGGCGAGGCCAGGCCGAGCAATTCATCAGTGGCCTTGGCTTGACGGGGCCCGCGCATCGGACATAGATTTGAGGCCCATGCCCGGCCAACAGGCCTAGTTCAGATGCCTAATCCGTGGCCTTATAGGGCTAGGTCACTGGACCCAAGTGGACCCCCCAGCCTATTTTCACCCTAACAGTTAAGGGTGCACACGGAACCGGTAGAACCAATAAACCAGACTTGAACTGACCAGACCGCACGGTTTGATCCGATTCTGAAGTGCACCGGTTCGGTTCTGGTTTTGAAAATAAAAGGATTGGTTAGTTCGGTTCGGTTCTCGGTTTGTGATTATGTAGAACCGAACAGGCCCGTGAACCGGACTGTAGAGCCGAACCCTGAAACCGAATCTAGAGCCAAACCTCTTAGTTAATAAATATTTAAAATTTATTTTTTAAAACATAAAAAATTAGGCCATTCATCAAATGGATCACAACATGAATAGACATTGGTAGCAAAATCATTTTCGAAACACGAAAAGGTCATAAAAACAAACCATGCCAAGATTACTCTCCGTCTAAATTTTCAATACAAGAGCTTGGCTTAGATTATTAAAAATAAAAAAAACAAAATTAAAAAATTAAAATTTGTAATTGGGCTGGATTATGAAAAGCCAGAACCATATGATTGAACCCAAACTGAACTGTAACCGAACCGGTTTTATACAGTCCAGTTCCAATTCAGTTCTAGGGGGCAAACAGTTTGGTTCCAGTTCTACTTTTCTTGGAACTGTTGGGAACGATTCGATTTCAATTTCACCCCAGAACCAGACCGAACCGAACCGAACTGTGTGCACCCCTACTAACACTGGATTGTGTAGGACGTGATTGAGTTTAGGTCATGGAGTGAGCATGGTGAAGCCTAAGCCGGACCCATTTCCCCACCTATTGGATAAAGCTCTTGAAGGATTTTAAACCAAGGTCGCTCAACGTGTGGTTGGTACACCTGCATTCGTTGGTACACTGCAGTGGCAGTACATCAGTCGTAAGCATCTCATACGGTGCCACGTTTTCTTTTCAAGAGGAATCCTATGATCCTCGACTATATGTAGCCTAAAATTGTACAAATGGAGCCCACTCCCTCTTCTACGTGGACTGTCACTGCATTCTTTTCTTAACCGTCTACTTTCGGGCCCCAGATTAAAGGACCAGCTCATCCGCTCGGGGATGTTTTGAGGTAATCCCCTATCTAAGGTGGGGCCGATCATTACAACCGTTTAGATCACCATAGCATGGGTCCCCAAGTTGCATTGACAGTGTTATATATAGATGAAAGAATGTGGATCCCAAGAAAAAGATTGTGGGCCCATTCCTGTTGTTTTTTGATGGTTGTGGCAGGCCTGCCAAAAAGAAAAAAAAAAGATTGTGGGCCCCATTACTGGATGGATGTTCATACAGGGTGGCAGTGTAATAACTTAAGCCATGAAAGGAGCAAGGACGTTAGAGGATTCAGTAGAGAGGACAATTCGCTTCACGTATATTGAAAATAGGCCGGGCCCACACGTCTGTACGGCTCATGAGCTAAGGATGTGAGTCCATGCTATCTACGGCCCATGGTCAATGTGGGCCTGACCCGCATGCCATGAAACTCAGCTAAAACAGCGTCGAGATCAGATGGACTCGCACCAATCCGGTTCCTTTCGTGAACTTTTTATGTGGCCCGCCACAAGACAGACGGATAGGATTGCGTGATTTGGTGGGCCATTTCTCGTAAGGCACTATAGTATGGTGATCAAGGCAGTGGATTTAGTGGGCCATTTTTCAGAAGGCAATGGTAGCCATCTCATCCATAGTTGCTTTCAAAGTTGAATGGGATGGTTCACTCTTAAGAGAGCAATTGATCGACGTTTAGTGGACCAAACCCATACACTGAAATTTTGGGTCCGCCAGATCAACGGTTCAGATCATGTAGATGTTTGCCACGCACTCGGGTTGCTAATGACGCGGGGTCAATAGACGGAACGCCCAGGTGGATGCATCCCTGAGAGTGGGGCCCACCTCGATGTATTTGTTGTATATCCATGCCGTCCATCAGTTTTTCCAGCTCGTTTTAGGAGATGGTATTAAAAATGAAACATATAAAATCTCAGGTGGACTACAAATTAGGGATTGAACTCTTACCATTAAAAACTTTCGGGGAGCCACAAAAGTTTTGGATCAAGCTGCTATTTCTGTTTTCCCTTCATCCAGGTCCGTTTGACCCTATCAACAGGTTGGATGGAAAATAAACATTATGCCGGACCCTAGAAATTTTTTAATGGCGGGTGTTCATTTACCACTGTTTCCGGTGGTGTGGTCCACCTGAGATTTATTCATTCTTAATTTTTAATTATATACAATATAATGAAATGAAAAAATATATGGACGGCGTGGATATACAACAACTACATCTAAGTAGGCCCCATGGTCAAGGCCGCACCCACCTAGCTACATCCTGGGTCGCACCTAATCCACGTTCTAATAGATGAAGGTCGGGTGAGTTCGTACGATACACCTTGGGTTACCTTTACAAGTGGGACCCATGATTCAGTGATGCAGACCAGTGACGTGACGTGCTTCACGGACGGTGCATGCACAATAAAACACCAGATGATGATCCCACATTCTTTGGATTAAATGTAGACTGTTGCTTGTATTTTCCATCTAAACCATATATATATATATATATATATATATATATATATATATATATATATATATATATTTTGCTGGACGGCAGTTGGCATGCATGCACCTCGCTCCAAGCCGTCAAAATCGTGGGCCCATCTGAAGTATTGTCAAATCATTCTCATTTTGGACACGACTTCCGTCTAAAGTGGGCCCCTGGTTTTGACATTTCTGATGAACGTATAGGAACTTTATTAATCATATATACGACTGTACATCTCTGCTCATATACACGCCAGCACAAGTGCCATCTTGGCATATGTGTGCTGAATCCAAGCTTTTCCTAAGGTGGGCCATATAGCTTACATCTTCTGAAGATTCTGAACCATCCTCAGTTATGAAAGTGCATGTACAAAACAAACACAAGGTCCGTCCATTTCTTTCGTGTACGGTTGTCCAACTTAGGACTTTTTTTTTTTTATGTCACGTGTACAATGGATATTGGCATTCAAATGGATGCTCACACGTGCGACAGGATCTGCTGTCTTCGGATATACATGCGAACGTAGATAGATTTTCTAGAATACATCCCAACATACAGGATATGCGCGCAACCCGTTGGATTGATGTCCTTTCAATGACTCAAGCTGTTTTTATATATGATGAGCCGCAAATGAGCAAAGGTTTTAAATATTTCAATCTTAGTTCTTTTTTTCATACCCTTAATCTAAGATGAGGCCCATCTTATAAACGGTCTAGATCATTGGAATATAACCCCGAGCAGGTGTACCTAAGCCGGCCGTATATTTTGAACCTTTCTAAGTTTACATGCAGGCACAAGACAGATCATGGACACGCCACAAATATGCCAGCTCGAAACATTGGTACTATATCTGAATCTTTCTTCAGTCTTGCACGAGGACTGCACTGCATGCTGAGTATATTCTGTGGGGCCTACGGTAATATATGTATTTGTTTTATCAAGTGTACCACATCACAAGAAAGTGTAGGCAGTTAATCTCATCTGTTGAAGGCTTCTTGGGAGGATTAGAAGTTTTGGATCAACTTGTGTTTCCCTTTCATCTCATGTTTGTGTGACCTTATGAAGAGGTTGAATGGTACATGAACATCAGTATATGCCCAAGGAAGGTTTTAAGTACGAATGTCGAATGTTGTTATCCTCACGGTTTATGTGGTTCACTTGAGCTTTGAGTATACTTTATCAATTTTGACTCCGTGCCGGAAAATGAAAAAAAGAAAAAGAAAAAAAAAAAGAAGGAGAAGGATAAATAACATGATGAGACACCTACAACATGGTAGGCTCCACATAGTTTACTAAGTATATTAGTACACTGAGTTAGCACTCAGTCTGCATCCAATCAATCACATCAGCTTTTATTTTTAAGAACATCAAAGGGCCTACAGCTAGAGGTGCACTAGAGTCGAGTCCGAGCCGAGGTTTTCTCAGCTCGTGCTCGCCTCGGCTCTACCTTCGAGATTGGAACAGCAACCATGCTCAGCTCGGCTAGTAGATTGGTCCAGTCCGAGCTGAGTTCAAGCTCTTCAACACCAACCTTGGGAGGATCGTCATGTCTGCTGCTTTCATCAATAGTATCATCGGATGGGTGATGTACACTATTGCAATCGCCCTTGTTCGGAATGAAAATTCCCCTGTTGCTTCCCTTTGGACTGTCCTCTCCACAGCTGCCTATGTTTTCATTTGTATCTTCATGGTGAGGCCTGCCATCCTTTGGGTAATACAACGAACACCAGATGGGTAGTCATTCGATGACCTACACATATCCATGATCCTCTGCGGCGTTATGGTGTGTGGATTGATTGCAGATGTGATTGGAATACATTTCATATTTGGGTCTTTTGTGTTTGGGCTTGTGATACTGAATAGGCCGTTGAGGGCTGCGTTAACTGAGAAGCTGGAGGATTTTGTATCAGGACTGATGTTGCCGCTCTTCTTCACCATCAGCGGACTAAAGACGAATTTGTCATTTGTAGAGAAAGGGGAGGGGTTGGTTTTGATGGGAATAATTCTAGCAGCTTGCATTGGCAAGGTCGGCAGCACTTAAAACTCAATCCGAGTCGAGTTCGAGCCGAGTCGAGCTCAATACCGAGTCGAGCTAGGTCCAACTCGGACTCGACTCGAAATATTCTGAGCTCCCAAAAAAAGGCTCGACTCGGTTCGAACAGAGTTTCGATCCGAGTCGAGTCGAGCTAAGTCGAACGAGTTACCGAGCTAACTTTGCTCATGTACAGCTCTACCTAGAGCTCAATAATCACAAGAGCAAATAGAAGGAAGGATCCACACCCATAGGTAGGGAGACAAGAAAGAAAATGCCCACACCACTAGGACAGAGAAACAAAAGAGTAAAACTTAAAAATCAATAAGTAAAAAAGAGTCGCCCACTATTGATGCAAAAATCTGGCTTCTCTAACCGTGCCCCGACGGCTAGCTACGAGCCCTAATAGCTAGCTACGAGCCCTGTGAGTCTGCACAAGAGAAGGACAAAGGAGACCCTGGCTTAAGCAGGGGACCCTCCGATGCCAAAATCAGGATAGGAATTTAGGTCAAAGTAATGTAGCTGGGGGTTTAGAGTGTCAAATGTTGCGTACTTATTCTAATGGATTCATCTCATATTTACACCTGTGAATTAAAGGGAACGTGGCCGCCAATCTCGGCACGATCTCTTCCATCAAGCGGGAGCTGCGCATGCACTGATGTCGGTCGTTATCCTTAGATCGTGCACCGGATAACTCTCTAACATGCCGCATTGGGATTGATCCCTTAGCGTGATCCTCGGCCATGTGTGCATTCGAGCCGATCTCAACCCATGGCCCTCCGAGTCCATGAGTGAGTTAGTCTTGGTCGGATCTTGGATGACCTATGTCGGCCTCCGATTCTTGCCTATGGATCGGAGATATAGCGCCATATTCCCATTGGAGCTGGGCCTCGCTCACGATTCTCCGAGCTACTGATTGGAGTTGACGAGTCGGTCGCATTCTGGTTTCTTCCAAGTTCCTGGTTGGAGTCAAGGATTAGACGCACGATCCAGGGTCGTAGTTCTTCAGATGAGAGTTCCAGACATTGGTGTGGCCCAATCTGCTTCTCTTCCATAACCCTAGTTTTGGAATTATAGTTTGGAAATGTGGTCAGCTTGGATGTAGTGCTATTATGTCGAGGCTCTGCTCATCACTTTCTACAAGTCAGCCTTTATTGAATTCGGGTCAGATTTTCCCATAACACCCACTATGATATTTCTAAGAAATTCACTTTGTTCATCTACTTTGTGAGATCTTATTCAAACATGAGCCTAAAAACAAGATAAATCAAAAACTCAAGTAAGCCAATGATAGGAAACAATGGATTGAATATTTACTGTAGAAACATTAGTGAGGCCTCAAGTTTTGAAATAGGCTAATATTTTTTGTATTTTCAGTTCATCCCAATAGGAATAACCTTATGAACGGTTTAGAAGACATAAATATCATGGTGAAACCAAGGGAGTTTCAACTATAGACATTTTTGTACCCACTTTCTCATATTATGTGTTCCACTGTATTTTTTAATCTATCTCATTTAAGTGAATTTCTCACTAACATCATGATAGGCCCATCTCATTTCTGACTGCAGGAAGCATAGTAGCCAATCTGCAAAGTGGGCAGTCTTTTGCAAGACGCAAGTAGATCCACTCATCTAGTGGACCACATTATTCAGAGATTTACAGTTGGTAGTTATGTAAATTTAATTTTCAATTCTTAGTATAATTAGGATTAAAATTATTTATTATTTTATCACTTCGACAAAAAGTTTTTTTTTTTTTTATTGTTTTAAAATTATTCTGCTCTCTCTCTCTCACGGAAGTTAATTCTCATAAAACCAGATGTAATCCAAGTGCTCGTAGCAACATGGAAGCAAAGTTTTCATAGGCCCATATTAGCTAATATATGCCCACGTTCAAAGAAATCATCGAAAACTTTAGACGGTCCACTCGTCAAATAGTACACGTTTTGTCCATATGACCTTATGAACAGGTTGGATGGCAAATAAAAATCATGCTGGGTCTTTGGAAGGTTTCACGGGTGCAAATCATCATCACGGCTGCTTCCTGTCGTGTGGTCCACTTGAGCCTGGGATCTTCCTCATTTTTCGTTTTCAATACTAAAATGATATGGAAAATGAATGAACGGTGCGGATAAACCCATATATCACCGTGGCGTTAGGAGATCCGGGATATTCCGAGCTGCTACAGGCGGCGGTATTACCCAATCCGCGTCCGAAACAAAAGCAAGCGGATTGGCTGGTGGGACGCGAATTGCCTCCTACCCCCGCCCGGGCAGGGCTCTGTGGGGCCCACCGTGTTGTAAGTGTTTTATCCACGCCGTTAAACATTTTTTTTAGATAATTTTAATATATAAGCCAAAAAATGAGGCAGGTCCAAGGCTTAAGTGGATCACAAAGTGGAGATTGAACATCCACCATTAAAAACTTCTACGGAGCTGGAGAAGTTTCAGATCAAGCTAATATTTGTGTTTTCACTTCATCCACGTCTAAATGACCTTATGAATACGTTATATGGTAAAAAAAAAAAAGAAAAAAAAAAGCATCACGTTGGCCCTTAGAAAGGTTGCAACGGTGGGTGTCATTATCAGTGCAGCTTCCTTTGGTGTAGTCGACTTAAGCACGAGTCTTCTAGCTGCCTATTTTTTGCTCACATATTAAAATTATCAGAAAAAAGTGTTTAACGGCGTGATTAAAACACTTACAACACAGTGGGCCCGACAGAGCCCTGCCTGGACGGATTACCATCCAGGTGGGGGTAGGAGACGGTGGACGCGGATTGTGTCCTACCCCAGCTCGGACGGTAATCCGTCTGGGCAGGGCTATGTAGGTTCTATTGTAATGTAATTATTTTATCTACACCATTAATTGTTTTTCTCAAATCATTTTAAGGTATTATACAAAAAATGAAGCAAATACACAGGGACCACATCAAAGGAAGCTGCAGTGATAATGACACCCACCGATGAAACATTTCTAAGGGCCACCGTAATGTTTTTTTACCACCCAACCTATTAATAAGGTCATGCAAACTTGGATGAAGTGAAAACACAAATTTCATCTTGATCCGACACTTCTCCAGCTCCTAAGAAGTTTTTAATGGTGGAAGTTTAATCCCCCATTTGTGGTCCACTTAAGCCTTGAAACTAGCTCAATTTTTTGTTCATACCTTAAATTAATCATATAAAAACAATTAACAGTGTGGATAAAATACTTACATCAGGGTGGCCCCACATAGCCCTGCCCGGACGGATTACCGTCCGGACGGAGGTAGGACGCGATCCGCGTTCTTGGCTGGTGTACCTATGTGGCTGCTGTATCCATGTCAGCAAGTTCTGTAGATTTGATTATGAGGTATGTGTTATATCCAAATCGTTTATCCATTTGGCGAGCTCTTCTTAAGGCTTGAGACGACAAATTAGACTGATCTAATTATCAAGTGGACCACACTGTAAAAAGCAGTAGGGGGAGTGAACATCTACCATTGAAACCCTTTTTGGGGTCACAGAAGCTTTGGATCAATATGAAATTTGTTTTTCTTCTTCATTCAGGTCTTTGTGACCTTATGAAAAGATTGGATGGAAAATAAACATTATCGTGGGCCCTACAAAATTTTTAACAGTGAAAATCATTATCTCTACGGTTATTTATGGTGTTGTCCAGATGATCTTTAGATATGATTCCTTTCTGGATAATGCTCTAAAATGATCTCTAAAAGTAGATGATCTGTGTATATATAATAAATACATAAATATAGGGTCCATAAAACTTTGGTCTTCACAGTACACGTATCTACAGCAGCTATATAGCTGGTGTGTGGTACACCAGCCAACCCACGAGGTGCCATACTATCCAGTGGAAGCGGGTTGGCTGGTGTACCACACATCAGCTATATTGAACAAGTTTTGTGGGTCCCATCATGAGGTATATGTTATATCCAAACCGTCCATCCATCTGGTGAGTTTGTATTAAGGCTTAAGACGAAAAAAAGAAAGACAGATATAAAGTTAAATGGTACCACACTGCAAAAAGCAGTGGGGGATTGAACGTCTACCATTGAAACCCTTTTAGGGGTCATAAAAGTGTAGGATCAATATGAAATTTGTTTTTTCTCTCCATCCTTTAATTTTGACCTTATTAAGGGATTGAATGGAAAATAAATGTCATGGTGGGCCCTACAAATATTTTAACAGTGAAAATCATTACTCTCGCTCCTATTTTTGGTGTGTTCCATTTAAGCTTTGGATATGATTAAACTTTTTTGTATAATGCTTTAAAATGATCTTGAAAAATGGTTGGACGGTGTGGATATAATAAATACATCATTGTGGGGCCATGTAACTTTGATCTCCCTTGAACCGTTGGTACAACTCGGCGCTCGTCTTCGCAGCACACGTATCAACAGCAGCTATATAGCTGGTGTGTGGTACACCAGCCAATCCGCTTCCCTATCCAGCGTGACAAGTTGGATTTTTGACCCGTGGACTTCCCTGCTGACTGCGTCTGCCAACATGTGCAGCTCACGTGCTGAGCTGGTCCGGCGATCTAAAACCACCTACAGTACCAATAACTGATGGTCAAATAATTACACCCAGGTGGTGATCCCCGCCGTTGAATTTTTGGAATTGATGAACCGTATTTAGTGCTCTAAATTCATCTACATAAGTTCTACTGGTCAGAACAAACCTCTCAGAAGGAAACGGATAAGCTACTCCCTCTGCCACCAGCCAATGGCTGGTGGTGAGTACTCTGTGGGCTCAACCATGATGTATGTGTTTCATCTATTCCGTCCATCTATTTTTGTAGATCATTTTAGGATATGAGACGAAAAATGAGGTATATCCCAATCTCATGTGGCCCACATTACAGGAAACAGTGTTGAATGAACTTTGACCATTAAAAACGTTTTGGAGGCCATAAAAGTTTTGGATCAAGATGATCTTTGTTTTTTCCCTTCATCTAGGTCTGTATGACCTAATCAACAGATTGGATGTCAAATAAATGGTACAGTGCGCCATAGGAGGATTTTAATGGTGGATATCCAATCACTATTGTTTTCCTGTAGTGTGGTCCACCTGAGATTTATATCCCTCTCATTTTTGGGATAAAGACATAAAATGATCTGTAAAAATGGATGAAACACATACATCATGGTGGGGCCCACAGAGCACCGACCACCAGCCACCTGGCTAGTGACAGGGGGAGTAGCCAATCCGTTTCCCTCTCAAAATAATTTTCTTGTAGTGGCCCAGTACACCATAGCATCCAAACATGGACGGTTTTGATCGTTGGAATGGGGGTACATGCTGACCATCCCGAGCTGCGACTGAGGCAAAGATAACTCATCTCAGCAAACCACCACCTAAAAAACCTACGATCTCTCCAACCTTTCTAATCAATCTTAATAGCTAAGTATTTTATTTGCATGGTGTCACCCTTTTAATTTCACCCTCCTAATATCACTGATTTGATACTCTGGCTGTATGATGGATGATAGGCAGGCAACTCGTAACTACTTGGAAATTGCATACGTGGCATGTAAGTAAGCCATATTAAACTTCTAAATTATATATGGGCTCCAGGTTAGATGCATATATAATGAAAAAAAAAAAAGAAAAAAAAAAAAACATTAAGCTTATTTAAAATTACAACTATCAGTTTAGTGGGCAGTTAGTGGACCGTTAAAATTAAAAATACCTGGCGGACTTATTTGAAGAAACAAGTGTCCATGAATCAGAGGCTAGGATTGAATAATTTGACTTTGGGAGTGTTACTTCATGAATTTGGAAACCGCTTCTTCTCTGCATATGATTTTGGGAGTGTTCTCCATATATTGCATCTTGCAACCGTATTTTAGTTTCTCAGTAATGGGATTGCAAGTGGGCTTGGCTAGTGAAGACCCAGCTAGTGTCTAGCCCACTTTGGACTGGGTTTGAGGTGAGCCAGGTGTTCAACGGGTTCAGCAAGAGACGGACCCGTGGGTCTTTTTTGACACGGAGACTTGGACCCAGCTCGTCCATTCTTAAGTCGTGGGGTGGATCGTCCAAGTCGGACTTACTGAGTACGAGTCGACTCGGAGGAGTATTTAGCTTGGGCCCAGTTGCTGCCTCTTCGGCAGGTCGATATTGCATTCAGGACCAGACACATGCAGACCATATACGTCCAACCACTGAAATGACCGGATTTCGCAAATTTACTAACTTGGCACGTGTGTGAGTGCCGCCATGGATGGCTTAGAACTTCTGGTTGTTAATAGAAAATGAGATGATCTCAAGCATTGATGTAGTTCCCTAAGCCTACAATCATTTACATCTCTGTCTATCTACACACCAATGCGGCTACACGTGCAAGATCCGAGCAGTCCATCAGGTCCAAATCTGGCAGTTTTACTGATCAGATGTACACCGCGTATGAAATAAGTGGAAAGAGGAAGAAAATAGAGAATGGCCACCTGAAAAGTAGACCGGCGAGACTTTTGGACTATACGGTGTACTGGCATGATGGACTGCTGATCTTGCACGAGTCTGGTATAAGCGTGCGGGCCTGGCAAACCTGATTAGTATAGCATCTCTCTGCTCCCATGGAAACAGGCCGTACTAGTAATAGTAGTATACAAGTGCAGAAGCACCTGAAGAGGAATCACGGATCTCATAGGAATGCATGTTTGATTTGCCCCTTCATTAATCCGCCACAAGCTTACTTCGGATGGAAACAAAAGAGACTACATTGCACTTCAATTTGCATTTTACACAGCTTTTCTTTAGTTGAGATATAATTCATTCACGGTATGATCCTAACCGTCTAAGTGGCAACCATCAACTCACCAAATTCAGTGCTCTCTATTAGACGGCTAAGAAAGTTAAGATCTTCCCATCATTCTGATTTTTTGGAATGGGGGCCATGATTTGGATGATCTAGATTAACTTGCATGTAAGGCATGTGAAACGGAGGAGTCGGAATTGTTTGTGTCCCCCGGCCACAGGAACAACCTATGTGGGGCTCACAAAGATTACCTGACAAATCCACTCCGTCCATCAGTTTCTAAAAGAGACGAGTAATCCAAAAATCAAGAAGATACAAAACTCAGATGGGCCATGGTACATGAAACAGCGAGAACGGAAACGTCTACCGTTAAAATCGTCCTGGAGCCGACAATGATCTTTATATGCCATCCAGACCGATTCATAAGGTTGTTATCACAAAGATGAACTGTCGGATGAAATATCATCTTGAAATCAAGCTTCTTTGGGTCGGCTTAAAGTCGGGCGGGTTGGGTCAGGTTGGTGCTCAACCCTAGCCCAACCCAAGGTTCCTATACCTCAACCCTAAGCCAACTCAACCCAACCCAACCTCGGGTTGGGAATTCTCAACCCAAGCCCAACTCAAGCGGGCTGGATCAGGTTAGCTTGGTTGGTCGGGTTAATATATGCTAATATTTTCATTATTACATTAGTTTATTATATTTTCAATAAACGTCTTTTTTTATATATATATACATATAATTTTATTAATTATATATGTAGTTATTTATCATAAAGAAGTCCATTTTTTCTAAACAAACAAGTTAAAATATAGGACAACTACTTAAAAAGTCATATTGTGTATCAAGCAATCTATTTGGGAGAGAGAAATCCGGCATATCTTGTTAGCTTGAGTCATCGAAAATGATGTGGACCAATGAAACCCGACAACATTGGAATTTCCTGTGCCTTCAACACAGACGATCCACACTCAATTATAATTAATGTATAAGGAACTTATATATATTGTTCAAGTTTGGGTTGGGTCGGGCAACCCGAGACCTCAACCAGAGCCCAAACCAGGTTTTGTCGGGTTGGTGTTTGTATGGCCCAAGCCCAAGCCCAAGCCCCAACCCGATACATCCTGCCCAAGCCCAACCCAATGTCGAGTTGGTCACGGATCGGTCGGGTTGAACCCACCCAACTTTCAGCCCTAGTCCCCAAAAAGTTGTAAATTCTCCGTTGTTTAATTTGGTTTCACCCACCTGACTTCTTCATCTGACTGATTTTTGGATTTCCAAGCTATTGTGGTCTCGAGAAACAAATGTATAGAGTGGATTTGTCACCGGAATCTCTGGGCCTCACGTAACTTCCCACTAGTGTTGTACACGAACAGAGTTAGCGTGGTTAGCTCGCTTGACTCGACTAGAAAAAGTTTGATTTGACTCAGTTCGAAACTGAGTTCTAGCTGAGTCGAGCTGATTTTTTAAGCTCGAAAAAATTTCGAACCGAGTTTGAGCTTGCCTAAGCTCAACTCAACTCAAATCGAACTAGTTCAGTGACTCGATTATTTTGATATTGATATTGCTCAGCAAGTGTTTGATGAAATCACTCAACGAAGTGTTGGCTGGTGGCGAGAAAGGTATGGATATGAAACAAATACCCTTGTATCTTAATTTTGATGTTGCCTAGTGAGTGTTTGATGAAATACTTGGAAACTGCTGCTGATGTTTTACATACTATGATAAATTGAAGATGTACTCCATGTGTTTCTGAAAATGCCACACAGGCAAACTCGACTCGACTTGGCTCAAACTCGACTCGAACTAGCCCGAGCTGTTGACCGAACCAAGCTGAGCTGGCCAGTCAGGCTCAAGGACCGAGCCAATCCAAGTTCGAGCTGGCATCAGCAGCGGCCAAGCCAAGTCGAGCTGTGCCAAGCTCGATTCGTGTACATCTCTATCTCCCACCACAAGATCGTCATGTGGTCGAGTTACTAGCAATTCGCGTCCAAACGAAGGATGAGTCAAGAGGGCAATGATCAAGCGATCCACACCATTGGTATGCTGCATCTCATCTTGTTTGGAACATTCTCCTAGATTGGAAGACCATAGCACATAATTTCAAACTTGTTCATCCCTATTGTCACCATTTCATTTGGGAACCAATCAAAATGAGTTATGTGCGATCTACAAGGATCCACGCAGTGTATTTGAAGATCTATATAAATAAATGAAGAAGATTTTATAGTAATATAGCTGGAGCCCATCAAACACTATTTTTTTTTCTTTTTTCTTTTAAATTTTTTTTAACACACACACCTATGCACGTTGAAGTGGGATTTTGCTACTTTGTCAGAACATGAGAATGATCTAGATGGCCAGGGGAAAGTTATAAATAGCATATAAATTCAGTTAAAAAGAGATATCATAGCAACTCAATCAAACACAAACATTATCTTTTTATTATCCTTTCAAGTACCAATCAATTACATTCCTTAGTGTATTCACTCGAAATAAAGTGCATGTTTTAGTGTAATCATTTACTTTTTTGTTGTTGTTTATATTTCATAGTAAAATCCGTAGTGTTAATCAAGTAATTGATAATTTTAGCTTCTTCTTTTTCTCCTTTTTTTTTTACACATGCACACACACCCCCACACACTCACGCCGTAGTGGAATTTCACAACCTACGAGTACTCGAACCCTTTATTGGGTGTTAAAACTCCTGAGAGTCTACCACCAGAGCAAAAGCAAGGACCCAACTGATAATCTTACCTATTATCTAAGATTACACTCATATGTTTGATTCAAGTATCTCTTCAAAAAGGCATTACGAAGCTATTCATCTTGACTAATTGTAAGATTTTCTTACCTGTTTTTTTTTTTTTTTTCCAATATCAAAAAGTCTTTTTGCACTAATGGCAAAGATGTAACCCATCATCAAGAGACAAACCCTACTTGATTTCATCTTATCTCGATCGCATATTTACATATCTTAATGCTTAGGGTTATAGTTGTTTAGTTCGAATTGCGCTACAAATTCAATTTTAACACGCGGGCATTCAAACGGCTGAAACCGTAGCAACAAGAACTTTTCAGTTGAACTTGAATATGCGTTCAAGTTTTGTACGCATGGGTTGCTCTGTTCATTCATCCGAACCGTCAAGATCACCATAAATGGTCTATGCAGCAAAAAAAAAAAACCCTAAACTTTTAAATAAACAGCCGAGATAAAAACTACAGTAGCGGTTCTCATTCAACCGACGGAAAGCCAAATATTCAGTAGTCAGGATCTTCCCATCAAGTTTATTTTTGGTGCATGTACCATCCACGGAGATTCCCATCATATCTACTTTTAACTATCACTTAGACCATGGGCCTCACTTGTACAATCTTTCGGCCAGACGTTGTACAGTACCACCCAACCTAAAAGGCTAGGAATAGTCCCATCAACCATATTTTTCTCGGCAAATTCCATCTATCCATGGTGGGACGCAGAGACCCTAATGGTCTGGATTACCGTACCGTGGGCCCCACTTAACTGGAAAAAATAAAATGAGTATACCGTTGAAACTCTGGGATTGTGATTCTACAATATCTAATGGTTCTACTGATCACCTACAGAAACGCATGCACCCCCCACACGACAATTATTGTCTCCTGATAATGGACTGTCGATAAAAATAATAATCATCAATGGTGCATACTCAATGGAAAAGAGACCTGATAATTAAGGGCTATAATATTTCAATTTGCGATATTTTTGGACCATGACTTATTCGAAAGAAGGCCCTTCATTTCAACGGCTTGGATCATCAACAATGCCTGCACATGTACTATAAACCCAACCCGTCAGGAAAGTCTGATATACTAATGTGCAGGACCCACAATTCTTCTCTAGGGTAAGCATGTTCTTGGCTTAAAATATGGCGGATTGGCTGTGGAAACAAGTCAACCACATCACCTGAAACAGTGGGGATTGGATGCTTATCATTGAAAACTTTTGGACCCTCCTTAATGTTTATTTGTCATCTAAGCCATTCATTAAGTAACATAACCCTGGATGAAAGGAAAACACGAATATTAGCTTCAGTTTGATCTTAAAACTTCTTTGCCCCAAAGAAGTTTTCAACGGTAAGCCTACAATTTCCACTGTTATCTATGGTGTGGTTCAATTGACGGTTGGATCTTTCTCGTTTTTTGTCCCATTCTCTATACTGATTTTTAAAAATGGGTGGACAGTATAGATATAAAATAGGCATTATTTTGGAGCCCACATAGCCGATCCATCAGCTAGCTGGCTGGGGTAGGGCCGTAGGGGCCACTAGGCAAACCGTGACGAAAATAGACCGCAGAGTAAACTCTCCAATGGGAGCAGACTAGGTGAGACCCCGGCCTCACCCACGACGGTGCAGCGCGTACCGTGGGGCCACCTTAATGTATGGATTCTGTATCGATGCTATCCATTCTGTATGGATTCTGTATCGATGCCATCCATCCGTTTTTTCATACCATTTTAGGGCATTGTCGTAAAAAAAAAAAAAAAAAAAAAAAAAAAAAAGATTCAATTATCAGGTATACCATTAGGATAGGAAAAAGTGGTGATATTTTATTTTTCTAACACACGCACACACACCTCACGCACTTACGCTGGTGGAATTTCACCACCTATGGGTACTCGATCCCTTATAGGGGAGTTGAAACTCCTGAGAGTGTACCACCGGAGCAAGATTAAGGACCTGGGCAAAGGTGGTGATTGAACGCCCTATCATTAAAAACTTCATATGGTGCACTTTACTGTTTCCGTACTGTTTATTTATCATCCAGTCGGTTGATAAGGTCGCATAAGCACGGATGAACGAAAAAAAAATAAAATCAGCTTGATGTAGAACTTTTGTCGCCCATTAATGGCCAACCACCAATGTTTCCGATGGTATGGTCCACCTGATAATTGTATCTGCTTCATTTTTTGGATATGCCCCGGAATGATGGGAAAAAAAGGATGGAAAGGGTGGATGCAGAATACATAAATCAAGGTGGGCCTGACTGTAAGGACCGCGCACCGTCTTGGGTGAGTCCGAGGTGTCACCTAATCCGGAAAAAAATGAATTGGATAGGTTATCTACTGTACAAATCCAAGTGCTTGCGTATCATCGACCACTTTGCCAGAGTAACAAATGCCTACTCGAATGAGAAGTGAGGGCAACAGATGCAATAATGAACAGAGAGTCAGAGAATAAGAAGCCAAAGGAAAACACCTTTTTATCCCAGATAAAAACTTTAATACTCTGAGAGAGTATGATACACAGGCACTGATAACTTCGAAAATGCATACGTGGCATAGAAGAAAGTTGAATTAAACTGTTTAAATTATAGTTCTCAGTTTAGATCTATCATGAACTAAAAACTATTGTTTATCATCTGAATATCCTATAGTTAGACATTTTATTGGACGATTAAAACAAAAAATTATCCGACGGTCACTTTTCAACAAACGTGCGTCCAGGAATCCAAGGTGGGTTCCACACTTCACACGTTTTGCTTTGGGCTAATGCATGTTACGTATATAATTTCTGGGTGCTTGAGTATCAAGTGTAATGCACTGCCTGAGTATCATATAATCCCCTTGACCACTTCCCTTCCATCCAACAACCTTTTCTGAGGTCAGTAGGACGAGTGGCCTGAGTGGATTGTCAGGTACTCGACCCACTCTCTTGCACTTTGACATTCGTCGACCTCCCTTTTTTTTTTGTCGCTGGCCTGAGCTTGCTATGTGAAGTCTCTCGAGTGCACTTCCTCGCAAGCGAGCAAGATCGTTGCCGCTCATCAGGCAATCGATCCCCAATTTGTAGGATTCACATCTGAATAAATTCGTCAAAGATCACTATCAGGTGGGCCACACCTACGAAAACAAATGAACGGTTAGAGATGTTGACGAGTTATCTGCTTTCTGCGTACGTATAGCCAATATGTTGATCGGATCCCCCTGAATATTCACGAAAGGCATTTAAACGGTGGGGATCACATGACGACCGGATGCGATCTTGAACGCGTGCACCTAGATGGCACGTGTGGACCGTGTTAACTAACAGAGCGCACTCGATTAGCTCCCTGCACACCGACGCACGTTAGAAAAACACATTATCTTTGCTCAAGAAATACAAAATTTAAAAAATATATATAATATAAGAAATTCTACGAAAAAAAAAAAAGAGGAAATATGCGGAAGCAGATTGCGTCTTGCCACAGGCAGGGGCTATGTAGGGCCCACCGTGATGTGTGGGGTTTATCCACGCCGTCCATCTATTTTTTTCAGATCGTTTTAAGGTATGAATGTAATAATTGGGCAGGTCCAATGCTCAAGTGGACCGCACCACCGGAAGCAGCGGCCATAATGAAAATCAATGTTGAAACCTTCTTAGGGGCCAACGTAATGTTTATTTCCTATCCAACTTATTCATAAGGTCATATAGACCTGGATGAAGGGAAAAACCAAATATCAAATTCATCCAAAACTTCTACTGCTCAATAAAGTTTTTAATGGTAGGAATTCAATACCCACTGTGTGGTTTACGTGAGAATTGAATCTGCCTCATATTTTGATTCATAGCATAAAATTATCCGGAAAAATGAATGGACGGCGTGGATAAAACCCATAAATCATGAAGGGCCACACAGAACCCTGCCTGTATGGATTATCGTCCAGGCGAGGACAGGACACAGTCCGCTTCCGAAATATACACCCATTTATCTTGCCGAGGAGGTCTCAAGTGCAACCTGTTGGAACATAGGTCACCGTACACCCAGTGGGTAACTCCCAATCTGTTACTGCGTATGAAATCAAATGCTTTCAATATATTGGTCCTACTACCGGAATCAATTTCTATAAAATTCATTCTCATCCATTAATAAAGTAAGCAACACCATAAATAAATAAATAAAAACATTTTATAGCCGCTGATAACAAACAAATTATAAGTTTGGTCTACATGATCAGTAGATATTGGTAATTTTTACACAATATAATCCTCATGTTGGGGGCCAACCTAGTAGAAAGTTATGTGCTCTATGGACAGTGGCTGGTGGTCCAATCGTTTGAACTTGAGAGGTTCTCTTATGGATAGTTGTAAACTACCCTTTAGTTTTTGAAAATTTTAGATACACCCCTCTGGTTTGGATTACCATAAGAAATCTACCATATGATGAAAACAACCTAATTTGCCTGTATGTAGGGCCCACCGTCATCATAAATGGTTTCCAACCCGTTCAGTAGGAACCCTTCACCATAAATATTAGATGACAAATGAATCAGTATCATCCAATCATAGGGTGGGCCATACTCGCCCTAAAACCTCTAAATACACGTGGTGGGCCACTTGATTGTTGATCAATAAGGTTTTTTTAATGTTTTCATTTTCATGGTATAGTGACCATTTTGAACAGCTTAGATGACCCACACTCACTGTTGTAGTTTAACGCATATCCAACTAGTTACCAACTAGATATGAGTAGAGCTAGGCAAAACGGACCCGATCCGGTGGATTCGAACCGATCAGAACCGAACCGACGGTCTGGATCGGTGCGGATTGGGTAGCCCCATCCAGATCCGAAATCTTTTCGGGTCGAGTTCGGATTGGCCCTGATCCGACCCAACCCGAAAACCCGATCTGAATGGATCTGGACCAATCCGATCCTACCCGATCCGGAGTAGTTCTTATTGATCCTTCTACTTTTTCCTATGGTATGGTTCGCTTGAGCTTTGAATATGCATCAATTTTGGGTTCAACCACTAAGATTATCTGCAAAAACGAATGGACGGCGTGGATAAATCAAATGCATTCAATGAAGGTCCCAACAGAGTATACCATATACGGTAACAAGTGGATTTACTGGTGTACCGCACACAGCTACGTAGCTGGCGCTAGCTGTAGGTACATGTCGTGCCAAGACGAGCACTGACGCTCCTTGAGCTCCGTGTTGTACGAACAATTCAAAAGATAGCAAAGTTACATGGGCCCCACAGTAATATATTTATTATATCTACACCGTTCATATATTTTTAGACACTATTATAGAGCATTGTTCAAAAAATGAAAAATATCCACAGATCACCTGGACCATACTATAAATAGCAGCAGAGAATGATTTTCAGCGTTAAACAATTTATGTGTTCCATATGATAATTAGATCTATCTTATTTTTAGTCTCAAGCCTTAATACGTGTTCGCCAAATGAATGGACGGTTTAGATATAAGACATACCCCACCATCAGACCCATAGAACTTGCTAACCTCGATACAGCAAGTTCACGTACTTGCGTGAAAAGAAAGTCACGTCAACATGATACGTACATAGAAAGCGATACACTTCATGTGGGGCCCACCTTGATGTATATGTTTTATCTAAGTCATTCATTCATCTTGACTTATCATTTTAGGCGTTCATCACAAAAGTACAATATATTGAACACTAAAGTGGACCACACCATATTAAACGATCCGACTCGGTTTTCCTGACCGAGTCGGACTTAGTTCGGGTCAAGTCAATCAAGTACCCGGACTCGGCCTCGGATCGAATCAAGTTCGGATCATAGTATTGGAATTTCGGATCAGACCGATGTTGGCCCAATCCGATCCGATCCAGACCGATGCCCAGCTCTAGACATGAGGGTAAAAAGGTCAAATTTTCAAAGATAGTGTAGTGATGGACCGTGTGAGGTAATATTAGGGCTAAAAGTTGGGTGGGTTCAACCTGACCGACCAGTGATCAACCCGACATTAGGTTGGGCTCAGGCGGGATGTGCTAAGTCCGATCTCAAGCTTAGGATATACAAACACCAACCCAATAAAACTTGGGTCGGGCTTGAGTTGAGGTCTTGGGTTGCCCGACCCAACCTGTACCCGATCAATATATAAGTTACTAATAAATTATAATTGAGTGTGGATCATTTGTGTTGAAGGCATAAGAAATTTCTGTGTTGTTGGGTCTCATTGGTCTACATCATTTTGGATGACTCAAGCTAATAAGATATGCATGATTTTCCTCTCCCAAATATATTGTAGGCTACACAACATGACTTTTAAAGAAATAGTTGACTTATATTTTAGCTTGTTTGTTTAGAAAAAAAATGAAGTTCTTTACTATAAATAACTATATATATAATTAATAAAATTATAGATACAAAAAATAAGATATGTATTGAAATAAAATAGATTAATTTAATAATAAAAATATTATCATGTATCCAACTGATCAACTCGATCGAGCCCGCTTGGGTTGGGCTTGGGTTGAGAATTCCCAACTGGAGGTTGGGTTGGGTTGGGTTGGGTTGGGTTGGGTTGGATTAGAGTTGAGGTACATGAACCTTGGGTTGGGTTAGGCTTGAGCACCAACCGACCCATCCCGCCCGCCTTTCAGCCCCAGGTAATATGCAGTGAGAGGGTAGTAATTGATATTGTTTACAATTTTCTGAAATGATAGGGAGGTCTTTACAATTATCCGTTCGTTTTTTTTTAAATGTTTTTTTTCTATTTTCTCGATTCTTATTTTCACATGTGATGAACGACAGAAAAATCGCCCAACGGAGGGAAACGGATTGGCTACTCCCCCTGCCAGCAGCCAATGGCTGGTGGTCGGTGCTCTGTAGACCCCACCATGATGTTTGTGTTTCATCCATGATGTCCATCTATTTTTATAGAACATTTTATGATATGAGAGAAAAATTGAGGTATATTGAAATCTCAAGTGGACCACATTACAGGAAACAGTGTTGAATGAACGTTGACCATTAAAAACGTTTTGGGGCCATAAAAGTTTTGGATCAAGCTGATGTTTATTGTTTCCCTTCATCTGGGTCATTATGACCTAATCAACAGATTGGATGTCAAATAAACAGTACAGTAGGCCTCAGGAGTATTTTAATGGTGGATATTCAGTTACTATTGTTTTCCTATGGTGTGGTCCATTTGAGATTTATATCCCTCTAATTTTTGGGACAAGTCTAAAATGATATTTAAAATTGGATGAACGGAATGGATGAAACAAATACATCACGGTGGGCCCACAGAGCACCGACCATCAGCCCCGGCGCTGGTGTCAGGTGTCAGGGGAAGTAGCCAATCCGTCTCCCCTACGGAGGGGGCGGCTTCAGTAGATCCCCGGATACACCGAGGTGGGTAGGATACCTGAGCATGGGGCCCACTGTGATATATTTTTCTTATATCCACACCGTCCATCCATTTTGAAAAATCATTTCACGTATAATCCCCAAAAATAAACAAAGTAAAATCTCAGGTAGACCAAAATACTGGAAAAAGTTGTAATCAACCATTAAAAACTTATCGTGGGCGACAAAAGTTTCGGATAAAGCTGATATTTGTGTGATCTATTTATCCATATCTTTCTGACCTTATCAACAGGTTGGATGAGAAATAAACATTCCAATGGCCCTTATGAAGTTTTTAATGGTGGGGATTCAATCAGTACTGTTTCCTTTGGTATGGTCTGTTTAAGATTTTTCTGTACTTATTTTTTGAATCATACCTAAGATGATATTTCTAAATGTATGGACGGTGTGGATGTAAGGAAAATAAATCATATTAAGCGCCACAGCTAGAAATCCACCCCAACCGCGCCACCTACAGTCTACAGAGGTGTCGGATCGAACCTGCACACAGTCAACCCGCGCGAATATACTTTCCGAGTAGTTGTCCTCACAAATGATAATCATGTACAAGTACATGAAATCCAAGCCGTTAATCATGCGTTACTCAAAGTAATGATGCTGTAAGATAGAAAGAAGCCAAGACGGTGATAAGTGGCCCACAAGCGTACAAGAAAAATGGAACGTTAGATGAATATAGCTATCGGTTCACATTCATCAGACAAAGTGTCACACCATACCAGGGCTGATAACCTAGAGGGACGCACTCAGCAAAAGAATGAGTTCGGATATTGAACACGTGTGCTGATTTTACACGTTTTGTAGACAAGTGTCGGGAGAGTGCACTCACTGGATATATTGTTGTGGTGGAGGGAGAAATGCGGGTCCATTTCGAAAGCAGTAGCGTCAGAAGGGTGCAATCTCGCGCAAAAGGCTGCAAAGAATAGAAATGGAAATCACGGTCGAACTCCCCTTTTATCGTCTTGTCACCATCCAACACCCTTTTCTCCCCGCAAAACCCTCCCTCTCTCCCTCCCGAGGGAGCATGCGCGTGCACATCCCAACATCGCACGTGGCATTAATGCACGTCAATCAAAAGCGTCCATATCATGGGCCTCCCTGTAGGTGTGGCACATCCCAGAACCTTTTATTCATTGGAAGGTCCTAACCTACGTTGAAATCGGGATTTGCTTCTCTTTTTTTTGGGACCCACGAGCTCTCCAAAATCTAACGATGGCTACTAACCGAAGGAATTGTATCCTGCGTTTGGTATGATATTTAGGTTTTGATGGATGTATGGTGAGATTCATACATTGGACGGTTTAGATTGAAGTACGTATCTGAATCGTGTACACTTGCTGTATGCATGTGATGGATTGTGATGCTCTGCCAGAGTATCGAATAAATCGTCTCGACCGTGGCATACTGGCATCAGAACCAACGTTATCTTCCCATTCATCGTTATGACGGAGACGTTTTCTAGAATACATTACGAAGTATTTTCAATATGTTACGTCAGGATTATTGCTTTTGAATTCTGTCCATATTACAATTATCCAAACCGTTTGTACGATTAGTGTCACTTTACATGCTCTAAATTCAAAAAATAATCTTTCGATTTGATTGTTTCAAGGGATTTGATAACGTGGATCTTTTAATTTGAATATAAATGGCCGAAAATAACCTTTGATTATTTCAAGATTCAAGTTATTAAACTTGAAATTTCTCTCATTCAACCAAATAAAGTGATATTTCCTATAAAATAAATAGTTTGGATCTTTTAAAAAAAAAAACAACGGCTAGATTCTGCACTAGAGCAACCTCTCATTCTGCACTAGAGTTTTTTCCTACTGGACGACTCACTTATAAGCCACACACCTTCCTAAGCCCTCCCATACTTAGCCCTCCCATACTTAACTTTCAAGAATAAGCCCATGCTATACGGATGACTTTTTGCAGGTCATAAATGCCCCTATTACAAGACACGCACTTTCAAAAGCTGCAGGCTACATTTCCTTCAGAAATTTTACTGATTCTTCTTTCCTCTCTTCCTGATCCATCACCGTAGCAGAAAAATCTCATTTTTTGAATACTTCTCCCCACTTTGTTATTGTCCACCCTAGCAGTAAAGCTCTCATTTTACTGCTTTTTTCTCTCCTCTTTTGTGATTGTCCACCCTAGCAGTAAAACCCTCATTTTCAGCATACCTTTATTTAGTCGAGAATACACATCATTTTCGACTTTTGTGAACCCAAAACAGGACGAAAATGGTCCCCCCATCAAAGAAGATTCGAATGACAAGTATATTTGAAATCCCTGCTTTTTTTGTGGACCCCACTGTATTTTATATGATATATCCACACAGTCCTTAATCCACTTTTTTTTTGTTTAAACATTGTATGGTATGACATGTCCCGATAAATGAGCAAATTCAATGCTCAAATGACCCACATTGAGGGGTTTTGAAACAAAGAACGAAGACTGATGTGAAACTGAATGAAGACCCGAGTGAAAGAGACCGAGGACCCACTGAGTTAAATTGACCACGAACTAATTTTTATTGACCGCGAACTGAGTTAAATATACTGCGAAGTGAATGGAATTAACCGTACACTAAGTTGAAATGACCGTGAACTGAGTTAAATTTACCGCGAAATGAATGGAATTGATTGCGCACTAAGCTAAAATGACCGCGAACTGAGTTAAAATGACCGCGAATTGAGTTAAATCTAACGCGAAGTGAATGGAATTGAAAACGCACTAAGTTAAAATGACCACGAATTGAATTAAATCTACCACGAAGTGAATGGAATTGATCGAGGACTAAGTGAAATTCGCCTCACAGCTGCAAGAAACTGACATCTTGACCGAGAACTGTGTGAAATTGACTGATAACTAGTTGAAATTGACCAATAACTGCTTGTCACTCACTTACCTATTAATCATTCACAGTTCGCGGTCATTTTAACTCAGTTCGTGGTCAATTTCTCTAACTTAAGCTAGTTTGCGATCAATTTCACTAAATTAGCGGTCAATTTCATGATCTTCGTGGTCAATTTAACTCAGTTCTTGGTCAATTCAACGATGTTCGAGGTCAATTTAACTCAATTCAAAATGTTAATTTGGAGTAGTAATCGGTCATTTTCACATAGTCCCCAATCAATTTCACTTAGTCCCCGATTAATTTCACTTAGTCCACAGTCAAACACAATCAGTTCGCAGTCAATTTAACTCAGTGGCCAGTAAATTTCAGTTAGTTCGCGGTCAATTTCAATCAATTCGCGGTCAGTTTAACTTAGTTCCTGGTCAATTTCAGTTAGTTCGCGGTCAATTAAAGTGATTTCGTGGGAAATTTCAGTTAGTTCGTGGTCAACTTCACTCATTTTGCGGTCAATTTCACCACGTTCTCGGGCCAAAACGCAACATATAACTCAGACAATTGACTGATAACTGAGTGAAATTGGCCACAAACTTGTTGAATTTCACTATGAGTTAGCCACTTTGACTTGGAATTCATCAAAATGACCGATAACTGCTTAAAATTGACATCTTTTTTACCGAGAACTTACGGAAATTTTCCGACAACTTCATGAAATTGACTGATAAATGAGTGAAACAGGCCTAAAACTTATTGAAATTTACTTATAAGTCTGGCACTTTCATTTGGAATTCGCTAAAAATGACGGCTGAATCGGCAAACTGACATTATACTTTATGATTTTTCACCACAATAAGTCAACTTTCACATTATGCTTCATTAAATATTGAATGTTATTGTTGATATAATTTTCAATTCATCGTTACAGATGACAAACTCTTGCGTAAGGGATTTGGTGCTACAGTCCCGAATCTGTCATGTAAATGTTCATTGACATGGTGATTTGATATCATGAAGAGTGGTTTAGAGAAGAATGACAGTAGATTAAATATATATAGGCAGTCTTCATTCTCATTTTTACTACACATTACATCATTTAGGTTTATACGAGCTTTGTTTCACTTACTTATTGAGAAATATAGAGGTAATCTTGTATTCGACATACAGGGGAACCGTTTAAAATTTTTGGAGATGGACTTCACCCTAATAACAGGGCTGAAAACTGGTGACCTCTCCATACCCAATATTCATCATTCCAAGAAGTCAATAAGAGAGAAATACTTCAAGGAGTATCCTATCCAAAAGAAATACATACATGAGGTGTTCAATAAGATAGTTGAAAATAATATGCATGAAGATGTAGTGAAGGTAGCCCTAATATTATGTGTAGAGTAGTTTATTAGGGGAACCGACATGAATATTATGTGTTATATAGAGTATATCGACCTATTGGACTTGTTAGAAGACTTTAATATGTACCCTTGGGGTAGTTTGGCCTTCCAGATGATGCTTGAAGGGATCAAGAGTGTCTTGATGCCATCACATGGGTTTCACTACAATATCAACGGCTGCATATTTTCCCTACAAGTAAGAATTATTTCCTTGTATATTTTAATTTATAGTTTATACGAAACTGTATTTATTTAAGATCATCTTGCTATTTCATTGTAACAGATATGGGCCCTTGAGAGAGTAACTGCTCTCCGAGAATGTATCATTTTATACATTCCCTATCAAGTTTCAAGATTCATACAATATCAATGATGAAAGGGTTAAAGTTATAAGAAAATTCATCAAATACTTTAGAGTGAAGATGTAAGTCAATTTTTATTAAGCTAACTGGTCACTCATTGAAATATATATGTTTCTGTACATGAACATGAAGGATGTTCTCTTGCAGACCGAGATGATTCTTAGCTTAGAACCCACCATTAAGGAGCTGGGGATGGATGATCCACTCATTCCTAGCTTTTCTAAAAATACTAAGATTTGGAGTGGACAAAACATTCATATGTGCTGATCCTTTTAAGGGATGACCCACGATAGAGCACCGGTGTTAATCCTTTCAGGGTATAACCCTCGGTAGAGTACCGGTATAACCTTTTAGAGACAAAAGCCCAAGGCAGTGCACCTGTGTGTACTGATCCTTTTAGGGAATCACCCAGGGCAGAGCACCCGTGCCGATCCTTTTGGGAATGATACCGGGCAGAGCACCCGTGTCGTGCCGATCATTTCGGGAATGACCTTGACAAAGCACCCATAAACAAATAACATGGTGATCCTTTTAGGGCAGAGCACCCGTAAATTGAAATACATTCTTCATCATGTAATAATAAGGAAATAGTTGTAATTTAAGCACGCCACGATAAATGAAATGAAGTCAATTAATAACTCAAATAAATTATCTCTATAATATGCATCCAAGAAATCAAATAAAATAATATGCAACTAATGACAATGATCAAATAAATTTAATACAAAATAAATAAGCAAATCAATCGATACGTTAACCTAAAATTTTCAACCGGGAAGATCACCTACCTGATGTGATGATAAAATACTCTGATATAGATATGAATTTTTGTAGAATTATTCTCTGGATAACAAAGTCTGCTATAAATCTGATTCGACGTAACGATCACGATCAAAATTGGATTTGTATGCTAGAATTGGTCCGATCAGATAAGATTTACATATGGTTCCAATACAATTCTCATAATTAGGGTTTTTATCTGTACAAAATCTTCTGAAAATAATTGAATAATTACAAGCTAATTGACTCAGTGAGTTGGCTTATATTACAACTATACGTTGCTTTCAGATTAACTATCTGCGAAACAATTTACCTATTACAGGATGTAAATATTAATTAATGGTCAGATCTATTTTTAATAGGTCTCATGGAAAGATTTACTTACCGTAATGTCGGTTTACATATATCAGACGGTGGTGGTGTAGATGAAGAAGACGATCATGTCAGAATCTGGATTGATGCATTTTGCAACACTGACAGTTGTGGATGGTTCTGACAGACTGTACAAAGCTTGTGGGCTCCATAAATTGAAGCTTGGATTGATTTTGTTGGTCGATTCTGAACTTGGAAAGTGCAGCAGCTAGTTGCATTGAATTGAGAAGTATAAAGAAGAAGAGATTTTATTTATTTATTTTAGAGATCTCAATGGCAGGCTTTTCAATGGTTGTGAATCGATGAGTGAGCAGGGTGGAATCACTGAGGAGAATCTCTACGATCATAAGAGAGAAGATTTGTATATGAAGGAGTCTGAAAGAAGAGGGAACGTGTGAGCGTGACTTCGTGCACAAGGAAGATTTCTGCTTTCGGTAGTTGTAACCGTGAGGAGTGGATAGTGATGTAGGGTCCACCATAATGGCTGAGAGAAATCAGGCCATTAATCAGCTTCCACAGGTTCTAGTGCTAAAAAGATTTAGTTAAAATCAAGCTTCAAGGTGAGTCACGTAAAATGTTTTTATAAGAAAGATTTCAAGAGCTAAGGTTAATCGAGGGTTCGTGTTCATTGGACAGTCTAGATTAAGGAGTGGGTCCCACCATGATGATGGTATGCATGGTGGATGGGTTCATGTGCGCAACTATTCAGCGGAGAAGAAGGAAAGAGAGAGAGAGAGAGAGAGTCGTGGAGAAGAGGTTTTAGTTGTGGGGTGACGTGCGTCAGCATGTCGCTTGTTTTTTTTTTAGAGAATGGGCCCCACAGGAATGATGTGACAAATCCACACCATTCAAAGGGTCTTGTCGGGTCAAGTTAGGGCAAGGGCCCAAAAATGAGGGCAATCCAATGCTCAAGTGGGCCACATTATAGGGAACAGTGGAACCCACCGTTTAAAAAAAGACGGAGTGTTACATTCTACCCACCTTAACAAAATTTCATCCTCGAAATTTACTAGACTAATGTTTGTCGTCGAATCTCTTGGAGTATATGCAATTGGCGGTGCTTGCGTTGGCGTTTCCTCTAGTTTTGTCATTCTCTTAAATGGTGGTTGACGTACCCGAGTGTTGAAATTTGCTCCTCCTTTGGTGGTGTGGTAATGTATCCTTAGGCTAACATGAGCGTTGTGAAGACCTATGATGTTTCCACTGTTGTCATTGTTGATGTAGTTATTGAGATTGTCGTCGTGGTCCTTGATATGGCTATAATGTGATGTGTACAACAAAAGTTGTTGCTGAAATACTTAGTATGGTTGTGGAGAACCCGTTCTTACAATTGAGTCTTCAAGCGTTATGGTAGCGATTTCGAATGTTGCGACTAACTTCGAATGTTGTGGCTCCTAGTGCAGGGTCGGTGATGTCCACTGCCTCTTCACTTGATCTATTGTATGATGGCTAGTGTGATCTTGCTCTAGATTGAATCTCAATGCTTAGTTGTGGATTTTATTTATTTATTTATTTTTATTTTATTTTTTTGCGTTGAGTCCTTGCATTGTAGTATAGTGGCATCACACTCCTGCATTACGTTGTTCTATGGTGGTGCTGAGTCATCATAACCTTGAGATGGATCGTCGTATTGTTAAGGTGTATCATCGTAAAATTGAATTATATTGTCTAAGAGTGGTGTCGTGGGCAGGTGTATACATGGGTTTGAGGTCATGGCGCATGGCTACTTGGACATGTCTGTTGATGCCAGGTGGTCGAACATCTCGATGTAGCTACTGAGGTGGTCCTAAAATATCTTGTGGATGGCCCTTATTATTGTAACCACGGTGGAAGTTGTTGATGTAATTGTCGAGATTGTTGTGGCTATCCTTGTGGATACGACAGAGATGAGCTCAATGAATGATTGTGCTGAAGAGTAAAATGGAGATTGTCGGTGCATGGATGGTGACACATGCTATGGAGGTGGCCGGTAGACTCGCTAAGGTGTGGGTCCTTGACTCCGTAGTTGGCGGAGATGAGGCGATTGTTGACGTTGAGGCGCAGATGCCCCTTGAGTCCCTAAATATAGCAGTTGTCGAAGTGAAAATGAAAAAGATACTGGAGTTGAGGCACTCTACATAGATGTGCAATGTGGTCTTCATATCCTTAGTTGTAGTAGGCTAATGCATGATCCCAGTGGGGTTTAACTCTTTTACTAACTCTGTCATACCTAATAATTTACTAAGGCTTAAAGATCTCCTAAGGCTTAGCTACTTACTCTTTAGTTACTTACTCGCAATTAATTTGCTCCCAAGGGCATCGGGTACAGGTGTTTATGATGGAGTGTTGTGACTCGTATCGCTCAGATATAATCTATCATTGATTGGACAATTTTTTTATTAGTACGTTAAAGATTTTGTAGGATTGTAAAGAAGATTAGATGGTTTTAAAAACTTACACATGAAAATAAAGAGAATAAGAGCTGTGATATATACCAAGATTGTAGTGCAAAAAAATAAATAAATAAATAAAATCAGATTTTGAGGATATTGTTCCTGCTAATGTTTCTGGTATTATCAGGTATTATATTGGTTTAAAACTTTTTATAATGATGTATCTATTAGTCTATTATAACTCTATAAAATTTCAGCCTAATCCAACGTTTATAAAAAATCCTAAAATTCAGATAATTAGGTTTGTCCAGAAGGAAATGATTTCTGACTAGTATACATATAAATTAAAATCGGTATAGGAGAAACCTAGATTTATATTTTCGTATTATTTTTCTATAAAACTAGACTTGTTAATCTCCGACTAAGATTTTGAATTGCCTTAAACAGAGTTATAATTAATTAGTTATGATTTTTATAATTCAGGTGTTTTCTGCTTACTGTTGTTGTCCAACTTACCGTAATAGACTAAAAATTCTTAAAAATTCCTTGGGTCCATTTTTTGGGCTGTTAGTTCAATGTCAAGCCTAAATAATATCATATTTGATGTCATATAGATACAAAGGGTTTCCTAAGTTTATATTTTATTTTATTTTTTTCTTTTCATCACAAAAGCAAAAATTCTTTTATTTGGATCTCTAATTCAATCTCTATTATAAGCCTTCAAATTAATTGTAGCCTAGGCTTAATCTAACCATTAGTGTAACATATATCAAAGGTCCTCGTGAGAATCTAAAACCTAGGCTCTGATACTAACTTTATCACGCTCCAAAATTTGGATACCCGAATAGGGTGTTCAGGACCTGAATTTCAGGCCTGTAACCTATGAAAAGATAAAAAGATAAATATAAAGTATAACAATTAAATATGCATTTCATTTTCTCCCACGATAGTCCACAATTTTAAAATCCAAACACATGCTAAGATAACTAATTACATAATTTGTTACTACATTGATGCATAATTATTTAACTTAACTTGAAATAAGAAAATCAAGTCAAACTTTTCTACATTCATAATTCTAAAATAAAATAAAATTGATCCTATGTAGAATGACATGTGTTGAGGGTCGAATATTGCATATCAGACCCCAGTTATTGCCTGAATATATGAACATAATACTGTTTAACGGCCTGTTGTAATCATGTTTACATTGCAAGGTGGATTTATAAGCGTGGACGAAAACAGGGTGCTAAAAGCATGGAATTAATGCTCAGAATTCACCAAGGCAAGGGACAGACTCCATGGGACCAAAATCAACGGATTTATACGTCAGGGATCCGAGAAGATCAAGTCGTTCATGTTAAAGAGGCCCGAAAATGATCCAGAATGCAAGATCACAGGGTTCCCGCCATCCGATTGACTCAAAACGTTATACATGGGATGTGGACCATAAATTAACCGTACATATAAAATTTCAGCTATTGAAGATCTCGGGAAGTGGGCCAACGGACAGATTAGCCCCTTAATTCATTAAGTGAGGCCCACATGCTATCTGGATATGCTTCAAAATTGTCCTTGACGGCTAGAATAATATGAAAAAAAGGATGGATGGTTCAGATTTCTGATAAGCATCATAGTGGGCCCTGCATATGTTGCATGTACATCATGTACACCGTATGTACGCCGTGCACCACGCCACCTTCCAATTTCAAGCCAGCGCCCGCCGACTTTATTCAAAACGGCAGTTGCCATTTTCGGCCTTCCGTGTAACGGACAGACTCTGTCCGTTTTTACGAACGTCAGTGGGCCCCATCCATGGCCCGTCCGGCCAATCCGAACCATTCACCATGTAGACGGCCGTGAAAACTTCAAAACCATGCTGACCTTTCACATCCATGCATGCACATGTGTGCGGTACAGAGGCCACAAAAGGACTGCCCTGCAACGTTCAAATCTGATCTTTTTGTGATTTCTTCTCTTGGACGCGTCAATGGACGTTCAAAACCACCCATTCTTGACTGAAATTTCATCATGAATCCAATGGATGGGGTGGATTTTCCTGAAAATACCTATGTGGGGCCCACTGAGCCACGCAGTGTTCAAAGTACGAAAGGTTTCACACATCCGTGAAAACCGACTTTGTCAAGCGGTTATGGCCCACCATCCTTTATCATACGGCAGATCCGAACCGTCTATCATGTAGAGGACCCAAAAAAGTTATAAGAGACGGTGTTTCTTTGGAAATTGAGTGAGAAAAGTGGCGATTTTTGAGGCATCGAACTTGGCTGCGAAAAAGCTTTCGCTGCGCGTGCGAAACTGCTGCGACAGCTCATTCACCACCCCTGTCGTCTATAAAAGGAGCTTGAGACGTCTGTAGGAGCGATCGAGAGCTGGAGGAGAGCCACAGAGGAGAGAGAGAAGATATTAGAGTTTTGTTTTGTTTTCTTTTTCTTTTATTTTCTTTTATATATTTGTCTAAGGGATTGGGCCCATTCATGTGGGGCTAAACCTCTTAGCTAGGGCTAAGAGGTGAAGCTTGTGGCATGATGGGAATAACTCTATGCTTTGATTCATGTTTTTAATTGAACTTTCTTTTGATTTTGGTTTGATTTTAAGGAATGCGTTTAGTCTTTAAGGGTTTGTTGTGACTGACATTACAATAGATCTGCAACGGCTTGAGTATTTCCTTTTCATTTTCATGATTATGTAGTTAAGAAGCCCTGTTGTTCACCATCGCCCCTTGGACATGGTTGGATGACGACACTCTTCTTAACACTCATACATCACTCAGATTGGCTACAGATTGGTTTAATTCTGTTGTTTGCTTTGTCTCATGGGCATGGTTTTGTGATGGAATCCATTCTAATTTACACCCGTCTAACCTCTTGAAACTAGATCAAAAGAAGTTCAGATTGAGCTTTAGTGGTATATCTTCCAACTGGATGAAGATGGGACTCGAAGGCCAGTTGAGTTCATGAATCAAGCGTAGATCTCCCTGATCTCTACAAGTGGATCCTTGGCACCCTAGTTTCTTACCTTTAAATTTCACCACTTTTAGATTAATATTTTCAACATTACTCCTTCATATTTACCTGATTAGATTTCATCTTAGTCTAGTTCTAGTTCTGGTTATTTTTAGACTACGTACAGGTTTCAGTCCCTGAGGATTCGACCTCGGTCGCACCGAGTTTTATTACTACATCACAACCCTATACTTGGGGAGTGAACAAGTTTTTGGCCACGTGCATCCAACCACATTCGATGCTCCACTACTAATAGTAGTATCCTGCATCTTCGAAATATTTATAACCTGAAATGGTTAAAACATAATGAGTTGACAACTCAATAGGATTACATCAATCCCGAGTTGAAAGCCTCACAAATATTACCAAATTTAACCTCGACATATAAATCAAAATAATGCGAACATTGAATTTAAAATTATAATTAATAATTTGACATTCATGAATATGAAATGAATAAATTATTTAACATAACTTTCCTAAAAATACTAAGATTTAGAGTAGACAAAATATTCATATGTGCTAATCCTTTTAAGGGATGACCCACGGCAGAGCACCAATGTTGATTTTTTCAGGGTATGACCCTCGGCAAAGTACCGGTATAACCTTTTGGGGACAAAAGCCCAGGGCAGTACACCCGTGTGTACTGATCCTTTTAGGGAATCACCCAGGGCAGAGCACTCGTGCTGATCCTTTTGGGAATGACCCTGGGCAGATCACCCGTGTCATGCCGATCATTTCGGGAATGACCCTGGACTGAGCACCCATAAACAAATAACATGGTGATCCTTTTGGGGCAGAGCACCCGTAAATTGAAATACATTCTTCATCATGTAATAATAAGGAAATAGTTGTAATTTAAGCACGCCACAATAAATGAAATAAAGTCAATTAATAACTCAAATAAATTATCTCTACAATATGCATCTAAGAAATCAAATAAAATAATATGCAATTAATGACAATGATCAAATAAATTTAATACAAAATAAATAATCAAATCAATCGATATGTTAACCTAAAATTTTCAACAGGGAAGATCACCTACCTGATGTGATGATAAAACACTCTGATATAGATATGAATTTCGTAGGATTATTCGCTGGATAACAAAGTCTGCTATAAATCTGATTCGATGTAACGATCACGAACAAAATTGAATTTGTATGCTAGAATTGGTCCGATTAGATAAGATTTACCTATGGTTCCAATACAATTCTCGTAATTAGGGTTTTTATCTGTACAAAACTTCTGAAAATAAATGAATAATTACAAACTAATTGACTCAGTGATGTGGCTTATATTACAATTATACATTACTTTCAGATTAACTATCTGCAAAACAATTTACCTATTATGGTCGGATCTATTTTTAATAGGCCTTATGGAAAGATTTACTTACCATAATGTCGGTTTACATGTATCAGACGGTGGTAGTGTACATGAAGAAGATGATCATGTCAGAATCTGGATTGATGCATTTTACAACACTGACAGCTGTGGAAGGTTCTGTCAGACTGTACAAAGCTTGTGGGTTCCACAAATTGAAGCTTGGATTGATTTTGTTGGTCGATTCTGAACTTGGAAAGTGCAACAACTAGTTGCATGAAATTGAAAAGTAGAAAGAAGAAGGGATTTTATTTATTTATTTTAGAGATCTCAATGGTAGGCTTTTCAATGGCTGTGAATTGATGAGTGAGTAGGCTGGAATCACTGAGGAGAATCTCTACGATCATAAGAGAGAAGATTTCTATATGAAGGAGTCTGAAAACGGGTCCTTACTTGTCACGCCCCAAATCCGGAAATCGGATTCGCAGGAATCACGATCGTTGAATTCGGTGCCGACAGCCTCCGTAGTACCCCATTCTCGGCTCCTAGCGCCCATACGCCAGATTCCGATCCTGGGATCCTACAAGGAGGATTTTTTTTTCAATGTACATTTAACTCAAAATAAGCATAACCACAAGATTACCCAATTCACAAAGGCAACATCATCATCACATATCCACTAATATAATCAGTTGAGTACAATGCTGAAAGGAAAAATATATAATATCGAAAATCAAGCTCCAGAAGACTGTTGTACGCTCCAAGCTCGACACTGCTGCAACCTAACATTACCTGCACGCATCTATCGTGCATAAGCTTGTAGAAAGCTTAGAGGGTGGTGTAAGTGTGTGCACAAGGTAAGTGTCAAGTATTCAATATAATGTCATCATCATACAATACCAAAATTACAGGTAATCCATAAATCGTACATTATCGGAATAAGCAGAAATACTGACAAGATCATGAATTATCAGAGTGCGCAGAAATACTGACAAGATCATAAATCATACGATAACAGAATAAGCGGAAATACGGACAATTCCATGAGTCAATCAATATCAGAATACACAATATAGAGCAGTTATGTAAATGAGGATTCATAAAGAGCCAAATATCAGATGCCGAAGATGCAATGCAATATACAAATCCTACTAAGTCTGTCTAGGCCATATAAGTACAGAAACTTAGCGACCCAAAATGTTATATGCCTGTAGATGTAATGCAATATGCGATGAGAATGAAATGACCATGCTGGAGTGTGAAGTCGGGATGATAGTACGTAGTATCGCAGGCTACGGGGTCCACCACAAGGGACTTCTATCCAAACCAGCCCCATTCCTAAATTTGGATAGTCAGACTCAACGTGGTAAACTCCTGATCTCAGGTTAGTCGCGCGCCCAACCGAAATCCTTGCCATAATGAAGGTACACAACAATTAGTTGCGCACCACCAGCCCGAGTGGATAGTGAATAAATGAATGAATGAGCATGTAACTCCTACTCAATAAGTCCACATATCAGTACGGTTCCTCTCTGGGATCATCACCGGGGTTTAGTACACTCCAAATGGCACTGCCGCTCTCCCAGCCGCACAGTCTAAGTGAGCGTAAGAAACCTCACTATCCACTTGGCCAATAGTCTGTCAATACCTATCCGGCACGTCGATAGCGGACCCATTCCTCGAGCTGGTCAGACTCAGCCTAGCAATGCCCCCTACGCTCTGGCGGGTAAGGCCACACCCCCTCCCAACCGACCATGACACAGTGGGAGACGCGGCCTCCTGGTATTCGGCACTCGAGCGCTCATGTATCCACTCGGTGTCGACGTTGGGGCGTCTCCTGGCCACGGAGGTTTAGGGATTTTCACCCAGGGACATCTATGGCGCCCATATGCTAGAACTAAATATTTTCGGTGTCTCATCTGTCCATCCACAATATGCCTGTGGAGGCTATAGCCCTGATGTCGCTAGGGCGTATAAAAATCACAATGCAAGATGCATGAGTCATACAATCCAGACATGCATCAATCCTGTGCATACCGCGCGCTCATGTGAAATAACCTCCGCCTATCAGGGAGTCTCATAACAACACACTCAATGATATATGCAATGATCAACCACATCTCATAACAAACATGCAGATGATGCGTATGGGCGTGTATCATGATGCTATGTTATCACATACTCATAATCAGTATCAATAACCGGCATCAACAATCTGCCTCGATCAATAATCGGTCAATCGACCACGATAAGCAGAATCGACAATTGGCCACGTCAATCGATAATCGGCCACGATCGGTAATCGGCCTCGATTGGCAATCGTTCAATCAGTTAATCGGCCACGACAAGAAGAGTCAGCAATCAGCCACGTCAATCGATAATCGGCCATGATTGGTAATCGGTCACAATAATCGGCCTCGATCGGTAATCAGTCAATCGGCCACGACAAGCAGAATCGACAATCGGCCATGTCAATCGATAATCGGCCTCGATCGGTAATCGGTCAATTGGCCACGTCAATCAGACACGACTATCGGACTCGATCAATAATCTGAATCGGCAAATCGATCAAGTTAATCGGAATTGGCAATCGGCCACCACAATCAGGATCGACCTCGATCAAACGGAATAGGCCTCGACAAAATAGAATCGGCCTTGACAATCGGAACCAATGATCAGTATCGACAATTGATACCGACAACCAGCACATAAACAGGGCGGGGTCCATAGATGAACAACCGATCAACCACAATATAAAGATCGGCCCTCAACCGTGGGTATATCAAATCCGGTAACACGGAGCCATCCGTTCATGGTAAATGGGGCCCACTTATTTGGGTTAACCCACTAAGAGAATGATGAGAATGGGCCTAACATAGCCTGAGGGAAGGTCACAATGTGGACATTAAACCATCATCGCCCATCTATGTGGACGTTTAACCAACATTACTCCCATGAAGTGGCCTTCATGGAGCCAAGCGTACAGTGGGCCCATGGCCTCACACAAGGGCCTGATATACTTCACAATGAGCCTCACACTTGGGCCATGAATGCATCACCTTGGGCCACAAATATACCACATTAGGCCCCATCATATGGGCCGCAAATACATCACTTCGCGCCACACAAATGGACGGCATGGATACACAATACATACATCACGGCGGGCTTGCACGAATGGACAACATAGATATCCAATACATACATTACGGTGGGCCGCATCCATGGGCTTAATATACATCACCAAGGGCCACGGATACAACTCAATGGACCACGCCAAAAAGGGCCATGAATACACAACAGGTGAGCCCTGTACCTGGGCCTCAAATACATCATATGGGCCTCATCACACGGGCCTCAAATACATCATATGGGCCTCATGACACGGGCCTCAAATACACAATAGGCGAGCCTCAAATGTACATCACAAGTGGGCCTTGTTCATGCAGCAAGTGGGCCTACCAACGGTCCAGCCAAGGACGGCCTGGATAACATACACATCACAGTGGTTCTCAATCGAATGTGGGTGAGAGCTTGGATTACATCTAAAATCATTTCAATAGTGGCAGGTGCAACATGTCTATCACTATATACTATCATTCTATTGAGCACATGATGCACCAGTGATGATCGGCACCGCCAAAATATTGTCCATGGAATCAGCACTGTCAAACATTGTCCAACACCGTCCAAACACTCTAGACGGTATAGAACGAAACATACATTGAGGTGGAGTCCACAGCACTGTCCAACAGTGGTCCAGCACCGTCCAGACATTCTGGACGGTGTGGATAAAAATATACATCATGGAGGGACCTACAGATTTTGTGGATGTCCATACAGCGGCTAAATAGCCGGTGGATTCCCACTGTCCAAATGTACGGTGAGATGAAACACATATACGGTGGGTCTCACAAAATCTGGTGACGTCTCACCAGTAGCCAAATAGCTTGTGTGAAACGCACCAGCCAATCTGTTTCTAACAGGTGGGCCCCACATGGGGCACCATAATTTAATGATATTATTATATTATTGTTATTACTATTATTATTGCTATTGTTATTATTATTATTATTTTAAAACAATTCCACTAGAGTCCAGATGGATGGACCGCTGGTTGAAATACATGCATTGGTGTGCCCACCGTCCAAGCAATGGACGGTGGGAATCCACACATGCATACATAACGAGGTCCACCTTGGTATGAACGACGTGGATGTACACCATACCTCATGGTCAGGGCCCACCTGGCCGGCTGACGTCTGCAGCTGCCAGCTGCATGTGCTGGCCACCGTCCATCAGACGGATCGTCTGTATGAAAACAGATGGACGGTGTGGGATTTTTCACACGTGCAGGGTGGGACCTGCAGATGGACGGCTTGGAGTACAGATATATCACGGTGGTTTCCACATGCGTGTGGGTCCCACATGCTACTGTGCAACATAATAAAAAAAAATAAATATATTACAGTGTGGCCGCAGGTGCACGGTATGGATATAACACGTCCCACACGATCAGACCCACTGATCTCAGCGGTCCAATTCAAAGAGGTGGGTCCACGTATGGTCACCATATATATATATATATATATATATATATATATATATATATATATATATATATATATATAAAATATTATATTATTTATATTAATATATTATATGCATCACACGTCCAACGTCTGGTCATTCAATTACAGACGGTCTAGATACACGGTCTAGACATAGGCGTCCATTGATGGACGGTCGGATGAAACAGATATCAGGTGGGTCCACACGTGTGGCCCACCTCAAATCATGATAATATATATTATAATAATATATATATAACAATTATATGTACATGCATAGATCCACCGTCCAGATACATCTGGATGGTGCAGATGGTGTAAATTGAAGGTGGGTCCCACGTAGGAGTGGCCCACCAGTGCATATTGTAACATAAAATATTATATTAAAAAGTTATATATATATATATATATTATATACCAAGGTACAACGTCCAGGCTATCAGACGTTTGGCCAGGACGGTTGAAAGACGTACATCATGGTGGCCTGAACACAGCACCGTCCAGATTGGACGGTGCAGATTACATACATCAAGGTGGCCACCCACCGTTCAGAGGGAGATGGACGAAGTGGATAAATACATCACGGTTGGCCCTCCCCACAGCATGGTCTAGATGGACGGTGTGGGCATAAGATACATCCATCAATGTAAGGCCCCACATAGACCGGACGGTCTGGATAAAACACAAAATCAGGTGAGTCCCATCCCTCAAGTGCAACACGTGCGGGCTGGGTCCCACACGCTGCAATGGGTAGAGCTAGCACATACATCGAGGTGGTCCTTCAGCACCTGCTGTGTTAATACAGCAGCTGCGTCAGACAGCAGCTATGCTATTGCTGCTGGGCAACAACAAATGGACGGTGTAGATTGGGTGGGTCCACACGCGTGGACACCACATATCATTAAGGTGGGCCACATGGCTGATGACCAGCGTGGGTAATACCCATACATCACACAGCCTCAAGGTCGAACGGTGTGGATCTCACACGTACATCGTGTGGGTTCACAAATCAAGCTGATATTTGTGATTCCCTTTATCCAGGGCCCGCAGAAATCTAGCAACAAGGTGGGCCTCATGATCGAATGGTCTAGTTCAGGTGGGCCACACTCCCTCATCGCAAAGAGGGAGAGAGAGAGGTGGAGATGGGAGGGACCCCGCCACTATGGGTCCCTCATTGATACAAGGCATACATTAAGATGGGTCCCACCATATATAAGCCCTCAAATGATCAAATTCACATAACAAAACAAAGAAAAACACCCACCTTTGGATCTTATCTTCTTCTTCCGCCTATAGCCTCTAGAGCTCCAATGGATGGACTTCAACGGTTGAGATCGATCATGGAGGGTGGGATTGGATGATAGGAAGGTGGACCACACTAGTTTCTCTTCCATGGAATGCTATGGACGATTCTTGGTTGGGAAAAATTAGAGAGAGAGAGAGAATGAGAGAGAGAGAGATGATGGGAGAGAAGTGATGGGAGGGAGAATGGTGAGGTGATGGGATAGTTGACTTTTGGGGATGGGTAGTTGTACTTGACTTGATGTGTGATGTAAACTTGATTGGTGAGATTGATTGATGGGACATCTCGTAGAGATTCCCTCGTAATTCGTAATGCGCGGTGTCTTCTTCGAATTGAACACGGGCCTACATCTTCTACCCTGGGTATCGGTTCGGTGCGTGAGTTGCAGCGTTGGAACCGCAGCGATGGCGCAGTCGCCAAGGTATGAGTTTCGGATCGAGCCGCCTTCGGTAGGCAGGACTCGGCTTAAGATCGCATGCAACGTCGGATACGAGTCGAGAATTACCGGAATTCGACCGGAAGGATCGCGGGAGTCGACAGAATAGTAGAAACTAGGATACGGGTCTTACATTACTCTTGCTCGGGTGGTAGACTCTCGGGAGTTTCAACTCCTGGTCAAGGGATCGAGTACCCATAGGTGGTGAAATTCCACTAGCATGAGTGTGTGGGGGTGTGTGTGCGTGTGTAAAAAAAAAGGAGTCTAAAACAGGAGGGAACGTGTGAGCGTGACTACGTGCACAAGAAAGATTTCTCCTTTCAGCTGTTGTAACCGTGAGGAGTGGGTAGTGATGTAGGGTCCACCATAATGGCTGAGAGAAACCAGGCCATTAAACAGCTTCCACAGGTTCTAGTGCTAAAAAGATTTAGTTAAAATCAAGCTTTAAGGTGAGTCACGTAAAATGTTTTTAGGAGAAAGATTTCAAGGTCTAAGGTTAATCGAGGGTCCGGGTTCATTGGACGGTTTAGATTGAGGAGTGGGTCCCACCATGATGATAGCATACATGGTGGATGGGTTCATGTGTGCAACTGTACGGCGGAGAAGAAGGAAAGAGAGAGAGAGAGAGAGAGAGAGTCGTGGAGAAGAGGTTTTGGTCGAGGGGTGACGTGCGTTGGTACGTCACTTGTTGTTTTTTTTTTTTGCTGTGAAATTTATTCACTTCACGGTCATGTCCCTTCACTTCGCGGTGAATTCCTTTCACTTTGCGGTCAATTCTATGCACTTCGTGGTCAATTCCATGCATTCCCTTCACTTCACGGTGAATTCACTTCACTTCGTGGTGAATTCCCTTCACTTCGCAGTCAATTCCATTCATTTTGCGGTGAATTCCATTCATTTCGCTGTCAATTCCATTCACTTCGTGGACAATTCCCTTCACTTCATGGTCAATTCCATTCACATCGCAATCAATTCGATTCACTTCATTCACTTCACGGTTTAGATGATTCATTTCGCGGTGAATTCCCTTAACTTCGCGGTCAATTCAATTCACTTCATTCACTTCACGGTTTAGATCATTCATTTCGCGGTGAATTCTATTCACTTCGTGGTCAATTCCTTTCACTTCGCGATGAATTCCATTCACTTCGCGGTCAATTCGATTCACTTCATTCACTTCGTGTTTTAGATGATTCATTCAGCGGTGAATTCTATTCACTTCGGGGTCAATTCCCTTCACTTCGCGGTGAATTCCATTCACTTCGCGGTCAATTCGATTCACTTCAGTCACTTTGCAGTTTAGATGATTCATTTCGCAGTGAATTCTATTTACTTCGTGGTCAATTCCCTTCACTTCACAGTGAATTTCATTCACTTCGCGGTCAATTCGATTCACTTCATTCACTTCGCGGTGAATTTCATTCATTTCGCGGTCAATTCCATTCACTTCGCAGTGAAGTCCATTCATTTCGAGGTCAATTCCATTCACTTCGCGGTCGAATTCACTTCACTTCACGGTGAATTCCATGCATTTGGATTGCTGAAGGTGCTGAACGATATAAGAAGTCAAATCCACTGAATTGGCCCAATCACTTCAAAGGTTTTGATCCATTGAAATAGCCCAAGCTTGTCAAAGGTTTGTATCACTAGAAATGGCCTGATCATATGAAAAATTTGGACCATTGGTAAAGAAGAAGAGAGTCCTACATGAAAAGCAGTTGCAATCATATGATGAGTTTGGATCATGAAAAGCAGCTTTAATCGTATGATGAGTTTGGATCGCCAAATGAGCCCAATCATATGAACAATTTGGATCCACTGAATGGGAAAAGATTTTAAGAACTCTTCTGGTAAAATTTGATTATGTAGTAGATGCCATAGAAGAATTTAAAGATTTATCTAAGTTTACATGAGCTGATGGGTTCTCTTCGAGCACATGAACAAATGATGAACGGGTTCGTGGAGCAAAGTGTCGAACAAGCTTTTCATTCCAAAATAAATATATCAGAAAATAAGAAAATGGAAGTAGATAAGAGAAGTCAAGAAGCATATTCAAATCAAAGATGGCAATCTGGAAGAGGTCGCGGGAGGACAAACTTTAACTGCGGCAGTGGAAGAGTCAGAGGAAGGTTTGATTTCAACAATCAAAGAAATCCAAGAGGTAACAAGCAAAATGATTCCCAATGCTCTGATACCAAATTTGTTGGAGAAGAGGAGAGGAAGAGTAGATTTGTTTTTTTTTTTTTTTTTACTTGGAGTATTGCAAGTTGAATGCTTTTGAATATTTTGAATTATGAAAGTAGATATTACAATGCTTTGAATTGTTGGAAAGGATGATTTTTCTTCTTGTTTTTGTTGTTGCCTCCATGCACATGAAGACCCTTTTTATAGACTCTTTAGGAAGGATTGCCAAATGGCCCAACATATCAATGTTTTTAATTCATCAAAATGGCCCATGTCAAAGGTTTAGATTGATTATTTGAATTGTGTTTAGAACTGAAGAGGGTCCTACAAAATTAATGAAGTGGATCACTGAGAACCAGCCTTAAATATTACGAATAAATGGTTCAACTTAACATATCCAATGGGATGGGTCATGGAAAGAGGCTTCAATCGTATGATGAGTTTAAATCACTAATTGCAGTATGAATCATATGATGCATTTGGATTGTCGAATGGGCCAAAGTATATATGAAGTTCAAATCCGCTAAATTGCCTAAGCACGTTAAAGGTGTTAAAGGTATTGATCCATTGAAATGGCCCAAGCATGACAAAGGTTTGGATCACTAGAAATGGGCCATCATATGAACAGTTTCGATCATTAGTAAAGTTGAAGAGGGTCCTATAAAATTTTGGGCATGGATCAACTTAGCATATCCATTGCCAAGCAGCTTTAATCTTATAATGATTTTGAATCATGAAAAGTAGCTTCAATCATATGAAGAGTTTGGATCATGAAAAGTAACTTCAATCGTAGGATGAGTTTGGATAGTCGAATGAGCCGAATTATATGAACATTCAACACCTTCAACAATAAAAAAAATTGACCAAATTCAAATTGGTGTGGGCCCTACCAACATTATTCCAATTCAAATAGGTGTGGGGCCCACCAAAATTATGTGCAATAGGTGCGGGGCCCACCAACATAACAATTTCAAAAACAAGGGGTGGTAGCACTACCGTGGTCCAAGCAGCAATGTCGCTTGTACTTCCAGAGTCCAGCGGCACTGCCGCCCGGACTCGTTAAGAATCCGGGCTGTAGTGTCATCGGACTGCGGTAGTGCCGCCGCCCCTTGTTTAAAATTTTTGGTGGGTCCCACTTTAACTTGTTTTGTCTTCTATTAAAGGCCTTCCACACGCCCAACCCCTCACAACCCTCTTTCCCAAACCCTTTCTTCATCTCCCTTTCTAAAACTCTCTCTTTTTCTAAAACCCTTTACCATCTACCATCATCTCATCTTCTAAAAACCTCTATCTTCATCTTCTAAACATATCTTCTTATTTTCACAACCATCTTCGCATCCCATCTTCCAAAAACCTCTCATTTTCTAAAACCCCTACCATCTACCATCATCTCATCTTCCAAAAACCTCTCTCTTCATCTTTCAAACCTATCTTCTTATTTTCACAACCATCTTCCCATCTTCCAAACCCATCATCCTCATGGGATTTATTGTATTCTTTTCCTCCATCTTTTCCATCCACATGATTATCTCTCTAATGGTGAAAAAGAGAGTGGTTCAAGCGAGTACTTCGTCTCCGCGGACTGAAAGAAGGGCGAGGCGGGCGACGACTTCTGCATCACCACATCGTGAGAGAAGGATGAAGATGACTCATGATCAAGCTGCTAGGCCATTGGATGCGGGTCGATATCGTGATCGAGAAGTGGTCTTCGAAGTCACGGTGGGGGACCAACTATTTACCAAAAACGACGTGCTATATCGACTCTTGCACACCAGTTGGGGACCTGTTTTTGAAGGAAAGTCTCGAGCCAATGAGCATGATGTAAGGTTTTTCTACTCTCGAATCATTAGCCCAATTCTCAATCCACTCGGGTTTAACATTTCATATGGAGACGCGATACGACCCATCCGCGTACAACACATCGCGAACATACTTGGCGTGTCACTGGGAACAATCCATATCTCCGCTGACACTAAGGACTTGAACACATCGCAGCACAGGAGTGAGCTTAGCAAGCGCTTGTGCGGCCACCTCGTTGAGTGGAGGAGAAATAGTAGTTTCAAAAACACAGAAATGATTCCAATTTACAGAATGTTGCACTACATTTTCACACATAATTTATATCCGAGAGCGGAAAACAACATAGAAATTTCTATCTACCATGCAGAGATAATGTACCCAATAGGGCGTGGGGAGAATGTGGCCCTAAACAAGAAGCAAAGCGGTTGTAAGTCAAAAAGAAAACAATCCACCCTCCCATTTGGGCGCCTAATTTGCAAGATAGCCCGAGATAATGGGTTTAGGGCATTTAGCGGCCCCTCACATCTAGAACGAGTGATAACCGGAGACACCATAAATCGCATGCAATGTGGCCCTAAACAAGAAGCAAAGCGGTTGGAAGAAACTGGAGACGAGATAGCTGAAGAAGAAGAAGAAGGTGGCGAAGAGGATCTAACTGAAGAAGAAGAAGAAGGTGACGAAGAGGATCAAGCTGAAGAAGAAGACGAGGGTGATGATGCAGGTGAGGTGCTCGATGCACATCTGGGTTTAGATGAGCGTTTAGGGGCGATCGAGGCTAGTATATCTGATCTTAAGAAGGATCAACACTACCTAAAGCGTAAGATGCGGAGTATGTAACATACGATAAAGGCGGTGTTGTGTTGTGTACAAAAGGAGGGAGCACCCCCTCCCTCGCCGGACTCGGTATCACAGTAGGGAGTTGTCATTGATATGGACTCCCTCACTTCGTATGTCTACATGTATTACTTATCATCTTCATGATAGTCACTTTGTACATCTGCATGTATTAGTTAGCATCCTCATGCATTTTTCATGTTTCTTTGTAACTTATGTACTGAATGTCTTATCGAATGAAAGTGGCCTTATGGAAAAACTTTTTGGGTTACCTAAAATGCATGAGTATTGTGTTCTTATGATGATGAACCGAGGTCATTGCTTGGATTCGCACCATTGTAGATCGGTCATGACCCAGGACTTTCTCCAGCAGGAAAGCCTTATCCAAATAGTTGATGGGTTTTTATTGTTGAAAGTGGACCATTAGCTAGAACATCCATTTTGAGGATATTTCAATTCACTCCATTGTTGAGAATTAATGGAATTGACCGCAAAATGAATGAAATTCACCCCGAAGTTAACGGAATTCACCACGAAGTGAATAGAATTCATCGTGAAATGAATGAAATTCACCGCAAAGTGAATGAAGTGAATAGAATTGACCGCGAAGTGAAGTGAATTCACCGCTAAGTGAATGGAATTGACCGTGAAATGAATGAAATTCACCGCGAAGCGAATTGAATTAACCGTAAAATGAATGGAATTCACTGCGAAATGAATGAAATTCACCACGAAGTGAATGAAGTGAATCGAGTTGACTGCGAAGTGAGTGGAATTCACCACGAAGTGAAGGGAATTCACCGTGAAGTGAATGAAGGGAATTCACCGTGAAATGAATGAAATTCACCGCGAAGTGAAGGGAATTCACCGCGAAGTGAATAGAATTCACCACGAAATGAATGAAATTCATTGCAAAGTGAATGAAATTAACCACTAAGTGAAGTAAATTGACCGCGAAGTGAATGGAATTGACTGCGAAATGAATGAAATTCACCACGAAGTGAATGAAGTGAATCGAATTGACCGCAAAATGAATGGAATTCATCGCGAAGTGAAGGGAATTCACTGTGAAATGAATGAAATTCACTGTGAAGTGAATGAAGTGAGTCGAATTCACCGCGAAGTGAAAGGGAATTTACCGCGAAGTGAATGGAATTGACTGTGAAATGAATGAAATTCACCGTGAAGTGAATGAAGTGAATGGAATTGACCGCGAAGTGAATGGAATTGACCGCGAAATGAATGAAATTCACCGCAAAGTGAAGGGAATTCACCGCTAAATGAATGAAATTCACTGTGAAATGAATGGAATTCACCGCAAAGTGAAGGGAATTCAACGTGAAGTGAATGTCTTATTCACTGAAAGTGACCTTAATGAAGAACCTGAACTTGTGACATGAATCAGGTTATATCGAGAAGGAACTCGGTTAAGAATTTCAAATTTATTAGAACTGATTGCAATGCAATCCTACTCAGAAAGGCTAATAGTAGCAGGTTCCTGAAATCCCTCTAGGACATAGATTTTTAGATAATATCTTGTCAATCATTACTATTTATTCAAAGTTTAAATCGTAGTGGTAAAAAATTCGTAATTTCAAAGAAAACAACAAATGTATTCAATATATAACATTCACAGTCGTATTACAAAAACTGCGTAATAAATTACATTATTCCAGAGGTATTGGAAATTTGCAACTCCAACGATTATGCCCTTTTTATTTACAATGTTCATCCTTTACTGTTTTTCGTTCCTCTCCACGGGAAAGGATCCGTGCCTTATTCGGTCTTCCAGCTGACCTCATCTATCGTGGGGGCTTGATACTCACACAATACTCCCTGAATCCAATAGAAATTTCTCATTGGCTCTTGTCAGGTACTGGGTACACAGAATCTTCATACGTGATCAGGTAATTCCTCGCCGTGTACAACAGGGAGTAGTACGAATAATGAGGAAGATTATAGTTTATATAGGCTGAAAGAACATGAAAACAAGGGAATCCCTTAACTTCAAACTCACGACAAGTACAGGAAAGCTTACTGAGCTTAACAGTATTGTTGTAGTCTCGCACAACATAGTTTCATCCCAAGAAATTGCATGGCAACGAACATCTTGTGCCTTCAGTATGAGATCCTTTAATTGTTTCTCGGCCCACGGTGTGAACAGTTCAACAAATGATGATGCTGATTCCCTTCTCTTATAGAACATCTCTTGAATTTTAATTCTAACCGTCTCTATCAGCATAGCCATGGGATATTCTCGTGTTTCTTTGAATAGAGCATTAACACACTCAGCTATGTTAGTGTTGATCAAATTGAATCTTTTTCTTGGAAAGTACAAAGATGCTCATTTTCCATACCCTATTTCTCTCAGCCATGTATATACTGAGGGGTTGGCAAGTTCGATATCGTGCATTAACTTTTCAAACTCAGCCCTCCTACAAATCTTTACAGCTTGCCAGTAGTAGATTTCTAACGACTTGTCTTTGAACGTATCAACCATGTTTCAGTATATATGGTAAGCGCAGTAGCCATGGATTGCTGTTTGAAAGACCCAGGGAACTTTTTTCATTAGACCTTTATGTCGATCTGATATGATCACAAGACCAGGTAGATCCCCTAACGAACAATTGAGGTAGGTAAGGAACCAGTTCCAACTGATGTTGTTCTATGATTCTCCGATACGAAAAGTGATAGGAAAGATATGATTGTCGTCATCCAAGGCCGTAGCAACGAACAGAACACCATTGTACTTACCTTTTAGATGCGTCCCGTTAACAGCCAAGACCCTTTGTAAAGATGTTTGAAAACTTCTAACACACTGTCTAAGCACAACAAAACACCTCTCAAACCTCATCGTCTACGAATTCACAAGCAGGGCAGTCAATGTCCCTGGGTTCGCCCTCCTCAACTCATGAAAGTACATCAGGAGTTCTTTGTAAGAGTCTTCATAAAACCCCATTACGGATTGATTGCAATCTCTTTAGCGCGTCATGCCTTCTTATAGCTAATAAGAATATTATACTTTTCTTGCATTGCGAATATAATATCCTTCGGCCTTAATCTAAGGCGTTGCTCAATGCGATTGACAACCAGTTCACTGGCTATCCTTCTGCTTACTTGCTGATGATCACTCTTTATCCATGACATTCCACATGTAATATAGACGTGTAAGTCTTAATCTTGAATATCCCCGCATCATTCACTCTAGATGCATGTACCCTCCATTCACACTTATCTTCCATACATGCCACAGTGAATTTCTTGGATGTGGAATACGAGACCCTGTATTGAAAGTTGTTGCGAATTGCAAATTGGCTCAAAACATACTTACACCGGCTCTTGTCCTTAAACGTTTGGGTAACGGCTATATCAATAAGTCATCAAGTAGATATGAATATAGTGACAGGTCTGCATTGGTGAAACCAGCATACTTGAAAGGCATAATGGCATAGCCGGTGATGAAGTCTAATGTTTGAGTCTGCTCGGACAATGAAATGTCGCTTCCACTTACATTTCTAACGTTGGATGTTGATGGCAAATCTACTCTTGTACGTGAAGGTGATGCGGTATATCCACTTCTGAGATTGAAGTCAGCCGACGCGCTCACTTGACTTGTCATGAAATTTGATGTCTGGGCCGGCTCGAGTACTGGAGTGTTGCTTAGAGGAACCTGTGAAGGTGATGTCATATATTCATATTTCAAGCCATGATCCTCACCCAAACTTCCGACAGCTGGAGCGTCATGTTCGAAACCACTGTAAGCCATCGGGTCTTCCAGTATTGCCTCATTAATGCGCTGCATTGTCTCGATGAATAAATGAATGTAGTGATCCGGATGCTCCGACTGTGCTGTCAAGAATATTCTAACATCTTTATCGTCTTTAATTACAATCGGAGGGATTGATTCGTTTGAGCAAGTGTACAATGCTTTCAACCTAATATCATAATCCTCAGGCGTGCTCTTTGCAATCCTATACATTTTAGGTACAAACTCATTATATGTAGTCCCGACGCCCACGGCAATAGGTTTCGAGTTTCCGCCCTTGTACGTGTATCGATTGTTTTTTCTTATTAACTCCCCACCATATGAGCATAGGATGATTATCGAAGTCATTTTTCTGAAAGCAAACACAATGATATAACTCGTTTAGTATTCACATGTATGAGGTGGATTTGACCGAGTAG
>JAJHSJ010000006.1:9770831-10034889 GCA_021015155.1 Magnolia officinalis
TAAGAAAAAAAATAAGTTATTTAAAAACACCACAAGTATACTTGATAATAATAAGATGAATACATGATTCATACCAATATGATTTGAGAGCATTCTATTAAGTTATCCAGCTGCTATTGTAACGTCCTGGAAAAGTCCATACTGAGGCCCGAGTTCAACCACGGATGGGACCACCCAAGGGCCATACCCGACTAGCTAGTGACGACTAGGTGTACATTAGTACTTAACATTAGAGAAATTAAGTTCGGGTCACCATCCCTACCAATAAATATAGTCCAGGATCACAAGTGCACTAGCGCATCACCTTCTGATAACTCGAGTGAAATTCCGAGGGGTTACCCCTATCGGGAGTGCGCTGAAACTCTACGAGGAACATAGATCGCACATTGGGGGTCCGCTAGCCTTGAAATTATAGAGAAATGTCTGTCTTACTGGGCTCAACGTTCATCACGGGAGTCGAACCTAGATAGTGTCCAGAACTACTTAACTTGAACCGAAAGACGAGTACATGAGAAGCGCAAATACCCTAAGAGAAGAAGCTGAAACTTAAGTGAATTGGGTTGTTCACTCTTGCGCAAAGTTGATGATTTCGGATCGTCGGTTTATGACCAAACTTTATATATAGGGTAAGAATAATTCCTCACACACATCCGTATAACCACAACTCTGATTGAGTATTACTGACCGTTAATCAGACACAGGCTTCCTACGACTGATCTGCTTATCCAATCGCATCACGACTGTGTCCTTGCGTTGATCCATTGATAGGAAATCTATCACTTGGTATAGATAAACCCACTCCTGGGGGTCCCATTAGTTAGAAAGGACCGCCTATAAGGTATACGTATCAAATTAAGTGGCCCTATGGTTATTTATACACTATCTGGAGCTGTAAATGACTTTAAGCGGCTAACGATTCTTCCTTGGAAACATATTCCTAGGAGCGAGTCCGAGTCGGATGTACTACCGAAAGGTACGGACTATAAGTGCTTAAGTTGCGATTTATCAATACTACCATTCCAGTTAATGATTTATGATTGCTAATGTAGAGTTTACTTGTTATCTTAGGTATATTTAAATCTCTATTAAATGAATCGCAAGTTGTAGTGAAATGATGTCTATATATTCGATGAAATGCTTAAGTGAGTAGCTTATCAAAATTGATTATTAAATGTTAATTCATGTATTGTGAATGTTAAATGATATGATTTGAATAGGAATATGACTATGAGAATAGTCCAGGTAGCCGGTAAATTTTCACATTTGGGTGACCGAATTAGGTTGGCCACCTTGGGTAAGTTCGAATGATACGGGTCGGACATTGACTATCGGCAGTGGTTAGGCCACGCATGACGCTCACACGCTCCATGCCGGTTACGTTAGTATACACCTGTATTAACTGAAATTGCCCAAAGAACCGATTGGCCTACTATATGTTCACCATGCATGATCACAATTATCTGAATCTAGGGTACCCCCTTACTATGTAAAAGTCCAATATCAATCAATTGTACTACAATTCTCAAGACTCGTGAGCCGGGTATGGTGGTATGGGTCATTGTGTCCGTGCTGTCGGCCTATGCTAAGGTGACGAGCCTCTCCGTAGTAACTGCGAACACCATTTTTACAATTTACCTTCTGTATGCATTTATCTAGATGTGACAGACTTATACGGATTAAGAATACAGGTACAGGACAGTTGTGGCCGTCCCGTGCCTAGTAATTCAGTTAAAATCGATGATCAAAAGAGAGGTACCCTAGCTTCCCTAAGCTGCTTGATGAATATGCATAATTAATCACTCGGCTAATATGATCATGCACCACATTGCATTAGTTTAAAATGTGGCAAAACATGTGTTGAAGTTGCATGTTGAGGAAGTGTTGGCATGTTCGAACTAGGTGGTCGGAGTCGCGTGTTGAGGGAGTGTTGATTAGCAAGGTCATACATCATTTCATAAACCCCATTTTCGCATTAAAAAGAATATTTAGGAAGTGATTGTTTTACACTACCTCATCATTACTGTATTGATTGATTTGATAACATGTGTAACCTTTGCTTTATGGAACCACTGAGTAGATCACTCACTCCCACTCTAGGACGGTGTTTTAAAACACCAACCAGACACTAGTGTAGATGCAGGTACCGTTGATGTTAATGCGCTAGAACAGACGTTCATGGATGAAGAGGAGTTCTCCTATTTCCAGCTCTCGGATGGGCCGATGTAGGCCATGTATCTCTAGACAGGAAGCTTTGGACATATGGGCTTAGTTGGATATTACATTACCACATTTTGTTTTATTATTATTATTTTTTTTGGAATTGTATCTATATACATTAAATCCAGCCGTGGACCCATACTCTGTAAGAAACTTCACGATATATGTATATTTTGATTTTCACATCTGTTTTAATTACATTAAACCTGTAGTATGGTACGTTGTTTAGTATAATTCTATACATGCTCAAATGCCCAATGTCAAAGTAATCAGGATATTGGCTTCCACAAGGCATAATGATGTCTGGAATCTTGGGAGTCGAGCTTTGCAGGACCCTCGAAATTCAGGGCGTTACAACTATTGATGTTGTTAAAAAGTACAAACAACGACTTTTAATGTTGTTAAAGAAAACAAATAGTCATTTTTAGGTGAAAAATTCAAGGATTATTGCTATGTGAAAAAAGTTTACTAAGATCCAAATATATTTTGAAAGGAGTTCCACCATAGATAATGGTGTTAGTAAAGGTTTTATTTACCTATCTTATATTTGAAGTTCATATGAGTTTGAAGATAGATATTCATTATGCTATCGGTAAATTTAAGTTTTTTTTTTTTTTTTTTTTTTTTTTTTTTTTTCGCGTTTAACACCATTTTCACGGTCATTTTTCAAGTGGATTAATTCTTAATGATGAGTGAAGAAAATACAAGGATGATATCTGAATAATTAGAGAATATAAAAAATAAATAAATATGGAGATGATATGTTATTGATTAGGCTTAATATGCTAGATGACATATCCATGGTTGAAATAAACAAAGCATTAAAATAAGATGCTCGAATGAAGAGAATGCTCAAATGAAGAGAACGATCTGATTAAAAAAAAAAAGAACTTTTAATGAACTCTAATAACAAAGTTATGGTTAAGTGGGAGATCCAAAACTAAAAAAGTCACGGGCAAAATCTTAAAAGATACAAATTTTAATAGTTTTAAAAAATAAAAATTAAAACGATTATGAGAAGATGGAGTTCATGAAGTAATGAACTGATGAGGAAAACACTACTTGTAATAGAGTTGTTTAAAAAGGTTTAGGGAGACTAGCGACGGGCAATAATAGAAAGATATTCTATTTGCAACAATTGCATCAGATATGTTCTGATATCATAATAAAATCGTAAAAACAAATATAATTAAAAAATAAAAAATTTGAAGAATATGAATGAATAACAATGATTAATTTTTTAAATTCATATTTTCTTTCATTATGATATAACACATGTATAGAATGTGAGATGAAATCGATCTCCAAATTGAGGGAGCAAAAATAAATAAAATATACAACAAATTGTCTCGATATTAGGAAAGTAATCAAACCATAAGATTTAAAGATAAAAAATGAAAAATATACAGCAAAATTGCCATGATATTAGGTAAATGATTATATAGTTTCCTAATAAGTGAAAAATTATTGTAAAATTCTCTATGATACAATGACATGAAGAATTTTAAAGTAGTTAAATTATCTGATGTTTTAAATAGTAAAATATTTATAGGAAAAACTTATAAAGTGTTTTGTACCATGTTAGAAGTGGGTATTCACATGATATAAAGCATGGAATGATAAATCCTACTAAATTCTCAAACCACAAAAAAAGGGCTTAACTCTTTAGCCATACAAGAGCATCAACATATGCACATGTTGAGTAAATTGCATATCCTGAAGCCTTCATAGTGTGCCCGACACAATCTAGAAGGTTTGTAATGGTGGGTGTCCTATTTCCATTGTTCCTTGTCATGTGTAGCCCACCTGATGAATCAATCAGCTTGTTTTATTGGAGCCCTATTAGAGCATCAAGGGACACACATGGTGAATGGATTTGATGTATCATACACATCATGGTGGGCGCCACAAACAATGCATATATATCAATTATTGCGCTATGTTATATATTATGTCTTTAATAGTATAATTTCTTATAATTTGAATCATGAGTTCTTATTAGAAAAATAATTATTATATTTAACTTTGAAATTTTACAAGTTGTAAACACTTTACACTTAAAATTTTTCATCCAAATGCTACGGGTGAACTCTTTCTTACTTCTAAACTCTTTACGAATATTATTTTATGTCATCCAATTAGCCTCCAAAGGACCTTATTTTTGAAGATGTGTTCCGGTGATGTTGGGGTGTCTGGTTCAAGGTGGCTAACATGTCCCACTGAACGGCGAACTGTTCCTGCTGTTGTTTTAGCATCCCACCATTTGTGCTACAACCCAAAGGTAGCGTCCCACGGCTGAACATTTGGTCCTGCAAGGTTAGCTCGAATAGTGGTTAGGGATAATGAGAGTTGCATGATAGGTCCAACATCTGCCATGTTAACTGGAGGAGAAGGTGGTGGAGCTTGCCCTCCTTCATTGACTTCATTCACGTCTTGCTCATTAGGAGCTGTTCCAGATTCTTCAGGAATAGGAGGATTTGGTAAATGAGTATCTGAGAGAGGTGCTCTTACGGATGGTATTAAATCACGAATACTGCGCGTCTTCTTAGGGGCCATAACTTCTATAAGATGGATTATTAATAATTTAGTGGACTTTATAGATTCTCTAATTCATATTCAATATTATCGAAATACCTCAGCGTCAATAAAAAAAAAAAAATCTACAACTCATCAAGTTAGTAGTGCTACATTATGGACAGACCAGTTCACTATCAGTGGCTACTATTCCAATCATTGGTTTACATGGTTAAAATTTTCAAATATATCTCAAAATTTTTCTAAAAGTTTTTATATGAGTATAAAACATTTTTCAAAATTTCAGCTCAATCAGGAAAATACAAAATTTTCAAAAATTACTACAATCAGAATTATTCAGATTTGGATGATTTCTAACTAGTCTACACTAATTCCCAGAATCAGTATAGAATCTGTTAGATTCGAATTATCGAATTATTATTTTTATTGAATTTAGACTTCTATATTTACGATTAGGCTTTTGAATAATCTTAATTAGAGTTATATTTATTTAGTTACAATTTTTTAAAGGTATGTGATTTCTACTGTCCATTGCTGTCCGACCGTACATCACAACTTAAATTACTTTAAAATTTGTTCAAAGGTCCAGATTTACATCTCTAAGGAATATAATTGTATAAATAAGTTTAATTTTCACTTCAGATAATAATAAATGAATTATATATATATATATATATATATGTGTGTGTGTGTATGTGTGTGTGTGTGTGTGTGTTTCTTATTATATAAAAGCATTATAATGAGAAGTTGTAAGTCTAAGTTTCTAGTTCCATGGACCTACATATTATACATGTATGAGGTTCATAATCTACAGGTCAATTACGGTATTAATTTAATTGGTCTAATACCAAATGGTCACACCTTAAAATCCGGGTACAGAGTGTACACCCTCAGATTCGAGTTTCAGTTCGTAACTCGTACACAAAGTGTGCTAATTTTATTCCTTAATTAGTTTAAATCAAAGGTGATAATGACATTCAGTCTAAGTTCCACCATAATCTCAATCACACATACATAACACTTAGTACCAATTAACCAGGCATATATAAATTTTGGCAACCCTTAAAATAAAATAAACTTTAAAAATCATTCATTTATTATATCATCATATTATAATTATGTTTGTTCCATACTAACATTATTTCAATGAAATAAACCTAAATAATTTTTTTTAAAAACTCTCGAAATCAATATTGATATGCATCATACGTTAATCAAACTATGTTAGTAAATAAAACACGTAATAAAAAATGGTCTAATGTCGTCACTTCATTTTTAGATAAGCATGACCACGTTTCACATGGGTCATGTTTAGGTACGGTAAATTTTTTTGGTTCTTGCGCTACATCATCTGCCAATGGCTCATTTGTACGGCCTTTCCATCAATAAAAAAGTAAGCTAGTTAGACTTAGTAAAATAACCCAGTATGGTTCATAATCATATCAATTAAAATAATACAAAAATGTCTGTACAATGATATGGTGTAAATGGTGTATGAATGCATCAAATGGGATGATCGTCCATCTGCTTAGGTTGGAGGTCGTCAACCCGCATCCACCCATTGGGTAAGCTTCCACCTTTCAGTAGGTTTGGGCATAACCCACATCTGGTAATGCTCTACCAGGATCGACATTTCTTACAGGGAGGGCCCCTAGGATCGACTATGCATTATGCAAATTTAATTAATCATGGATGATACGTAAATGCATGTTTTTCATATTTGGCATAGTTGTCTTGATCATAATATTCACATATAAATTCAGCATACAATTATCATAACAAAATACTTAAATCAATATATCAATTAAACAATCACAAACGATTTATTTTAATTTTAATGAATCATGAAACCAGTTGGGTTACTCAAGTCTGGTAGTATAAACTCCACAATGTAATTAAGTTGGTTTGAATTCCCAGGTCCTATCAACTATATCAACGATATTATTATTCATTTATTTTATTACATGGTGGGGCCCACCTTTGATTAACATCATAGGTAGCCAAATCCAAAATGATTAAATAATTAAAATTTCTGTTTTTAGATTTTTATATTTTATTTCCTTTTTAAGATTTTAAAATTGATTGAAAATTACTTGATTGGGGTGGCCCATCGGATGATGAGATCATTCAAAATTTTGAGGTCTTGTCATATTTTGCCTCTACACATTAGATGAATGGTGTGGATCTAACCACGCATACACCAATTGCCCATCTCGACCTTCTACGCCAAGTGATACCAACACTTGTGTAAAAATATAAGATTCTCTTATTAAACACTAAATCTAATTAGTGTGGCCCATCCGATGGTCGAATTGATCTGAAAATTAGGGCCCTTGTATATTTTGGCCTTAGGGATCATATGATCTGTAAAGATCTAATCTAATTCGATCAGATGTATACTAATTATAATTACATAATTTTAGACTCCTTTACCTTTACATTGTATCTACACATAATTCAATACAATGAACATGTGGCCGATCCACACCGTTCATTACATACATCGAATCAAATTGCATTAAATATACTAAAAATACTAAAAAGAGGACGATATACATACTTGATCTAAGCAAATCCAAAATTCTCTTTCTCCCTTTCTCTGTTGTCGTAGGTAGCCTTTGTTAATATCTAATTTCAATTAGAACTCTTGAGTGTTTGAATCTTGAGAGATGCGGGGAGGGTTGAAGGTATTTTTAAAGTAGACGGTTTAATGATATAAATAAGATATGAGATAACATTTAAAATAAATATAAAATAAAGATAAGATTAATTTTTTTAAAATTACTATTATTAGTAAATTTTCACCGCTCTTATAAAAAATCTTCGTGCAATCATAAAAAACTTTGAAAAACTTGTAAGCTTCTTTTGCTTTGCACAAATCATCTTCAATCAGTAACCAAGAATATATTCTGCCACGTACTGCATATTCAAGAAATGCAAGTTCCAGTTCTATAGCTGTATCTAACATTTCATAAGTCGAGTTCCAATGCGTACATACATCTAACTTTAATATTTTCTAAGATGCCACGTTCAAACATTACATGATATTATTCCATATACTCACCCTCTTATATATTTCATACTCTCTAATATTATTTATAGTGTTGCCAATTATTTTCATCCATTCTTATATAATCAAGTTTAGTATGTGGGCAATACCTAACTTGAAATATTTTTTCATTAAAAAATAAAATTTCGGTTGTCTTGAACTAGTTATATAGACATGAAATTAGTTTGTTATTTGTTGACGCATTATCTAAAATTATTGTAGAAATTTTCTTTTAAATGGCCTAGTCTCGTAGGCAACTGTAGATGTAATATGGAACAACTAAACCAGTATGAAGAAAAAGGTGCCGGAAGTTCAAAATTTTCTTGTAGAGTTTCTAATATTTATTTACGTAGTGTGCAGTTAATGAAATATATCCATTTATTTGATTTAAAGCTGTCTATAAATTTGAAGTCAAACTTATTTTGGAGAGTGATGCCAACATTTCTTTCAGTTTTATCTTCTCGTTTACGTACATATTCATGTACTTTTTCTTCACAGTGACTCATGAAACCTCAGCTTGGGGGTTAAAAAATTTATAAAAAGATATGAAAAATTTGCTCTCTATTATTATAAAAGATTTTGTTTTCAACGATCACTTTTCATACCACTTTTTCAGCTTATCTTTCTCAAACTTAGGAGTAAAAATTTATCCTTGAGAGTTTTTCCTTTTAAACTAAATGACAACAACTGTTGGCTTGGAAGTGAGATTCTTGGTTTCTTTGGACAATTTTGCTTATGTCTTTTTAAATGAGTACTTGACTCCATAGGATTCTTACTGTATAATAACTTGTAATGAATACATTTGATATTCACCAAACCATTAATCATGACTTCTTCAAAGTTATCTCATATTGCTGATCTTTTCTGTCATTTGACTGAATCTAAAGACACTTCTTACTCCACAAAAAAAGGAGCTGTGGCAGACGCACCGACATCGACAGTAGTTGAGACTTCCCTACTAATCATTTATAAGATTCACTACACCACTATATAGATTATAAATTGTAATACTTTCCAAGATGGCTAGGCTTGACTAATAGTTTAAATCAATCACCCATTCAAGGTTGGTAAAATTGTAATTTATTCATTTTTTGATTTAAATTTCATGTTAAAATTCCAACAGCATTTTCCCTTATCTCTCTAGATATATTGATCCCACATTTGATTACTATGTTAAGTATTCACATAAAGTATGAAAATTTGATAATGGAGATAAATGCAAGAAATAGTTTAGAGATAAAAGGAGAGGCAAATCGGAACAAGTGTATGCATTTAAATTGGAATAAATGAAAATATTACAATCTATCCAACCTTGAATTGTCAAAAAATGAGACAATTTGAGGATTTCTATGCCTCAAAAAATACATTATATATATGCCTGACAATATATAAATCCTCGAATGAGCAACTGATTATCCTTTACTATAATAATAAAATTAAAAAGAATAATATGATTAATTAACAATAAAATAACAATAACAACAATTTAACATTACCATTACCAATCACATTAACAACAATTTAATATTTAACATTACTAATATAACAATAACAAATTTAACATTTAACATTAACGATAATTAACAACAATAAACAATAATTTAAATTCAACATCGACAATTTAGCATTTAACATTACCAATATAACAATAATAAATTTAATGTTAACAATAATTTAATATTTAAACATTAACGATTTAAAAATAACAATCTAAGATCTACTTTATTATATATATATATATTATATATATATATAATATATATATATATATATATATATTAATTGAGGGAATAGCTAAGAGGATGGGGGTCAAGGGCGTGCGTTTGGACAGATCCAAACATTAATTGCTAATGTTTATATATATATAATATATATATATATATATAATATATATATATATATATATATATATAATAAACATTAACAATATAAAATAAGGTTAGAAAGGGGGGGGGGGGGGGGGGGGGGGGGGGTAGGTAGGTAGTTTAGAGAGAGGAGAAAGGAAAAAGGTAACCAGGCTGGTAGCGTTTTAAAAATGAAAATGTAAAATTAGGCTGGGCTCGGGCGCTCGATGGGGTATTTATATTATACTCGGTCAATCCAAGTCAAACTGAATTAGGTTCGAGTTATGGACCGAGCCGAGTCAAGTTGAGCTTGGTTTAGCTTAGATTCGGCTTGATTTTTTTCGAGCTCCCGTGAAATAGCTCAACTCGGCTCGAACCCAATTTTGAGCTGAGTCGAGTTGAGCTTTTCTTAGCTGATCTGAGTGAGTTAACCGAGCTAACTCGGTTCATGTCCAAACATACTTTTCTACGTTTTGGCTTATAAGTATGTTATTCATCGATCATACTTATTTGCTAACTAAGATAAGCTACTTGAGATATACGTAGCTTATGCAAAGTAACTTACCATCTAAACCATCTTTATTGAACTCTTAATAATAAAAAAAACCCAATGGTTTCATTTCAACAAATAAATGTAACCAGGCTGGTAGCGTTTTAGAAAATGAAAATGTAAAATTAGGCTGGGCTCGGGCGCTCGATGGGGTATTTATATTATACTCGGTCAATCCAAGTCAAACTGAATTAGGTTCGAGTTATGGACCGAGCCGAGTCAAGTTGAGCTCAGTTTAGCTTAGATTCAGCTTGATTTTTTTCGAGCTCCCGTAAAATAGCTCGACTCGGCTCGAACCCAATTTTGAGCTGAGTCGAGTTGAGCTTTTCTGAGTTGATCTGAGTGAGTTAACCAAGCTAACTCGGTTCATGTCCAAACATACTTTTCTACGTTTTGGCTTATAAGTATGTTATTCATCGATCATACTTATTTGCTAACTAAGATAAGCTACTTGATATATACGTAGCTTATGCAAAGTAACTTACCATCTAAACCATCCTTATTGGACTCTTAATAATAACAAAACCCAATGGTTTCATTTCAACAAATAAATGTAACCAGGCTGGTAGTGTTTTAGAAAATGAAAATGTAAAATTAGACTGGGCTTGGGCGCTCGATGGGGTATTTATATTATACTCGGTCAATCCAAGTCAAACTGAATTAGGTTCGAGTTATGGACCGAGCCGAGTCAAGTTGAGCTCGGTTTAGCTTAGATTCAGCTTGATTTTTTTCGAGCTCCCGTGAAATAGCTTGACTCGGCTCGAACCCAATTTTGAGCTGAGTCGAGTTGAGCTTTTCTGAGTTGATCTGAGTGAGTTAACCGAGCTAACTCGGTTCATGTCCAAACATACTTTTCTACGTTTTGGCTTATAAGTATGTTATTCATCGATCATACTTATTTGCTAACTAAGATAAGCTACTTGAGATATACGTAGCTTATGCAAAGTAACTTACCATCTAAACCATCCTTATTGGACTCTTAATAATAAAAAAAACCCAATGGTTTCATTTCAACAAATAAATGTCCACAAACTAATGGTTAGGATTGTCTAACAAATCTCAGCGTGATAACCATAATTATCTCCACAATTTAGTCAATTTAATTTGAGTTAATATATGCCAATGTACTTGTATATCAAGTGTCATACACAGCCAGAGCATCAAATGACTCCCTTAATTGGAATATGGTAGAGTTATATATTATTGTGGCACAAGTGGTAAGGTGACTAATCATTTGGGACCACCAAAATGACAATAGTAAATTGTTTGGATTTTGATACATAAGCTAGTTTTCATGGGTTCATTGGATGAACGGATATGATTAATTCATATTCCTACTGTGTAAATTGCAGAAAGATGAATATACCATGATAGGATTCTTTTGTCTTTGCTGTATATCTCTATCTCTGATCTTTTCTTCCATGGAGTTTCCTACAACACATACTAACACAATAGGAGATGAAAAAACTTTAGCTACTGAATCTAAGGTCATCTTCTAGTAATCTAACCATTATTTGTACAATGGGTCTGACTTTGTAGGGTGGATGGACATCAAATAAAACCCTTAAACTTGATCATTTCAGCCATTTGAAAATTTATTTCTTTTATTTGAATATGGATGGTTACCATGACCTTTATTCACATTTATTAAATCAAAGGATACAAATATTCAATTTAAGAAGATTTTTTTGGTCGTTATCTCCGATCCAAAGTTTTCACTATCCCATACGATGGATGGCATGGATTTCAAGGCAATAATGGTGTTGTTAGTGGATTGTCTTATGATCCATGGGATTGCTATATCCTAGGATTGTTATATCGAGTCTGTTTGGCAAGCCTAGACAATCCTGGCGTTAAACCTTCCCACCCCTTCCAATCCCTTGAACCAAACACGTCCTAAGCAAATTTGAACGGATTAGGGTGGATTGGATGAGATTTAAAGGTAATGATGGTGTTGCCAGTGGATTGTCTTAAGATCTATGAGATTGCTATATCCCGGGATGAGATTGCCCAGTCTATTTGGCACGCCCGGCCAATCCCGATATTTAACTTCCAATCCCTTCCAATACCATCCAATCCCTTCCAATCTGCTCGGCCAAACATGCCCTAAATGGCTTGAGTCATTGAAAGAGCTTAAAGTGGAATCTTATGTAAAAGAAATCATTTCTATAATTATCATGTTTTCACCATTTAAATGATATATACAATCGTAAATTTTATAAAGTAATCATTAATCTTATTTATAACAACAATTCTTTACTGGAAGATAAAAGGTAATAGTTATTCAAAGAATTTAAGAATTTTAATTATGGAATAAATAAAACCCCTGAAGTATAAATCCGTAAAATTTAATAAAATAGGTAAAAGTAAAATATAATAAATTCTAAAATTAAAATTTTCCTGAGTTTCCATATATTCAAACTAGCCCTAAATCAATGAATAAAGTCCTCACCTATGCTACGATGGGATGTATTCTAGCTACCTCTCTGAGAGGACGTTTGGGCTGAAATGTCATGGAACTCTGCGGTGCAAGTCTAAGCCAATGAGGTTTATGTTTATGATTTTCTTTGTTGAATGTTCTTATATTATTATTTTATTTCTAGTGATTGAAGCTTCTACAGGGGTGTGTGGTCCGTCTGGTTGTACTAGCACCGGGCAGTGCAGTATAGCTGACTTGAGAGAGAGAGAGACTGAAACTGAATACTCTACACCCCCTGCCGTAAGAAGGGAAACGCATTGGCTACTCCCCCTGACACCACCTCCAGGGCTAGTGGTCGGTGCACTGTAGGCCCTACCATGATGTATGTGTTTCATCCATTTTTACATATCATTTTATTGCTTGATCTCAAAAATGATAGGGATATAAATCCCAGGTGAACCACACCACATGAAAGAAATATTGATTGGATATCGACCATTAAAATCCTCCTAAGGCCCACTATATTATTTATTTGACATCCAATCTGTTAATTAGGTCATACAGGCCCAGATGAAGAGAAAAAACAAATATTAGCTTGATCCACAACTTTTATGGCCCCCAAAATGTTTTTAATGGTCAACCCTCATTCAACACTATTTCCTGTAATGTGGTCCACTTGAGATTTGGATATACCTCATTTTTTGTCTCAAATCATAAAATGATATGTAAAAACAGATGGATGTCATGGATGAAACACATACACCATGATGGGGCCCACATAACACCGACCATCAGCCATTGGCTGGTGTCAAGGGGAGTAGCCAATCCGTTCCCCGTAAGAAGGCTACGTACACACGAGTTCTGTGGGCCCATCGTGATGTGTGAGTTATCCACTCCATCCATCAGTTGGATCATCTTATGTTCATCATCGTAATGAAGAACAATGTGAAATCACTTTTAGAATATCTAAATTCATGCAGTGCGGCCCACCTGTGTTTTGGATCTAAATCACTAACTAGATCCTTTATATTCATGTAATTTGGTCCACCTGTGTTTTGGATCAAGATGGTTTTTTCTATGTATCTTCATCCCCGTGAGGCTCACCTGAAGAGGGGATTGGATGGAATACAAGCATCATGATGGCCCCTCTCATCCTCACTCTTTCTTGGGCTGTGGCCCATCTGAGTTTTGGATCTGTGGGCCCTCTCATCACCAGTCTTCATGGTGGGCCGACATAGCTCAAGAGACCTTTGTCATTGACAAAGGATTAAGGATATCCAGAGCGTGTTGGCCACTAGCAGTACAATGGGAACCGTTCGTGTTCTGTATTGATGTCCCACAAGAGAAACAACGGCAACAAATGGACGGTGGAACAGACGATTCTAACCAACGATCTATATTGCTGCATGGGGATAATCATCCTTATCTATGCCTTATCCTGGGTGTTGGCAGCTACATGTGGATCATCGAAAAGGAGATTCTCAACGGCTGACATTCGATCCTGTATATCAGTGTTCAAGTGGCCAAAGTCACGCTTATGGCGTGATTACTGGACCGTGGGGTTGAAAATGGGGAGTTATTTAATGTTACGACAGAGTAGATCACTTGATACACAGCCACTTATATCAACTCAAATTAAAGCCACCAAATTGTAGAACCTGTCACGGTCTCAAAATTAGTCATGACCTCTGATTCGTGGACACTTGTTTGTTAAGATAGAATCATTGGATTTTCTTTTTTCATTTTTAACCGTCCAATAAACGTTCACTAATCCGTTTGAATAAATAAGCTACATTTTGAGATTCCTGAATACATCTAAACTGGGTCCCATCATTTGGACGGTGGTTTGAAACACTTTTATGCCATCTACGCATCTTCTAATTATTTGTGGGATAGGATTCAAGAAAACATAATTATTAGAAGGGATTAGTGGGATGGGATTCAAAAAACATAATCATTACCCATGACAGGATTGTCCCCTATTGCAATGAGATAAGATTAATTTCATGCTTTGTTGGTAATATGGTAGTACATTGAACGGATATACCCACCATCATTTGAAATTAATGAGAATAACACACATGTTATATCTAAACCATTCATTTGTTTTGTAACCTCATTTTATGATATGGACCTGAAAATAAGGTAGATCCAAAATTTATGTGGCCCCAAAGAAGTTTTCAACGGTAAGTATTCAATCCCCGTTGCTTTCTATGGTGGGGTCCACTTGAGCTTTAGATTTACCTGATTTTATGTGGCCCCGTGCTCTAAAATAATCTCAAAAAATGGGTGGACGATGTGGATATAGCCCACACATCATGGTAAGACCTACACAACTTGATAAAATTGAGTGAAATTGCACGGACCAATGCAATTCCATCTTATCTAATTCCAAGCTTTTCCATTCTTCCCAAACATCACATGAATCCCATCCCACCTAATCCCTTCTAATCCCACTGCCCAAACAGGCCCTAAATAATTTCAGAGCGCCTGCGTATCATCCATCGTACCAGAGCATTAAAGTTTTTCTCCCACGTGCCGGAAACCGAATGCATTCTTTGGATCACTATATGGACAGTCCTGATTACCGAGCCTCTCTGCCACGTGTACGATAGGGGCTATTGATCTGACGTATTCCGGTTCTACCGGCTGTACCGTATCATCTACCCTGCTTCAATCCTATCTTATCTCCGCGCTGGCAAAAGCGCGCGGTTGGGTCGTTGAACGAAATTACATCTTCCCACTGGCACCGGAATCGTCTACGTCTCTTGTTTTACGCAGCTACGAACACCCAAGGTCTGTGGGATCCTACATGTTGTATATGTTCATCTAATCCGTCCATAAGATAATAAATCTTATTTTAACCGTACCAAAAAAATCCTGATAAAATAATCCTATGAGAGATGTCAACGGGAACAGCGTAAAATTTTAACTAAGATCTCGAAGTTCATACGGCGTGGTCCGCATGAGCTTTAGATCAGGATGATTTTTGTAGATATACTTCATCCTGATGAGATTCACCTGATTAGTGGGTCTGATGGATGTTATATACACACCATGCTGGCCCCACATACAAACTTATAGTTGGCATCTACCCCCGTTGTTCCTCATGGTATGGCCCACCTGATAGCTGTTTATCAGGTTGATTTATTTTTCCAAGGCCTAAAATCATGAATAGAACATGATGTATGGAGTAGATTTTACACATACAGTATGTTTAGCCCCACATAGCTTGGTTGTTTTACGCGCTGCGTAAAACCTGTTGCACCAAAGGATTCTGGTCCTTGCACTTGCTTACACTGCCGTTGTCCTTTTCTGGATGTTCCCTGTGGCCAGGCGCCCATCGACGCGGACTGCGGACTGAGTAAACTCTGTGGGGTCCTCCGTGATGTATGCGTCTTATCCATGGAAGCGGATTGGCCGGTGTACCTCAAACAAGCCATGTGGCTGTATTGACGTCAGCAAGTCCTGTCAGTCTGATTATGAGGCATGTGTTATATATAAACCGTACATCCATTTGGTGAGCTCGTGTTAAGGCTTAATCCGAAAAATAAGACGGATCTAACTGTCAAGTGGACCACACTGCAAAAAGCAGTGGGAGATTGAACGTCTACCATTGAAACCTTTTTTAGGGTCACAAAAGTTTCGTATCAACATGAAATTTGTTTTTCCTCTTCATTTATGTCTTCGTGACCTCATCAACAGATTCAATGGAAAATAGACGTTACGGTGGGCCTCACGAATTGTTTAATGGTGAAAATCATTATCTCTCATTTCTTGATAGTGCTATAAAATGATCTCTAAAAATAGATAAACAGCGCAGATTAACAGTGCTATAAAATGATCTCTAAAAATAGATAAACAGAGCAGTCAGTGCTCGTCTTCGCACGACAAGTACCTACAGCAGCCATTTAGCTGGGGTGTGGTATCGGCTTCCCTTATCCATGCTGCCCTCCATCTGCTTTACCCGCTATGCAAAACTTTCACAATAAGTTCCAGCGCTGGGATGCTAATAGGTGGGGCCACCGTGATGTTTGTGAGCGTACATCTGCTTTTTGGGATCATTCTAGGAGAAGAGACCAAAAATCAGGTGGAAAGTAAAGGCGGCCATACAAAAGGGCAAAAGACGGAAAGAGTTTCCTAACGTTGAAACCTTCCTGTGCTCACCTTGATGTTTATCTGCCGTCCAAACCGTTTATAAGGTCATTTCCACTGGGATGAAGTGAAAACAAAAAACTTAGTCTGATACGAAACTTTTGTTACATACAAAATTTTCAACGGTGGTCGGTAAATTCCCACTCTTTCCTCTCGTATGGAGGCCTTGAGTTTTGGATCACCTGATTTTTGTTAGTTTGTCTAAGAAATGATCCGGTAAACAGATGGACGGAGTGGATTTCTCACAAATATCACGGTGGGCCGCACTTAGCATCCCAGCCAAGGAACTGCCAAAGACTTTCTCGTAGAAATCCGCGTCCCATTTTAGCGCGTGAGTTCAAAATCTAAGCATATCCAAAGCTAAAGTGAACCATACCGTGTATAAGACGCATACATCATTGTGGGCCCCACAGAGTTTACTCCGTGCGAAATCCGCGTCCAACGCCCATCTTCAACCCAACACGTGTCAACGCTGCACAACGGTTCACCGGACCAGAATCGTCCGCAACATCCGTTTTTTCAGCGCCCGCAACACGAAATCTAATCCGTTCGTCATGTGATAAGGAAAAACAAAACTCAGATGGGCCACGCTGTGGCCTACCTTAGTTTTGGATCAGGCTAACTTTTGTATAAGCCCTTCATGTGGGTGAGTCACACCTGATTAACGGGTTTGATGAAAGATACTCCCCTTGTTGGACCCACAGACAAACATCTGTTGGCTTTCCATTCCCATTGTTCCTTGTAATGTGGCCCACCTATGTTGTGGATGTTGCTGATTTGTGAACCCTGTGTAGAATGTCACCTGCTGCACCGAGTGGATTTCAAAACTACAATGTGGTGGCCCCCAAATTCGGTGAATTTAGGGTAGCCCAAAAATCCAGATGTACCACGGACGTAAAACGAACAGACTGTCGGGAAAATGATAGCCAATGGTCTACATTCGGCCTACATACATTGACCAAAAATGATGAGTCGGCGGGCCTGACTTTCAGGATAGGATAACTGCAGTGACATGGCTGTCAGATATTCGCCCAGATCCTACATATATAGGCCACATCCAAAGGTGTGGGCCACTCGTCTTTGGCATTTAGCGATGGCCTGAATTTTATGTGGGGGTGGTTGGGACACGCCATTGGTCGGCACGATATGATGAATGGCTCAGATATCACACACATGCCTCTTCAATCCATCCTTCGGTAAATCCCCACTAACAGGTCCCTGACCTGAGAATGAGGCCGGTCCACATGAACCGCACCACGTGAAAGCTAGGTAGAGATGGTCTACATAGATTGTGTAGATATAACCAGGGACCAGATGCATTGTCCTCGCATGCCATCCTCCACACGTCGGTAGTAGGTAAGGTGGGTTGAAAATTTGGTTTAAAAATAAAATAAAATTTCTTGAAAATTTCATTTTCCCTCCAAAATTATTTTTGAAAAATCAAAAGAAAAAAATAGGTATCTTCTTAAATTCCTAATTAGATAGGTTAAGAGAAAATTTATGGTTTATAAGTAAATGAATAAATATAGTATTCTTATTTGGAGAGAAACGGAGGATGAAATGCTCTGTTTGCGTATTTCAGTGCATAGCAATGGCATGCATTGGAGAGTGCACGCATAATTGGGTACAGGTCGAAAATTAAAAGTCTTTGATGATCCAATAGTTAGATTGTTGATCTAACGATCTAAAATGTTTAAAAATTAGTACCAATACTTAGAAGTGTTTTACAAACGTTTTGAATTATTGATGACCACCTAACAACGGTCCACTCCTAAGTTACTATATAGACTAGAATATCTTAGTCCAAAATTATCCAAGTTCAACGGATCCCATCAAAAACCGATTTGATATCTCCAAACATTTTCCTTTTAAGAAAATTACTGAGTAGCTCGAATATTGTTTGAGTCACTAAGTTCGATCACTCATCAAATCTGATAGATGATCCGCTGCATTAATTGAGTTTATGAAAAGATCTCTTCATGATTGTTGGACGCATGATCTTAAAGAAAAAGCTTATTTTATATATCCCATAACCAATTCACCTATAACCCATCAGCAATAAGAAGGATGCGAATCTATCTTTAAGGACGACATATTTATATGTGATTCAGTGTGGTGTTAATTTAAATTATTTTAATTTTGATTTTCCAATATACATTTTCCCACAAGGTGATCCATGCCGTTGATCTAATGTTTACCACTAAGAGTGTGGCATGTCTAAAACATCTTCCATCATTGTCATTATATTCTCTAAACTGATGGGGTCAGCTTAATTACCATGATCACTAGGGAAGGGTTCAAAGGCAAATAAATCAATAGTTCATGCTCACCTTCTGCAGTCCCTAAGCATTAATTAATGCATATCTTAATTAATTAGCATAGTTTCATAGTTTGTCTGAGGAGCTTTGCTAGAAGAGGACCTATTGTAATGGGATACGTCCGGACTATAGTGGTGGCTGTCTCAAAAATCTTCAAGATAGGGAATCTTAGACTGCCTGTTCTGTAGACACTTAAAAATGAGTTCATCTTGCATTGTATTATTTAATAATAATTATGTATTAGAGACTATGATTGTTGGTTATAAGTTTTTCTTTTAATCCTTACCCAAAGAAATATAATATGTATATATAATTTTAATTAATTAATATGAGATGAACTCAATTTTCAGCTTTCTTCCAAAAAAGCTAGCCCTAAAACAATGCTTGGAAATCAATTTGAAAATACCTTTTCATTTCTAAGAAGAGAATTTTCTTTTCTTTTCCCTTATATACTTTCTTTCTATTATTTTATGGGTTTTCAAAACCCCATCAGATGGCTTGATCCTTTATCTTGGATCTTCCCACTAATCAGGTGGCTGCTCTCCAGATTGATGCCTGCGAAGAGATTTTATCCTCCATACTAAAGAGCCATGAACAAAACCTTGCTTATTGCATTAGGTAGCAGCTTCTCCCCTACTTGGGTTGTGCAACACATGAGGAATCTCATGTTCTGTGGTAACTAGGGGTGCACATTGAACCGGTAGAACTGTGGAACCGGACCGGAACCGACCAAACGGTCCGGTTTGGTTCGGTTCTAGAGTGCATCGGTTCCGGTTACGGTTCCAAAAATTAAAGAACCGTTTAGTTTGGTTTGATTCCATTTTGGGAGTATGTATAGAACCGAACCGAACCGTGGAACCGAACTTGGAACCGAACTGTGAAACCGAACTTGGAACTGTGAGTTTACAATATATTTTATTTGTATATTTGATTCATGATTTATAGTTTACAATGCACCCTTTGTTTGTTTTCATAAATATATATATTTTTTACACTATATACAATATCTAAACCATTCATCAAATGGATCACAACGTGAATGAACGTGGGCTAAATTATAAAATAGAACATGCAATTAGGCCGGATTATAAAAAGCCCAGAACCGTGGAACTGAACCGGTTTTCACGGTCCGGTTCCGGTTCGGTTCTAGGGTGCTAACGGTCCGGTTCCAGTTCCAAAAATCCTGGAACCGTAAGGAACGGTTCGGTTCCAGTTTCACCTCATAACCGGACCAAACCGAACCGTGTGCACCCCTAGTAGTAACCTATTGTGTCTTCGTTAATAGTTAATTATTTGATTTCATGGTGCTTAAGATGCTCATTCTAGTGCTGAAGCTATTGAACCATGCCAGTCACTGCTACTAATTTATCTTAAATTGGAGATCTTTTTTTTTTTTTTGAACTCAATATGAGGCTCGTAGATATAATTTTTTTAAAAAAAATCACTACGAGTGAAAAACTAGAGTACATCCAAGTTATCCTTAACTCAGACAAAGAGATTGAGCTGGCTTAGAACGCGGGAATAAGTGGTATTGAATTGCATTGGGTGGAATTAACGCATTATTACACGAAGATTATGTTTGGAAATATGATGGTATTTTGACCATCCAATCCTACATTTGGGATCAAATTCTTCATTTAAGAAAACACTATATATTAAATGAAACATGCATTGGGTGGACCATAGAATTGTAATCAATAGACCAGATTTCACAACTAATGCTAGTCACCTTTATGCACATACAACTCAATTGTCACATCTAGAAGGCACAACTGGATGAACAGTGTGGATAAAAATACATGCATTAATGTGAGGCCTTGCAGATGTATTGGATTTTGAAATTCATTAGAAGCTCATTTTCAGTTAGAAAGGGATGATATGATACCTAGGTTAATCGAATTCTTCTCATCATTTCCAAATGCTAGATGGAATTTACAGTAAACCAAAGTAAACCAAATGTAATTCCATACCACCTAAACCCATGTTCAAGTTGGTTTGACATTTCATATGATAGAATGAAAACAATAGGCTTTTCCTGGAATATCGTAAATCTAGTTGTCAAAAGGCTGGTATCATTGCCTAAGGATTATCATGAATATTCCACATAAGCTTCTATTGAGCAAGCTGTCTATAATTCCATCTCATAGAAAGCTAAGGCAAATGTTAAATGGACACTTTTTTGAAGTGATGATGATTACCTGATGCTAAAATCAAGCAAATCTAGTCATCAGGTGGGACAGATCACAAAATAAATGGATAGCCAATGTCTAATTGTAATGGTGCACCACCCACCCAATGAGTGGATTGACCTTGTTGTAGCGCACCTTTTGCATGGGTCTGATATTCTACAAATGTGGGCAGTAGAGGAAAAAAAAAGAATAGATGTGAGAGTTCACGTACAGGTGTTGCATGCATATGTCACTATGCCTCTTTGATACATGCACCTCTTGTTTCAAATAGCGTGATTCATCCACTGTCCATGATGGCACATGTGCAACAATTGAGACCGCCCAAATGGTGGGACTACAATGGATGAGCATGGGCCAAAACCTCGATATAGAACAGGTAGTGAAGGATTTCATGAATGGTCCAGATCAAAAGAAGAATGGTCTAAAAGTATCCTTTGGAGGATTTTCTTTGTATATTTAAGTATACTTGTTGGGGGGAGAAGATGGTGAGCTCTTCCCTCTTTTATGTTCACGGTAATGCTAAACTCACATTGAATGAACAATCAGAACCATCCATTTTGGTGAAAAATAAATGGACGGCTAAACAAGTTTTAGTATTGGATTTGGATCATCCAATCAACGTGACTTGCTCGTTGTGGTCCATCTACGGTGGGGCCCATAACTTGGACATTAGGAGATGCTTACGGCAGATAAGTCACTACCATTGTAAAAGAAGTGCAGTAGAATTCATGCAACCCTTCCACCGACTTCTTAGAACCGTCGCTTCTTTCATCTGAAGCTGATAACGTTTCATCACCAAACACCACTGATGGAAACCGTCAGATCAGGAAAAGGAAAAAATTAGCACGGTAGTGTATTTTTTATTTTTAATTTTTTTAATTTTAACAGCTAAAAACTTATGTGAGGAAAGTAGATTTTTGAGGTATGGAAAGAGAGTTTGGACAAAAATACTTCAGGTTTTCAGATGAAAGCAATCGAAAAAGTAAGGGTATTTTATTTTTAAAGTAAGGGTATTTTATTTTTAGGAGTTTTGTCGTTACGACGAAGGTCCATATTGATAAGGTAAGTTTGTTTGGGAGGTCAAAGGAAAGTAGATGGAAGGTCGAGTCTATAGTAAAATATTACCCGAAAGTAAAAAATTAGCACCGTTGACGGAGAACGAATGATTGCCCAAGAAAATTACCCGAGAAAGTACCTCTGCTGATGGAGGGATGGATCGACGGAGAACGAATGATGGCCTTTACCGTTATAATGTTACTGTTAGAATCACAGGGATTACTGTTTAGAGAGTAGCAAGGTAAAATGGTAATCAAGCACTTGTTACCGCCAATGGGCCCACATGCTGAATGATCCGATGATCGAAACCGTTCATGTTGTTGATTCCATGCTTTAGACACCACATGAGAAAATTTACGCTGGATGGAGGATTATGACCATTAGTATCTGTAGATGACTTTAGAACATTGGAAAAGAAGCTTTTCAATGGCTCGGATTAAACTCGAAATCAAAGTTTAGGAATTATGGGTGAATATCTTTTTTATGGTAATAACGAGAATATGGATGGTCCAAATCACGGGAAGATCTCATAATGTGGCGTCTGGATCCTATGTGTTGCGACAGGTAAAACGATCTCAACCGATGGTAGCGGAGTTGAAGATAGATGCATGCAATTCATGCAAGAAATCCTGAACTTGGGACAACTGGTAAGAATGCACTCGCCCCACGGGCAAGAATGACACACGTGTTATATATTGAAGCCGTTGCCGGAGATTGCTTAGATGCCATTTCTAAAATGTCATATGGTGGGCCACCCGTGCAAGAACCGTTGGGCAGGCATGGCCCACTTTGTACTAGTGACCAACAAGATCCTTTGCCTCCTGACTATTTCTTTTGATGAGATTATAAATGGGCTAGTTAGAGAGGCCATTTCCCTCAAGCCCAGTTCTATACTCGGGCCCATTAAAGGTGAACATGTACATGTCTAAGATCAGCCCAGGACTGAAATGTGCTGGGCCAAAAGCCCATTAACTTGTATCACCCAAACATGCCCATGAACCCAAGTGAATATATTCACTTTATGCAACAGGTCTTCAAGTTTTTGAAACCTGCATAAGGTTCGATGGACGACTGACCCTATTCATCAAATTCATATCTACAAGTGCTTCGGGTGGTAGGATGACAACGGCCCAGATTTAAATAAATTGTCTTTTTAATACGGTTGCATATTTTCCTTCCGTTGGGGGAGTGATTGTTCAGATTTGCCAAGCCTAGTTTTGGGTTTTTTCCTAGACTGCTCTTTGGCTAGCTGTGAAGTCCTGGTGTGGGCCCAACTTGAAGTTTTTAATTGTTAGAGTTCAATCACCGCTATTTCCTGTGGTGTGATCCACCTGAGATTTGGATCAGCTGAATGTTACGTCTAATGCCTTAAAACGAGCTGGCAAAATGGATATAAGACACGTACATCCCGTTGGGCCCCACAGTAAGGGATCCACCAAAGCCATGTCCCCTAAGGGGCGTTTGGCGCATGGTATTAGATGGGATTACGTGGGATGGAATTGCATTTGGTACGTGCCAATTCCACTCAATGTTTGGGAAGAATGGAAAAGCTTGGAATTAGATTAGATGGAATTGCATTTGGTCCGGTGCCAATTCCACTCAATGTTAGCAAGTTGTGTAGGTCCCACCGTGATGTGTGGGCTATATCCAGACCATCCACTCATTTTTCGAGATCATTTTAGAGCATGGGTATATTTATTCAATGTAGTGTGGAGTTGCTTTTCTTAAGACGGTATTCACCCTGTAAAAAGAAGAAATTCCAAGTCTGCAATCTAGGTCACAGGCAATTCAATGTTTTCAAATTTGAAAGTCCAAACTTTATTATTTTGATAGAAGAGACTGTCGATCTACGTCTCTGATCTCAACTTGCATATGAGAAAACCATCCAACTCATAAGTTAAGAGATGTAGTATAAAGTTAAGGAGAATCACATGGACTGTTTGTATTGAAAGAAATCAGATTAAGAAATTTCAATTAAGGGTTTAGCACGTGACATATATAACTTTTGATAGCTATAATTTTATAATTGGCTACAAGTTTCACATATATGATATACCGTTGGAAAGCTATCACCGATCATTTCATGTTAACTGATACCAACAACAATTGGACTCTACATGCTAGCTAATGTCAAAGACAATTAATCCCTCATCAAATTACTTCTTCCCTCACTGCAAGTGTGATTTTCACGATGAGCTTGCAATGTTTGATTTCTACTCTATGGATGACATGGTCAAGATTGTCCAGTTGTTAGTCTTGGGGATTCTATTGCTAGGTGGGCACCCAGCACATGAATGGTCTGAGCTGCATTTGGAGCCATCAGTAAAGGAAGCTACGCGTACTAAGTACCTGCGCACTGAGAGCCACGTGGATTGAACTTTCACCGTACATCAGGAATGATCTCTTAATATTCACCTTGGAACGCAAATATCCAAAACATAGGTTAGGCCACACCCTAGAAAAAAGTTGGGATGGGATGCTTATGGTTAGTTTTGTGTAGGCCCCACTGGTTTTTATAAGTCTTCCATTCCATTCATATAAATCAATGGAAGATCATTTCGCTTGATTTTAGATGGTCCATTGGAGTGTTAAATCACTTTGATTTTTAGGATCGAGGCTAACCAAAAAGTGTTTATGCATGCATTTGATGTGTCCGTGTCATCCTGTGATTTAGACGATGTCATATGACAACGAAATTTTAAAAAGAGAAACTAAAGATTTCTTTAGTTACGTTGATAGTTAAATGTAATTAAAATCTAAAAAATTATGAATAGCTCAAAATGGTAAAGTTCAGTTAGCTGCAACCATGTGACATGTGTTGTATATCTTGCTCACTTGGGCCATTATTCACCATACTTGCTTTATAACAAAAATAAATAAAAAATTGATCGAAACACAATTGTGATAAGTGACGGAGTCGGCCAATACACCTTAGCATCCTGTAGAAGCCATTATGACAAAAACTGTTAAGGAGTGGAGTAATAACTACGTTAAGGTAGCTAAGTTTCATAGCACATTATACACATTTGTGTAAACGCAAAAATATCTATCACCAACATATGATTTTTGAAAGAGACTCCCAAAGACATAACAGGAGTAGGACATGTGTGTAAGTGGTGGCCAATTACAACAAACAACTAGCATACTTCTTGTTGTTTGATAGGCTATAATTGTCTTTGAGCTTAGACGGTTATTTCGACACCAACAAATGTGATGAGTAGCTATGGAGATTTCTTTTTAATTATTGCTTATAAAATTTATAAATAAGAGAAAGAGTAAAAAGCTTGGAGCCCTCGTTAATCCAACATTAATCAAATTAATAATGCAACATTGTCCATCTTTTATTTTAGTTTATTCTAAATATGGACGACCTATCTACGCTGCTACCTTGGATTGACTTCAGCAAATAAGTATAATTCTCGTCTCTCTACACTAGATTATTGGGCCAAGTTCAATTAGGAGTAATGTAATTCCTTTCTATCTATGTCAAATGTTGAATTGTAATAATAATCTTTTTTTTAGTAATGTAATTCTTTCTGTCAAGGCTCAAGCCAAAAGACTTGATCTCCACACAATACTTTCGTAAAATTTTACTTTCATTCTAATTAATATAATACTCTCATATTGTCCTGATTGGGTTATGAGAAATTTACAATTGTACTACCCATTTATGGCCCATTTACATTTGAAAGCCCACTTCTTTTTACCTCGCGAGAATAATCCCCATACGTACGGAGGACTTGCCAAAGGTCGAAAATGCCCCTGCTTTTTCAGAAATGTGATTTCTGAAAGCTGGAGTTTCCTATGGCTACGGATTATAACCGTAGCCCCTGTTTTTTGGATATGGCTTTTGATATATATCGAAGGTATTTCGATATGTATCGAAGGTCTTTCGGTATGATCGAAAAAGATCCAGAACTGTCCAATGAGTTTGCCTCAAAAATCCTGCAATTTTCGATACATATTGAATACTCTTCAATATGTAGTGAATGTGATTTTACCTGTAGCTACGGATTATAACCGTAGTTGTTACTGTAGTCCGTCTATGCAATTTTTTTTTATTTTAATTTTTTTACATGGAGAACTTTATTATACCTACAATTTTCTCTAATACATATTTATATAAATATGTATATATAATCATATAATTTTTTTTTTCTCTTTTTTTTTTTTTTTTTTTTTTTTCCATTTCTTTCTTTATTCATTTAATAAAAATATCTTCTAAACCAAAATTAGTTACTTGACATACCCTATACGATTGTGGGGTATGAGAAGCTACTTTAGTCAACCAACTTGGTTATTTTCCAAGATTCCATCAGGTTAATGGTCGAAAATCCATTTCATTCACTTCGCAGTTAATTTTAATCAGTTCGCGGTCAATTTTATTATTTTCATTTACTTTGCGATCAATTCCATGCATTTCACGGTTAATCTCGGCGATTCTCCTTCACTTCACGGTCAATTCCATTCATTTCATTTACTTTGCGATCAATTTCATGCATTTCACGGTCAATCCCGGTGATTCCTCTTCACTTCATGGTCAATTCCATGCATTTCATGGACAATTCCCTTCACTTCACGGTCAATTCCGTGCATTTCACGGGCAATTCCCTTCATTTCATGGTTAATTCCATGCATTTCATGGTCAATCCCGGCTATTCCCCTTCATTTCACGATCAATTCCATGCATTTCACGGTCAATTCTCTTTACTTCACGGTCAATTCCCTTCTCACAGTCAATTCCATGGGTTTCATGGTCAATCTCGGCAATTCCCCTTCACTTCACGGTCAAATCCATGCATTTCACGGTCATTTCCCTTTACTTCAAGGTCAATTCCGTGCATTTCACGGTCAATTCCCTTCATTTCACGGTCAATTCCATGCATTTCACGGTCAATTCCGGCAATTCCCCTTCACTTCACGGTCAATTCCATACATTTCACGGTCAATTCCATTTACTTCACGGTCAATTCCGTGCATTTCATAGTTAATTCCATGCATTTCATGGTCAATTTCGGTGATTCCCCTTCACTTCACGGTCATTTCCATGCATTTCACAGTCAATTTCCTTTACTTCACGGTCAATTCAATGCATTTCACGGTTAATTACCTCCACTTCACGGTCATTTCCATGCATTTCATGGTTAATTCTCTTTACTTCAGGTTCGTACAACTCGGAGTTCGAGGAGCGTCAACGCTTGTCTTTGAGTACCAACCGATCCTCTTGCGGAAGGAAAAGCAGGGGCATTTTTGACCTTTGGGAAGCCGTCAGTAGGTATGGGCTTATTCTTGGGAGGTAAAAAGAAGTGGGCTTATAAATGTAAATGGGCCATAAATGGGTCGTACAGTTCTAAATTTCTCTTGGGTTATCTAGTGAAAAAGTATTAATTCAGATAAAAAAGGTAAAATGAGCACATTAGAAAAATGAATCATTTTCTTCATAAATCATCTAATTTCATTTATAAATGATTGGTTGAATAGGCGGTCCAATTACTTAAAGATGGTAGATGAGTGCTCACCGTCTCTTTTTTTATTTGGGTGCATGGCATTGCAGGCATTCAGTTAAAATTGAGCATCTGGTACTGTACCCACGAGGCACAGAAGCGTTTTCGAATGGCCATCGATTGAATGGTTAGGATCATCCAATCAAAACAAATTTACGTTGCCTTGGCCAGTCCATAGTTAAGCATTGAAGTGGGGGTGGTCCATCTAAGCAGGGCCCACAGATACTAACAAGAAGGGTTCCAGATTATCGTACATATTATTCCCGGTGAGTAAGGGCAGATCCAACCTAGAGCCATAAATGAATGGACGGTCTGGATCATCTGGTGGTGGGGCAGAAGTAGATCTGAGAAATACTTCTCGTCACAGCAGCCCTTGGATTTCCGATAGGAAAAGCTCAAACCCCCTGAAATGACGGTGGTGGGGTCGGCATTCCCTTCCTTCCTCAACCGCTTCCCTGCAGCTGCGTTGCTCGCCATCGCTGGAAGAAGCACCAAAGCTATCATGGTCAGCAGCGGCACCGGAGCGGCGTATACAACCCTCCTCGAGCGAGTCACGTGCGAACGAGAGATCAAGCGCAGCAAATTCATAGCCATTGCAGCTCCCATCTCCACCGAGCAATCCGCCCATTCCTTTCTCTCCGAGGTGGGCCCATCATCATCACCTTCTTCATCATCATGGTCATCATCAAGATCATCATCATCATCATCATATTCTCTCTTCATGTTAGGTCCGAGATCCCCGTGCCACGCACAACTGCTGGGCCTACAAGGTAAGAGCCGTATGATTTCTTTGATTGATCAGGTCTGTCTGTAATCTCTCTCATGGATTCTGTAACTGCAATCGATTTCCTTTATTTCCCTCTAGATTGGAGATCAGTACCGTTGTAACGATGACGGAGAACCATCAGGTACAGCTGGCAAACCCATATACTCTGCGATTGATTCATCGGGCATCGATCGGGTCATGGTCGTTGTCATCAGGTGATTTTTATCTTTTCATTGTTAGGTTTCTTTCATTCTTGCAATAGTTTCCAAATATTTGAAATCTTCTTCATTAGGTGAGTCTCAGGTCTTTTGATGTTTCTCTCACTCTACTGTGATCTGGCCTGTCGGTTTTAGGTACTTTGGAGGTATAAAATTGGGGACTGGAGGGTTAGTCAGGGCCTATGGAGGAGTCGCTTCAGAATGCCTTAGAGATGCCGCGACTTGCCTTGTGAAATCTAAAGTAATAAATTACAAATTTTCCACTTGTAATTCGTTTTTTAAATTTTTTATATTTTTTATATACTATTTTAGTTCACTCGGATTCTGTTTGTTGTAATTCTAAAGAAGCTAATATCATGTTTTTGATTGAATGGTGTTGTTTATTCATAAATATGGCCTTTCTCAGCTGTGGATTTACTTTTCTTATTTGGCTGTTTCAGGTTCCAATTGGTCTGGAGGTCCCCTTTGATCTATTGGGAAGTGTGTACCATCAGGTGTGTTTGATTAGAGACATGCTGCTGTTCATATTATCTGAGTTAAGGTTGTGTTTGGATGTGGTATTTAAATAATTGGTTTGAAATGACTTGTTTAGTTAAGCGGAAATCATTGAGTTGTACACAACTTGCCTAGGCCCCATTTGGATGCACAAGTGGATTGAATAGCAAACGCTCATTTCAATCAAAAGGATGTGAGAAAATAGCATTCACAATGAAGAATTAGCCTTTAATTTTTGTGACATCTTTGTATGTCAAGCTTGAAAGAAACATAATTGAATTTCGGAATCCACTACCTCAATACCGAGGATGAAAATCACAATTTGCGTATTTCTATTTTGTTAAACTTGTTATTGATGGAAGAAGTAAATGTTATGTGGAATGAGATGGTTGAGTGCATTAGGAAAGTGACAGATTTTTTACAAGTATCTAGAGGGAAAAGCCAATCATATAAGGAAACTTGGTGGTGGAATGATGATGTGGAAAGCTAGTCACGAGAAACATTCATGTTTCACATCCAAAAGGACGTGGATAGAGGTAGTAAAAAAAGACTTGATGACGTATGGTCTAACAAAAGGTATGGCCCTTGATAGAGTGGAATGGGGGAATAGGATTCATGTAGCTGACCCCAATTAATTGGGATAAGGCTTAGATAATGATGATGATGATGATTATTAAACTTGTAATTGAATTCAATCTGATCGTGCATTGAAATTTCGCCTGGTATTTATAATGAGAAGGTACTTAAATTGTAGTTCGATTCCTTTCATGTCCAACTTAATGGTAATGCAGTTGAAATTTGGAGCGTAGTTGCTCAATGTGAATGCTGAGAAAAGTAACTATGATCCGGTCATTTCCACTTCAAAGTAGCTATTGTGATTTACTTCATTGGTGTATCCACATGCGGTCTAATACATCACAAGGTGGAGACTGGAGATGTTTCATTTGGTTTGACAGTGTGATTCTATCTCACTGGGTAGGTTGTTATATCGGACCTTGCCTTGAAGCTTGTAGCTGTGCACCTACATTTTTCTGTCTTATTTTTTGGATCTTCACTTAACTCTCACTTACCAATAACAGTGCACTCTCCACTATCTCTTTCTACACACTAGCACTTGCTACACTGCACGATACCCGTTTTTTTCCCCACAATACTCCAATTCATCCTAATACATTGACTATAGTTCATCATCGTTGTCTTAGACTTTTCTCCCAGCCATTCTGGATCTGCTTTTTTAAAATGGAAGACCGGTGAGTGTTTTATGATTGGTTGTACCTGAGACATCAACATCCTCTTTTACCCCGGGCTCTGAGGCTGCCATGGCAAAGTCTCACACTAAAACCGCTTGCATGATAACATAGTTCTGCCCTGTACTAACCCCCAAGCCCCAACCCACTTATCACATGCACACCTCAAAATAAGGTCATGGAAGCGCAATTGTCAGGCATACTTGATAGTGGGAAAAGAAGGAAAAAGTGATAATTTCCATGAGCACAATTGAACATGGATTCCATTTTTATCAGTGTTGTTCAGATAGCAAGTAGAAATTTCATATTTATGAGACAATGTTCACTTCCTCACTAGATGGACTTCCCAGCCATCGAGATAGGAAGTGATGGAGGAGTGAATTTTATGTGGAGGTCACGGGGCCAAATTTGGGATTAGGTTTGATCCCGATTTTGCAGGATACCATACCCAAACTGTCTCCTTACGGATACCATTCCAACTTGTTTTGGCTCTTCAAATTTATTTAATTTTCACAGAATTATGGAACTGATACTTCCTTATTGCTTCCATTAGTTATCAGTACTAGAGTACCTTTTCCTGCTCCAGTGCAAAAGTGAAGGTTGCGTTGTGATGAATAAGACCTCTCCGTTTGAATCCCTTCATATAACCACAATTTATTTATTTTTTCCTTCACAAGGACAATTTCTTTTTCAATAGAACTTCTTATACCTTTTTCTATTGGATGAATGAAAGCTTTTCTGGTGGAAAAGGTGTGATATGGTAAATGGTTTTAATTGGGGCATCCAATCCAAAATCATGATAGAGTTACAATTGTTTCTAAACTTCTCCAATTTGTCTGATTTGTAATTGGTGTAAAAATGAATGTGGGATATCTAGCCCACCAAAGCCATCAAGAGAATTCATTAAATTTACTGAAATTGTGGGAAGAAACACCATTGGGGCTGCGCTTATCTAGGGTTTAGGGGGTTGCTGTCAATTGGAATCATAATATCGTATTATTGAGCTGCTGAGAAATATTCACTTCCAGAGTCAGTGATGGCATCTCTGGTGTTACCCTACTGGTATTCACTTCAAAATCGTGTTCAATACACCTATAGATGTAGGGACTGCAAAGGTCTAGGTCTACCAAGAGGCTTCAGCTTGTACTACCTGCATTCCAGGTGCCAGTCTGATGATTCAGTCACAGGAGACACCTTGGAGCAAGGGTGATATTTCAGTCTCTGTTTTCTCCCCATGGAATTATATGAAAAGAAGTGGGACTTCTGCAAACAATGTTTTTATAATGCGGCTTGTCCATTGTAGCCAAAATCGTCCAGCATGCTTAGCAAGACTTGTTCAATAGGGCAGCATTTCATTTTGCCTGCCTGTCTTCTGTTTTGTCTCTTAAGTTTTTTTTCCACAGATTTATGACTTATGATCTCCAGATTGACATTTTAAAAAATCTTCTTGTATTGTAGCTGTTGTGTCTGACTAGTCTTCAAGTCTTTTCTCTTTATGCAGTTTGATTTTAAACCTCATAATAATTTTGGTACCGGACTTGTTGGTGAATTTTAGAATTCAAATTTAGACCATGTAGACCTTCAGAGGGTTCCATATTTAGTGTCCGATTTGCTTCAAGTGCACAGTTTTAGCTGTTGCACCTGAGTTAGATCTGTATCTCTCTGGTGAATTCCAGTAATTTATGCATTAGCTTTATGATAAAATTTCTGAAACCACCCCAGTTCTGAACAAAGCAGTATTAGTTCAAAAAATTCATTGAGCTACCACATCTTATCTTTCCCAGATACAATTATGGACAGGCATATGGGGAGCATAATACGACTCCTTATTTCACAGAATCCAGCACACATATGCATCTGTGCATCCCATTTGTAACATGCTATTCATGTTTATTTTTATGAAATTTTTATGAAAAATACCTATCCAAGATATCAATTTTAGTTTTTATCAAAAAAGATTATATGCCTCAATTGGAGATAAAATGATGGAGAAGTGATTGACTTGGTTCAGCATGAGATGCTAGACATGGTCCAAGAGGAACTTTAACAGGGTTGGAAGAAGAACAGGGGAAGGCCTAAAAGAACTTGGATTGAAGTGGTGAGAAGGATATGAAAGCTTGTTCACTTACCAAGGATAAGGTCTTTAGATTGGAAGTGCGTGCAAAATAGGATTAATAAAGCTGATGCCAAATAGTTGGGACAAGCCTATGATGATAGTGGTGATGATTGACTAGAACATTAGCATTTATAAAGTGATCAGGAGAATTCTCATTTCAAAGGCTAGGGTGTTAGGAATGAATTGGTGAAACAGGGTTCATGAAGCTGACCCAAACATGATGATGATATTTAATCTTTTGAATGGTTTGATGATTAATATTTACTATCTCTATTTTAGAATTTCTTTATGCCATTCCATTATTATTATTATTATTGTTATTGTTATTGTTATTGTTATTATTATTATTATTATCATTTCTTGAAGAGGAAGCGTATGGTAACAGTTACAATGAAAAAAAGAACCTAGCACGTAATGATGATGATTAAAAAAGAACTACATGCCTCTGTAATTTGGATGCAGATACATGTCCCAGATCCTATTCAGCTTGGTTTTAAATGTTAGACAAAACCAAGTCAGCTCAGTTTCTTTTTTGAATGAGCGATGTCAGTATCATCCTGAATTGTATTGCATTGGTTACTTTCGGCTCAGTTTCTTTTTTGAATGAGCAATGTCAGTATCATCCTGAATTGTATTGCATTGGTTGCTTTCTGCCCATTTCAGGCTTTGACCCATCTGAGACCGACTGAATTTCGGTCTGAAATGGTTTGCAATTCGAAACCAGGTTTCAAAAACCATGTGTCTTAGGGTTGGAAATGGTCATGAAGGTCAGAAAATGGGGGACCTTGGAGAACTCAAGTGCCTTCATGGGCATATTTTGATATCCAAAAGGTCTAATTGGTATAGAAATGGTGTGCACAACCAGTAATACATTATAACTATATATATACTGCTAAATACTAGAATAAATGATAAGGTTTATTAAAATAGATGTGTCAATGTGTGTCCAGCATGTCTCTACAAGCATCTGGTTATTCTCCATCTCTGCCAAAACCATACCCGCCCTTGTAATACCCATGTTGCCTGATATCCAATCCCTCTCATATCCAATGGACGTGTCCCAAGGGGCTGGTGGAATGGATTACTATTTCTTCCTTCCTCGAAGTGATGCTGCGTGAAAACAGGGATTGCACTCTGGAGGATACCATCTTCCCATCCTTTTCACCCTGAATCAGGATCTGGAACATTTCAAGACCTACCTGAAACATAAATCATGCCGATCTAGCACCCTTTCCTCCCCACCTTTCTGGGGGCACCCATTTTATGTACCTTTTATGAGCAATTTATTGTTTTTTTCCCATATTTAGCAACCTGCAACTGGATAGCTCAAACATCAAATTTCGTACTTAAAAAATCCCAACTAAAATTCTCATTTTGTTGGTAGAAAACCCATTTCACTGCAGAATGCTGTGCACCAGCAGGCAATATGTTTCATATTTGATGAAAAGTATGCTTGCTTTCCATGCTCATGGCCCTCAACCGCTTGGTGATTAACAGCTACAATCTTTCCAAGTCGAGGACATCAAGCAGGATTATGATACGGGTAAAGATGGCATCACAATGGTCACTTTCAAAGTCGATTATGATAGGGTGGAGGGCTTGGAGACCACAATCAAAGCTGCTTGCAGTAGAAAAATTGCATTTTACAAGAACTAGTGCGGAAGTTTTGGCAGACAGCATCCAATGGGATCCACATATAGGCAAATGAAGGTCAGTATATCTCAAAGGGTATTGTTCGGAACAGTCACCTGCAGCATGTCCCATGTTTCTATTTAATTGCTTGTGTTGCTATACATGTATACAGTCAGTGCGGAAATGAAAAGCTCTTTTATTATAAAGCATAAGACTATTTGAGCATCATGAAATTAACCTAACAAAATCTGATAAGATGGCAGCAAGGTACTATCTATTGAGTACTTGAGTTGCCGAAAGGGTTGGTGACCACCTTGAAGACTGCTGGCTGCAAGAATCAGGCCAGTCGATTTGTCAGGTGGGCTGCACACGTACATTGAGCTAATCCATTGGCTGTCCATATTTTCTGTGGTTTTCTACAGTGGCCTACATGAAAATGGATTGGCCTGATTATCTATGGCCGGTGAACTTCAAGGTATGATTGACCTCTCGGTGACTACGATAGGTATACGCCAGTATGCAACTCAATGGAGGGTAACTTTGTTGTCCATTGAGATGGATGTGACCATTCCTCATCTGATCGGGCCGATTTCCTTCTCCATTGTTTCACAAAACAACTGGTTGTCAAATATCATTCCAGCATCGATCTCAGCTGTTAAGATGACATAATTTAGAAGAGGAATTATAAGGTCTCAATGCATCATGATCAGATGATTCATACAAGTGGGGCTTATGGTTTAATGATCCTGACCATTGATCCAATGGGCCCCAATGCTATGCACATGGCCCCAAAAAATAGGCAGATTGGAGTTTTCTAGCCCTTTATCAGTGGCTTGAGATACACGGTTAACAGAAAAGTGCAACAATAGTTCAGAAAAAGGCCACATGGCTAAGGCATTCTGATCTTGGAGGGTTTTGGGTCACTCCCTAACCAGGGAGAGGCCTGTCAGATAAACGGTCTTGATCAATGAACTACGGGGTCCGTTTGTACGGAATGGCCACATCTGGACACTTCACATTATGATGCATGAGGGTTCTATAATCCCTCTATGCACTATTTCCTCGAGCTCTGAGTTAATACAAGTAGGTTCTGTCGACCCAGACCGTTGGTTGGTTGCTGAAAAATATCAAGATTGGAAGCTCTGAGCCATCGAATGCTTCTTTTTGACCGGGAAATCTAGCAGTGGTCCACATTCAACTGGAAAAGGCCCTAGATTAGTGGCTTTTATCTTCCATTTCGGGCAATTTTTTTCAGACGGTCCATCCATGGTGAGTGGATTAGATCAACAGTCAGGATCCTGAATCGTGTCCAGCACTCGTACAAAAACTAATAGATCGAAGCAACACTTTCAAGTACAGGGAATCAGTATGCATGCAAATGTACATGAACAATCGCACAGCCATTATTCCTCATTGAGAGATAGGTGTTATGTGGATGTGCTTCTTAGATCCCACGGCCCAGCGTTTCGATGGCAGGGATGAGAGAAACAACAAAACTGAGAAGTCGACGGTACGGAGAGAAGGTACTCTAGGAACTGTGGCTAGGATTGAAGGGATTGTTGTTGGAATGGATGATTGTAGAAGTCAATGGTGGCAACGTGATGGCTGGCATGTTGGTGAGGTAGGCCATGAAACATTGGTGGTAACGTCATCACCGTTGTGTAAGTAGGCTTAGTAAGAGCCAAACCGTGAGGCAGGTACACTAGCTCAGGTAGTCTAAAAGGTGGAGGGCCGCATGTCCCTGTTCTGATGATCATGGACATTGTTAAAGCAATGAGCAAAGGACATGGTTAGATGGGACGAACGGTTTGGATGGATTTGATTAAGAGGAGAGAAGTTATAAGAATGTGGTTGGGGAATGTTAGCTTACCTTCTCATCTATATTTGTCCAGAATGTCAAAGAAAGTTGTAGCTTACCAAAGGCATTGAACAGATGAGATCTACATAAATTAGGAATATTGAGGTACCTTGTTAAGGTACGAATTCATGTGGGTCCCAAGAGGGCCCACCTATGATCGAGACTGGCCATTGGATAGGAGTGGTCTACCATGCATTGCACATGGACTCAATATCAGCTTGATTTGGATGATCGTGCCATTCAAATTAGAACCTGCGAAATGGTCAGTGTGACCATTTTACTCTTGGTTTGTTTTTTTCTGCCGGCCCACCTGCGAAACGGCTGGCTGTGATTATTCAATCATGGTTTATTTTTGTTTTGGATCATGTGCAATCTGTGGTGGATTCATCATATTCGATGGTCCTTGTTAATCATAGGTGGGCCACGTTGGTCGGGTCCATATTAAAGTGTGAGGAATTCGTACCCGATCATAGATCAACTCATATTCACGATCAGATGTAACTTTTGAGAGATTCTATTTTTGGTGGATGAAAATGACCAAAACATGAAGGAGATGACTAATTTCATTGAATGCTACCGTTTGAGTTGTGGGCTCAACCACAACTCTGGTTGGATCCTTACTCTTGCTCTGGTGGTAGACTCTCAGGAGTTTCAACACCCGGTCAAGGGTTCGAGCATCTATAGGTGGTGAAATCCCACTACCACATGAGTGTGTTGGGGTGGGTGTGCCTGTGCTTAAAAAAAAAAAAACTACAGCTCTGGTTTTTCAAGACCATATATGCTACCTGCCCTGCTTGGGCCAGCTTTATATCTTCTCTTTCTACATTTTCCTCTTTTGTGAAGGGTTTTGACCGGATCCTTTGGGCGTATAGGGGAAGCGGATAGTTGCGACCCCGGATCCACCGGGGTGGGTGGATCCCTTACTGCGGGGCCCACCTTGATGTATGTGCCTTGAATTCACACCGTTCATCCCTTTCGAAACCTCATTTTGGGACATGATCCCAAAAATGAAGCAGATCCAAATCTCAGGTGGACCATACCCTGGGAAAAAGTGGTGTTTGACCATTAAAAACTTCTTGTGGGCTACAAAAGTTTTGCATCAAGCTGATGTTTGTGTGTCCCTTCAACCATCTCTTTGTGACCTTATCAACAGGTTGGATGGAAAATAAACATTATGGTGACCTTAAAGAATTTTTAATGGTGGATATTCGATCACCTCTGTTTCCCCTGTGGTATGGTCAAACTAAGATTTGGATACCTTCATTTTTGTGATTATACCGTGAGCTGCGAAAACGGATGGATGGCGTGGATGTGAGGAACATATATCAAGGTGGGCCCCACAGTGAGGGATCAACCGAACCCACGCCGGGGCATAGGTTAGTGTTTTATCAATACTACTGATGAATGTAGCGGTCGATTAGATCGACCTATTGATGGGCCACATCATGGGTGGGCCAGAGCCAATAAAGTGTAGTATTTGGGTGCTAGCAAAGTGCAATATACTTTAAATGTTTCTCTAAATATATTTTTTACCGTCCAAAATCAGGTGATGAATGGGGTAGCTACAAACTTACGATCTATGTCATTTTGTTATATGGCTCGTCCCAGATGTGGTCCATCTGATTGGATGAACGGGATTTATCGTTGTGGGCAGCCTACATAGCATTGTTCTTGCGGGCTTTGTAGTCCTAAAACTCGCTTACTTGACCCGAAACCCAACCGAATGAACTCGGCTCGGTGAGATTTAGACCCAAGTGGCTGAGAAACTCGCTTGTGGGATTGACTCGATCCGGCCGACTCGGTCAGACTCGCTAAGTCGACCATGGAGTGAACTCTGAGGGGCCCACTGTGATTTATGTATTTTATCCATTCCGTCCATCCATTTTACCAGATAATTTTAGGGCTTGTGCCTAAAAATGAAGCATATCTAAAGCTAAAGTGAACCACACCATATGAAACAGTGTGAATTTAACATTTACGTTCGAAAAAATCTTGGGGTCCACAGAAGTTTTGGATCAAGCTCAATCTAGTGGACTGCGGTATACTAAAAATGGATGGTCATATCACACCAGATGCTCAACTGATTGCTCATCCCATTTTAATGAAGAATATTAGCTAGTTCAACTCGCTCGCTTCACATGTGGAAACAAAGCACACGTGTGCAACATAAGAGCCCCTCATCAAGTTATCCAACCCTGTACGATCATCAAAGGACCACAACTGCATAAAACAAATGAACGGTTAAATGAAATAGACCCAGTAGTTCAAATTCTACCCACATGCCTGGCCCACCTGATGATCATACTTCTTTGAATCTATGTTCTTTCCGTAAGGAGGGTCGCCTTATTAGCTGGTTTGTTGTTACACACGTGTGACTCGTTTTGCATGCTGTGGACCCACCAGATCATCATATAGATGCAATTTTGTCTACAATAGGCCATATGTGATGGGGACCACCGGATAAATGGTCCAATTAAATGCATATGAAAAATTCCTCTTTATTTTATATTTTTAGAAACGAAACGTTTCATTGCAGTAGCTAACGTAATTCCTTTCATCGCACTCAGCGTACGTCCCCTTTGCATGAAATTCACGTGAAAACTCTCGTTTGCATGGAGAGGGGTTTACGGGGAGCCCTGGCCATCTACAATCAGTCACACTTGCTAACATGAAACACGTGTGTGAGATCAGATCTTTCCATCAAATGGGCTATAATGTTGAAATACTCTCGCCTAAGAACCAGGCCCAATGTGTTCCAAAACGATAACGGTGGTTGTAATGGACACCACCGTTATCGCTATGGTAGGGCGTCAATTTTTATTTTTTGAAAAAACTGTTATAGGATTGTTACGAGCTATTACGGAATTGTTACAGGCCGTTCCGGAACCGTTACAACCTGCTGTTTTTATAACGGCTGGTATGGCTATTTTGACCCCATAACACGTGATGGTCATGACCGTTATCGTTATGTAACCGCCGTTATAACAGTTAAATAACCAATTTTGAATACTTTGATCGGGCTATTTCATACACCACAAGTGTACCACAGCATGCAAAACAAATAATGAACGGCTAGGAAAAATTGTTTTAACCATCAGTTCACTTTGTCCATTGTGGCCCACCCGAGAAGGAAGGCAACCCATTTTTTAAGCAGAGGATCCATGCATTATTTTCAACCTGATATTGCCTCGTGTCCGTACATGTGATGGCCATGTCTCCACACGTGTGTGGAAGTAGCAAACATGAAAAACAGATAGACGAAACAGATCAAGAGCTCCATACAAGTCCACATCAATATCAAATGTACGTAATCAAATTCCATAAGCCCTAATACATATCAAATCTTAATACGCTCCAATAAAACAACGTACATGGAATCACACGTGCGAACAAAATAAACCAAAAGAACGAATACATAACCCATGACACACCACACGTGTGGTGCCCTTACTAAACAATCTGATCACTACAATGCAAGTGTACGTACTACTAAGAAGGGTGACCATCAACTCCATCAAATGGAATTTAAAGACTAAGATTGGGGTGGGAAGCGGGAAAAGGAACGGTGGAGATTGAAGCACGGAACAGTGGAACACATCTGATCTACGGATGTTCAGGGATGGTGGGTAATGTGGGCTTCGGCAGAGTCGGCACATCAGGTAGATGAGGCACTTCCACCTTAGGCAGAGCCGGCACTTCGGGCAAATGGGGCAGTTCCACCTTAGGCAGAGCCGGCGCTTCGGGCAAATGGGGCAGTTCCACCTTAGGCAGAGCCGGCACTTCGGGCAAATGGGGCAGTTCCACCTTGGGCAGAGCCGGCACTTCAGGCAAATGGGGCAGTTCCACCTTAGGCAGCGCCGGCGCTTCGGGCAAATGGGGCAGTTCCACCTTGGGTAGAGCCGGCACTTCGGGCAAATGGGGCAGTTCTACTTTGGGCAGAGCTGGCACGTCGGGCAAATGAGGCACTTCTACCTTAGGTAGAACCGGCACATCAGGTAAATGAGGAACTTCCACCTTAGGCAGGGCAGGCACGTCGGGCAGATGGGGCACTTCAACCTTAGGGAGAGCTGGGACTTCAGGCAAATGAGGCACTTCTACCTTAGGAAGAGTCGGGACGTCGGGTAAATGAGGAACTTCTGGCTTAGGAAGAGTCGGGACGTCGGGCAAATGAGGAACTTCAACTTTAGGTAGAGTGGGGATTTCAGGCAAAGGAGGTAATTCTACCTTAGGAAGAGTAGGAATCGTAGGCAGGGATGGCTCTGAGACATCAAGAAGATGCCGGGTAGCGAAAGCGGTTTGGTCAACACACAACAAGACCAGAGCAATGAGCAAAGGCATGAGGAAGGATTTGTGAGAAGTCATCATGAAAATGGTAGAAGATGAAGGAGAGAAGAAACTGCAATGTGGAAAGAGTGGTAGGATGGGGGATTTTATAGGGGTGGAGCTGAAGGGGATTACGTTTAGTCATGCTTTGTTTATTTGGAAAACTCAAAAGTAGATGAAGAAAATTGGAAGGTTGGTAATGGTGATTAGTGTTGTTAGTTCACCTTCCCATCTATAAAAAAAATAGATTACATTTGATACTCCGGCCGCTTATGATGCTTGATACACATGCACACTGAAATTATACACGTGCCCCATATTCAATAAACAAATACGTTGTGGGACTCCCAAATTCAGATTGGATGAATAGTCTTAATTTCGGTTTTTTGGACACTCGTTAATTTGTTGAAACAAAACCAATGGAATTTTTTCATTTTTAACCGTTCTTTTAGTGTCTACCAATCTGACAATCAGATAATCAGATGACACTGACTTTTTTAGTTAATGATATATCTAAACTGGGGCACATACTTTGGACAGTTTATTTTGAATAATTATGTTCCTCGTATGCAATGTCTATGTATCTGACTATAGTTCATCACGCTCTGCCAGAGTATCAAAGCTTTTCGAGATAATACGACATACGAGAAATAATCACAGGAACGGACGAGTCCGTACGATGCCTTTATTATTTTCGCTGGCCGGAAAATTATTTCCCACAAATACGAAACGAGATACGAGCTTATAAGAGAAATAATCCAGTGCTCGTAAGAGCATTCTAACTTGTACTGCTCCTAGTTGCATCTGGCCAGTTTGGCAGTCGAGCTGATCAATCCGGCTGTTCGTTTAGTCCAGAACACTGTTCATAGTTCACCATTCAAAAATTTGATCAGAAAAAGCGATTCTATTTATCTGATCAGTGGCCTGTAGAATTGACGGTCATGAAGAAATATGTCTGATCAGCCGTCCAAGTCATCTATTTGTTACAACTCATCATGACCAGCTTATATTTCTGAAGATTTACTGTTATAAGGCAGTCTTAGCCATCCAACCATGGCCTGGAAAATGGACGGCTATGAAAAAAGACAGTCGATGATTATCTATCATCCAATCAGCGTGACCTTTATATTGTACCCCATGGAACAAGAGCTAGATCTAATGGACAGTCCAGATCAGTAGATCAGACTCCCCAAGTTTCCAGATGCAACTACGAACACTAGATCTAAACTGTTCTGAGATCACCGGATCATTTCTCTTATTAGAAAGTATGGTTGAACGCAGGTGGAAGAAACGCAGCGACTCGATAGATATGGAGAGACTTCGTAGCATATCATGAGGTAAAAAAGTCAACGTGAAAGTAGCTGATGCAGCCAAGGGCGTGTATCATGCATGGGACAGTGAAAATGCTTGTGGATGGGTACGTGCAATGCACGCAGAGATAGCGTAAGGCATTTGCATGACGTGCCAAACGGGAAAAGAAGCAGTTGTCAAAGAGACCAACTTTGATACTCCGGCGGAGTGTGATGGATGATACGCAGGCACTTAAAAATAACTTCAATTGCATACATGGCATAAAAGTAATTCAAATTAAACTGTGCATGCTATGGGTCCCAGTTTACATTTAATCATGAGCCAGAAAATTATGCTTATTTGATTATCGGATTGGTGGACGGTTATTGGACGTTAAAAATGAAAATAATAATACTAACAATAATAATGCAAGATTTGATTCTATTTCGATAAATAATAATCAAAAGTTAGGATTGCTGGGTAAATCTGATATTGGGACTATAACTTTACAATAGTGTTTAATTTGTGTCAATGTAATGCATATGATCAATTCTTCAGTGCCTGCATATCAAGAATCATACTTCGCCAGAGAATCAAACAACTCCTACATCGTGTTAAAAGATAAAATAAAATAAACACTTAACCGCAAAATTCCTCGGAATGTCTCTGCCAACTCGCCTACCATACACTCTTTTTAGTAACCGGAAAATGTGACAGGCGAGGCCGGAGTAGTTTCGGTGGCACCTATGTGAAAGGGTTATTATATATATATATATATATATATAATATATATATATAATATATATATATATATTATATATATATGGGAAAAGGTACTATGCGCTCGAGCGGATGGGACCGTCCCATGAGGTCGGGGCTGTGGGGGCCCACCGTGATGTGTTCGAACATCTACCCCATCAGTCAGATGCACCATTCCATCGTGGGCCTAGGTCTCAAAAATAAAGTCAATCCGTGACTTGTGTGGGCCACACCACATACAGAAGTTGAGAGGGGCCGTGCACCATTAAAACATTCATAAGTACTTGGTGGGGCCCACAAATATATGGTTTGGAAATCCACCCCATCCATTATGTGTGTCCCACTTGGATGAGGGTTCAGACCAAGTTTCAGCAGCATTCAAAACTCAGGTGGGCCCCACCAAGTGCTTTTAAATGTTTTTGGCATGTCTTCACATGCTTTTAGATGGTATGGCCCACCTGAGTTCCGTATACGGTTGATTTTTGGGAAATCCCATAATTTAAAGGGGACCCATCAAATGCAGGGGATGGAATCCCATCACGGTGGGGCCCATCACATATCGCTCATGTCTACGCATCACGGTGGGGCCCACACAATCGACCTCATGGGAGCTTATCATGAGGCATGCTCACCTACGCACCTACGCATGTGTGCACCTTTGCACACGTGTCATGGGTGTTGAATCCGAATGGTCCATAAGATGCGGAATCCCATGAAACCTCAGGGGGTGAATTTTCACTTTGATCTAAGATTCTGGTGGACCATAGCAAAGAGAAATTCAAATCAAGGGAAGAAACTGTTTGCATTTTCATGGCCCACCGAAGTTTTGGTTCAAAGTAAAAATTGGTACCAAGGGTTTCAAAGGTTCTGCTTCACGTGGAACGTTCAGATTTTCGAGACTCATCAGATATGAGTTCTCAAAAAAGTTCGTATGTAGTCGCAGGGGAGCATTCTGCTATATATATATATAGATATATATATATATATATATATATATATATATATATATATATATATATATATATAGATATATATATATATATTATATATGGTGGGTTCTCACCTTTCCAAAAAAAAAAAAAAAAAAAAGAGTGAAAAATGATGGGAAACGTGGTATTTGTAAGATATTCAACACATGCAATAGATGCAACCAGCTTATGTTTAGAATAATAAAATTTTGATTATTCTAACATAAGGTGAGCAATGATGTAAAAAAATAATATACACCACTTTTTTAAACACCCCTCTCACACTACACTAGGTATTCGAACCCATTGTTGTGAGATGTCTTCAATCTGTGCATGCAACAAGGGATTGATCCATCGACCACATTGGTTGATCAATCGAGTGAACCTTAATTTATACAGATTGGTCGCTGGACAGTTTTGGATAATCTCGATCGATCGAATTGTCGGGTCAATTAATTGACAAAATTCAAAATATACTTATAAACTCTCTTGACAATTTTGAGCATATTCGATTGATCAAACATGGATCTTGATGATCGATCAATTAATGCTTAAATCGATGGTACATGTAATTTTATGTAATTGCTTTGTTAGTTTTCTATTCATGTATTATGTTATATATATATATATATATATATATATATATATATATATTATATCTTATATATATATATATATGGGTTTAATGTGGAATTAAGTTATTCCAATAAGAGCTTGAACATTTCTAGGGTTTTAAGAGGAGAAAATGAGAGTTTTCTTAATTATAAGTGCATCCATCTCTTGTATTTTCGTTTTCATAGTGAATTGCTATCACTTTCTGCTGCGGAGTTTTTCCGTAAAGATTTTTCATGTAAAAATCATGTGTACTTGTGCATGCTTTGTTTGTGTTTGCTTTATCATTGTGTGATTGGTATCGGGGTTTACTTTCGTGGCTTCCCAACAAGTGGTATCAGAGCTACATGTTGGGGATCCGATTTTGAATATGAAACATGTCGATGAAGGGATCGAACGTAAAGTATGAAACAGAGAAGTTCACCTAAAAAAATAACTTCAAATTATGGAAGGTGAAGATGAGAGGTCTTTTAGTTCAGCAAGGACCTCCTCCTCTCAGCCATGGCGGCCTCGCACATTAAGGTGAGTATTTTTTTGACATTGTCCTAACCTTTCCTCTTTATTTTTACATCCGCTAATTCTCGGTTGATCTAAATGGTCAAGTGGATGACGCAAACAGGAAGCTTAGGGTCGCTACAGCCGAGCTGTAGATAAAGGCTTCAGAGCTAGCGACGGCCACGGAGGCCTAGGTGGTGGCTCGCACGGAGGTCGAAGTCCTCCAAGAGGCCTTAAGGGTATCCCTGGAGGATCGCAAGGCCAACGCCTCTTGGCTATCCGCTGAGGAACATGAGAAGGTCAACCTATTGGTTAGGGTCACCGAGATGGTGGCAAGGGCCAATGAGGTAGAGACCTGTCTGGCTGAGGCGGAAGTCCTAGTTGTCGAGGTGGAGACGCGCTCCGGGGAGGCTGAGGCAACATGCACTCCTTGATGCAGAGAAGCATCCAACGTCTATGAATGATAAAGAGTGTGTAGAGTTGGATGAAAGAGTGAAAACATCGGTCCTACTATGTTTAGTGGATGATATCCTTTATAATGTCTTTGATCCAAAGAACACCGCAGGACTTTGAAAGAAGTTAGATAGCTTGTACATGACGAAATTGTCACCAAATAGTCTGTATCTGAAAAAGGAATTCTATAATATGAAGATGGGGGAAGAGTTGGATCTTAATGATTACATCGATCAGCATGTTTAATTAGATCATTTGCAAATTGATGAGTATGGAAGTGAAAATTGGAGAAGAAGATCAAGCCCTAATTCTATTGAACTCTCTTCCAGAGTCTTACGATAGCTCTGTAAACATTATATGTCATGGTAGAGAGACCATTGATGTCGAAACTGTCATCTTAGCCCTTCATTCAAAGATTTTGAGAAAGAAGGACAATGACAGTGGTTCCTCTACGGATGCGTTGATAGTTAGGGCAAGAAGTTCTAAGCGAGAAAAAGGGAAACTCGCAATCTCGATAAAAGTCTAAGGGCAATGGAAATATGAAGTAATGGAACTATAGCAAGTTGGGACATATGATAAAGAAGGATTGTTAGAATCCTAAAACCCAGAAAGTGGAGAAATTAAATGATTCATCGAGGGAGGCAAATTCAACAAAATTTGATATAGGTACGAGCATTTGTATTAATGTCTTGTTAGTGTTTAAGGTCGGTCACCTATACAATGAATGTAGGAATGAGTTGATTTGGACACGAGGGCATCATATCACATATGTCCTCATCGGAGTTAGTTCACCAGTTATAACGAGTCCAATGGTGGCCAGGTATTTATGGGTAATGACATTGAATGTATTATTGTTGGTGTTGGATCAGTGCACATCAAGATGTTTGATGTAATGGATCATATCTTGAAGAATGTGAGACACATTCCTGATTTGAAGAAGAATAAGATATCTTTGGGAGCTCTCGAGGCACTTAGGTGCAAGTTCACTAGGTTTGATCGTATACTAAAAGTTTTAAAGGGGTAACTCATAGTGATGAAAGCGTAGAGGAACATTAACTTTTACAGGTTCATTGAGAATACTGTATTGGGTAGAGTTGTAGCATTTAGTAGAGTCCACGTCGGCACATTTACAGCATGCATGTCTAAGCCACATGAGTGAGCATGACATGAATGTATTTTCTGATCGTTCCTTGATTTTTGCATTTAAAAGTGTTGCTTTTAATATATGCAAGTGTTGTATATATGGTAAACAATCGCAATATTGTCTTTTAATTTTGGCAAACATGTTAGTAAATGGGTGTTTGATTATGTGCATTCTGATGTATAGGAGTCGTCATCTTTTTTTTTTTTTTAGGGGGTCATCGTTTTTCATTTTGTTTATAGATGAATACTTTGGAAATGTTTAGATGTACTTTATGAAGTACAAATTCAATATTTTCACCACCCTCAAGGTGTGGAAGTCGATGGTAGAAAAATAATAAGGGTACGTGGAAGTCAAAAATTTTGAGGACATATAATGGAGACGAATTCACTTCGAAGGAATTTAACCAGTTTTGTAAAGATAAGGGGATCGTACGACATAACAATGTCAGATATACACCATAGCAGAATAGTATAGTAGAACAGATGAATCAGGCTCTCTTGCAGAGAGCTTGAAATTTATTGAGCAATGTTGCGTTAGGCAAGGAGCTGTATACTGATACCATTAACACGGCTTATTACTTAGTGAATTAGTTTCCATCTACGTTGATTAATTAGTTGTAACATTCTAGAAGAAGTGTGGAGTGGTCATGATATTGATTACTCAGGGCTTCAAGTAATGCATGAATCGTCAGTTGAGAGAGATAAGCTAGATTAAATGGCGAAAAAGTGTACCTTTGTAGACTATGCTAATAGTTGAAGGAAAATATGTTGTATGACCAGGTCACACAAAAGATCACAATTAGTCGTGACATTAGGTTTGCTGGCACCAGAAAAATCAATAGTGATCAATGTTAAAATCGATAAGGGGGAAACACAAGATAAAGTCGAGCCGCAACAAGAGGTACATGACCAAGTGGAGAAGCTACTTGTGTGGAGAAATCCACATAGAGATCGCAAATTACCAGTAAGATACAGAGATGACTCGAATATTGCATTCACCCTCATTATGGATGAGGGGATCCATCTACCTTCTAAGAAGCACTGAATGACCCAGATGCTGAAAAGTGGATGTCATCAATGCAAGATGAGATTGACTCTCTATAGAAGAATGAGACATAAGAGTTGGTGGAGTTTCCTATTGAGCGTAAAGCGATCAGGTCCAAGTGGATTTATCAAAAGAAACAGTATATATATAAGGCCAGATTGGTGGTGAATGGATATGCTCAGAAAGAAGGCGTCAACTTAAGTGAGATCTTTACACCGGTTATCAAATAAGTATCTATCAAATTTATGTTGGCGTTAGTTGCCCAATACAATTTGGAACTGGAACAAATAGATGTTAAGACTGCTTTCCTACATGGAGAATTGGAAGAGCGGATCTACATGAAGTAAACAAAAGGGTTCAAAGAACAAGAGTCGGAGAATAAGGTTTGTACGTTAATGAGGTCGTTGTATAGCCTGAATAGTTACTTAAGAAGTGGTACAAGAAATTTGATACTTTCATGATGAGTCGGCAGTTTATTAGGAATGAATATGATCATTGTGTCTACTTCGAGACACTAAATGATGGATGTTTCATTCTGTTGGTATTAATTATATGTTGATAAAGTGGTTGTCGACAGTCAAAGTATGTCTAAGATCAATATATTAAAGACATAGTTATTAGGGATATTTGAATTAATGAAAGATTTGGGGGTTGCAAAGAAGATTCTCGGTATAGACATACATAAAAATAGAGAGAGGAGGAGTTTATAATTGTCTTAAGCATAATATCTTGAGAATGTATTGGTGAAGTTTGGGATAGACAAAACTAAGCCAGTTAGCACACCTCATACTGCTCACTTTAGACTTTCTTCATAATAATATCCCATTACAGATGAAGAAAAGCAAGTTATGTCTTGTGTGCTCTATTCAAGCGTAGTTGGTAGTTTGATGTATGCCATGATCTCTACGTGACCAGATATTTCACATACAATCGGTGATGTGAGCAGATACATGTCATACCTCATAAAGCAACATTGGGAGGCAATGAAATGACTACTTCGTTATCTACGAGATACATCGGACTACGTCTTCATATTTGAGAAATTATAAGGAAAACTCTAGTATGTTATGTGGATTCGAACTATGCAGGAAATTCAAATAACAAAAAGTCAATTTTCGGTTACTTGTTTGTATTAGTGGATGGAGCGATCAATTGGATGTTAAAGCTTCAGTCTGTGGTTGCTCTTTCCACAACCGAAGCCTAGTATCTAACGGTGACAGAGGCTTTCAAAGAAGGTATTTGGTTGTGTGGAATGATGAACGAACTCGAATTTCAGCACTTCAGCAGGAGGCTGTGCCGGTTAATTATGACAGTGAAAGTGCGATCAATTTGGTGAAGAATTCGATTTACAATTCTGAAGCTAAATATATTGATGTTCGTCATCATTGTATTTGATAGGTGCTTGAGGAAGGCGGCTCTCGAGAAGATCCACACGAGTGTGAATCCGGCAGACATGCTTACAAATGTGGTTCTCACGGCGAAGTTCCAATTCTTTTAGACTTCTCTGGGTTTGGTGAAATGTTAAAGACGGAGTGTGCATAAAAAATGACGACGATAGTGAGGCTATGATGGAGCCGATTAGAGATGGAGTTGTGGTTCATGATGATTGAAGCTATGATGGAGATTGTTGTGAGATGTCTTCAATCTATACATGTAACAGGGGATCAATTGATTGACCACACTGGTCGATCAATCGAGTGAATTACGATTTGTATAGATTGGTTGCTGGATAGTTTTGGACAGTTTCAATCAATCGAACTGTTGAGTTGATCGATCAACAGAATTCAAAATATACTTGTAAATTCTCTAGATAGTTTTGAGCATGTTTGATCAATTAAACATGAGATCTCGATCGATCAAGGATTGCTCGATCGATGCTTAGATCGACGACGCGCTCAATTTTGCGTAATTGCGTGATTAGTTTTCTATTTCACATGTTATGCTATATATCATGTGTGTAATTGCGGGATTAAGATATTCCAATAAGGGCTTAAACATTTCTAGGGTTTTGAGAGGAGAAAATGAGGGATTTTTGAATTATAAGTGCATCTATCTCTTGTATTTTCATTTTTATAGTGAATCGCTATTGCTTTTTGTTGTGGTTTTTTTCCGAAATGATTTTCCATGTAAAAATCGTATGTAATTGTGCATGCTTTGTTTGTGTTTGCTTTATCGTTATGTGATTTGTATTGGTGTTTGCTTCCGCTGCCTCCCAACACCCATAACCTCAATGTTGAAACTCTTGTAAGTCTACCACTAAGCCATGAGTAGGGACCCATAATATGCAACACTTACCAACACAAAAATGTACCTCTAACTTATACAGTGATTCCATCGTAAATATTTTTTATTAGTGTGAAAATGTACATGTAACTTATACGTGATTCCATCATAAATATTTTTGATTAGTGTGATTATTACAGTTGGATGCATGTGTTTGACAGGGTAAATGTCATAGTACACATACACGTGGGCCCCAAAAATTTTCTGATTTATAATTTTTTTAAAAAAATAATATAATAGATGAGGGTACTTTAATTTGATAATTTTCCTTTTCAAAAAACAATATGACAGTATTTTGATTAGTGGGAGGATTCTTTGAGAAATCTGGGATTTATGAAGAATTTTCCTGTAAAATTTTGCAAGGAAAAAAAAAACAACTCCCCCATAGTAATAAGGGCTTATTTGATTCAGTTTCACCGAAAACGGATCAAATCGTCATTCCCCATGGTCTCATGGTACTGTGCAGGCCTACTAAAGGCAACTCTTTCATAGAGGCCGATATAAACGAGGCTTGTTGTTACTGCATCACCGATTCATCTCCTACAACCTCATCATGAGGAGCTCCGAACGACCAACTCTACAACAAGGGCATATGGTTTTCCACCTCCAAAAGCCACTTCTCTGGCCTTAACGTAGTTGTTGCTATGATCGTTGTGTTTCTTGTGGGGTTTAGGGAATTTTTCTCCTTAGCTAGAATATATTCTATAGTTAATCTTTTTTATTTTTTATTCTGTTACTCTTCTTCAGGAAACTATAGTTATGTTGTGATTGCAGCCTTACTTTATCTTGTATATATGTTGATTGGTATTGTTTGGATGTTTAGGGGTTTCTTATTGTCCAGATCACCATCATTATGAATTTACACAATATTTGGATAGATTCCACGGAAACTATAGTTATGCTTATGGTTACTCTTCTTCAAGAAACTATAGTTATGCTAAATTCTCACCTCAGGTATTTCACAGCCATGCGACGCAACCATAAGCATTGTGTGGAGCCTACATTGGTGTAATATTGTTAAGATCTATGGAGCTTGATCATCAAAGGTGTACTGTTCATCTAGTCAGCATTTTAGTAGATCGAACTTTAGGTAAATCCTAATTCATTTGGGGTAACATATATTCTGTCATTAAAGAGAGAGGAAGCCGTCATTGAATTGAGAGCTTCTTTTTTGTTTTTGTTTTGTTTTTTTATTTTATTTTTGCATGAAATGGCATGAATCTGTGAAGGTACTGAAAGGAAACTATATAAATCTTATGATTTGCATCTTTCTTTAGATTCCAATATTGTTATACATGTTGTAGAGAAGGGATCTTTCTCTCAACTCTAGCCAGTCAATAAAGTGCTAATAACCAAGATGGATTAATTCTAAAAAATAAATTAAAATCAATCATATTAATCTAAAACTCAAGCAGGCAAAACTGTTTGAACTTAAGAGGTTTTAGTCATAATTTGGCATTGTTCATCATGTTGTGGCCCATTGAAGTTTTATATATCATGCTGATTTTATTTTATTTTATAGTGAAATTAGGTTATCCAGGAAAATGCTCACCTGCGAACAGTTCGTACGCAGTAGGTACGAACTTTTTTTGAGAACCCATCATACGTGATGAATCTCGCAAATCTGAACCGTCCACATGAAGCAGAACCTCATGAAACCTCATAGTATGATTTTTACTTTGATCTGAAACTTGGTGGACCGTGAAAAATGTAAACAGTTCTTTCCTTGATTTGAATTTCTCTTTGCTATGGACGGTAGGGATAAAAGTTTTAGATAAAAGTAAAACTTGGTCCTGAGGGGTTTCACTAGGTGCTGCTTCACATGAACGTTCAGATTTTGGATCCACATCACGTATGATAGGTTCTCAAAAAAGTTCGTACGTAGTACGTACGAACTGGTTCGCAGGTGAGCGCTTCTCAGGTTATCCATCTGATGTTGTACCTGCTTTCTACAACAAATGTTGTAATAGAATGTTCCATTTCGGTATTTAAAGGATGTGGATAAAATATTCACCATACTCTTGTTTCTTAGGGAGCGATCGAAATCATAAACTACACGTTGTGAAGCGCATGGACTCACCCACATATGATTTAAATATCTTTAATTTCTTTCTGTACAAACTTACCTTAACGTCATTTAAGTACTAAGATCAACAAACTAAAACAAGTAATTGCGCGCCTTAAAAACTTTGCTGCTGCTGCTCGCTTATGTATACTGTAAAGAGAGATTTAATACCAAGTATGGGGACCCACGTACGATTGATGCCTGTGAGAGGAAGAGGCATTGGTTAGCAGGTAAATTTATAGTTGGGCCCCACCCATTGAATGAATTTGCCTTATTTCAATGACAAATGAGTAGGGGTGTACATCGAGTCGAAGAAGGTCGAACTGGCCTCAGCTCGACTCGGCTCGGCCACTAGCTGACCCCAGCTCGAACTCGGCTCAACTTGGCTAGGTTCGGTCAGCAGCTCGGGCCAGTTTGAGCCAAGATCGAGCCGAATTTGCCTGTGCAGCATTTTCACAAACACATGGACTGCACCTTCAAAATCCTTAAAAATCTCACTGTTTTACATACAGCAGCAGTTGTTTTACAGGTATTTTATCAAACACCTTCTAAGCAACATAAAAATCAAGAAAAAAGGGTATTTTTTTCGTATGCATACCTTCCTTGCCACCTGCCACACTTCATTGAGTCATTTCATCAAACACTTGATGAGCAACATCAATATCATAGTAACCAAGTCACCGAACTGGTTTGATCCAAGTTCGATTTGAGTTGGGTTCGATCCGAGTCGAGTCGAGCTAGGCGCAGCTCGAACTCATTTTCAAGCTAAAAAAAATCAGCTCGACTCCGCTCAAACTCAGCATCGAACCGAGTCGAATCGAGCTTTTTCGAGTCGAGTCGAGCGATCTCGGTTCATGTACACCCCTACAAATGAGCATCAAGGTGGGACTCGAACTTTTATACTAATAGGATAACCTGTAAATAGACACGGTGGTGAGCTTAACACCATTGTGGGACCCACCTTAATTTATGTATTTTATCCACACTGTCCATCCATTTTTCCAGCTCATTTAAGGCATGAGCCCAAAATTGAAGCATATCCAAATCTCAAGTGTACACATTATAGGAAAGAATGGGGATTGAATACCTAGCATTGAAAATTTCTTGGTGGCCATGGAAGTTTTGGATCAAGCTGATATTTGTGTTTTCTCTTCATCTAGGTCTTGATCAAGCTAATATTTGTGTTTTCTCTTCATTTAGGTTTGTATGATCTTTTGAACAGGTTGGATGACAAATAAACGTTACTGTGAGCCTTAGGAAGGTCTCAACCATAGATATTATTATCCTCCCTATTTCTTGTGATGTGGTCCACCTGAACTTTGGATATGTTTCAATTTTGTGCTCATGCCCTAAATTGTATGAACGGCGTGGATAAAAGAAATACATCATCGTGGCCCAACAGAGTAATGTGATATGGTCACTACATAATCCCCGTTCCCTATAAATGTGACGTGGGTGGGATTGGAAACGCAAGCCCCACTATGAAGACAGTGTTGTTCGAATATCAAATTAATCATCTATTAACAAAGGACGTAATATTAAAACCAATGGAAAGAGATGCTTAATACATTTAAAAAAAAAAATAAATTTTGTGACCAACGCAATCCATACAAAATGGATGCTTTGGGTCCGACACCCGCGCTGAAGCCAGGACAGTGGTTGAAGGTCTTTCCTTGGGCGCGGATTTAGGCATTTGAAGAGTAGAGGTGGTGAGTGACTTGAAGAATGTGGTGGACCTACTCAACGGGCACTCCACAACTTCGTGGGCTATGTGGTACTGGGGGGCCAGGGTGGAGGCTCCTAAGCACAATTTGGAAGTTTATTCTCTTTCATATGCTAAGGGAGGCGAACGTTGTAGCGGATGGTCTCTCTAGATGGGGGAGCAGCTCTCACGCTCATCATGTGTTTCGCTCTTTGGGTGATTTGCCCTTAATCATTAGGGACATCTCTTCCTAGACAAGGTGGGGCTGGGTAACCTTAGGTTGCGCCAAGGGTTTGTGTGGTTTGGGTATATATAGGTGAGCCCTCTTTTTGGTGGGCTTGCGGAAAGTAGTTTGCCTTTTCTTCGTGTATATATATATATATATATATATTATATATATATATATATATATATATATATATATAATCCCTACCTTCCAAAAGGCAACCCTACCTTGAGCAGTTTCTTTCCAACCATTAATTTGATAGCCACAAATGAGAGAGAGAGACCATGCAAATGGACGGCTGACATTTTATTTTGAAGGGTCGGTTCACTTTCGTGCATGTGGCCCACATAAGGAGCGACAGCTCCAATTTTTTATTTATTTTTTATTTTATGAAAAGGATCGAGAGATTTTTTTTTTTTTTACCAGATATTATGTGGATGGGCAAGCTTCCAACATGTGTATGAAATTAGCAAAACATAAAAACAGAAAAATAAAAGAGATGAAGAAGCTCAATAATCTACCACATCAATATCAAATGAAAATCAAATTTGATTACATAGCAAAACATGTTACGCTCCAACAAGAAAGAACATATATGAAATCACACTTGCCATCAAATAAAGCCAAATGGACAAATGCACTCACCCATGACACACCACACGTGTGGTGGCCTTATTAAACGAGCTGACTACCATGCAACTATACTCCTGGGAAGGGTGACAATCAATTTAAATTACTTAGAATTTAAGGACCATCGGTTGATTGAAGTGGACAGAGGGAAAGTGGACAGTGGGAATTGGGGCATGGAGCAGTGGGGACATATCTGATCTAGGGATGTGCAGGGATGGTGGGCAATGTGGGCTTCGTCAGAGTCGGCACGTCTGACAAATGTGGCACTTCGATTTTAGGCAGAGTCGGCACGTCCAGCAATCGGCACTTCGATCTTATGCAGAGTCGGGTGCTTGGGCAAATGAGGCACTTCAACTTTGGACAGGTGTAGGGCGTGGTACAAATACGTTTCTAGCATAGTTAGACCAAAAAAAGGTGGACCATAAATTGATCATAACTTTTGATCTGGGTATTATTATGGGACACACAACTTATCAATTTTTATTAAAACGGGTCATTCGAAGTGAACCGATCTACAAAGAGGATCGCATATGTCCATTTCACCAAAAAACGCACATTGTCAGCTCAAAAATCAAAATTTTAAAGAAATTATTATTTTTAGTAATTCCGATTTTTTAATATTTTTTATTTTTAGAGTTTTAGATTTTCTTAATTTTTTTTAAGAAATAACTTGTAATTATAATATGACTCTTCTACCAACAGTTTATTTGAAATTTTTATTTTTAAAAATTAAGATTTAGAAGAGTTTTAGTAAAATTAGGATTTCTAGTAGGGTTTGAATTTTGTTATTTTTGGTAATCATGAATTTTAGTTTCGTTTTCTATATTAATGGTGTAAAAAAGACACATACATATGAGGCAATTAATCAATTTATTTCGAATTTTATTAGAATTATTTCTATCTCTTATTATGGATTCGATGCATCTCCGTGATGAGTCCAAATAAGCTCCATGGATTCAGAGTAACTATCCCTTGAGGAATGTGGTGTTCGACGTCAAATGAACCACTTCAACCTTTGGTAGACTCAGCACGTCGGGTTGAATAAAATAACAAGGTTGGTGAATGATGCTTAGTGTACACAAACTGGGCTAGCCCGGTTAGCTCGCTCGACTTAGCCCGAAAAAGCTCGACTCGGCCTAACTTGGAATTGAGTTCAGGTCAGGACGGGCCAATTTTCTTAGCCCGAAACTGAGTTCAGGTCTAGTTCGGATATGCCCCGGTTCGGCCCGACTCGGTCCGAGACCCGACCCGACTCGGCCCGACCCGCCTTTAGGTATATATACCTGTTTAAAAAAAAAAAAAAAAAAAAAAAAAAAAAAAAAAAAAAAAAACTATCCCTTTCCACTTTCCCCTTTTGCTGAAAACGCCCAACCCCACCATCCCCACCAAACCCTCTCCTCCCCTGCTCGCTCCCTCCCTGCCCAACCCCACCAAATCTCTCTCTCTCTCTCTCTCTCTCTCTCTCTCTCTCTCTCTTCTCTTCCTCTCTCTCTCTCTCTCGACTCTCCACCTCTCTAATCTGTCTCTCTCTTGTCTGACTAGCAGAGGTTGTCCGCCTCTCTCTGCTCGTCCGTCCCGTGCAACCACCAAAGGTCGTCCGCCTCTCTCTGCTCATCAGTCCATGCAACCACCAGAGTACCAATCCAAGGTGAAGCCCGATTAATGTATGATTTATCTTTTTCCCTTTTTTCTTAAATCTTTTTATTTATCTATCATAGAGATTATCCAGAGGTCATCACAAATGCTAATATGCAGATCTCGTCCTCAGAGATCTATGCAAATCCCTCCTCACAATAGATTTGACAAAATCATGACCATTTATTTGATTTTCATCTATTAAAAGAACAAATCTATGAGATGGCATAGTATTAACTGTATGCACGTGGTTTTCTCTTACACAATTCCATGATATGGTGCACATAGAAATCTAGCATGAGAAATGTTTTATGCAATGCAGCTTGCATCATGGAACTTCAATACAGCTCCCTCCTCACAGTAAATGTGGCAATCATGAGTCATGAATCATGATAAGAACCGTTGATGAGGTGGGCCACCACTTAGATGTCTATAGGCCAACAAATTGTTTAGGTTTGTTGGTTGAAGGTGGATTGTTGCTCTGACCATTCCTTTGCAGGCCACTGATTGGATGGCTAACATGGTTTGATCTCCATTTTTGTGATATGGCATGTACAGATGTAGGCCCACCAGATCAACACTCCCATTCACTACACGTTTTGCAATGTGAATCATTTGGAGGGGGAGCTGCCTAGCACTTCTATGGTGCAACCTGTGTATTAGCATTCTTCATCCTGCAGATAACAGTCCCAACTAGAAATTAAGATTTTTATTTTTATTTTTATTTTTTTGTGAATCTAAAATCTGATGAGCCAAGCATAGGAGCATTTGGGATGGGGAGGACAATCACTAAAACCTTTCTGATTGCGTGTGGGGACCACCATGTTTTATATCTACCATTCAATCTATTAGAAGATGTACTCATTAAGAAAATGGAACCCCAAAATTCAGACCATTTCAAAATTCAGATCAAACTCTCCTAAACAGGAAGACAATGGGCTGAACTCATCATCATCTAAGCCTTATCCCAACGACTTGGGTTCAGCTACATGAATCCTTTCCTGCCACTCCACTCTATCAAAGGCCATAACTTCAATTAGACCATATGTCATCAAGTCTTTAGACAATAGGCTTTAACTCGAAGGTTCGAAATTGGCCCGAACTTGCCCGATTGCTGCCGGGCCGGGTTTGGCTGGAGATGTTGGCCCGGTGACCAGGCCGAGCCGGGTTCAGGCCTGGTGCAGCTGCTGAACAGGCCTGGCTGGGTTGAGCCCAGTTCGACTAGGCCCGACCCGTGTACAGCCCTATGCTTAGTCTTCTTAGTTCGCCTTCTCATCTATCCAAAAATAATACTACACGCATTTGCTATAATACATGCGCGAGTACTGCAACATTGTACATCTAGTCTTTACACACTGAATCAGAGTAGTTTCAATGATCCATACCGTTTACATAATGGGTCTCTCTGTGTATGGAGGATACCCAAAAAAGATCACTGATTGAAATCCTTTTATTATTCAAAGTTCAATTTAGGGATGTATTTATCATCCAATCAGTGTGATCTTTATGGTATGACCCGGGGAACACTAACTAGATCTAATGGACAGTCCAGATCAATAGATCGGACTGCCCAAGTATCCAGATACGATTAACGCACTGGACCATTTCTCAACCAAGTATGGTTGAAGCATGTGAAAAAAAAAAAAAAAAAAACTTTATTTGATGACGTGGCATGACATGTCATGTTACACGAAAGTCAATGTGAAAGTACGTGTATCATGCATGGAACAGATTATCTAACATATTTAAGAGGAATATGTAGCAGAGCCCACAGTCGTTGCATCCAGCTGACAGTTGATCGGATGGGATTTACAACGTATGGGGGCTGAGGATGTCAAAAAACTCTTCCAGATAGGAAGATCTTCACCATCAATGGTCTCAAATACAGATCTGGGACCCCATTTGTAGAGACAGTGCATCAGGGGCCCACTCACGTTCTGATGTACTATCAGCACGCTTTCATTCCACTATATTTAAACTGGAGGCGAGGGATGCGAGAAGAGGAACCTAGCCAAAAGTTTGTTTTGCATCTGTCGCGACACAATATCCACCGCATGTCACCACTCAATGGCGCCAAGATGCCGAGATGATCCTACGATTTGAACCGCTTATATTGTTGTTATAGCCTAAATAAGCTATTACTCTATAATCAGATTATCCTAACTTCTGAGCCGTCGAAGATCTTCTTTTCTTGTTCTAAATTCCTCTATGGATATTGAAAGTAACAATCATCCGTTCAGCATAAGTTCTCGTGTAGCCCATGTAGCATAGAGTACATGCCATGGATGGTTCTGATCGTCGGAACATTCAGCAGGTGGGTCCCAGTGTATTCCATCTGTCACGGAATACACACAGGGGGTGGCTCCCCTACTGTAACATGTAACTCTAATCCGAGACACCCAAATAGTGGGACCCACTGTAGATTGATCATATCCCCAATTCGACAATTCCACCGATTTGATTTTGCATGCGGTCCTGATAGGGGCTACGTGGGGCCCACCATGATGTATGTGTGTCATCCATTCCGTTCATCTATTTTTAAAGATCATTTTAGAGATTTATGCTAAAAATTAGAGGGGTATAAATCTCAGGTGGTCCACACCACATGAGAACAATAGCGATTGGATATCCACCATTAAAATCCTCCTAAGGCCCACTGTACTGTTTATTTGACATCCAACTTGTTGATTTGATCATACAGGACCAGGTGAAGGGAAAAACCAAAAATCAGCTTGGTCCAAAACTTTTATGGCTACCAAAATGTTTTTAACGGTTGACGCTCATTCAACACTGTTTCTTGTAATGTGGTCCACTTGAGATTTGGATATATCTCATTGTTGGTCTTATATTGTAAAATTATCTGTAAAAATATATGGACACATGGATGAAACACATACATCACGGTGGGGCCATATCATCTAAAATCATGTGAAGAAATGCCTAAAACATATAAAAGCACTTGGTGAGGCCCACTTGAAATTTTTATGCATATGAAACTTGGTATGACTCCTCATCCAAGTGGGAGACACATAATGGATAGGCTAGATTTGTGAACCACATCTTGGTGGGCCTAACAAATGATTATGAATATTTTAATGGAAGGTAACCCCTCTCAACTTTTGTATGTGGCTTGGCCCAAAAAAGTCACGGATTGACTTGATTTTTAAGCTCTAGGCCCACCATGGAATGGTGCATATGACTAATGGGGGTAGATGTGGGCCCACTTTGATTTATATATTGTATATCCATATGATCCATTTGTTTCCCTTACCATACCTTGCTTCTTTTTTCTTTTTTTTCTACCCTAACCGCTGCTTGCACGGCCGTACCCAACAGTCCAGCACGCTGCCCGCCGGTCACCATCTCCACCCCTCTATCTATCTCTTTCTCATTCATCTCTCCGGTCTCTTCGAGGCTCCGAGCCAACCTGCGCCAAATCCTGACTCGGCCTGATCTCTCCGAAGTAGGTGTTGAACTTGTTTTTTATTTATTTACCTTGTATATTTATATGATTGTAGATTTATTTTAGATTTATGGTTGAGGGGCTAGGTTAGGTCAGGTTGGGCTTTGGATCAGGTTTGGAGGGCTGGATTAGGTCGGATTAAAGGTTTTTTATACTTAACATGATTGACATTTAATTTGTATTATTTAGTCAAAAATATAATAAGTTAACATATGAACAAGCTCCACTCGACTCGACTCGAACCACTAGCTCGACTTGATAGCTTTGGCAAACATGCCATGCTTCAATGTTGAGCTCGAGGGTGAGCTTGAGGTCAAGTATAGCATGGACAAGTCAAGCCCAGCTTGGCCCACCTTGACTCGACTCAACTTGGCTCGATGTAAAGCCATAGTGACTCTAGAGTGGGCAACGTTTAAAAATTGGAAGTAATTCTTTAGTTGTACAGGTGGCATGGTTTTACAGTAATCACAACTGTCCAAATCGCTAAACCAAGTGTGGATGGAGTATAACTAAAAAATGACAAAGAGAAGATTATTAACCATGCATCTAATTTTTTACTTTGAATTTGGACCACTCATTGCTTACTTTTAATAATCTATTTGATGGGCATTAATTAGATGGTCAAGATTACTTGACCTTGTGGTTCTAGAGATTTGCTTAATCTCACAATTTGGATGGTCTGGATAGCTGTACATCACTGTCACGTGTAAGGAGATCGAATGAATGGACGATCAGCCTGTTTTTGGAGAAGGACAATCTTCATTGAGGGGCCTACCTTTTTCATGGTACTGATGTCCTCCATAAATGACACGGTAACGCGAGCCATGGTACCGTTGCATGTAGGTGATCAGTTCTCTTTTTAAAATGTTGAAATATCAATATTATATTATGAGCTTTGCTAAGCCCTCACGCATATGCAATACAGCTCGAGTACATGCCATATATTTGCCAGCATGGCACAATAGATCTGAGATCCAGTCCATTCATCAGACAGAAACACAATAATAATAACCTAATTCAAGAATTTGATTAGTCCCGTGTTATGTGGGCCACAATTTGTGTATAATATATTATATATATATATATATATATATATATATATATATATATATATATATAATATATATAGTACAACTCTAAAAAAACCTAGTGGAAGTTTTCTAACCTATCCGCTGTTTCCAAATTGAGGCCCACATACTCATTGGACCAGATTTTATTTTGAAGAAAAAAACATATCCAGAGTAGGACTAACACTAGATGGATGAGATGATGATCTAGCTGTAGTGCCATGCTGGCATATGTGTGGCATGTACACGAGTTTAATTGCACACGCATGTGCGATTAGCATAGCTCTACGATTTGCAATCATTTTCTACCGTCAATATAGAATTTCAAAAGATGCAAATCATACCAAACTCAAATGAATAATTTTAGAAGCTTCTCACCGTCCGATTGAAATTATCATATGAATAATTTTGAAACCTCAATCAAGCTACATATGAGAAAGATATTGGGCATACAAGATTGATCCACAGTTTCAGTGAAATTTGATTTAAACATTTGAAGTTAATTACTTTCAATTTGAACTGATTAGATTGTTTAAAAATGATTAAAGGTTTAATTAGTGAATGTGCCTAATAATTTAGTAATTTTATTTTTCACAAATAAATTTCCTTTTAAAAATAACATTTTTTTTCCAAAATGTATAGTTTTTTACTCTTTTAACCAAATATCATTTTTATTATAAAATATTTCAAAAATATTTAAAATACAAATTTTGAATTTTTTTTTTCAAAATCTCAAAAAATTTCTCATATTTTAATTTTTTCTCAAAAATTTCAAAATGCCGATTTTTTTCTTCAAAAGCATTATTTTGTTCTCAAAATATTTCTTAAACGTAGTTAAAATTTCTAAACTTTTCAATATTCTTTTTTATGTGATATTACAAATCATTTAAATATTACCTTTTATTATATATATAAAAATTTCCATTCATATGATATAAAAACTAAACATATTATATATATATATATATATATATATATATAATATATATATATATATACACACACACACACACACACACACACATTTTTACCGACAAAAAATTTTAAAATTAAAACATTTTTACATTATTACAAAAAATATACATTTTTACATTAGGAAAACACTTTTACCGACGAACATTTTCGTCGGTAAAAGTCTTACCGCGAACATTTCTAAGATAACATGATTTTTTTTTTTGTTAAAATTCAAAATACCCTTTAGCGACGAAAATTTCGTCACTAAAAGCCACTTTTAGCTACGAAATTAATTTCGTCATTAAAAGAAAACGTCTCAATATTTTATTTTTTAAAAAAAATTCAAAACACCCATTAGCGACAAAAATTTTCGTCGCTAAAAGCCCCATTTAGCTAAAAGGAAACGTCTCGACTTTTTTAATAAAAATTCAAAACACCCTTTAGCGACGAAACATTTCGTCGCTAAAAGTGTCCTTTAGCTAAGAAATTAATTTCGTCACCAAAAGGAGACGTCTCGACTTTTTGTTTTTTAAAAAATTAAATTCGCCCTTTAGCGACGAAACGTTTTGTTGCTAAAAGTCTCATTCGCATTTTTTGACTACGAAAAATTTTGTAGCTAGAAGTAAACTTATCGATGAAAACATCTTTCCTGCCTTTAGCGACGCAAATTTTCATTGGTAAAAGTCTCCTCTACGTTTTTAGCTACGAAAATGTTTGTAGCTAAAAGTAAAACTGTTTTCTGCCTTTAACGACGAAAATTTTCATCGCTAAAAGTCTCCTCCACGTTTTTTAGATACGAAAATGTTCGTAGCTAAAAGTAAACTTTTGAATATTTTCAAAAACTGGCCTTTAGCGATGAAAATGTCAATCGTTAAAAGTGTCACCCACATTTTTTAGCTACGATAATTTTCGTAGCTAAAAGTTCAACCACGTTTTTTTGCTACGAAAAGTTTCGTAGCTAAAAGTACCTTTGATATTTTTAAAAAATTGCATACAGCCTTTAGCGACGAAAAGTTTCGTTGCCAAAAGTTTAAACGATACAGCTTTTAGCGACGAAAATTTTCGTCGCTAAAAGTCTCATCCATGATGTTTAGCTGCAACAATTTTCGTTGCTAAAAACCCTCTTTCCCATGCTCCCTGAAACGTATCCATTTGCTGGCTACATACCAGACGGCTAGGATCATCCCATAACTGTAATTTTTGGGCGCAGCTGACCCATATTTAAACATTGATGGTACAAGATACACAATGGATGGTGGATACCTCCAAAATCTTCTAGATTGGAAGTCCTAAGTTTCCAATCTGCAACCCATAAAACAACGGCTCTAGAGTGTCCATATCCTAAGGAAAACATCAAATGAATAAAGGGTTGAAATATCCTAATATAAGATGTTTAAAAAAAAAAAAAAAAAACCTGTCGTTGGTGAGGCCCATCATATGAATGGTTCGGATCATTGAAAAGTGACCCCAATCCAACGGCTAGTCCCAAGGTATCTTATAGGAACACAAGGTAGCAAACCTCAAAGGACTGCGTACTTACTCTTGCCACGTTAGTAGACTCGCAAGAGTTTCAACACAAGGTCAGTGAAAGGTTCATAGTACCCATGAGTGCACAAGGTCAGTGAAAGGTTCATAGTACCCCTGAGTGTGGTGAAACCCCACTACAGCGAGTGTGTGACGGATTGTTGCATCGCCTACCACGTAACTTTCTTTTTAACAATCGCACTCACACTCCAACATACGCTCACACCACAGTGAGATTTCACCAATATTCGAACCCATGACCTCGTGTTGAAACTTTGGTGAGCCTACCACCTAGGCACGATTAAGGACCCAACCTACCACATAACCTAGCATCACGGTTCATCAGACCAACTGATGACTAATGAACACTTACATGCATTTGCTTACATCACATGCGTACAATACCTGGCCTGTGCAATAGGTGGGCCTCACTTCCATCATGAAGATCACTTGGGCTAATCATCAAGCCTGTCCAATTATTAGACAGCCCACGCTGTACAAAAACAATGGATGATCGAACTTGGCGGAGTTTTGAACCAACATACATGTGGCCCACCTGATCAATGGACTGTTCCTAATTTTTGTGACCCATCTTATGAATGGACTGTCCAAATCTTTGTGGACCATCTTTTGCATGGCTTCCATGTCATCCACAACGGACTGAGAGTGTGATTTATTCATAGTGGCAACATGTGAAGAGAAGTCGATTTCTGTTGGATGGTGTGGTAGTCCAGGTAAAACAAACAACATATCGGCTAGCTGGGTCAGAAACCTGAAAAATTCTGCATTATTCTAGCATTGGGCCACCTTAAACCATTGGTTCGAGATTCTTATCATTATTGTGCGTGTTTGGTTGTATGCAAATCGCAGATTCAGCTAAGCAAGAACAATATGGACATGATCTAGACCATGCATATCGTGTCCCCTAATAATCAATGGTTTTCTCCAGGGGATTTAATCAACTGGTTTTGTGGTATGTCACGGCCAGGAATGCACAAAAGTCTCCACAAACTAATAAAATCCTTCTGAAGTGGAGAATTGTGCAAATGTTGCCTGCCTTTCTTTCCCTAAAGCAAACCAAAGCTCAGAAATTCATAAAAGAAGATTCATCAAATGCACTTTGTACAACAAAGATCAATTGCATTATTTCAAGGGCAGGATTTTATTATTATCGTTTATTCTCTTGGTGCAATTAAACAGCAATGTAAAGAAAAATTCGGCAAAGATCTGAGTGAATCATACCCGGCCAACATTAGAATTTGATTGCGTGATGTATCTCACCCATCGATATGGATTAAATGTCTTTGATTTCATTGCTATTTGCAAATATCTTACCTGCACTCAAACAAAATTGGGTATTATTCAGTAGTAATCAAAGGAATCAAGTACAGTAATTGTATGGATAGTTCTTTTGAGGACACAGAAAGCTAATGCTTTAACAGACCAAGGAACACCACTTTACTAGATAGTTACAGCTACAAGCTTGGACTGATATGGGGTTGCATGAAAGATTGCATCTTTCAAAGAAAAAGCCTCAATGTAACAATATATTGTTAAAAACCACATTCATAGTTCCGGTTGACTAGCAACTAATGCAGTTGGAGTTCCAACAACCCATTTAATGGTTGTAGATGAGAAATCTTCCACATGGGTGTTGTTGCACTGCATTTTAGCCTGGGATGCATATGGACCTTAAGCACCCAAGTATTGCCTGTGTAATTTCCACACTGATACATGTCTATGTCAGATACAAATAGAAGAATAAAAAATGGTGTCTTTAAAAAGTCTTGAATCGGTTTTTTTTATTTTTTTGCTCTGACACACGTCCATGCAAATATTTTAGTAATGAAATATTATATCTTAATGGTATATACTGCAATAATTTATATTTAGAAAAACCTAATGATGATAGTTGTTGCTGCCATTGTTGGCATCATCATCATAACCTTGCCCCAGCTATTTGGGGCTAGCTTTACGAATCCTGTTTTGCCAATCATTCCTATCTAAGGCCCCATCAACAAGTGAAACCTAAACATTGATATCTATGTGTAAAGAAGTATCTCGGAAATAAAAGATAGTAATTAGTTTTTCTTATGAGCCGTATCCAAGATTATTGAATAAGGATGCATCGACATGCCAAATTTTCGAAACGTGCCATGTCGTTGTTGGATAGTACTGGTGGTCAAAATGATGAGATGTTTCACCAGATAGTGAATATAAGGAAAAAAGAAATCTTGAAGACCCAATCAGAATAAAACATAGGGGTATAAGCAAGGAGAGAACCCACAGTTGAGTGATATCTCACCTGAAGCCTTGAAGCATTGTACATTGGTATAGCGAAAGTCATGCTTACAGGTCCGACTTCTTTCACGATATTTGCTGATATAACAATTTGAGAGAAAATTATACCAAAATTAGCTCTTGATATGAAATCGCAGAAAATAAAACAGGCCAGTGTCATGAAAGCTTATGGTTAGATATATTGAGCCGTCAGAGGCTGGAAATGTCAGTCCAGAGGACCATACCATGTGATTCCTGCGAAAATGTAAGCCTTGCACGTAGAGTATGTTCAGATCCACCGACAATCTCAAATATTTTCCATCGGCTAATTGTTTAAATAGAGTCAAAGAAGAAGAACGCTTCACGTACATAATAAAATTGTGCTTGAATCTCATTAATAAGTTAATCACATCACCACAACGTAACGGAAGAAATCTCAGCATAAGAGGTAAGAAAATTTTGCCTTTTTTAAGCCCCACTCAAGTTTCTTATTAGCTTCTCTGAAATCGGTTTTGTTACCTACTGCACCAGGCTGCAGCTCAAAACTAACCCTGTGGAAGGTTGACAAACAAAGGACCAATCAGGAAAGGTTCAGACTGTAAGATAAATGGACTTAAATGATCTATGGCTGTGAAATCTTAATTTTTCCATGAGAAGAATTGGCTAATCAAAACCATACGAAATGACAGAAACCAAAGAATTTAAGTTTTTCCCACCAAAGAAACTGAATAAAGAAGGGAAAAAAAAAAAAAAAAATCAAAGTTTTGGGGCAACGGATTTATGCCACGATCTTGATTGCATGAATCTACATAGAATAACTGGATATACCCACTATGGCTAGACCCTCCTGTCCTATGTGAGCTCACCACCATTTAAAAAATGGTGGTGACACATCCACCATACATATGGCATAGTTTAACGGAAACCAAACCTCAATTGCACAAATCTTCTGCCAAGGTGCTGCTCTCACTTCAAAATTTGCCACAACCATGAGATCTCAGCACCATTTTACGCTTGATAATGTTTTAGTTTGCCACAACCATGACCCTTGGGACATTCATTTCGGTGCTCCTTCAGGACACCATACCCTTTCGTAAAAAATCTTCTAATAAAATAGGTTAGGGAGTTATTTGCTCCCTAACACAACATTTTTCCCTAGATCTCTTACCACTTCTACACAGTATTGAAGCTAGGGTTTCCCTCTCTCCCTCTCCTTTCTCTTTTTTCCCTTCTCTCTTCTAGAAGCGCCAGTGGTCTTTAGTTGTTGGTGGCCATGAATGATAATTGCCTGTAGTATGCAGTGCATGCTGCATAAAATTTCTATGCAGTACCCTCATGCTGCACATGGCGAACAAGTGGTGATCGGAACTGTTGTTCTGGTCAGTGTTCGAAATATCGGTATCGCACAATGTATCGCACCCTTGGGATACAGATACGTATCAGTTATCGCATGGGATATATCGTTTGTATCGCATAATTTATCGCGCTTTTGGAAAACATGGGGAAACATTAGGATAATTGTTGATTTTTTCAATGAAACTTCAGGGATTATTTAAAAAGACCCTAATACACACTTTTAAATCATAAAATCTCAAAAAAGAAATGGACATAATAGGTTTCCTTTGTATATTGTACTAAGATATGCGCTGTGCGATTGAACTATGACAACTATATTCAGTATCCACTCCATCCATCCGTTTTTTCATATCATTTTAGGACATTATTCAAAAAAAAAATGAAGCAGATCCAATAATCAAGTGGACCATACCATAGGAAACAATGATGATTGACCATTAGTGGGCCACAAAAGGTTAGATCAAGCTGATAATTGTTTTTTCTCTTCATTCAAACTTATGTGAAGTTATAGATAAATTAAGTGCCTAATAAAATATAGAAAAAATCAAGGTGCACCCTAAAAAGTTTTTAATGGTACCGTGTTCAACCACCATTGTTTCCTTGAGTATAGTCCACTTGAGACGAAAAATAAGATAGATCTAACGAGCAAGTGGACCACACTGAAAAAAGTAGCGGGGGGATTAAACGTCCGCCATTGAAACCCTTTAGGGGTTTACGAAAGTTTTGGATCAATATAAAATTTGTTTTTCCTCTTAACTCATGTTTTTGTGACTTTATGAACAGATTGGATGGAAAATAAACGTTATAGTGGGCCCTACAAAATGACTCTTGCATTTAATCCCATTGACATTTAATGCATAGTGCATTTTAATGCAACCAAGCTTATTATTTGGTGTGGTCCACTTGAGTGCTGGATATGTCTCATTTTTGTATTCATACCTTAAAATAATATGAGAAAAGGGATTGACGATTTGGATGTACAGATACATCACAGTGGGCCCGACCACAGACCTGCCCGTTCGGAGCTAGGGACGGGCGGGGGTAGTACGCAATCCGCGTCCTCGTGTGGTGCACCAGCCAATCCGCTTCCTTTTGGGTATATGGGCCCACAATAATATATTTATTATATCCACACCATTCAACCATTTGGAGAGATCATTTTAGATCATGAGCCAAAAAATAATTAATATCCAAAGCTCAAGTGGACCACACCACAAATAGCAGTGGGACAACGGTTCTCACTATTAAAACATTCGTAGGGCCCACCATGACTTTTATTTTCCATCCAATCTGTTCACGAGGTCACAAAGACCTGGATGAAGAGGATAAATAAATATCATATTTATCCAAAACTTCTGACCTCAAAAGGGTTTCAATGGTAGACGTTCAATCTCCCACTGCTGTCTGTTGTTTGCAGTGTGGTCCACTTGTTCTCTGGATCTGTCTTATTTTTCGGCTCAAGCCTTACGACGAGCTCGCCAAATGGAAGAACGGTTTGGATATAACACACGCCTTATGATGGGACCCACAGCACTTGATGACGTCAACACTCGGTGGTGTGCGGTACACCACCCAACCCAAAATCACTTACAGAAGAGCTCGGACGCTCTTGTTTTTCGACGCAGAGAGGGTTCCAGCCTTCCGGAACCCTAAAATCTCGCCCAAATCCAGGAAATTTCAGATCTCACGATGATTTCTTGACATTTCGGAGAGGATTTCTCCAGATTTCGCTTGGATTTCTTCGGACGTCGACAGATTTCTCTCCTGTGATCCAGAAATGTCGATCACGGCCTGATTCCTTGCTGGAATCTCCGAGAAAGGGGGAAGTCGAAGAAAATTTGTAGAAAATCCTACTTACCTGTCGAGTGGCCCACCTCCAGCCAGGTACGCTCCGATTTCTTTCTTCTTTTTCTTTTTTTCTTTTTTTTTTTCTATTTCTCCACAAGCCGGATCTGATTTTCTCTCCGCGCGTTTGTCTCCGACGATAATGGAGAGGAAATCTCGCCATATCGTCGATATATCGTGCGATATCAACGATATATCGACCGATATTGGGATTTTGAATTTTTTGGCATCTTCCGGTGGTTATCGGGGGTGTATCGTCTCGCAGTGGTGCGATACCGATAATATCGGCCGATAGTATCAATATTTCAAACACTGGTTCTGGTGAGTCATCCCATGGATATGCCACATCCTAAAAAGCAATGGTAGTGGATAGTCATAGTCATCCGATTAGCAACCTGCAAAAGAAATGGTAGAGCAGTGGTACATTGAACCATTAAAATTTGCAAATAGATGGTTCAAAGTTGTCCAATCACCACAATTTTTATCCTATAGCTCATCCACACATGCCCATCAAATCAAGTCTACATCACCACATGTTGGCTACATGGAAGTGCATGGAACTTCTATGCACAGACTTTTATGCAGCATGTATTGCATACTGGCATTCCTCTTGCATGTATAGCTTCAATTCATTTGATATTATAGTTGAGTGAGTTTCTGTCAGGTAATCCTACTTGTTTAATGTTCAGAATCAATTGGTGTGGAGCTCTAGATTTTTTAAGACTGCACATTATGATGCGGACATCAGTGATGCACCCTTTAGAGTGTACTAGAGGAGGAGTACCGGGGGCGGAGGAGTTTATATGGATAGACGTTGGGTCCATCAGACTCATTTTCTGACGCGCTACGAGTGCATGAGCAGCATGACCGCACCCTAACCATATATCCATGGGTCGGATTTCACACCCTACCACACGGGTGTTTTAGTCTTAGGCGTTTTTATTCTTTTCCTTATTTCAGAGGCTTTATTGCACTTTCTTTACTTTTTGTCTCTCTTTTTTTTTTTGTTAATTTTCTTGTTTTCAGGAGCTTTAGTGCACTTTTACTTTTTCCATAGCTTATATATACGTTGTAAGAAACCATATTTTCATTATTATTGAATGAATAGAAATTCATCTCTTTTCTTCATCTTTATTCAAGAGATTAGGGTTTTAGGATTGGCCCTTGGGTGTTGAGGATTCCACCTCGATTTTAGGTTTCCTTCTTTCTAAATCTTCGAGGTGCAGGAAAAGGTAAGATCATCCTCATTCTTTTCTTTTAACGACAAAATGACTTGTACTTTCTTCATCTCGAGCCTTTCATTCCTCACCCCTTTCGTTCCTCTTTGGATATCCCCTTTCTAGTTTGAACGGAAAAGAGGGATGGTTAGTCAGTAAAATCATATCCAAACTTGACTGTGGATTGACTTATGCTAGATCTGGGATATCCTCATATTCCTAGATCCTCCTTTTTTACTGTTTACACGATTTTATGTTAATGGGCATGATTATGACGGAATGATCTCATCTTTGTTTTGAAATTTACCTAATCCCTTTGACTGAAAATGGTTAGTTAATTGGTGTATTTATTTGAACATTCTTTAACCTGATTATACATGCATCTAGGATTAGGTCATCACATGTCCCTGCATCACATTATAACATTGAATGTATGATTAGGACAGTTATCCAGTTTCCGCACTGCCCTGGATTCTGAAGAATGAGAGAAATCGGCACTTCCCTGGATTCCGAAGAATGAGATGAATCGGGTATCTTACCAACATTCAATACTAGTTTAAGCCTTTAGGGTTCTTCAGTCCAAGGTGGATAGCAGGTCGCTCCAGTTCGGAGTACAGGAACAGGTAATACTTCATCCAATATACAATATAGGGGGTAGGATAACATGGGTCGATCCAGTTCATACATTAAAAACGAATTTACAAACGAGTTTACTTTATAAGTTACATGTGAAATTACGAATGTTATTGCTATTGATCCCCCTTGCATAATAATATATTATATGCACGCTAATGCATCTATCAAAGTATAAATATCTGCATTCTAAATATAAATTTACATTACAACATAATCACCACTAATAGTTGAGAACCATATTTGACCTTTTGGAAGGAATCTGTACCATCTCCTGAATAGAAGCCGAGGGATAATCTCTCATCATCCATTAACTTACCTATTCCTCTTTTATAATTTTTTTATGTCTCTCTTTTTTTCTTTTTTTTCTTTTTTTTTTTGGGGGGGGGGGGGGGGGGGGGGGGGATTAAATCTTGTTTTACCATTCAAAATAAAAGGAAAAAAGCAATAAATAAAATAAGAAACTAAAGGAAAGAGTCAGTTAGGAAAGAAATGGTGATCCGGATCGAAATGACTTGTAACCTGGATTGTGGGGTTTGAAATGGAAAATTTAGGGGGTTTTGCGAATTAGGAAACATTGCTTCGTTCATCATAATTGTGGGCAGTTGTCCGCAGAATAGGTCAGAGCATTCTTCTACTCTAGAACATTGCTTAGATGGGTGTATCGGGGGGTTAAATCTTGTTTTACCATTCAAAATAAAAGGCAAAAGCAAAAAGTAAATAAATAAAATAAGAAACTAAAGGAAAGAGTCAGTTAGGAAAGAAATGGTGATCCAGATTGAAATGACTCGTAACCAGGATTGTGGGGTTCGAAATGGAAAATTTAGGGGGTTTTGCGAATTAGGAAACATTGCTTCAGTCATCATAATTGTGGGCAGTTGTCCACAGAATAGGTCAGAGCATTCTTCTACTCTAGAACATTGCTCAGACAGGTATGTCGAAGTTTTTATGGGAGAAACATTACTTTCATGCATGTCTCTTTGCAACCTATGCAACATGAACCAACTCATTGAAAATGGGGTCACCGCAGCAAATTTGTTCCAGCAGACAGTTTAACGAAATCCACATATGGGCCTTAGCAGGCAATTGTCATTCTCAGCAGCCAAAAGGGTTTTGAAATTTTGAAAAAGTTTGTTATCTCACTGGATGATGAAGTTTATATATATATATATATATATATAATATATATATATATATATTATATATATTATATAATATATATATTTTATGGGTGGATGATGAAGATGTTAGTATAAGCTCTGATACCATTTCAATAGCTACCTGAAACCACTGTTGAATCAGAAACAATATGGTGGTAATATTATCTTGGGTGGTTCCTGTCATCTGTTAATGTCCACAAAGTTAGACTAATAAATTGTTTCTTAGCCATCCTCATTGATGACTATAATAAAATCATTCAGAAGGATGTGGGCATAAGTAAAAAAATACCAGCATTCAATAACATTTGAAAAAAGATTTAGGGCCCAGTTAGTTTCAATGCTGTGAAATCCTCAAACACAAGAACGCACATGATTCGGGCAGCACTAAATGGAAAAGCAATGGCATCAAATTGACTTCATAATCTACAATCCCAGATATGCTACTATTTTTGCAATTCAGCAATACAACATATCATCGGTACATGCAGCAAATGAAAAGAAACGAAAGAACACCTTGTAGTGCATTTTGGCAGCGGCATCTGTATTGTAATTGCATTAGCAGTGATGGTTGGGAGGAATTCAGCACATACTTTAAGAATCACATCCGCCTAAACAATAACAGAAAAGTGCAAGCTACTTAAGACTGACCAAGGTCATAAATCAAAGATGACATCCAGCCACGAAAAATGTGGTGAGAGCATATTTCATGCACCTTAAGTGCCCCTGCTTCCTCAATCAATGCATTGATACGGAAAGGAGGCTTGAATTCCTGAGTGGTACGGTAATTCATTACAGAGAACTCTCCATCTGAGGGTACCTGTGAGACAAAAGGGAAAGGGGCCAGAGTACACCCATATTATCGACAAACAGCAAAGAGCCACCAACAACTTAAAACGCATTCTTTAATATTCATGTATCTCAAATCCTTAGTCGTGGTAACTGGTAACTCTCCACTCACTAATGTCAAAGTTCGGTCCATGTCAAAACTGTTGAGACGGACAGATTCATGGAAATTGCAGTCATCTAGTACCACAGCCCCAGCTCCAGTAGAATCACTGTAATCTGTAGAAGAAAACACCACCACGAGATAAATAAGAGGCAAAAATGTAACATCAACTTAAATCTGGATTATGGGAATCACCCAAAGTAAGAATGGGAAAAAAAGAGACGGAAAAAGAGGAACCATAGGTTCCAACAGTAGAACTGAAAGAAGATAGAAATGTCAGAAACAAAACTTTTTCTTTTTCTTTTTGTCTTTTTTTTGAACAGGCATTGAGAAATTATTCTCATGTTTATAAGATGACTTCAACTTTGATAATATAGAAAAGAGGATTTGATGCAATACAATTAATCTCTTGCTCTAAAAGCTCGAACTGATAGAGCATGGCCAATTAATCCCTTTATCTCATAGCCCAGGTCCCATATCGCATGGGTTAGGACTTCGGCTGAACCCCCCTCGTGGGCCCCACATCACATGGGTACCGCCTCACACGGGCCGCCCACCCCGAGTGTGCCCCTGCATCCCACAAGCAACCCCACTCAAGCCTGGTGTAAAAATGCCCTTGCATTAGGATTGCTCCAGTGTACTGAGTGCATGCAATTCTCATTCACCTAAGTTGCATTTGGACACTTGGGCAGTCCATATCATCGATCCGATCCACCCATTTGGTCAAACCCACTCTTCATATGATATCTTGAAAAGAAAATCAAACTGATCCGATGCTCCTAACTATTGAACAAATAGAAAATGAAATGGACAGACCAAGATTGTTTTTACGAAAAAGTAGGTGCAATCATCAATCTCACACGTTCGTTTTTAACGCCCACCCCATATAGATTATGATTCTAAAAGATCACTTCAGTAAGATATGCTAAGCATTCAATCAGTGGCTTGGAAAACTGTCAATTATCCAAAAAAGTGCACATGAACAGATGATTAGAATCATCCCAATGAGGGCCTCAAAGTCTATAGAAGGAAAAGTAAGGCTGGGGTGGGGCCCACAATTCTTCTCTAGGCCCCACAGGTCATCCGACCACTCTTGCAAGCAATAGAGGTGGTGCGGTTGGGCCCCCTTGAGCCAACAAGCGCACATGTGTGTTTTTTGTTTTCCCAAGAAAAGTTATTGTAGGGGTATTTTTGTAATACGTCTTTTGCAAGGGTATTTTTGTAATATGTATTTTTAAGTAAGTCAACCTAGGGTCTTTATGTAGGAGTTTCTTGGGGAGAAAGACATTACATTGTAACTTGGTTTTGAAGAAAGAAAACAAAAGACGCATTAACTCCTCTTTCCCGTCTTGGTGTCGACTCCAAGACCACCACCAATGTTGATTATGGTGAAATCGATCCCTTCCATACTCTAATTTTCTATACTCTTCTTCTTCTTTCTAATCCTCACATCTTCTCCTTAGAACCTTTAAATCTCTGTTTTTTCTCTTTATTTTATTATTCTTGTTGCCCATCCGCTATCAATTTGGTATCAGAGCCTAGGCTTGTTGATCTTGACTTGCACAAACAGATCCTACCGTGTGAGATTAACAGATGAGCAATGGGATGACATGCTATAACGCATGGTTGATCAACTTGACTACTTGGTGTGTCGCATGGATGCCTTGGAGCTACGAGTGGAGCGATCGGAGTCAAGGAACAACGGAAATCGTGTACCCGCAAGCCCTACATGTGACATGAGAGATGGTGAAACTTCCGGACAACATGTGGCGGAGGAAGAAGGTGAGGTTGATGATCTTCCTCGAGAGCATCCAGTGGCACCTACTAACATAACCGTCGGGAGGGCTACTCAAGAGCGGTCTATTCCTCCACGAGGTGCGCTCATGGAGACTATACCAAGGTATTTTGGAGGGGACCGATCGAGATGCAACTATGTGGCCGACGATATTACGAAAAAGGTGAGATTAGACGTACCTAATTTCATTGGTAAGTTGGAGCCGACTCAATTTCTTGATTGGCTGACAGCGTTGGAGGATTACTTCGAATGGTACGACATGGATGATGATCGTCGAGTCAGGCTTGCGAAGATGAAGCTTAAGGGGCATGCGCGTGTTTGGTGGAGTGTGTAAGACCGTGTGCATCAACTTGGCCAACCACCTATTGTTCATTAGGAAGAAATGAAGTCGAAGATAAAGGAGAAGTATCTTCCTCTTGATTATGAGGATGTGCTCTATGAACAATGGTCAAACTGCGGCAAGGAAACATGATGGTGGAAGAATACATGGAGCGCTTAAATGTGCTCACGGTCCGTTGTCTAATTATAGAGGAGCGTCATACCCTCTCTCATTTCAAGTCGGTCCTAAGAGCTTAAATTTAGAGATAGAGAGAGAGAGAGAGAGAGAGAGAGAGAGAGAGACGATACATTCCAATTGGCTCTGAAAATTAGAATAGATGATGCATTCCAATTGGCTTTGAAAATTGAGCAACGACTTAGACAGCCCATTGGGAGAGGATTTGGTGTAGTTACCGATGAATCAACGAGGTGCGGAAGTTAGCCGAACAACAAGGATCCCTAATAATGCAACCTCAGACAAGCCTACTGATTCAAGGCCACCTTGTTTGGTGGAGAATTAAGGCAAGGCCCCTGTAGGGAGTGATTCATGCAGGGAAATGAAAGACGTGGACTATTATAGTCGTGGTAGAAAGGGACATTATGCATCACGTCGCCCTCGGAAAGTTACGGCTATTTGTGCAGAAGAGGATAACGAATTTGAAGGAGAAAAAGATCCATGTGAGGCTGATGAACCGCAAGAAGACATCTATGAATGTGGCCCAGAAAATGGGATATTGGCCGTTGTTTGGAGAGTTCTTGTTGCCCCTAAGAAGGAAGAGACTGAAAATTGGCGACGGAATGCTCTTTTCCAAACCCAAGTTTGGTGTGGTGATAGGGTATGCAACCTGATTATTGATGGGGGCAGTTGTTTAAATGTGTTATCGCAAAAGCTAGTTAGGAAGATGCAATTACCAGTGGAGGCACACCCACAATCCTACAAGATTGCATGGGTCAATAACACGACCATTACAGTATCCAAGAGGTGCTTGGTGAATTTCAAGATAGGCCATTATAAAGATTCCATTTGGTGCGATGTAGTTCCTATGAATATCTCTCATACATTTCTTGGAAGGCCTTGGCTTTATGACCGAAAGGTGTTTAGTGACAGAGAGACTAACACATTTACCTTCTGATTCAATGGCAAGAAGATTCTCCTTACGCCTATGAAGGCAAGTGAATCAATGAAGAAGAGAACCGAGCCATAAAAGTCAGCCAATGTCTCATCTATGAGGCAGATTGAGGAGGAGAGCAAAGAGGGAGGTGTTATGTATGCTCTAGTGACGCAGGAGGTCAAGGACAAGATCTCGACAAAGGGGCAAGTGATGAATCCGCAAGTCGAAAGGTTGATGTCTGAATTTTCGGATTCGGCGCCTGATGAACTATCGGATGAATCATGAATTACCACCTATGAGGGACATTCAGCATACTATCGACCTTGTCCCAAGGTCCGTGCTTCCTAACCTTCCAGCCTACAGGATGAATCTGACCGAGTATGTCAAGCAAAAGAAGCAGGTTAATGAATTGTTGCAGAAAGGCTTTATCAAAGAAAGCCTTAGCCTATGCGTTGTCCTAGCCTTGTTGACACCAAAGAAGGACGGAAGTTGTCGAATGTGTGTGGACGGTCTACTATAAATAAAATAACCGTCAAGTACCACTTCCCAAATGACTTGATGATATGCTAGACATGTTGGCTGGTTCCAAAGTCTTTTCGAAGATCGACTTGAGAAGCAGCTACCACCAAATACGGATCAGACCTCGAGATGAGTGGAAGACAGCACTCAAAACAAATGATGGGTTCTACGAATGGTTGGTTATGCCTTTCGGATTGACCAATGCCCCTCGCACCTTCATGCGAGTCATGATTTAGGTTATCGATTGCTTCGTTGTTGTCTATTTTGATGATATACTAATATATAGAAAAGAGGCCTTCAAACACAATGATCACCTTCGACAAGTTATGAGAGTTCCCAAAAAAGAAAAACTCTTCATTAACTTGAAGAAGTGCACTTTTATGAGTGCAAGTGTGATATTTCTTAGCTTTGTGGTATCTTCCTATGGTGTAGAAGCTGACCCTATCCCTACTAATGTGCATGAAGTGTGATGTTTCCATCGGTTGGCTACCTTCTACAAGAGATTTATCAGAAATTCCAGCAACATTATGGCACCAATTACTCTGTATTTGAAGAATGGACAATTCGTGTGGACCAAGGCCGCTACTAAAGCTTTTGAAGATATCAAAGCTAAGATGACCGCAGCCCCAATTCTTCAACTGCCGGACTTCAACAAGGCCTTTGAAGTTGCTTGTGATGCTTCTCACGTCGGCATTGGAGGGGTACTTAGTCAGGATGAGCACCCAGTGGCCTACTTTAACAAAAAGTTGAATGAGGCCAAGCATAAGTACTCAACATATCATGTGGAATTTTATGCAGTGCAGGCGCTGAAGCATTGGCGGCGTTACCTCATCAACAAAGAGTTTATTCTTTACTCTAACCATGAAGCCCTCAAGTATATCAATTTCCAAAACAAGTTAAGCCATACGCATGCCAAATAGGGTGCTTATGTCCAAGTATTCACCTTTGTGCTGAAACACAGGTCGGGAATTGAGAACAAGGCAGCTGATGCATTGAATAGATGAGCCCACTTGTTGACAATGATGTCTATAGAAGTGATCGGCTTCGACCAGATGAAGCATGATTATAGTGGCGATGATGATTTTGGGCAGATTTACGCAGATTTTTATACTAGGTAGCAAGCAAGTCATCCAAAGTTCAGTGTGCATGATGGGTATCTCTTCTTTGGAACTCGTCTATGCATACCTGACACTTCTCTACTAGAGCATGTGATATGAGAATTACACTCGGGTGGCCTTGGCGGCCATTTTGGGCATAACAAAAAAAAATTGCTCTTGTAGAAGATAGAGTTTATTGACCTACGTTGAAGCAAAAAGTGGTGAAATGGGTGCAGCAATGTCGAGCTTGCCAGTTTGCCAAAGGGTGGAAACCAAAAGGCAAGTTTATACACATCATTGCATGTACCCCAAGAACCATGGCAAGACATTAGTATGGATTTTGTTTTGGGTTTGTCGAAGACTGTATGAGGCAAACGATTCGATCTTTGCCGTGGTAGACCGCTTTTCTAAGATGGCTCATTTTATTCCTTACTCTTAAGACCTCGGATGCCCTGAAGATAGCCACCTTGTTCTTACACGGTGTACTGAAATCTATTCTCCGATAGGGACGTGAAGTTTATGAGTTACTTCTAGAAAACATTGTGGAAGGTTATGAGCACTAAGCTTAAGTTTTCAGCTACATATCATCCTCAAACAGATGGTCAAATAGAAGTAATTAAACGGAGCTTGGGAAATCTACTACAGTGCTTAGTTGGAGACCATGTTTCAAGGTGGGATCAAGTTCTGCCGATGGCAGAATTTGCTTATAACAGTTCGGTTAATCAGTCGACTGGAATGTCATAATTTGAGGTAGTGTTGGGAATGATGCCAAGACAACCCATTGATTTGATTGCACTGCCCATGGATGCGTGACCGAGTGAGGCCCCCTTGAGCCAACAAGCGCACGTGTGCTTTTTTTTGTCAAGAAAAGTTAATTGTAGGTGTTCACTCCCCAAGTATAGGGTTGTGATGTAGTAATAACTTGGTAAGACCGAGGTCGAATCCACAGGGACTGAAACCTGTACGTAATCTGAAACTAACTAGAACTAGAACCAGAATGAGATGAAATCTAAATTGAGTGTAATTTGAAGAATAATGGTGAAATATTTAATCTAAAACTTCAGAAAATTCAGAGAAAAGACACTAGGGATTCAGAGGATCCACTTGTAGAGATCAGGGAGATCTTATGCCTGCTTGAAGAATCATGGAATTCAAACTAAACTGCCGTTGATATAGTTTTCAAGAGATGAAAGGAATATGAATTAGAATGGATTCTATCACCAAACCATGCCCAGGAGGCAAAGCAAACAACAGAATTAAACTAATTACCAACCAATCATGCTATAAGGGTCAGGAAGGGTACCGACATCCAACCATGCCCAAGAGACGATGGTGAACAACAGGGCTTCCTGACATCATAAGCATAAAGAGGAAAAGAACATGCTCAAAGCCATCGCAGACCCATTGTAATTTCAGTCACAACAGACCATTAAAGACTAAAAACATTCCCTTAATAAAATTAAATAAAAATCCATTCAGTCTAAATAAAAGGCACAAGTATAAATCCTCCCATCACGCTACAAGCTTCACCTCTTAGCCCTAGCTAAGAGGTTTAGCCACGCATAGACATGGTGGACTCAAATCTCTTAGAAAAAATAAATCAGAAGTAAAAAAGAAAAATACAAACTCTACCCACGTTCCAGCCGAACTCCTCACTCTCCCAAAGCTTCCCGCTGTCTGCCTCTTTTCTCTTCCCTTTATAGCTGCCAACATTGGTCAGTGCGTAAGGAGGTCGACTCAGTAACAGAGTCGGAAACCCTCTGTTTACGCAAAGAAAAGATCTTACGCAACTACGTTGATTGGTGGGCCCAGGACTGATGTCAAACAAGAAATCCACTCCATTCATTCTACTCGTGGCGGAAAATAACTGAGAAATGTGTATTTTTTCTTAAGTTTAATGCGGCCCACCATCTCAAACATTTCCACCGTCATTCTTCCGTTTGACAGCTAGGATCTTCTGATAGCTTGCATGGAAGGAAACGGACACCTAGGCGTAGGTTACACCCTATCTCCCGACTTAATGGACGGTTCAGATCATTGATCGGAGCCATCAGTGGGACCCACTAGTAAGACCAACGTCTGGTTTTCGCGGACGCTGCGAAGCAGATCTCCTCACTTGCGCTGACGAAGCTGGTGGGCTCCACTTGATGTCTTTTGAAGAAATCCAAGCCGTCCATTTGATTTACGTCGAAAAGCCGTCCGGGAAAGCATATTTTTGGAGAAAAATTGGTGCGGCCCACGAAGTTTTCATTCACCGTCCATCTTGCCTTTGAAGGGACGAAAAGAAGATCTCCATTGTCTTCGGAGATTCCGTCACCGTGACAGTGGTAATAGGGACCACGTGGAGCTAATGGACGGTCCGGATTGAACCTATGATCGGTGATGGTGGTCCACAAACACCCACCAACGGCCCCTGTTACGCACGCAACAAATTCCTTCCACTGAGCTGCTAGCGGGGCCCACAATTCAAATCATCTGAGAAATCTACACCGTATATTGAATTCCTGGCGAAAAACCGTCTGGAAAAAGTGAGATTTTATTAACTTTCGGTGTGGCCCATTGAATTTTAACCCAGCCATCCATCCTGCGTTTTTCATCGATCAACGTCCGTACACATGCATGGGACCAAACGAACATCTAGGCGAGGGTGACACCCACCCTAGATATGCAGTGGACGGTGCTGATCATTCATTTGGATGATGTGTGGGGCCCACTAGCCAAACAAACTCGGACAACGTCGGACGCTGTCTTTATGAAGAAGAAGATTGCGGGTCAGCGCCCCTGTTGACCGGCTCCAAATCCGGTGTGGCGCGTGTGGATTTTCCATGGTACACATGCATCTTGCAATGTGGGGTCCACTGTGACATTTCTGAGAAATCTGCTCCATCCATCCGATTTGACACCCAACTTAAGGAGTTGAGACCAAAGTTGAAGTATATCCAGCAATCAGGTGGGCCCCGAATCAGAGTTTTATGGGTTGTTCTGTCCGTTGGGCCATTTCCACACAGATCCATCGGCTGAAATTTTATGTGTACGGTTAATTTATGGTCCTCAGGCCGTGTATGAAGTTTCCGGCCGAACGGATGGTGGGAACCCCGTGATCTTGCATTCTGGACCAATTTCGGGCCACTTGAGCTTCAGTTTCTCAATTTTTCTCGGGTCTCTGGCGTATAAATTTGTCGATCTTGGTCCCCTAGGGTCCGTCCCTTGCTCTGGTGAATTCTGAGTGTCAAATCCACACTTTTAGTGTCAGTTTTCAGTCAACGCTCCTGATTGCATCCTGCAACAAAACACAATTAAAATACTCCATTAAGCATTATTGTGTATGTAAAATCTGGCACTAATCGAGGTCTGATATGCAATATTTGACCCTCAACAGTAGGGGTATTTTTGTAATATGTATTTATAAGCAAGTCAGCCTAGGGTCTTTATGTAGGGGTTTCTTGGGGAGAAAGACATTACATTGTAACTTGGTTTTAAAGAAAGAAAACTACAGAGATGCCGACTCCTCTTTCCTGTCTTGGTGCCGACTCCAACACCACCACCGGTTCTGATTCCGATGAAATCTATCCATTCTCTACTCTATTCTTGTACTCTAATCTCCTATACTCTTCTTCGTCTTTCGAATCCTCACATCTTCTCCTTAAAACCTTTAAATATCCATTTTTTCTCTTTATTTCTTATTCTCGTTGCCCGTCCGCTATCACATCCAATCTGCATAATTTTTGCACAGCAGCCTGAGAAAAGTGTCGAACCCAGTGGAATGCTCCATATTGATTTCCCATGAGTCTGGTGCAACTAGGTGCATGGGAAGGTTTCCATGCACACTGCACAATAAATCATTTTATTTTCCCTGTGGAAAATATTCCAGTATCATAGAAAATAAGCAACAGTGGAAGAACTAGAAAACTAGTAGAAATGCTGTAGCTAATCATGAATATGCAGCACATGGAAGTAATATGATGGAAGGATCAGCAATTTCTGTCCAGTTAAATTGATAACCGCATATAATTCTTGTTAGTCTAGAAACTACATGTACAAACAGTCTATGAAGATAGGGTACTCATTAAATAAAAAGAAATTTTTCTTTGTTTCCAAAACTCAAAACAGTGTTATTTGAGTTGCAGATAGGAACAATACTGAATATAAATGCTTCACTTCAAATAGAAGTGATTTTTACATTCTGTGAGAATTAGGGATGCAAGTTGGGCTAGGCTCAACTCACACCTAACTGGCCCAACCTGATTTTAACTAGGATATGGGTTAGGTTTGGGTCGATCTGATTTTTATAAGCCGATTTAAATCAGGTGAGGTTCGTATTAAGGCATACCCTTCCTGACTATTCATTCTCAGCATGGCCCAACTCACTCTGGCCCCAATCTAGAAGAGGTTTGGGTCATCCATGGCAGGCATCTTCATATAAAAGGCCTGGATCAAATTTCATTAACCAAATTGAGAAATTAGACCGGTTTGGTTGGGTAATTTGAAGATGGGATGAGATCGGATTGGCAGGGTCAGGTCATAAACCAGGTTGGTTCGGGTTATACCAAATAGCTATAAGGATCCTTTTTTATTTTTTATTTTTGTAAAAGCAAGCACTGGCAGCAAAATGCTAAACCATGTACATGAGAGAGAGAGAGAGAGAGAGAGAGAGAGAGAGAGAGAGAGAAAGAGAGAGAGCAAAATGCAGAAGTTTTGAACACCTGAAAACTACAGACGAGTATTGGAAAGTAATGGAGTGGCTCAATAATTATATGAATTACGATACACCACCTAGAGAAGGCAAGACATGCCATACATGCCTTCTGATAAAATTCAATAATCTAGAAAGCACCATAAGATTCATAACTATAAAAAGGAAATTCTCACAAATAAGGATCACAAAAATGTTCATAGCTTATAACAATATAGACCCAGAAGAAATACCATAGACAGAATTCCTGCTTCCGCCAATCCTCAGGTCTTCGTTAAGAGCTAGATGGATTTCAGGGTTGCCTGTCAGATAACTTTTCATTTGAATGGTACCATCAATCTTGGAAGTAAGTATGTAACCCTGTTTAGCTAACATTAGTATATGAAAACCATGATTTGAACTGGGCAATCAAGAAAAAAAAAAAAAGAAAATGAAACAAGATAAACAGTTAAAATACTGAAGGCATTTTGGAAATAATGTAGTTTCAAGCAGAAATGAAGAAACACATGAACAAAACCAAGAAAAAAAAAAAAAGCAATCAATAACTATGTAACATTGGACTAAGCTTTTGGAAAACTAAGAAACAGTTGAGACCATAGAAATATCAATGCGTGAGGTTTCAAAAAGGATACTGATAAATCCAAGTCAACCACCGATGATTTAAAAGACAAATTTACAGGAAAAAATTGTAAAATATCATAGAAGACCATGCAAATTATGAATTCCCAACACTCAGATTCCTCTACATTTCTTCGAAGAAATCAAACTCGCTGTCTGTGAAACCATATTAATCTGCACAAGTGTGGTTTTCCTTTGATATTTTCATGCACTATTTAAGATTTGATATACATTGAAGAACAGCAACAGAGAAGATGCTGGATTTATTAGTTGTTAGGATATGCACTTCGACGGATGATCGCTAACATGATTCCAGTTCTATGCCGGAAAACATCCTTTTGCTGCATTCTACACACTATTTTAGTTAGTCTTACAACTGAGCAATATCATAACTATTGTCACTCACAGGACAGTATTTGTGAAATCAAAATAAATACAGTATGGAAATACTCACACTAGAGCTGAATGTAACACTTATTTTCTCAATTATATCAACGAATATTTCCTCCCTCTTCCTACCCCCAGGCTCATTGGCTACAACAGATTTTGTAACAGCTGTACCCGGCATCCGTTTCGACCCTTTCTGCAGAAATGCACTCATTGGCGGTAAATCATAGCATCTATTCAAGTGGATGATAACTTTATATGGAGTTAATTTCATGATTGGAATGTACAATGCTATCATAAGGCAAAGATACCATAAATACAGCAGCAGGGCCAAGGGTTGGCAAACATCCAGCATCAACCACAAGTGGCTCATTAAAAATATAGGACTTTAACACCTCAGTAGATGTTGTCTGTGGATAACCGAAGTCCTGGAGATAGATAAAAGATAATCAGGTGATGAGTTGCTGATGGAAGAGGTAGCTAATGAAATTCATAGGGTTCTCCAGAACCATAAATAAGGAATGAAAAATCTCATACTGCTCAACAACATACAGATATTACTTGCCTGATCATTACAGTTATGAAAATATATCAGGATGAATATAGATCATTTATAGTGAAAGAAAGCAATAATCAATCAAATAGAGCAGATGCATAATAATGATGGAAATGACAGGCAGCAGCCATCTGAAATTATCGTTACACGGTTAAAGAGTACCTAAAACACCAATCACTTCTAACTCATATAGACAATAAAGGAATTGCATCTGCCATAGATCAATAAAAAGGAGAGATAAATTGAAATAATTTAAGACAGACCAATGGTCACAATAGTGTTTTCGAGTTTAGCAAGCAGAACGTCAAAACACGCACGCGAGCGTGCACACACACGAGTAAACAAATTGTGAAAGCACACATCTTATTGTGTACATAATACCCCCCCTTGGGACTATGAATAATATGAGGTTTTCCTATCAAATCTTCTGTGACAAGAAAAATTATCCTGGAATAAACAAAAAACTTGAAATATTCAATGACAACAGATGGCTGTGTCAGCTTTAGTCTTGTTGGCGGTGAACTAGAAACTTCTTAGAAACTAGATAACATCACTCCACAACCATTTTTGCTGCATAAAATTGACAGAGATGCAGCAAATTTCTTATACTTCAAAGAAAATACTTCAAATCTTTAATTTGCTCATGGTAAATGACCTTAATATACGGTTTGCTGCCAATGACTGTAACTAGTCATCATGAGAGCAATTATGCTTTCTTTCTTTTTTTCAAGACATTATAGCACAAGAAAATTTCAAATAAGCACCAAAACATCATATGCCAAGTATCACACTCCTCGCAAACCAACGAATTTTCAAATACAAGTGCAACGTCCAACAAAATCATGAAGGGAGACTTACAATGACTTCTTCAAGCAACTCATATACAAGCACAAAATTTTTCCGTAACAAGTCTTCATTGAGAATGCCAAGGTAATCTTTAATGACACGCTCAATCCTTTGTAGGAGCTCCAAAACAAGCAAAGGCAATACATTAGCTCGCGTGGTTGCAACAAATAACAGCCCAGAAACCTTCACATGTACATAGTTGACACCATCCAGATTCTATGAAGCAGAGGAAAGGCATCAATAAAGTATGGAGAGAGGGAGAAAGAGTGCAATTCATTTAAACCGGTAATCAGAAAGAGAATTATGTGATCGTCGACCAAAGGATTATATACTCAAGTTTTCATTATGTAGCCCACGGTTCAGTGATCTAGACCATTGTTTTGTTGCGATCCACCATGGCAACAATCATCCAATCAGGAAGAATTTTGGTGCCTGGCCATCTATGGTGAGGCCCAACAGACCAATGCACTACATTGCTATGTATCACAACTAGTACAAACTAAAAATCCAAATATGATGCGCATATCCTTAAGGATCCTAATGTTCCTCAATCAGAGGATACAATATGTAGTCTATTGAACAGAACCATATTAATGATATTTTTTTCTTTCTGAAGAGTAACAAGTAACTTTATTAAAAAGTGCCGAGATGGCACAGAAATTGCAACCTACAAAAAATTGCAATCTTCCATAGACTTGATACAAGAAGCCCACTCAAGCACAAAAAAATGGGCCTTCTAAAAGATGGCCTCTGCCTTAAGAAAGATGGGTCTTCTACCATATTAATGATAGAAGACAGGATAATACGTTCAGGTACACATTTATCTAGATGGGGAAACATTTGTAAAAAATGAATGCTTTCAAAGAAAAAGAGTAATATGCCCTTTCTAACACAGTCATTACCACACAAGCATAACAAGTTTCATGTAAACAAATACCTACAAAGACAGGCGGTGCTTCCTCTCCTTCTTCCCCCTTCCAAAATTTAACCTTGCGAAAGAATATTTCCGCACTTCCTTTTTGTACTTCGCCACGATCTGCATTCATGTGACCAGAGAAGACCGTTAACTTTATTTATTCTGGAGATGTACTCAAAGTGTCCCTTCTTGATCAAAACCTAAAGAAAATAGTTGGTATAGAAGAAGTAACACAACTACAATACAAAACTACAGCAATAAGAAAAAGAAATGAATGATAACATTTTCTCTTGCCCAAATGTTTCCCTTGAGCTACTCAAAAGCAGAAAGGATGATAAGATATTTAGACCCAAAAAAAAAAGAAGGTATAGTATGTAGAATAAAGGTGGATTTACTAATGCTTTTACTTTTCTATTTTCCTATCAAACTTTTTTCTTCTTTAATATTGTTAAACTCCATTTGCTTTTTTTCTGAACAGGAACACTAAAATAACAAGACAACCTGTTTCGGTGGGAAAATCAAAACTCCCTCTGAAATGATATTGACAACTATGATTAATTGACTAGCTATGAATTTATTTTGCAGAAGTGGGAAAGTTTTTTGAGCTATAATACCCAGGTGTGGATACTGACATGGGCATGGATACAGGAGTGGGGATGTGACTTCCAATTCTCAAAATACAGGACAAGGATATGGATAAGTATTTCATTAGTAACATGCTTTTCATATTCAGTTTCTATGGTTTTGGTTGAAGATTCAACCTATTCTAATAATTTTTTACTTAAATACGCCTATGATGATGGTGGTTTGGGGTTTTCTTTCACTTTTTCAAGGCTAACTTTAATGAACTATTGATATTTACAAAGTTTTTAGATTTTACAATTGACCTTTAAAATATGGCAGTAATATGAAAGACTTTATGGGATTTCAAAAATATCATTAGCAACATACTTTTCATATTCATTTTTTAATGGTTTTAGTTGAAGATTCAACCTATTCTAATAATTTTTACTTAAACACAGCTATGACGATGATTATTAGGGGTTTTCTTTCACTTTTTAAAAGCTAACTTTAATGAACTATTGATATTTACAGAGTTTTAGCTTTTACAATAGACCTTTAAAATATAACAGTAATATGAGGGTAGATATTCAGAAGGGACATCATTTAAGGACTGTTATGTGGAGCTTGGAATTCTTAAACATCATGTCGACTTTCTTCTATAACCTTTTGTTACATTCTTGAGCCCTTTACCAAGACACTAGACTCATCAAAGTTAACATCATGACTTGTGATTATCTCGCGGGCAGCCGGATCCCACAAACAATATCCCTTCACACCAATACCATACCCAACAAAGAAGAAATTCTTTGACTTTGGTTCTAGTTTGTTCCTTTGACAACTAAGGATTAGTGCATAAGCATCACAACCAAATATTTTCAAATCAGAATAATCACAAGGAGTTCCAGACCATACCTTTTGAGGTGATCTCTCCTCCAATGCCATGGAAGCTAATTGATTAACGAGATAATGAGCCGTAGAAACCGCCTTAGACCACAACTCTTGCTCTAAACCCACATTACTTAGCGTGTTGTGGCCCTTTCCATTAACATGTGATTCATGCATTCTGCAATGCCATTTGGTTGAGGAGTGTATACAATTGTATAGAGCCATGCTATGCCTTTCACAATATTGAAAAAATTCCTTTGAAGTGTATTCAGATCCATTATCCATCCTCCATTCATTAATTTGTCACCCCGTGCACTTCTCCACCTCAACCTTAAAGTTCTTTAATACATTAAACACATTGCCCTTGAACTTTAGTATCTTCACCCAAACTTTGCAAGAGTAATCATCTATGAAAGATACAAAATACAATGCACCTCCATAAGACATGTCTAATGAAGGCCCACATGCATCCGAATGTATACACACCCTTACTTGTGTGACTCTTTTTTTTTTTTTTTTACACACGTACACACACCCCACACACTCACGCCGTAGTGGGACTTCACCACCTATGGGTACTCGAACCCTTGACCCGATGTTGAAACTCCTGAGAGTCTACCATCGGAGAATGAGTAAGGACCCAGACTTGTGTGACTCTTGAAATTAAATATCCGCCTATGTTGCTACCCATAGATACAATACTTACAAAACTCATCATCGAACTTCATCATGGGGATAAGCTTCCTTTTAGCCAAGACTTTCATGCCACGCACACTCCTATGACCGAACCTTTCGATGTCACGACCGAACCAAAAGTTCATCACTATCAACCACCACATACGTTGCATCATCAATCATGGTGCTTCCAAGCAACTTGTACAGATTTTCAACTTGGGCACCTTTCATGAATATTTGAGCCCCTTTGGAGACCTTAAAAACTCCACCTTGCCCGGTAAATTTATAACTATCCTAATCCAACTCCTAAAGTGAAATCAAGCTTCTCTTCAATTCCGGTACATACCAGGCATTTTCAAGTATCACAAGCATTCCATTAAATGTCCGCAAGCGCACCGAACCAACACCAACCGTGTCAATGGTTGAGTCATTACCATCGATACCAAACTGCCAAATGTGGTTCATATGTACAAAAACCAAGATCTGTGGACACATATGATGAGTGGCGCTGCTACTAAGAATCCAATTTCATAAAATAACGAGTCATATCCCATCATCAACACTTCACCATCGGCCGATTCCAAAGCCAACCCTACTTAATTTACTTTATTTTAAAATTCAGAAACTTGCTTCTCTTTCTTGAATCGGAGCTTTTCGTCAAATTTGCTCCCTTGCTTTGCCGACAATTCTTTTTTAATATGACGGTTTTGCCACAATTCTAACAAGCACCTTTCTTATAATGTCCTTCTGATTTTGATTAGAAACTAGACTTGGTCTGGTACAAGCTTTCTAGCTTCGCCCATAAACATTCCGCTATACATTCACCGACAATGTTAAACAAAATTGCATCCGCTGGACATACTCGAATTATTGATAAAGCCTTGAGATTCATCTCCTCCCAAGCATCATTGGTCACAAATTTCGATTTCTTTACTTTCCCTAGCAATGCCTTATGTTGCCCTTCTTGTACAAACCAGTTTAAACTTTAAGTTTACAAAATTCAAATTCTTCCAGCCATCAAATTTCTCCACTAGAAATCTATCACTTGGCATTTTCACTAAATTGCTACACAAAACCCAAACACTCTGATACACTTGTAGCGGCCAAACACCGCCATCCACAACCAATCGCCAATTTAATCAAACTCAAAAACACCTTATGTGCACAACCGACAACCACCAACTCCGTCAAGAATCATGTGCAACAAAATGAAGGAAAATAAATGGGAGAATAGGATGCACCAATACCCAACCACAAGACACAAGATTGATATAGTACACCCAGTGTTCGAAGTATCGGTATCGTTACAAGTTTTGCTGGCCAGGGATACAAAAACAATATCGATATCGCCAATAATATCGCTAATAATCGAAAATGCGAAGAAACATGGGGAAAACGGTGGAATTTTCAGCGAAACTTCAGGAGATGTTAAAATGTACATATTTGCATATTTAGAAATAAAAACAATTGCAAAAAGAATGCATACATAACAAGTTTTCATTGTATGGGGCATTAAAAACATGTGTTGTTGTAAGAAATCAATCCAACCATCCCATCCGGCCTATTTGACCATCCAACCTTCCATCCAAACATTCATTAATATTGCAAAATATCAACAACACATGACATTTCACCAAGAAATCATTAACAATTGGAAAGGAAATGAAAGATTGTGGTCTCGATATCGCACATGTTGCTATATCGATAATATCGAGATATTATCAATATTATCAATGACAAATTGAACACTACATACAACCATGTTCCCATAAAAAATTTGAAATATTTTTTTTCTATTAAACAAAATTTTGATGATATCAATACGTTGGCGATATTATTGAAATATCGTCGATACACTTATGATACAAGCATTACCTAGAATTTACGTAGTAAAAAATATTGGCGATACATTGGTGATATTGATGCATTAGCAATACAAGCGACACCTAGAATTTACATTAGCGAGATTAATATTTTAGGTAATGCTTGTATCATAGGTGTATCGACGATATTTCAATAATATCGCCAACGTATTGATATCATCAAAATATTGGCGATTACATTAGCGAGATTAATATTTTGGCGATTACATTAGCGAGATTAGCGAGATTACATTAGCGGTGGGCCTGTTTTGGCGATTACATTAGCGAGATTAATATTTTGGCGATACTTAGCTATACATTGCTAATACCAGGAATTTCCGATACTACCAACGTTATCAGTATCGCTACCAGTGTTATCAGTATCGCTAAGCTGGAGATAAAGATAATATCAGAGATAATTTGAACACTGAGTACACCACAATGGGCTACATGCATAGGCAAAGTGGCAAGCAAATAAATTCATTATCTTTGAGAGGAAATTACAACTTTGTATGGAGAAAAGAAACACTCACCAATCCAATGAAATACAAGCCGAATCACCTCCCCTTCAACCTCCAATGCCACCATAAACAGCCACACAATCCCATTTCATGTCATTGCCACCAACATCGCGATCCACTGTCAAGAAATACATGTGGCTTCTATGATTTGGAGGAATGGAAAAGAAACCCACGGAGAGATCTCCAATTTGAGAAATCAATACCCCAAAGATAACCCATTTTATTTGCCTCTTTACACACCCCTTTCTTTTCTCTCTTCCCTCACATGAGAAAACCTTTCACCAAATTCGTCCCCCCCCCCCCCCCCCCCCCCCCCCCCCTAAAACTTGCCTCACACACAAGGACAATGTCTAAAATGCCCTCCCAAAGTGTACATGTGAATAGACCCTTACTCCATGACCACATTATAAGTTATAAAACATTAAAAAGGACTAAATACATGTGGCATGATTTTGGTATCACACACTAACAAAAATCCACACGCAGATTTTTCATATTGCCAAAGAGATGCAACTGGTGGCACGAACAGACAAAATCCAAGCCGCTCATTAGGCAGAACTAACATGTACATGAAAGAAAGAAAGAAAAAAAGTTGGCATATTCATCAGGTGGGCCTGTTTGGCTCGTATCCAGTCATGTGATACATGTGTGTTGTGTTGGGCATGAGGCGCGTGCTAGAGATTGATGCGGCTCTATCCAAACCGAACGCCTTTAACCCCAAGCGACGAGATAGATTGAGAGACCATGAACATGGTGGTTCAGACGTCTATTCAGCCACCTGTAATATAAATCAGGCGATTTGTGAAGGGGGGTCGTCCTTCTAATGAGTTCTTTTTGCCTTTTACCCGAAAGGACTTTTCCACCATGATAGCAGCAATCAATCAATAATAATATAGCATGAGAGTAACCAAAAGAAAACGAAATTGCATTTATAAATGTTATCAAGGATAAACACTTACAAATTAAAGAAAAATCCTTGGCGATCCAGCGATTATAGCATAGATGGTGAGGTCCTAAAGCTACAGTTGTCCTTAGTCCAATGATTGGGGCGTAGACGAAGGGAATTATGCTAAATGTTGGTCCAACGTAGAAGCGTAGAAGGGCAGGGTTGCACTAAAACTAAGCTAAAGTCAGCCTGATGTGGTAGCATCGACAGATTGAATTAGACCAAAACTAAGATAAAACCGGTCCAGCATAGCAACGTAGACAGAATGGATAAACTAAACTAAAATAAACAACGTTGCACCGTAGAATTGTGTGGTGTTGGGTTGGCAAGGACCTAGAGCTCTTCGATCTTTCTCCTATTTATAGAATTTCAGGATGATTGCTGGAGACAGATTTATGTAGTCACTCCTCACATTCGCTGACGTGTAAATGACTGTTCGGGCCCGTGAATAGTCATGGCCTATCATGTGTCGCCATGTGTGCAGATCGCTTGTCATGGGTTGGCCATTAGTCATGTGCACGTCTTCAGTCCACTACGAGGGCAAGATTTCTTCATATATTGTCACATGTGGGCAATTGTTATCCTTTCTTTCGCTTGAATGTGCTTTGTGCACTATAAAAATTGGCCAACTTGGTGTTGCTGTTAAGCTACTTCATAGCTCCTTTCTACTGAGCGGTTTCGGCCATAGAGATCTTCTTTGTATAATGCTATTGTGCATGGGCCAAATCCGTTACTAGCCTGACTGTATTTTAGCCATTATCAGTTATCGGCCATGAGGCCACGAAGGTGAGTAGCTGACTCATCATGTGAATGAAACATGTAACACACGTTCCATGACAGTAGCCAACTGGACTTGCCTTTTTTGGGCTACTGGTGATGCTTTCATTTGTAGAGCAGCCGAGGAGATCCTCCATTTGTCTCTTACTGAGATATCGTTGCCACCTGGCATCAGCAGTGTTGCTCGATCTGACATGGTCAGATCAGGCGTAAACAGGGCCACACATGCATATTGACTGTCGACCACTGGTGAATCTTTTCAATTTCCCATTCATTTTGCAATGCGTGAGGCTCCCCTGACGAGCGGATTAGCCTAATTTACCGGCCAGGGAATGTGTATGGTAGGGACATCGCCTACGTGGCTTGGATCTCAATCGTATGAGCTAAAAGGACACCTGCAGAGCTAATGACTGCCTCAATCTGCATTTGAAGGTAGCAGTAAACGCAATTCAACTTTCACGACTGCTGATTTACATGAAGAATTGGGTTGATTTCTTGCGAGACTATAAAGATACAATAAACAGAATACCCGCAGGAAATTAAGAATGAGAAAGAAGATTGGAGAGAGAGAGAGAGAGAGAGAGATTGCTATATAATAAAATATTTCCTAAGTGCCGTGAAAAGAGTATTACATGGAAAAAGCAGAATCATTCGCAGTTCAGAGATTTTCTGAAACATTGAGAGAGAGAGAGAGAGAGAGAGAGAGAGAGAGAGAGAGATTACAGTCGCGGAAGATGATATTGTCGCCTCACTGAGAGAGCACGAAGAACTGAGAAATCATGGCGATTGCCGAGATATCCAAATACCTTCCGTCGACTATTTTCTGACTCCAACGAATCCAAATGTTCCTCTTTTCTTTTGTTTTGTTTGTTTTTTATTTTATTCTTCTTCTTTTTTTTCTTTTTTATTTTTTCCTTCGGAGATTGATACGACGCCCTTCGTTTTTTTGTTTTATTCGCTCTTTGCTGGAAGCGGATTGCGTGGTGTGCCACGCACTACCAACCTGCATGGTGGGTTGACATCACCAAGTTCTGTGGCCCCACTGTCTTTGTTATATCCACACAGTCTATCCATTTTCACAGATCCAATGCTCAGTTGGACCACACTACAGTTCAGAAGGGACCGTGACACTGACCGTTGAAACCTTTGTGGCCCAATGATGATGTTTATTTTCCATCCAACCTATTCATGAGGTCACACATATAAGCATGAAAGGAAAACACATATCACCTTATCCAAAACTTTGGTGATCCAATAAGTTTTCAATGGTAAATATCCAAACCTCACTACTTTCTGTTGTACGGCTCAGTTGAGATTTAAACTCAGTTGAGATTTAAATCTGCTTCTTTTTTCTGCCTTAAAATAATCTTGGAAAATGGATGGACGGTGTGAATATAAAACGTATATTACGATGGCTCACATAACTTGGTGACGTCAGCACACACCACTGAGGTCGGTGGTGTGTAGCACACCACGCAATCAGCTTCGCCGCTCTGCGCTTCATTGGCCGACAGGACGCGGATTAGATACTGACAGGTTGAGTAGCGAGTCGGCTACTGAAGTTACGTCACCAAGATCTGTGGGCCCCACTATGATGTATGTGTTGTATCCACACCGTCTAACCATTTTGAGATATCATTACAGGACATGAACCAAAGAATGAGGCAGTTGAAAAACTGTATTGGACCCCGCCACAGAAAACAGTGGGGAGAGTGATTCCCACCGTTAAGACTATCCTAAGGCCGCCCATAATGTTTATTTGAAATCCAACCTGTTCAAAAGTTAAAAAAGACATGAAATAAGGGAAAACACAAATATCAGCTTGATCTAAAACCTTTGTCGCCTTTAGAAGTTTTTAATGGTGGGTGTCACTATGCCCACTGTTTTCTGTGCTGAGGTCCGTTGGAGCTTTTGATTTAACTCATTCTTTGGATAATGTCCTAAAATGATTTCTCCGAATGGATGGAAGGTGTGGATACAAAACATACATCATGGTGGGACTACGGAACTTAGTGACGTCACTTGAGTAGCGAGCCTCGCTACTCATCCTGTTAGTAGCCAATCCGCGCCCGGCTTAATCACCGACGATCCGGCTTCATTCGCAAATCAGGATGGTTGCGCCGAAGTCGCGGCACTGGAATCATCTGCAACGCTCGTTTTCAGCAGTGCGTGAAACACGCAAGCCTGTGGGGCCACCGTGTTGTATATGTAAAATCTTCTCCGTCTATCAGGTTCTACCGTGGACGTTTCGCCCTAAGATCTGCTTAGATCTACAACTCAGATGGGCCACACCAAATGTGACAATGGAGATGGGATGCCAATCATCGGTTTGCATCTGGGCCCACCATCGTCTGTATCTTTTATCAAACCATTTCGTCATACGTTACGCCATTGTTATAAAAAATTTAAATTTAAAAAAAATAAAAAAATAAAAAAAAAAACGGTTTGCTCATGTACATGCCTAAGCTGGGACAATAGCAGTTGGAACGATCCAAACCGTCTAGTTCACCGGCATTTCATTGAATATTTCAACCCATTAACCATACAATGATGACCGTTCATGTTCAAAGTAGAGGAACCCAAAATTATCAAAACTCAGATGAGCCGCATCATATAAATTTTTAAGTTAGTTTTGAGAGCAAATTTACGGGAAAAATGATAAAGGGATGCCAACATTAAATCAATCAACTCATCATGATAGAAAAGAAAATTGAAAAAAAAAAAAAAAAAAAAAGCTCTGGAGCAACATTTGTGTTCCCTTGGTGCAGCATGTATGAATTTTGATTGGGCCTATCTTTTATATCCAGATGTTGTCCAAGTAATGGTTCTTACTAATGGATAAAATAGATTTAACATATAAAATATAGTGGACCACACATACCTTGAATGGTAATAGGTGGTGTAGATGATTCTGGTCCAAATTAATCAGTGTCGGTGGATCAAATGCACGGGGCAGGACCTGCCATGCTATCACCTAGGGTTACACCACTTCCTGTGACCCAAAGCTCCATTAGACCTACCACAATTTATGTGCTATACCCTCTCCATTCATCCTCTGTTTTTTTTTTTTTTTTTTTGGGCCCATTTTAGGGCATGAGACCAAATATGAGGGAGATACATAATCTGACTGGACTATACATGAGGGAAATACCACGGGAAGTAGTGAGGATGAAGACACCCATGGTTGAAACCTGAAATTAATAGTGAGGATGAAGACACCCATGGTTGAAACCTTCTTAGGCCCACCATGATGTTTAAATAACTCGACTCAACCCAAAACTCGATTCGGTTAGAATCGACTCGATTCGAAACCTGACTCAACTCGAGTTTGTGTGTGTGTGTATAACCTAATTTCTATCATCTCTAACCCTACCCGCCGTACCCTATCTCAACCCGATCCCAAACTCTCTCTCTCCCTCCATCATCCTCCTCATCTTCCAAGCCCAGCAACTACCTACCACCATCACCCTCCTCCTCCTTCTCCTCCTCCTCTCTCTCCTCTCCACTCTCTCGGTCTCTCCCTCCCTTATCTCTTAATCTGACTCGGTGCCAACTTGACTCGACTCAGTACCTCTAACTGGATCGGACTCGGTCCGGATCAGTCCATGCCAGACCGAATTCGGATCGAGTCAGGCATGCTGGACTCGGTATCGAGTCAAATCGAGTTCGAGTCAGGCTTATTTCAAAACTAGATCGAGTCGAGTCAGCCCTAAGTTGGTCTAAGTCGACTCGATGCCCAGCTCTACCTACTAGTGATCCATTGCTAATGATGAGCTCCCTTCAACGATCCACGACCTCCACAATCATCATTGGTCTCAGATCAACGATGATAGAACTATTTGTTGCTTCTCTTTGACATACTGGTGTCATTGCCTGATGTTCTGGTTGCCCAACATCCAATCCCTTGTCTTCTGATCTTGCACGAGTTTACATCTCTCTCATTTGCCATCTTTCAATAGACATTTATGCTATCTTTGCTTTATATTTTTTCTTGAAATGAATGAGAATGAGTTGAAACATTACAACCATGAATGATGGAGAAAATGATCCTCATACCATAGGGTAAATAAAATAAAGTAGCAACTAAAGCTATGGATGATGGAAAGAAAACCCTATATGTGTGATAAAAGAAAAATAGGTACTAAATTAGAATATTTTTAATACGTCACAAATATTTTATATTATTGAGATAAATTAACGGAAGAATTAAATCGTTGATTGGTGAAAGGAAATATGTCAGTCGTTATGGAAAAATCTGAGCCGAACCCGACAAAGGCCGACTTAAGGAAATCGACGAGCAGGGCCTCAGACTGGTAGCAGTACATCCGAACCGATCCGATTCCAAGTTCTTTTGTAAAGCTTTGAAACCGACCTAGAACCCGGAAGAAGTCATCACATATTCGACCTGCAGGCCCCGACTAGGAACTCTGTCTAGGTTTAGCTCGCTCATGGGCTCGGAGGATCATGAGCGAGGCCCGGCTCGGAGGGAAAACGTGCCTGTTACACGTCCAACCCGTCGGCTCCGACCAGGATCAACTCGCTCATTTACTCAGAGGGTCAAGCCTGACTCAGATGAGAACGTGGCTGAAGGAGTCTCCAGTAACGCATGTGTAGAGAGTCATCCGGCGCACGATCTCAGGATAACGGCCCACATCAACGCACGCGTAGCTCTCGCTTAATGGCAGAGATCGCGTCGAGATTAACAGACATGTCCACCCCAACCCAAAGGTATAAATAGAGGGCATAACGACTGAAATAGGTACGCAAAATCTCTCACCCGAAACATACCCACACTACTTAGACCCAGATTCCTAACTTGACTTTGACAGCGAAGGGTCCCCTGCTCTAGCCAAAGTCTCCTTTGTCCTTCTTCTGTGCAGGCTTATAAGGCTCGGCGCAAGTGCTCAGAGCTCGGCGAGGATGAACCAGATTTTCGCATCAACATCAGCCATAGTGACTAGGTAATATAAATAGTGTTCAAAATATCGATATCGCGTTACGTATCACACCCTTGGGATATAAATATGTATCAGTTATCGCATGAGATATATCGGTTGTATCGCGTAATGTATCGTTGCTGTTGGAAACATGGGGAGACATTGGAAATTGATCGATTTTTCAATGAAATTTCAGTGATTGTTAAAAAAGACATCAATACACACTTACAAATCAAAACATTACAAAAAAAAAAAAAAAAAGTGCACATAATAGGTTTTCTTTGTATGGGGTATTAATCTATGCGTTGTCTAACTGAATTAATGCAAGTAAATTAAAAGTCTATTCATATACTTTATGTAAGAAGACATGTGGAAATACAAGCAATACATTCGAAAGCAAAAGAAGAATCACTAGATTAGGTTACATACATGTTTGATTTTGATTGTTTTTCAAATTTTCGCAACTCGGTCTTTCTCCTCCAAATCTCGAAATCGAAGCTCCCAATCCATGATTTTTCAGACAAAACATGAAAAATCTGAAAAATCATGGATTTGTAACAATTTAACACTAATTTAACATGCTTTATAGAAAAATGATCGAAAATAAAAATAAAAAATGCTCACCGGATCGAACATGGGGGATATATCCCACTACTTGCGCGTTTCGTATCGCACAGGTGGGATACAAGATATATCGTGAGATATATCAATCAATATCGTTGATATTTAAAACACTAGATATAAGATAGTACATGCGTAAGATTGGAGGTTTCCATTTGGTGGGCCACAGTTATTGGACCTTAATTTTAATTAAAAAATGAAGTTGTGTTGCATTTATAGTAGGCCAGCCACCTTTACAATACAAAATGAATGGCTAGAATGTATCTCGCTCTAGTGACCCTTAGTTTTGTATGTCGTGGCCCACTTGATGGCAAAGCTCGAATCTGGCATAATTTGCACGATGGTTACTTTTGTAGATAAGCCATATCCTCTCTATGCACATCCTTTTAATACTTTGTGGCAATTTATTTTTTGTGCCGCTGTGTTGATCTCAAATCCAACCACACGGAACATGCGCAAGGCTTGCGGGCATGTTAGAACCAATTTGGTTCCATTCAAATTGTAACCAGCGACACCTGGCGTTTAGGTAGAGCGATGCTCGGACGTAGTTCGACCGTTTGTCTACTTAACCAACTATTGCGCACTCATTTCACTCAAATGATTGATGGGGGTTGGGGCGCTTCTTCTAAACGACCTCTTTTTGCCTTGTAAATCTATGGACTTTAAAAGGTGCAGAAATTGGATGACAAAAAAGTGGGCGTAACTTGCCACTACAATGAGATCATCGATCTGGCTGAGAGTAGCAGGGTGCTTCTACGAGCAGCATGCTAATGAGCGAATCAAAGGCAATGCTAGGAGTTACAACTACGGTCAGCTCAGCGTATGAGCATAGGCGGGCGGATTCCTAAACTAAGGTCCTCCTTAAAATTCGGCTCACATGCACAGATGGAAGAGAATTACAACTATTGGCTACAGCTAAGAGTCAGTCCGACATGGTTGCAAGGACGGACTGTAACTACACGTACCCTAAGGGTCCTCTGCTGATAAACAAGGATGTCTAAACCTAGATACACAGCATTGCACTAGATGGAGACTTTGACAATCTAGTTTTTTATTCAAGTGTTAAAGTTGTTTCGATGAGTGGTTTTTTCATATCTACTTATGCTATTTATAGTCTTTCAAGGATAACAGGAGAACAATCGTTTGTCCACGTAATGACTTCGCCTGCAATCAGATAGGAAAAGGGTGGTTACATGTCATCGACCATGATCTCATCTTCGTTGTATGCTTCGAACATGCTTTTAGGGTTGACATGGCTAGAAAAGTTGTTAATTGCCTTTTTTTTAATTAAAAAAAAAATAATAATAAAATGTCAAAAATACCTTTGAAAAGATGTATTGATCTCTGAATCCCTGAAACATGCTTCTCAAATATCTTCTATGCCACGTGACTAGATCTACAGCATTTATCTGGTCCATATGGATTTTAGTACAAACATCTTGATATACATGCATGCCAATCAAGACCCTAGGAAACACATGGACCCCTTTAAGGATTTAGTACAACCAAAAGTACACATTAATTAGATATTATTAATAGCTTAATCAGTGGCCATAAATTGACTGTTAAAATGAAATGGCCAGTGGTCCAAATTCATTGTGATTTTTTGGGCCAGTTCCAACTGCAACGAAGCCCATGCTTTGATAGTCTCGATCGGCTCAAATGCATGTGTCCTTTGAATTGGAGAGCATAGTGATTCTTCACAATTTTTGGGCTGTTCTTGTCAAAAATAAAAATATTTAAAGATACTTTGTTTAAATTTTAAAAAATATATAAATATTTTTAAAGTTAATATTGTGATATTACTACAACAAAAATGAGATATTTTAAATATCGTAATAATATATCTCTATAATATCATTCATATTTCTCAAAATTTCAAAACATGGCAATATTTGTCACACGAGTGCATGCAAATTGTTTGTGTTGAAGGCACAAGAAACTATTGGGCCATGACTTTGTTGGGGATTTGTGCTGCGGAATCACACATATATGGATCTAGGATAGCAATCCAAGAGCACCAAGCAAACACAAGAAAACACAAAGATTTTACGTGGAAAACCCTTTCAGGAAAAAACCATAGCACAAAGTGACAGATCTCCACTATAAAAATATAAATTACAAAGAGAGAGGACTTACCCGATTCGAACAACCTCGAATCTCACCCTTGCTACACCCTTTGATAACCCTAGAACCTTTTAGAAATCCTTGGAATACCTTTAGGAAACCTTAGAATACCTTTAGAAAGCCTTAACAAGCATGCCTGAGAATGGCCCTAGGAACTCCTATTTATAAATGGGAAAACCTCACTTACATACCTTCCTAAAAACCGCATCAAATTTACGCAGTCCACGCATAAACCGCGCACCGTCTGAGTAACCCTCGACTAGTCGAGCTTGGGCTTCGACTAGTTGAAAAACCCCTTCGACTGGTCGAGCATTCCGGAATTTCCAAATACACCGTCGCCGGACTTTGAGTCGAGTCAGTCCCTCAACTGGTCGAGCAGCGCGATGAACAAGATTTAAGACATTTGTTTTACAACAGACTTCTCATTGGTATACATCATTGCCAATGACATGAGCTCACAAAATATGTTAATTTTCTCTATCCCAAATAAATTGCATAGTACACAACACAACAACTTGTAATGTATGGAACCTCATTGGGGCCACCATAATTTATGTGTTAGATCCACATAGTCCAATTTTTTCAGATCATTCTAGAGCATGAGCCAAAAATGAGTTACATCCAAAGCTCAATTAAAGCACACCACTTACAACAGTGGGAATTAAACAAACTATCATTGAAACCTTTCTAGGGTCAACCATGAATTTTATTTGCCATCTAACCGGTTCATAATGTCACACAAACCTGAATTAAGGGATAATACAAATATCAACTTGATCAGAGCCTTCTGTGACCTCAAGAAGTTTTCAATGGTACATGTCCATGCCAATTCTTACTATTTCTTGTGGTGTGGTCCACTTGAAGTATGGATCTACCTTGTTTTTAGGTTCATATCCTATAATGATTTGAAAAAATGGATGGACGTGGTACAATATTGATTAAGTAAAGCTAATTAATAAATAAATCTAAAATTTAACTATCATTTATACAATGTATTCCTCATTTTTACTATTTTTTCAGTTAATATTGTAAATTTTAAATATCTTGTTGCAATAAACAAGGTGGCTGACATTTTCACTAGAGAATTGAGCTCAGCTAGGTTCCATCTCTTGCCAAACAAGCTTCATGCCATTAATCGACCATTCTGCTTGAGGGAGTGTGTTTAGTACCACTCATCTCCATAGACTTCTTCCAGAGGGTTAGCATATAACATACTGCACATTTGAAACTCAAAATATTAAAAATTGTATTATTTCAAAAGTCAATTCTAATCTACTTTCTATAAATATAGATGGATTCGTGAGATCCATAGTATTATATTCATATCAATTATCAAGTATATTATATCATCCCACTATTTTTAAGATCTTATTGACAAACTCACTGATGTAGGACAATTAACCACTTGCTCTAAAAGCTTGAACGGTTGGAGCGACGAATCAATCCCTTTATCTCATAGCTCAGGTCCCACATCTCATGGGTAATTAGGACCTTGGCCGAACCCTCCTTGTGGGCCCCAAATCACATGAGTACCGCCTCATACGGGTGGAGCCCGCCTTTCACGAGCCACCCGTCTCACATGGGCTGCCCACCCCGAGTGTGTCCCTGCATTCCACAGGCAACGCCACTTGAGGCCGGTGTAAAAATGCCCCTACTTACTTGCACTGGAAATGGGCCATCAATTTTGTCCATGGGATGGCACACATGGTGAAGTGAATTTTGATCTAGACCTTCCATCTGATCAGCCCCACCTCAGATGGGCAATGGCACCATAATATGACCAACCATTCATTTTCATTTCAGCGAGGACCTCTGCCTTTAAATCTTTAACCATCCATTTGTGGGCCCTTGATCAAAATGACGGTGCAGGTTTCGGGCCACTGAGTGTATATACCACCATGATGGCTAGATATATAGGCACCCCAAAAATCAGAGCAGTCCAACCATCATGGCCCATTTTTTAGTTTATATTGCGAATATAAGGGGGCTAATTAACATAATGGATAGAGTGGATTAGATGCATATACATCCTAGTATCAGCCTATGGTGGGGCCCATCTGATGTGTTCATTAGATTCACCATGTCCATTGGGCAGGAGGTTTGATGTTGGTTGAAAGTGGTAGTGATCAATGGTTCCTAGACCGATCGTCTCAATCTCAATTACAACACTTCTCTCTGCTTTCTTTTCATGCTATTGTTGTCCCCCATGGTGACGACCGTGATAATGATGATGCATTTCCTTACTACTACGACTTGGGCACAAAGGATCTGGTTTGATCTGATTGTCTCCAACTTGATGGCCCAGCAATTAAATCTTTTTGTCCTTTCTATGGTTAGACATGGATCATCTGTTTTTGGCCATGGATGAAAGGGTTAGGATTTTCACCCTTTTTTCTATTTAACATTACTACACACACACACCGATGGGTCATTGTCGTGACTCAATAACTTACGGGTCTAGTTCTAAAATTTAAACCTATAGGGTGGGTCTGTTCCAATCTCAAAATCATCCCAACCGAGTTTCAGTTTTTAAAGGGTCCAATTTGGGTCTTACTAAAATAGACCCAACTAAACCCCGCCCAGCCTCGACGGGAAGTAATTAATTATCTTACCCAAACCTAAACCTGACCCAAGCCCAAGAAAGAGTAGTTTAGTACATAAGTGGGGTTTTATTCTCTCTCTCTCTTTTGGCTGAAATATATAGCAATAGTTCACTTATATATATATATATATATATATATATATAATATATATATATATTATATATATATATATATATATATATATATATATATATATATAAATGTGTTTACACATCTACTAGTGAAAATTTTAATAGTTTAAATTATGGGCTCCATTGTCAATGGAGAATACAAAAATTCATCCTAGTTAAACTATCCTCATCATCTGATTTTACTTATTGTTGAATTTGAAATATTGGCCATTTTATTTTTACCATAAAAAATGTAGCCATCAATGATTGAATGGTTTAGCACATTATTTATATAAAATTCAATTGTTATTTTCATACCTTATCAATGTGATAAATGAGTTTGGTAATAGATCAAATCAGAGCTATCAAATTAATGAGCCGACCATTTTGACATCAAACCCTATCTATGTTGACTTGAGGTCCAAGACCTACCTCAACCTGACTTGGAAATCAACAAAACATTCATCCAGTTTTTGAATTTTAAATTATTCTTTAGGGCCTATTTGGATTAGATTACTGCAAAGTAAATAATGATGATGTTTCACGGCCGTTTGGAAGAGATGGAAATGACACATTAATTATGCCTCGACAACCAATATGCTTGCAAATTGGATGGGATTGTGTCCAATTAAATTTGCAGGTTCCACCCTGCTATATGTACCTGATTCACGCTATCCATCTGTTTTACCAGCTCATTTAAGAGCATATGCCTAAAAATAAAAAAGATTATAAGCTTAAGTAGGCCACACCATAGGAAACAAGGGAGAAAATGATGTCTAACAATGAAAGCTAAAATGTGGTTTATAGCACATAGGGATGTATATATGTCATCCAACATGTTCATTGGAGTTTTTAAATCTTAAACTCTGCTTTAGGGGTTGTTCAGATTAGATTACTGTGTGGTAAACAATGGTAAATTGGTAATGATGGCATTTGAAGGCATTAGGAAGAGATAAAAATGGCACGTTAATTACACCTTGAAAATCAACATGCATGGAAGTTGGATGGGATTGCGCCTGAGCATACGTGAGTTCCACCACACTCTATGTCTAATGCACGCCATCCATCAGATTTGCTAGCTTAAGGGTATGAGCCTAAAAATAGTATATTATAAGTTCAAGTGGACTACACCATAAGAAATAGGGGAATAATGATGTTCACCATTAAAAACTGAACTGTGGCTCACAGCCCACATGAATGTGTATGTCATCTAAATTGTTCATGAGGTCACATGATAATAGCGTAGAGGAACTAAAACATCATCTTCAACCAAAACTTATGTGGCTCTCAAGAAGTAAACTTATGTGGCTTTCGTGAAGTTTTCAACCCTAGGCATTGAAATCTCATTATTTTTTGTTGTGTAGTCCACGTTTTTTAGATTGACCTCATGACCTAAAATGAGCAGGTGAAAATGAAAGGATAGCATAAATCAGGTTCATACATCAAGGCGGGCCTCACATATTTTAGAGGCATATTGCCCAATTCCTTCCTCAATTTTATCGTTAGAGCCTTTCAAAAGGCATAGCCCATCAAGTCATGACAAGGCGTTTGGCATGAATTACATAAGTAAATAATAATTGCTTATTTACCCATAAACAACTGAAGTGGTGGGAACACCCCACCTAAAAAAAAAAAAGGACACTATGGTACAAATATAAACCATTCTTCATTTTCTTCTTAATCACCTATTTTAACAATAAACATGCACCTCATATGATTAGGTCATGTGTCACTGTAGATCCCATATGATGAATGGCTGTCTTACTCTCGTTCAAAGTGGCACATGATGAGGAGACCTTTCACATCAATGTAAAACTTTCCTTTTACTTTTCCTTTCCATGGCTATTTTTGTTAAGCAAGGAAGCATTCAACACTCAATTACCAAAGCTCAACTGATCCAGAGCTGTCTGGATTCCACCAAAGTTGTGCAGCGACAAGCAGTCAGGCACCCAAACATGTCATTGGGTTTTTCAATTCCTTCATACACAAAACATATGTGCCTCAGAACAAGTAGTCATGACATGTGATTGTTGAACCATCATGTGTTTTTGGTGGAAAAATAAAACTGCTTGCAATAACACTTTATAATTTTAATATATAAGAAATACACAATCCTTTCACATTTTAACATACCACGTGCATGATTGTCGCAGTTCAAAAATCTCACGTGTGCATATGTGCAACCATCAATCTTTATATATTAAAAAAAATACATATGTTAATGTGCACATGAGTTAAATGTGCACATTCATAAATGTACCATTAATCAATTTTAAATTTTCTTACATGAGCAGGCTTTTAATAAATAAGCATTAGAATAATTAGTTAGCAACAACATAATAATAACCTTCACTCATGTTATGAATTGTCAGTTGTAACACAACTTCAACTAGATGGATGAGTAAGCTTTATGACAGTTGGGCCATTGTACGAAAAACACAAAAATTAAAAAAATCCTAGCCATCACGGGCAATTATAAACCTTTAATTTGGAAGGCGACAGATGGAATGGGAGAGGATCATATGACAAATGTGCTTGTGAAAGGATTTATGATCCATGATAATTTCCAGTAGACAGACAGCCAGGAATGAAAGAGGCCAATGACGTGGCAAATGTGCAAAGATCCTGAACGCTCATCAGGTGAACGAACATGACAGTCCAACCCTCAGGTGGACCGCACATGCGCCTTGAATATGGTGCTTAGGTCATCTTTTCCTAACAATCCATTTTTCTCATTTAGATTATCGTACCCCACCCGTCCATCGGCCTGGATTACTTGCACGTGTGTCCTTTGCCTTTCTTTTCGACTAACGCTCATGCTCACATGTATATTCTATAGTAAAAAGTAGACAGTTGAAAATCATCAATGGATCATATTTTACTCCGCAAGCTAACGGTTAGGATTATCATTTCATGATTTGGTAACGGATTGTGGGCCATTCACTACATCCCAGAAGATGGACGGTTGAGATTTCTACAACAGGTAGCCTCAAAAGTCATTGATGTTGAGATGGGGGGAGAGACGAGGGCGCTTATTCCCCAGCAGCATTGCAGGGGAAGAGGCGGACGTAAGCGAAGGAGAAGTAGCAGAATGGGCGGGCTTATCGAGGACGGCCTTTAGGGCGCGACGGATAGAGAGACGGTGGTACTCGTCGTCCTCTCCTTTTCCACTGCCCCTTTCGATGAGGAAGATGCTCTTCGTCCGACCTCCCAACGTCACTATCTCCGCTTTCACAGCTCGGAGCCGTAGCGACCGTAGCGCACCGTTTAGGTCCGACAGTAGGCCGGGTCGATCGTCGCAGCATACTGACGCCTTTATAAGCGAAGATCGAGGATCCATATCCAACGTCACCTCGTCCGTCTCACTAGGGAACGGCCAGATGTTGCTGGTGCTGTTGCCGGGGACGTCCGTGGCTGCCACGTCAGCCGCGTGCCGCTTCAGCTCCTTCACGTGCTGGACCACCTCCGCGAGCAACGACGCCTTGTCCCTCTGCAAACGAGAATGACATAGTATGACGAAATGCCTCTGAATACATTCCAAATAACATTCGTTCTGCCTCCTGTTGGGCGTCTTGTCTAGTGGGTCCGGCCGCAATCAGTCTTCAGTCCAGCCGTCGGCTACATGCGCGCCACTTTTGGACCTTCCGAATGGTGGACCCCAGTCTCCTTGTACTGGGACTCGGATTGTAGTGACCTCTCTAGTACCGACGGTTCTGTAAAAGCTCTGTGGGCCCATCATGATGTATATGTTTTATCCATGCCCTTCATCAATTTTGCCGGTTCATTTTATGGCATCAGCCCAAAATAAGGTGGACCATAGAGCGTTTCCAGAACTGTCGGTGCTGGAAAGGTCTTTAAAATAAACTCTTAGGTGGACCACTACACTACAGGAGATAGTGGTGATTGAAAGCTCACCGTTCAAAATTTCATAGGGCCACAAAAGTTTTGGATAAGTTAATATTTGTGTTTATCCTTCATCTAGGTCTTTGCCGCCTAATCAGCAGATTGACTGGTGTATTACTTAGATTTGGATCTGTCTCATCTTTTTTATTTTTTATTTTCACTCTTAACTCTGAAATAAGATGTAAAATAGATAGACAATGTAGATAAAACACATACATCATGGCGGAGCTGGTTGGGCTTTTCCAACACAATGTCGATAATGGAAGAGTCACAGTCAAAGCCCATTTGGATACCATCAATTTAGTTTATGATTAATTATAAGTAACTTTTCTATTTAAAATTACATAATCACTTTAGCTAATATTTTTTATTTTTTCTAATTTTTCATAAGGCGTTGAAGAGAGGCATAAAGAGAGGAAAGAAAGAAACCAAGATAAGTTACTTGTGGAATAAGTTACTCCTTTAGAAATATTCCTTCTGTAAGATTTATTCACACAGTAGGCTTAAACTTCTATTTCGAATCGAGTAAACTTTTTAGGCCCACCGTGACATATGTCTTATCTAGGCCCCACCCTTTTTACCCCCTTATTTCAGGGCATGAGCTCAAAAATGAAAGCACATCCACCAGTGGGCATAATAAAAACCACTGTTGAAACCTCATATAATGATGTTTATTTGTCATTCAACCGGTTCATAAGGTCAGTCGGATATAGATGAAAGGAAAACATAAATATCAACTTAATCCAATTTTTTTGTGGCCCCCAAAAATTTTCAACCATAAGCATTCAATTTGCAATGTTTCCTTCGGTGTGGTCCGCGCTTGAGCTTTGAATATGCTTCAATTTTGAGCTCATGCCCTAAAATGAGGTGCTAAATGGATGGACGGTGTGGGTAAAACACATACATCATAGTAGGCCCTACAGAGTTTACTCAGTACAAAATCCGGCATTCCAATGTCACCTAAAAATCTACCTGGATAAATAATGTAAAATCATGGCATGAAACCTTTCGAAGCTTGCGCCCCGAGTTCTACATCTTTTGATTGATTTAGATGGAATATACAAAATACACAGTGGCCAACACATGATCTAAAAGGTTTTTAATAGTGGGTGTCCCATCTCAACCGTTCTTACTGGTCTGGCTTTCTTGAGTTTTGATGGCCTTGATGGCAGGATTATATGAAAGGGTGTACATGGCCGACGGATTGAATGTCATACAGACCTCTTTTGTTCCACCCACAGTAAAACCACCACTTTGAGGTTCAGGATATGCCACGTGTACGTTAAGTTCTAACCCCCTACCGAGGTCCCACTGCTCAGATTTTAACTTCCCCTCGCAAGAGGAAGTCTAAGAACCGTTAACGTGACAAACATGAAAAGAAGGTGGGTCCCACAAGCGGTGTGATCCAAACCGATCAACAGCTTGGATCATCAAACGGAAATAATGGGCGTGCTTGGCGAGGTCCGATCCTTTTGACCCTGTGATTTTTTGTTATTGGACGTTCCCATGTAGATGGCCCACGGTTCAAAAGCGACAAACCGGTTGATCATAATCATCATAGCTTTCTCACCAGCATGCGTTATGTTTTCTACCGTTGGTTTGAAGGAACGGTTGGGATGGAGTGTGGACTTTGACCAAGTGGGGCCCATCACATGGTCAATCCCGATTTGTACGTTTCACGACGTATTCTGATGAGGCTTACCGTATTCTTAGATAGTTCGGAAATCTTGTCCGTACGTATCATTTCCCATTCTTTTTAAAGATAAAAATGGATGGTTCTATTCTGTACACGTTCAATCTGTGTAAACCGTTCATTCACCGGAACTGCAACGAACGGTTCGGAGAAGAGAAAACAAACCCTAACTGAAAAAAATAAAAAAATCGTTTTTGATACTGCAACATATGTGGCCCCATGGTACGCACGGGAAGAGATGGTCCAATGATCGGAGCCGTCCATCTTCTCAGTGCTACTATTAATATAAGCTACATGTACAAATCCGATTCGATGATGATCCTGAAGTTCGATTTTTGGAGTTGAATTGAGCTAATGAAAATATTCTTTCATCTTCAACATTCATCTATGTATGTTGATTGGCTAAAATCATCCCCTCAGCCTAAGTTATTTTCCTGCCTCACTCAAGATGGACGGTTACAATCATGGTACCATCTCACCATGTGGACCCCACTGAAGACAAACATGCTGGCGATTGTCACTACGCCAAACTAAATTCAGAGAGAGAGAGAGAGAGAGAGAGAGAGAGAGAACGGAATATCCAACGACTATCCATGGTTCATTTTCGGATCTTATCATGAAATGAACGGTGCAGATCATCTCCCTCTCTCTTTGTAATTCTTTATTCTAACATATAATATAGTATGTATAGAGTATTAAAGTTCACTTACTTTGGTTAGATTGGGAAGTAGAGTCCTTAATCTAGCAAGATGACCGTTAATCCGCTCTCTTCTCCTCCTTTCTGCTTCGCTGTGGCTTTTACAAGCCGCAACGGATTTCATCTCAGCCGTCGATCTTGAACTCAAAGATGAACCACCACCGTCGATCTTCGTAGACCCGATACCCTGAAAAGATAACCCTTCTCCAAACCCGTAGTACCTCTGAAAAGGCAGCATCTCTTCTTCTCTCGAAACCCAAAATCAGATGGAAGAAGCAGCTCAGGATATGGAAATACTTCTTAATATAGAAATCTATTCGTAGCCGGAAATCTTTTCAGGAGAGATCTTGCGAGTGGAGGCAGATATGATTTTCTTCTGTGGAGGGATTTCCGCTGCAAAATCCGAAGGCGCTTTAATAGAGGAGAGGATTTATTTTCTTTTCTTTTTTTTGGTTTTTTACTGCGAGGGTAAAAAAGTAATAAATGAGAATTTCCTGTTCGTTTTTATCCACTGAGGGGTGAAAGGGAAGGAGGATATTATGGTCAGAGAGGAACATGGAGCAATCATTTTCCAGCGCATTACGGCGACGACAGCTTTTGTTAGTAATGAAAAGGAGCCGACAATTCCTTCTGCCCCTCCTCCATTCCGATTGCCATTTTCTTCTGGAGTTAATAGGGGCACCCTCTCTTACCGTTATTTACATGCTACACCCTCTTTCCAGTCACAGTAAAAGCCATACTGCATTTTACCTTTAAAAAAAAAACCAAAAAACAAAAAAAGAATAATTGTAAATAACTCCCCTTCAGTGTCTAATAATTGTAAACACCTCCCTCTAGTTTGGATTATTGCAAGTGCCTCCCCGGTATTTTATAGAATCACTAGAGATTCCCTTGCATTGTCTACTAGGGGTGCATGGTCTATTACTTAGGGGAAAGGGGTTTACTTCATTGTGGCAATTTTTATTGTTACGACATGTGGATTCTACTTAATAATTATTATACTTTTCCATAATTTGAATAGTTAGCATAAAATTTTAAATAATGATTACCAAAAGAATATAAGTTTTTCATTTGTTATTTAAATAAAACTTCAAAATTGAACTCCATATTTCATTTTCACCAAAATTTCTATTTAATAATTATTGTTATTATTATTATTTTTCCCTTGGCCTCATGTATCGAAACATCCTCTTATGGCATGTTGGACAAATGGGAATCAATCAAGAAAGAAAGTAAAAGTGTAATCATTATTATTTTTTCATATTTAATATGTAAAACAAATTATGAATTCTTAGATATGGTTTAGCAGCTTGGAAATGGAGGTAAATGAAATTCATTGCACGTTCACTCCCATTTCAAGTGTCCCATTTCAAGTGTAAATGACTTGCTGAATTGTGTTGTTTGGAATGTGTTGAAATTTTTCAATATATTCACATGAACATATGTGAACTAGTGTTAATACTCAAATTAATATACATATGTTATATTTGACCGACTATGTTTCAACATTGAGACCAGGGATCGAGTGCCCATGTAGTGTGGGTTGGTGTGTGAGTGTGTGATATATGACAGAATGATTGTAATAAGCTCATTGAAATATATACTTTAGCTAAAATTGAGAAAATTCTTAGCCTCAAGTAGGCCACAAACATAAAGATCACTGATTAGTAACTTGCCAATGTTTTTTAATCATTCATTTAAATAGCTAATGTTTGGACGGTTTGGATCATTCTATTTGTGTGGTTTTAGTAATGTAAATGATAACTGAAATGTTTTGGAGTATTATAGGTGTGCTGAGTGTATAAAAGTTGCATGTGTAGCGATACCTTTGTTCACTCGTGGGACTCTCTAAGGGAGCCCCAAAAGACATTTCACCCCATTTACTCCAAAATCTCTTATCTTTCTTAGGATGTCAAATCAACATCATTTACTCTCAAGTCCATTAGCCTCCAATTACTCCTATCGAAACGCACCTCTTACCACATTTACTTCCAATTCCTCCCATTTACTCACCTCCAAACAACCCCTTAATGCAATCATCGCACTATTTAATATTTACATTTATCAATAACAAAACTTAAGGTGACTCTTGTGAGATGCAGTGACGACTTCCACTTGCAAATAAAACATCACATTCAAAATGAAATCCTTTAGAATCCATTTCTCAATATAAATTGGGAAATAATGATTTCAAATTCTTTGTTTTATCATGTATTACAACTTATCAAATATGTCCTTAATTATAAAGGATTTACAAGTAATTTTTGGAAGAAAAATTTTGAATATAAAATATTAGAAATTGTAAACACTCTACAGGTAAACACCCCCTTTTTTTTGGGAAGCCCCACATGTTTTAGATTATATGCAAAGTGATTACATCAAAAAAGACATTATACACAACACAGCATGATATTTAATACATGTGCAATATATTGGTGGTGATAGTGAACAGTTGGGGTGGGATCTCCACGGTTAAAAACCTTTCAAATTATGCGTAGTGTTGAGAAGTGAAGCCACATGCGGGGATTTCGTGTCGCAAGCCCTTTCGCAACTGGGATGCGGAAAAGAGTTTCGCGGATTTTGTGTCGCAAGTCCTTTCGCAACTAGGATGCGGAAATGAGTTTCACGGATTTCGTGTCGTGAGTCCTTTCGCAACTGGGATGCGGAAAGGGAAGTTGCCAAAACTATAAATTAGGGTCCCTAGGGCTATTCTAGGGTTAAGGTGAATATTGTGAAATAATTCTAAGGTGTGGGCAAAGGATTTTCTCTGTACTTTCAAGGAAAATGTTAGTATATTACCTTGTAATCTTCGTTCTTCATAGTGGAAGTTTGCATCCGTGGTTTTTTACCCTTGATTGGGGTTTTTCCACGTATATCTTGTCTTGTGGTTTGTTTTTGGATTACTTTAATCTGTTTCTAGTTTATATTTCTTCATGTTTATCGTTTGTGGGTGAGGCCTGAGATTGGATCTAGGCTCACTGCGTTGTTGGCATGCTGCGCAACAACTGATATCAGAGTTATTGATTTAGTTCTATTGGGAACGATGGCAGAAGATGGAAAAATTAGAATTGAGAAGTTTGATGGTTCAAACTTTGCCATCTGGAAGATGCAGATGAAGGATTATCTGTATCAGAAGAACCTCTACATTCCTCTAGGAGGAAAAGAGAAGAAACCAGAAAAGATGACAAATGATGAATGGTTTTTACTGGATAGGAAGACTTTAGGAACAATCCGACTCTCTTTGTCTAACAGCGTTGTCTTCAATATATCCAAGGTGAAAACTACAAAAGAATTAATGGAAGCCCTAGCCACTATGTATGAAAAGCCCTTAGCATCCAACAAGATTCATCTTATGAAACAACTATTCAACATGAAGATGTTAGATGGTGGGAGCGTGGCTAACATCTAAACGAGTTCAATACAGTCACGAGCCAGTTGGAATCCGTTGGCATTGTTTTTGAGGATGAGGTCAAAGCGTTATTGATCTTATCCAGTTTACCAGACAGTTTGGATGGTTTGGTGATTGCTGTGAGCAATTTTTCAGGGTCGACAAAGCTGAAATTTGATGATGTGGCCGGTCTAATTCTCATCGAAGAATCTAGAAGAAAGGCATCAGGAGTTTCAGGGGATTCAGGGAATGCCCTAAACGTTGAAGGAAAAGGAAGATAGCCGAACAAAAGAGACAATAAACACAAGCGTTCTAAGTCAAGGAAGAAGTCCAAGGGACCGAAAGACAAAGACGGGTGTTGGTATTGCAGCAAGAAGGGGCACATGAAACGTGATTGTAGGGAACTCAAGAAACAAGAAGGAAGCTCTCAAGGCGGAAAGGATTCAGTGAATCTAACCGAGGAGAGTGACACAGAGGCGTTGATCTTGTCTCTTGATGCAATGAATGAGTCTTGGGTTATAGACTCAAGTGCTTTGTTTCATGCCACTTCATGTAAGGAAGTTCAGTGTAATTATGTATCAGGTGACTTCGGGAGAGTCTACTTGGGTGATGATGAGCCGTGCAGTATTGTTGGAAAGGGAGACGTTCATATAAATCGTAAGCATGAGGAGAAAAAACAAGAAACTAGTTTTGTCACAGGCAAAGTACATAGCCAAGGTACTTGACCGATTCAATATAGGAGGTGCTAAGCCGGTTAGCACTCCATTAGCTAACCACTTCAAGCTATCTAAGGAGCAAGGGACAAAGACGCAGGAGGAACGAGATTACATGGCTAAAGTCCCATACGCATCAGCTATTGGGAATCTCATGTATGTTATGGTGAGCACAAGGCCAGACATTGCTCAAGCAGTGAGAGTTGTTAGCAGGTTCATGAACAACCCCAGAAAAAAATATTGGGAAGCTGTGAAGTGGATCCTTAGATATTTGGTAGGTACTAAGGATGTAGGGTTGTGCTATGGTGGATCAAAAATCAAGCTACAGGGCTACGTGGATTCAGATTTAGCAGGAGATATTGACAGAAGGAGAAGCACTACAGGTTATGTCTTTACTCTGGGTAGTGCTGCAGTCAGTTGAGTCTCTCAGTTACAGAAGATAGTATCTATCAGTACGACAGAAGCAGAATATGTTGCTGCTACAGAAGCATGCAAGGAGATGGTGTGGATGCAAGGTTTCATGGAAGAGTTGGGTAAGAAGCAAGCAGATTACAAACTGTACAGTGACAGTCAGAGTGCAATTCACTTGGCCAAGAATTCAGTCTTTCATTCAAGGACCAAGTATATTGCCATCAGATATCACTTCATACGTTCGTTACTGGAAGATGGATCGATTGCTCTGAAGAAGATTCATATAAGTGAGAATCCTGCGGATATGTTGACTAAGGCGATCACACGAGAGAAGCTGAAGCTTTGTTCAGCTTTGATTGATCTTCAGGCTTGAAGACGGAGATGTAGTGCACTCCGGATGAAGAAGACAAAGGTTTATGGCGATGTGTCTACAAGTGGGAGATTGTTGAGAAGTGGAGCCACATGCGCGGATTTCGTGTCGCAAGCCCTTTCGCAACTGGGATGCGGAAAAGAGTTTTGTGGATTTCGTGTCACAAGTCCTTTCGCAACTGAGATGCGGAAAGGAGTTTCGCGGATTTCGTGTCGCAAGTCCTTTTGCAACTGGGATGCGGAAAGGGAAGTTGCCAAAACTATAAATTGAGGTCCCTAGGGCTATTCTAGGGTTAAGGTGAATATTGAGAAATAATTCTAAGGTGTGGGCAAGGGATTTTCTCTGTACTTCCAAGGGAGAGGTTAGTATATTGCCTTGTAATCTTCGTTCTTCATAGTGGAAGTTTGCATCCGTGGTTTTTTTTACCTTAGATTGGAGTTTTTCCACATATATCTTATCTTGTGGTTTGTTTTTGGATTGCTTTGATCTGTTTCTAGTTTATATTTCTTCCTATTTATCGTTTGTGGGTGAGGCCTGAGATTGGATATAGGCTCACTGCGTTGTTGGCGTGCTGCGCAATACATAGTGCCTACTATGATGGGTACAAGACATTCAATCCATTCATAATATGCGTCTGTTGATGTTTTCTTAAGGCTCCTAAAAAATCAAGCCCTTCTATGTGATTTAAAGCTTTGGGCAAGATTTACGCTACTCAAACTCTATGTTGTGCACATGTACTTTTTATATGTTGAGAATGGCCTACAAGTTAGCCAAACATAAACGATTGTTTACTTGTAAACACTTTACCATTTAAAAGTTAAACAAACAAAATGTAAATAGTTTATCTGTGAAACTCTTTACAAGTAAAGTGCTTTCTAAGAAGTTTACAATCTAAAGGGTCATTTGAGTTCTTGTAAGATCTTTTAACTATAAAAGGTTTGTTAGTAAAGGTTCACAAGTGTTTAGGATGGAAAACCTCGGGTATTAGGGGTGTGTTTGGATACATAGATTTCATTTGGATTATGTGGATAACGTAATGATTATCCAATGATAGTTTTCATGCTCATTTTTCGCATATTTAGGTAGTAGCAAGTGGAAACTAAGAATTTATGAGACAACTACCACCTTATTTCTCGTGCCAGAGAACTCTAACAATGGATGGAGTAATTCTCACTATTTGGAATCCATGTATCCTAACAATTAAATTGTCTTGTGTGTGGAAAACAATTTCCAATTTCACATGAATTTCATGTGTCTAAATATGCCCCAAGTGTTTACAAAGTATAAATAATTTACAAGTAGCCAAACGAAAGTCTCTTCATTATATAGAGCTTCATTAATATGGAGGTCGGTGAATTTGTTAGAGGAGAAGGTATTTGAAAGGGTGGGATTCTCACTAAGAAACGGGATAAAGATACAATTTTGGGATGACATGTGGGCGGGGAATAAAATATATTATTTCCTCATCTAGCTAGTATCGCTTTATATCCAAATGTTTCGGTCGAGAGATGTTATTCCATTCATGGTGAGTATGTGTTTGGAGTCCTCCTTGCATCAGAAATACGAGTGATGAAGAGGTGGAAGAATTGTTAAGGTTGTATTTTCTTTTGATTCATCTCTTTTCAATTTCGGAGGAAGATGATTTGGTGTGGCTTATCGAAAAATCTAAAAAAAAAAAAAAAAAAATCTCAATTAAGTCTCTATACAAGTGACTAAATGAGGGTTATATTAAGCAAGGTGAATGTCATACAACGTTTCTTTGGAGATATGAGGCTCCTTCTAAGATGGTCGTATTTGCATGGTTGGTGGGAAGGAGTAAGGTCCTTACAATTGATAATCTCCGAAGGTGGGACGTAATATTGCCTAATGCATGTGTATATGTTATATTATAACGATGAACGGTCGGTCAATCATTTATTCATCCATTACCTCTTTGCATTAAAGATGTGGTTCAATTTTTTCAATTTATTTGGAGTTTCATGGGTCTCACCAAGATCAATTTATCAATTTTTCTTGGTTTGGGATGAAGGAGAAAAGGGTAAGAATGGAAAACAAATCTGGAATTTATGCTTATTAGAGGGCTTTGGAGCATTTGGTTGGAGAGAAATAGTCACTGCCTCCAAAATCAAATACGTCATTTAATAAAAAATAAATTAAATTATAGGACAAAAATGAATGTAATTAAGTGGGCATATCCAGCTAATGTTTTCTGATGTAGAACGTGTCATAGATACGTTCCTAGCATGGTTGGGCCAAAAGAAGATGGACCGTAAATTGACCATAACTTTTGATCCGGGTATCGTTACGGGGAGCACAACCTATCAATCTTTACTGAAACGGGCCATCCGAGGTGAACCGACTCACAAAGTGGGTCGCGTCTGTCCGTTTCGTCAGAAAACGCGCGCTTTCAACTCAAAAACGAATTTTTAGGAAAATTTTACTATTTTTAGTAATTCCGAATTTTAAAAATATTTTTAGAGTTTTAGATTTTCTTTCCTTTTGGAAATAACTTTTAGTTATACTAGGACTCTTCGAGAGAAAGTTTATTTGCAATTTTTTTTTTTAGAAATTAGACCTTAGAAGAGTTTTATTAGAATTAGGATTTTTATTAGAGTTAGAATTTTGCTATTTTTGGTAATTACGAATTTTAGTTTATTTTTCTTTATTAATGGTGTAAGGAGACGCATTAGAGAATTATCAATTATTCATTGATTAATCTATCTCGAATTTATTTAGAATTTATTTCTATTTTCTGCTCTCTTTTCTCGTGGATTCGAGAAGTCTCTGTGAGGAGTCCAGAGAAGTTCCGTGGATTCGGAATAGTTATCCTCTTGAGGAAGACGGTGCTCGACCTCACGTCCCCCCTGCGTCATTTTCCCTACTGCTAAATTTTCAGTGTGTTCTCTTATTGTGGTTTTTCCTTTGTATTCTTTGGCATTTGGCCTTCTCTTTTACCGTCTCAAAAAAAGAATCCATGTTTTGGATTATAGTTAAAGGGATTATACTTACAAAGACATTATATATATATAGTAGAGCGAGATGGTTATACTATTCATTAATCATGCACGTGTCCCTTGATGCTCTCCTAAGGCTAAAAAAAAAAAAAAAAAAGAGGCCAATTAATTCATCACATAAATCACATGGCAGGAACAGTTGGGATGAGAGCCCACTATTAAAAGCCTTCCAAATTGTGTGTAGGCCCCAATTACCAATCCTCTCTTAAGCCGTTGAAAAATTAAATTATTTTTGTGTGATTTGAAGATTTTAGCATAATTTATTGTTCCAAGCTTCACGTGAATACCACTTTCTATATGATAAACACTTTATATGTTAGCCAAACACACACACATACACAAAAAGCTGCTTACCTCAAAATACTTTACAGCTTAAAGTTAAACATGATAAAATGTAAATAATTACTTATGAAACTCTTCATAAAAATATTTGCAACTAAAAATTATACAAGCATCCAAATTACCCAAGCACCATCCTTATCTAGTGTGTAACTAGTTGTAGATGCAGGGGGGCCTATTATAGTACGGACATCTCTAGTGTGTAACTAGTTGTAGATGCATGGGCCTATTATAGTACGTACATCTCATCCAACCCATTCAGCATGGTCACTCCATGAATATTAGAAACCCCAAAAATTAAGATGATCCGGCCATTAAGTGGCCCACCACATAAATATGGAGTTCTTTTTTGGGTTGGTGTGGCCAGAGCTAGCTGGATGGTTTTAGAGTCCAATCCTTTTGATGGAGGGACTCTGCTGGACAGATTTGGTACTGTTTATATATTACAATGGACCCTACATGCAGCCAAAACAAACATCTAAGATGGGGTATTGTGGTGACTCGGATTGTGTTGGGTCGAACACATCACCGAGGTTGGTACTGCATGAAAGTACTTCTGTAGCCCACCATGATGTGTGTTATATACCGGAGCGGATTATACCCTTACCCTGAGGCTAGAGGTGGGCATCGAGTCGAGTCAGACCGGATTGGGTCCAACTCAACTCGATCCGATTTTTCAAGAACCTGACCTGAACTCGATCCGATCCCGGACCGAGTCCAGCAGGGCTGACTCGATCAGATTCGAATCCTTGCTGGCCTGACCCAAACCGAGTTCGACTCGGTCTGGGAAACCGAATCGAGTCGGATCGTCTAGGGAGAGAGGGGGAGAGAAAGGAGGAGAGAAAGAAGGAGATGTGAGAAACCGGGAAAGAAAGGGGGAGAGAAGGAATGAGAGGAGGAAAAGCAGGAGAGAAGGAAGGAGAGAAAAGAGGAGAGATGGGTGGGTGCGACACCTCCTTCGGGTAGAGAAAGAGGGGTTAGGGTTCATTCGGATTTCGGATTGGATTGGTCCGGATTGACCACGATCTGAACTCGATCCGATGTACTATCGGAACTGAGTGGTCCTACTCGATCCGCACCGATCCAGACCTTCGGTTCGGTTCGGATCGGGTCGGATTCTTCCCAACTCTACGTGGGGCACACTTGATTAATGTATTGCATATTAATGCAGTCCTTTCGTTTTTCAAACCCATTTCAAGAAGTGGTCCCAAAATTTAAGTAGATTCAAATCTCAGGTGGACCACACCACAAGAAACAGCGGTGATTAAACGCTCACCATTAAAAACTTCCCGGGGCCTACTGTGAGAAAATATGTAATGTTTGTTTTCCATCTAACCTGCTAATGAGTTCAATCAGACCTGGATGAAGGAAAAATATAAATATCAGCTTGATCCAGGACTTCTAGGGCTATAAAAAGCTTTTAATGATTACTCATCACTTTTTACAGTGGTGTGGTCTAGTAGAGATTTGGATATGCTTAAATTTTTTTTTTTTTAATAATGTCATGAAATAAGCTGAGAAAACAGATGGGCAGCATGGATATACAATAAATTCCTTCATTTTTCTGAATCATTTCATGACATAAGCCAAAACACGAGGAGATACAAAGCTCAAGTGGAGGGGGACAATGACAATGACGCCCGCTGTTTATTTCTCATCCAACCTATTTATAAGGTCACACGTATGTAAATCTCATTATTCCCAGTGGTGTGGACGTGGATTGCGTCCTACCCACGGCTCTGTGGGGCCCACAGTGATGTAAGTATTTTATCCACGCTGTTAATTGTTTTTCTCACATCATTTTAAGGTATCATGAAAAATATTAGACAGTTAAAAGTCTTAAGTGGACCACAAAGTGGGGATTGAACATCCACCATTAAAAAGTTCTTGGGAGCTGGGGAAGTTTCGGATAAGCTTATATTTGTGTTTTCACTTTATCCACGTCTACATGACCTTATTAATAATTTTGATAGTAAAAAAAAAACATCACAGTGGCCCTCATAAAGGTGTCAACGGTGGGTGTCATTATCACTACAGCTTCCTTTGGTGTGGTCAACTGGAGCTGTGGACCTGCCTCGTTCTTTAATTCGTAACTTAAAATGGTCAAATAAAAACGATTAACGGCATGGATAAAATACTTACATCACTTTGGGCCCACAGAGCCCTGCCCGGACGGTAATCCGTCCGGGCAGGGGTAGGACGCAATCCGCGTCCCCTGTGGTGTGGTTCCTTTGGATCTACCTCGTTTTGAGCTCACGCCCTTGAATGATACGGTTAAATGGATGGACGGTGTGAATATAATAATTCACTATGGTGGTGCCCACCGAACTTTGCCACGACAACGCAGTATACCGTTTCTACACGACGCAATTCAGTCCATTTTTGTCGGAAACGGATTGCCTACTCCCGGGCTGGTGGTCGGTGCTATGTGGGTCCACCATAATACAAGTGTTTCATCCATTTTTACAAATCATTTTACAACTTGATCCCAAAAATGAGAGGGATATAAATCTCAGGTGGACCACACCACAGGAAAACAATAGTGATTGGATATCCACCGTTAAAATCCTCCTAAGGCCCACTACAATGTTTATTTGACATCCAATCAATCTGTTGATTAGGTTATACAGACCCAGATGAAGGGAAAAAACAAAGATCAGCTTGATCCAAAACTTTTTGGGGGCAAACTTTAATGCCCCAAAAAGTTTTTAATGGTTGACGTTCATTCAAAACACGTTTGCTGTAATGTGGCCCACTTGAGATTGGGATATACCTTATTTTTGGTATAATACCATAAAATGATCTAGAAAAATAGATGACCAGCCTGGATGAAACACATACATCATGATGGCCCCACAGAGCACCGACCACCAACCCCCTGGTGGAAGGGGAGTAGCCAATCCGTTTCCATTTTTGTCATCTAGTGCAGGTTCCTATAACGTCCCCCTAAGAGAGGGGAGGTAGTTGCAGTAATCCAAGCTATAAAGGAGGTATTTGCAATTGCTAGATTCTAGAGGGGGTGTTCACGATTATCCCTCACTAGCATTTTAGACCAGAGAAAAGCTTGGTACTTGGCAGGATGTGATGGATGATGCATAGCCACTCAGAAGTTATTACACGGTACACAAATAATCCAAATTAAACTCTGAGTGGCTATGTATCATCCATCACATCTCCAAATTGGGGGTCCCATGTTATTTGATTATCTGACTGACAATCAGAATGATGGACATTTTTTTAAAGGTTGATAATGAGAAGTAAAAAAAAAATATAATGATTGAGTTTCAACAAACAAGCATCCATGAAAATAGCTCAACCTACTTGTATTTTTTTATCGTGGCTTAAGAGAGAATGGTTTCTAAATTTTGGTTTAAATTGAGTTAGCATATGTCATGTATACAATTTCTCAGTGCCTGTGTATCAAGTGTCATGCTCTGGTAAAGCATCAAGTTACTTTCATTCCCTTTACCGAAAATTATTCTTTTATGGTATCATTTGAACCGAGGACAATTGTAATTTCTTTGTTTGGTAAAGTAACGTGATTCTTACAAATTGTAATGGTTTACTAAGGAGATTCATAGGTTTTTGTGAAAGGGATGCTCCTACCATGTTATTGCTGAAAATAAAAATCCAATTCCTTCATTTGAATGTCAATTCATCCACACTTCCATTTCTTATAGAGGAAGGCTAATTGCTTGTTGGCTGGGAGCTATATGAGTGGTAATGTATACATACGGCTCCGTAAGAAGGGCGGTAGATAAAATTAGCCTTGTTGTACCTCACTCTCATCAATGCCACGGCTTAAATAGAAGGGTGTACTAGCGTACCATCACTATTAACAGGCCGAAACAAGATTAGGAGGTAAGGCAGCTAGGGTTGAAACTTGTCAAAGATTCAAGCCCGATGAAAGGGTAAACTTTGGCCTGCCTTGGAGAAAAGAATGACTGAAAGAAAATCAAGTCTTATGTGTGGTGTGAACAAGTGTGGCCAAGAAGCATATTATCATTTGAGAGTTTGGTTGGCTTACAAGTTAGGAATTATGTGTTGTGTACTATAATTTTATTCAAGAAGCATCTAATTAAAAGACAAGTGTGGTCCACTTTATCATGTGATCAATTACATCTCTTAAATATAAATTGTATATCATGCAATCAAATTGATGAGTATATTTAATGGCGGTCATGTGAGCAAAATTTGTAGATATGTGAGCCACAATGGTTAGGGAAATGTATGACCCATAATGATCATACAAAATATTGATCATTGATCTAGACAATCCATCATGTGGTTCTCATCCTTGATTGCTATCGTCTATAAAAAAATCACTTGTATTGGAAGATCCTAACCATCCATTCAATGGTTAGTACTGAATAGGCACCCGAATTGATCATACTAGAAATGGGTTAGTGAAATAGCACCTGAATTGATAATACTAGAAATGGTCAAATTGTTATGTAGGTTTGCAGGATATTTCTTTATTGCACGGGTTCACACAACACATCTTTTGTTGCACAGATCAGATTATTGATCCAAACATTCATTATATCGTCCCACCCTTGATTGCCCATCCCTCTTTAAAATAAACTTTAGTTAGATGATTATAACCTCAAATCAATGCCTATGAAAATGAACAATTTATGTTGATAATACTAAAAATAGTCTAATCATTGATCTAGTCCATCCATCATGTAGGTCCCATCCTTGATTGCCCAACTCTTCAGAAAATTTTAAGGAAATTGATGATACATATTGATTGTGCTACAAATGTTTCAATCACTAATCTATGAAATCCATCATATGGGTCTCATCCTTAATTGCCTATCCCTCTCAAAAAAAAAAAAAAAAAAATTTATTAAAAAAAAAATGACTTAGGTTTGATGATCCTAACTTTCAGTCAATCCCTAGGAAAATGAACGGCGCATGTTGGTTATAATAAAAATGAAGTGATAATTGATCTAAATATTCATGGGGGCCCACCTTTGATTGATATATGCTATAAAAAAATCACTTTGGAAAGGTGATTCTAACCTTCCAATTAATAGCACAGAAAATGGATAGTTCATATTGACCATGATGCAAATGATGCCATTATTGCTTTAAACCTTCCATCATATGGGCTCCACACCTTTTATTGTCCATCCCTCTTAAAAACACAACTTTGGTCTAATGACCTTGTGAAATTTGGAGGATATGGAATTCATTCCATTATCTTTTTTTAAGTAAAAAAGCGGCACATTTTTCTAGCCTGATGGGTATTTAAAATTTTGAGTTTATGAACATGAAATTCTGAGGTTAGCGAGTTTTAGAATAGCGCGGAATTAGACTTCTCCCTCCAAACCACACCTTAATCCAAATAAAAAAGCATGTGTTCCATCAATGGAGGAGTTATATGATGGTTACATCACATGTGACACTAGATATGCTCTTACTGAAGTTGTATGCATGGCATCTATTAACTCAAATAAAACCAACTAGATTGTGTAGCCCACTGTCACCTAGTCACAATCCCAAGATCAAGTTAATTGAAATCCTAACCTCGAATTCATTGTTTGTGGAAATAAGACCGTTGGATATTTTGATTTTTAGATGTCCATAAGGGTTGTTTGGATCCTAAGTTAATTAGAGGGCGTTTTCGGATAGTAAGACTTAAGTTATTCATGCATTAGGAAGCTTATCTTGATTTCTACGCATTAAATTGAAGTGATTTATTATCTTGATTTCTACTTATTAAATTAAAGTGATTAAGCAATTTTAAATAAAAAAGTTATTCATGTTTGATTATAAAACAAACTTACTTATTTCAAATAAATTACTTGTCTACTGCTACAAGTGGAAAAAGCAACTTATTTGGTGGCATCCGACCTAACCTTTAAGATAAGCTACTTATGCCTCAAGCAGCTTATCTAGATTTCTACTTATCAAGCTGAATTGATTAAGTAACTTCAAGTAAAAAGGTTACTTATAATTAATCTTAAACCAGACTTGCTTATTTCAAATAAGTTACTTATCTACTGCAAGCAGAAAAAGTAACTTATTTGATGGCCCTAAATGTCCACCAATCCAACAGACAGATAATCAACTAAGCTTAAATTTTGGTAATTTATAGTACATCTAATCTGGGTACTATAATTTTGGACCGTTGAATTTGACTACGTGTACGCCAGGTGTGCAATTTCTGAGTCATTTTTAAGCACCTGCTTATCATCCATCACAATCTCAGAGTATTAAAGTTTCTCTTTACCAGTGAGCAGACTTGTCACGTGTAAAGAATATCCGACCGCTGCAAAAGATGGGCCCACAGCATGAATGATCACATGTTTTGAAAATTAGGCCGTTCTTCTCTGTGAGCTACACACCAGTACACTGATTCATACGGCCGGCTGTCAATTGATATTGACTTTGTGTCCCTTTCTTTCTAGACAATTGACACTTTGGCTGAAGAGAAATGGCTGTAAGCGAACTTCGTACTGCCGCTGCATGTGATCACTTTAAGCCGTCCCTTTGAATGCCACTGATTGATGGTCAAGATCATCCTTGCCGTTGATCTATGGACCATGGTCCATACACGTTTTCTTGTAGCATCTGGAAGGCGCCATCCATCAACGGCTGTGTGACCCTCATCTAGAGAGCTGTGCTGGTTGCATGTGATCACCGCATGCAGAAGGGGACTCGGACCGGTAATCGTGGGGTTACGATGTGTTGAAGATATGAACAGATATCCTGATGCGTTGGTTGGTAGAGGTGGGGCCATGTTTCGGTAGTAGGAACTCTTATCTGATGGAAGATGTCCCAAAGTCTTTCAGATTAGAGGATCCATCCGTCCAAAACTTTGGCCTTTGGTCTTGATCATCTCTGTTCCTTTTGGTCCACTTTTTAAAAGGGCCGGGATCTTCCAACGCGGACTCCGTTATTCAACTAAACTATTATTACAAAAGGCCTAAAACGACATGGGTAGAAATAATAAGAAAATACTTAAAGATATAATCCTCATGAAATATAATAGAGGAGCATTAGAACCGAATCCATATAATTGGCCTAATTAGTTGATATAAGGCTTAGATAACTACTACGATGAAATCTCCATTTTCATCTGGATATATTTGAGGGAAAAAAATCAAGCTTGTATGATTACCTAAATGTTTAAAACTCCTTAGATCTCATAACATTGGTAAGAAAGAAAGAAAAAATCGTTTTAGTAAATTAAATTAAATAGGTAGGACTTATTTGGTAGATGTCTAAAAACGAGTTCATCCCATTTTAATTAATCATAATTATGTTTTAGAGATCATATTTTTTTTATAAGGATTAAAAATAATCTTGATAACCAACTATTAAGATCTCCAATACATAATTAAGATAAGCTAAATAGTCTTTTATTTTTCATAAAAAGCATATTTTTCATAAAAAGCATACATGAAATGAATGCATTTTTATGTGTATGCTAAATAGTCTTTTATTTTTCATAAAAAGCATATTTTGGTCCATCTTGGCCATGAAACTGTCCGCGACCCGCTCTACATCAAAATGTCCACAAATCCAATTGCCAGATGATCAAATAATCTAATTTTTGGTTCATGATACATCTAAAGTGGGACCTATAATTTGGAAAGTTTAATTTGAATTACTTGCATGCAATATATTCAACTTTTAAATAATTTCTAAGTGTGGGTGTATCATCCATACATTCTGCCAGAGTATCAAAGATTTCCTCTGTTAAGTTCGAAATTAGTCACATGTGATGTATGTGAGGTAGTAGTTTGAGACGAGGGTCCCCACCCATTATTGTCTTTGAAACTAGATTTGATTTTGTTTCCATACAGTGGACCATTATATTCATGATGGGTGGGCCCCACCTATTCCAACACCTTTCAAGTGGGAAAGACAAAAAGGACAGTTTGTCGTTCAGAGGAAATTTTTTTGCCGAAAGCATCCAACTGCTTGCTGCGACAGAGGGCCTCTATTTTGTCCTTGTCTCGCTTCCTCACCAACCTTGTTGTGGGCCCCACACCACACGTCACAAGTTCAAAAAGGAACTCCATGATCCTCTGCATGTGAATGTGTTTTGCCTTTGGGACCTGAGTTCCTACATGTGGGGCCCACCGTTAGATAATTCAGGATTTCAATTTTTATGAGACAAGCCGTGGATGGATGATCACGCAAACAACTCCATAATGGGATAATTTTAGCCCTTCAGTCATTGATCTGCAGATGGATGGTTAAGAAACAACCCAGCACAAGGCAGGCCAAAAATTGATGATTGAGATCTTCTAATCCAGGAGATCTTGGGACGCACCACATCCACATTGGGACCACCATGCAAATGTTGATAATCAAACAATGGCCCTACTTGCAGGACCCAACTTCTTAATGAGACTAGTTATACCCTAGGGCCAAGGATGACAAAATATGATCTAGGTTCTGACCCAATGGGTCATTGGACTCAGCCTCACAGCTAGTGAGTTTGGGTCCAAATTTTAGACACATGGGGAAGGTCCGGGCCCAAAAGATTGAACCAAATTTCTAAATGGACCACGTTGGGTCCTCTAAAAATCAACCCGATTAGACCTACCCGGACTCACTTTTTAAATGGATTTAGTTTGTGCTTCGGATCCTCGTGACAAACTGAAAGATAATCTCTGGAAATCAAGTGCTGAAAACTTCACGTTTTGAATTGTAATTTAAAAATAATTTTATAGATATTTTAGTCAAAAGTGAAAAAGAAATTTTAATGCATCACCACTTTCAGCATTAAGAGAAGGGAAGGTAGCTGAAAAAATAGACCTATATATTCAATGAAAATTAATTAAAGCACTTTATAAGTTTGATTTGCCAAACCATCTGAATTAGTAAAAATGACTGAAAATATCAAATTTTAGTGATGATGGCTGAAAATAAGTTTCATCAAACTGCCTCTTAGACTATAATATGGCTAACCACCTTGAAAACATTGCTTTTTTTTTTTTTTTTTTTTTTTTTTTTTTTACGCGCACAGACTTGTGCTAGTGGAATTTCACCACCTATGGGTACTTGAACCCTTGACCGGGAGTTAAAACTCCTGAGAGTCTACCACCCGAGCAAGAGTAACTTACCACCTTGAAAACATGGTTATCAAGTGCTATTTGTGACAGCCTAAACTCCAAAAATTGTGAGCCATTGTCAATGAAGGCACCAAAAATCAGACTAACTGGAAAACCATATCCATCTTAATCTTACTTTAGTCACCCTATTTGGACAGTTGGCCATTTTATTCTTAACTATCAAAATCTATATCCATTACTAATTGAATAGTTTGGAACATTATTTGTGTAAAAACTCAATTATAATTTTTATATACAACTGAGGTGACCTAACTCATGTGATAAACAATGGGTTTGGCTATTAGACTTAAATACGAAAAAAACAAATAACTTATTTATTTCAGTCTTATTATTATTATTATTATCACTTTTCAAGTTTAAGTAATTTATTTCCTTCCATTTTATAAAGGGAATATGCTCAATGTGGCCATGAACCCTTTATTATTTTATGAGATCAGAACCATTCATCCAATGGATGGGTAGATGATCTGATGGGGACTGACCATTGCCTATGAAGATGGTAGGAAGTCAAAAGGACCACTTAAGTGTCTGATCAATGCAAATTTCAACTCCATGGTGAGGCAAACAAGATCATCCCATCCATAAAAATTCTATGAGAATCATGAGTTCCACAAAGTGCCGAGGACAAAATCTTTTGTACATGTGACACAAGCATGAGCAAACCAGGGCCATTTATCTGGATGGCCATCATGTGGATGTGCTATTACCCCAAAATAAAGGCAATCAAACTGTCATAGTTGTCTAACCAGTGGGGACCCTAATTGGACAATTAACACAATTTAAGCAAAAAACAGAGCAATAGTCAAGAGCTAACAACCAAAATATATATCAGTGGATACTACGAACTATCCACATAAGGCCCACCAGATCAACGGTCAAAAACAAAGTCGGTAATTTCATTGAGGGGCCACGTGTGCATTGATGAGGGCAGTGGACCAACCTGATCTTTTGGACCAGGGCACATGATGGTGAGAATCCTGCACATCCGTGTTGAGTCCCACAAAAGTCCAGAAAGAAAAAATAAATACAAATGATAAATGGCCGTATCCAAGGCAAGCACCATGATGGACAACCGACATCAGAGGTGGGGCCAACATGATGGACAGTCCGCATCAAAGGTGGGCTCCACATGATGGGCAGTGGATATTGAAAATGGGCCCCACATGATGGACAATAACATTGATGGTCGGCCCCACATGATGGATGGCCAACATCCAAGGTGGACCCTACATAATGGACAGTGCACATTAAAGTTCAACCCCTAATCATAGACAGCACACATCAAAGGTGGGCGCTGCATGATGAACAGCCCGCATCAAACGTTAGCCCCACATGATGGACGGTAGATTCAAGGGAGACCAAACAGACTTGAGGGATAAAAAATTACAACGTTGAAAACCAAATAAACTTTTCAATATGTTGTGTACCAAACATACTTATTTGCTAAAGAAGTATAAACCAAGAAAGCTACCTGTGACATAAGTAGTTTTTCTAGAGTAACTTACTATCCAAACACCCCCTTAGTGATGACCAGGGCTCATCCAGTACGACGTGGTACCTTCCATATCGACATTGTGATACCAAGGTTTCTTTGTTTATTTACCTAATTGGCTGGTACAAAGTACAAAAGCACCTGGTATTTCATGCATGCATTTCAGCAAACCTCGCGCCATGATCAGAACTGTTTATATGAATCCTGAGGATTAGAAGATAATTAACAATTCATACTAGGCCATAATACACGGTTGTGATCTGCAAATCTGGGAGAATCACAGGGTATCCACCATCCATGACCATGCCCATCACACAATCAGTTTGATCAACGGCCATGGGCTCCACATGCAAAAATGGCCGCGCACCAGGAAACTATACGTAGTGATGTGCAGGCTGCCCATAATTCCTAGATGCCAAAACACCCATGGAAGCACTTTCTTTCCCGTGCATTTCGTTATGGAATTAATATGCATCAGACCCTTTTATCCATTGGACTATTGAAGGACAGAAATCTGACCTAATATGGATTTTGCAGACATCTGAAAATCACTTCAACAAAACCCTCTTCAAATATTCACTGGCAAAAGTGCATCTAGGGCAGGTTTGGATGTTACTAATATGCAAACAAAATGGACATTGTGCTCGTTTCTATTTAAAGAATCAAGCTCACATTTTGGAGCAGGTCGGATTGACCTTCTCCATTCCCCCAAACAGGGTTTCCCAAACAAAGCTGTTTCACTTTTAAGCGAGCACTGTTTAATTCCCGCCCTTCCCCTAACAGCGCCTAATTTTGCACGTAGATGCAGCTTAGGCTCCCAACTTTTGCATGTTCCTGCAAAATCCTAATCTAACAAGAACATATCAATGCGAACAAACTCTCTTCAATTCATCACCTGTCTGCATCCGAGACTAAAATGTATATGCTTCTCTTTGAAGTTTTTACAGCTAGTACGATCTACCATGTCAGTCTTGAATAGCGCAGCTGGTCATGGACACCTACTCTCCCAGGTATGACCCGGGTCTCCATGGGCTTCTGACAAGAAGCCTGGATCCAAAATAATAATAATAATAATAACAACAACAACAGTGAGAACCAGAAAAATCATATCATTTGTCCAATGGGTGATGTTGCCAAAGAATAATTTTGTAGTGCTGGTTTGGATCCACGGCATCATGCTTTAAATCTGAAAGCTCAACAAACATGAGAACAAGGACTGTTTGCACGGTTCCTCCATTTCAATTAGAGGAATGTTGCTTTCAGACACCCCATCTTCAAGCACCAAACACAAACACACCATGTGCCAATGCAGGACCAGGTTGTTCATCGGGTAGTAGATGAAGAGTCATGTCCCAGAAAACAGGTCAGCCCACTCATCAGGTGAGCAACACATGCACACTGTGTAGCCTGTTGGTAATCATTCTTCTAATTGTCTACTTCTTCATACATGTGCAGCCCACATGATATGTATACGAGCAGGATTTTTGGGCAAAAGGGAACATTCACACGGTGGACCACCTGATGAATATTCCACACCCCACATCGGCACGTGCTGTCAACACGTGTTTGGCACACGAAGACGGGTGTCTGGAGATAGCATTCCTCTTCAAATTACAAGAACACAAAAAATAAAAATAAAAATAAAAAGTAAAAAATAAAAAATTCAGAATTCCATTAGTTCAAGAAATACCTCTTTCTTAGACCACGTGAGACAGAGACCACTTGCAGTCTGGAGATGATTGGAAACTTCCCACTGCTTTACTCATGCACATGAACTGTGCGGGTAGGTATATCGCTATGCCGATCAGAGTAAAAAGAGATACATCTATACACCGAGCTTGAGAACATTTTCTTCTCCATTGCAAGTCAAGACCAGCATGAAAAGAATTGCCTTGTCGTTTCAGTCACCACTAAGTAGTCCCTTCCTTCGAACTGAACATTTTTGTCCTAAAGAAGAAGATGGAGCAAGTATAGACTCCCGTTGCAGCTATTATGGACACCCCAACGTAGATGCTCACAGTTGCAGTGCAAACATACAGGTACCTGTAAGAGCAAGGACTCCATCTGCATTATTAGATCTTACTAGACTAAGAAACATTTATGCACGCGAGGTATCTAAATAACACTTCCATGCAGATTGTTCATAACAGCTTAATGTTTGAAGAAAAAGGGAGGGGGGGTAAGATTCTGAGTTCCTTGCACATATTACAGACCATGCAATTATTGATAGGTCTCCAATCTAACAGCTACATCACAAAGGTGTTGAAAAATTAAGGGGAATTATATCATCATTGAGCCGATGCTAGGCAGTGTACTCAGGTTTTTCAGTTTGTAAAGGTGGACTCTGTGGTTCAATGATCTAGACCCTTGGCATGGCATGAACCACAGTGAATGGACCATAGCTAGAAAGCTACTTGACAGGACAATTCTGACCTTTCACTTTTTGGGCTGCAAGTAGGCAACACAAAAACTGCAATAAGTAGTGCACATACACTGAAAGAAGGCCCCAGACTGATGGCTATCTTCCAATCTGGGAAATCTTTAGGCATGGTCCAGACATGGTGGGTTGCATCAGAGTAACGGCTGGATCATGGAACCGTGTGACCCACTTGTACAAGATGAAAAAACTGATTATACAGTGCATATCCTCAGCTCAACGATGATGTAATCCCCCTTTGAATAATTTGGTAAAACCAAGTATTTTGCTAAACCAAGGCATGCTGGACAGTTGATATATTATATAAACAGTAATTTAGAACAAATGCTTTTTCTTACTTTGGCGAGAACACGCTCCAAACAAACAGATGGTTCCTCATAAGCAACAATATGATGGTGAACGCAGTCAACACAACTGAGTTCAAGCCCAGGGGCAGAAGACAAGGAATCCCAACCATCATCTGGAGATGACAACCCAAATCTTCATTCCGTGACACTCGTAGATATTTCATCTCCGTCATGGGTATGTACATTGTCATGGCAAGAAGAAACAACAGAGGAGATGCGTAAGTAATCATGAATACCAAGACGCCAGCAAGTACTGTAGAACGACTAGAGATGCCCTGGTAGCCAATAACAACATCATGGTAAGCAGAGATGGCATATTACTATAATCCAAATGATAATGACAAAAACTATGAACATCTTTGGCATGGAAGTGCTGGTCATCTAAGTTTGAAGATTACTATGAATGCTCCAGCAACATCAACAGTAGCTAACGTGTTGCTGTTGCCTAGTCCAAAATGGCCTGCCATTCCCAAAAAGTACATGGCGGCAACCTGAAAAAAGAAAAATAAAATGTGTTGACCATTGGAAATGCAGCAACTAAATCTGTGGGAAACATGAGAGTACAGAAAATGAAGCAGAGGATACGCAACTAATTCTCTACTAAGTTTAATTCCGGCACATCAATGGAAAAGCATATGATCCAACACATGACTACATGGATATTGGTTACAATGCGTATGACAGATACTACCTCCGTCCAGTTTCTTTTTCTTTTCTTTTTTTCTTTTTTTTTTCTTTTTTTTTTTTTTTTTCTTTTTAAAATGAAGTAACATATTTATTAGTAAAACATCAAGAGATTGGGAACAAGTTCCTGTTACAAAGCATGGGGCTAGCAACACCATGTCCCTCTCACTCAGCAATGAAACACTGACATACCAATCAGTGTTTTAAAACCCAGACTGGACCAGACGGTCAGACCGGTCTGGACCAGAGCTACCACCAAAACAGCCAGGATCACTAGAAACCCAGGTTAACTAGGTGGGCAACTTTTTCGTAAGAAAAAAGAAAATTCCAAAAGTCAAGGGTCATACACATGCTCTCTACTAATAAACCAAAATGCCCAAACCACTATGCTAAGAGTAGATTGTTTGCTAATTTCTTATAATATAAAGACTTTATATTAAAGATATTTCCAGGCCAGAACAATTCAGCATGGGTCTGACTGGTTGGACCAAAACGCCAACAAAAACAGGTTGGGGGCCTGGTCCAAGTTTTGAAACATAGGTACCAATAGCTACACAAAACAGGCAGTAACAAATCAACATGATACACCCACTAAGAAGAGAACACGCGCGCGTGCACATAGAGAGTTTTTCTAAGTGCACACACATGTGCAATAAAGCTCATGTACACACCACACACGTGCCAGCATGGCACATCGGTGGGAGATCTAATCCATCCATCAGGTTGGTATGATCTTCTACATTTTTTTTTCTCAAAAGTAAAATCTGGTCTAATCAGCATGTGGGCCCCATTATTGGAAACCAGTAGATGGGTTCGAAAACTTCATCCAAGCCTTTCAGGTACTATATGTGTGTGTGTGTGTGTGCGCGTGTGCGCGCACGCGCGTACATGACCAGCAGATGGACATGATTCTTGGGCTAGGCAATCACATTAGTGGTGCCATGCTGATGGATGGATTGGATCTCAGGTCTATCATGCCACGCTTGCACATGTGTGGCGTGTAGTGTAGATGAGCTTTATTGCACACATGCGTGCGATTAGTAAAGCTCATATATATATATGAGAGAATGTCTCAAGTCCAACCAGTTGGACTGTGGCTATGGTCCACCTAGTGGATAACATCCAGCCTTTCATGTGCGTGAGACATCCAAACATTCCAATAAGTTGGCCCCACTATGATGATCACCTTGTACAAAAATCAGCCATATAGACTTATGAAGTGGACCAAACCTGTATTTTGCTATTTATCAATGACTAGAGTAGATAGGGCTGATTCTGTGTTCTAGGTGACCCAGCAAGGGAAACAGTTGGGAGAGGGGCAAAGCTATGTTGGCGTGCGTGCATGTGTATGTAGAATACACCTTATTGCAGAAAGTTTATCCTAGAGTAGAAGGATTTACTTTATATGGTTTGCACAGCACACCCTTCAAATCTAAGAATCAATACACATTGAACATTCTCCAGCTACTGTGGTTGTGGCTACCAACCTTTTACATTTAATAGAAGAGAAAAATACAGAAGTTATTTGCATAGTGAAAGGAATAAAGACCAGGGATGCCATAACCAACCTCAACCCACTGTTTATGATGTGATCCATCGGTCAAGAAATAAGTCATGCTAGCCAGAATTTGCAAAAGAAGCAGAAAGACGGGCATTGCATTTATTGGTTGCTGGAGAAGTAGCTGGAGTAGACACCAACATATTATATATGTCCTTCCAATCAAGTATGCAGAATCTCTTATTCCCACCAGAAGTGACTCAACTTTGATATCAATGGGAAGAGAAGTCGAAACGGGTTCGGTATTCTTGTAAGGCATCCCATTTGAAACAGGACTGATCCATGGTGATACTAACGCAGTTCCCATCACTGTCACGCCAACAGTAGCATATATGATCTGAGCTATTGAATTAGTGCTAACGACTGCATGATTCTCATATTCCATAATATGAAATAACACCAATGATGCTGATATCCATACACCTATCTGAACTACAAGAACAAAATTTCTCATTGATTTTACTAGGAAAAGAGTGAATGAGCCAAAGCTCACAACCAGGAACACTGAAGCTATCTGGAATGATTTAATGCCAAGAATACCAGCATCCTCGAGCCACTTCGAAATATCAGGAAGATGAGTCCAGTTCACACCACCTTGATGCCAACCTCTCAAAATCCTTCCACAAATAAGAACCACAATGATGGGACATACCTGAAAAAAGGTGTCATTATTTTTACTGTTTTTGCTTGATTGACATATGGTAAAGCTCTTTTCTCCTTTAGCTTCATTACATAAACTTGATGCTGGTCCTACTGGCAAGGATTGAAGTGCCATGCGTAGAAATATCAAAAACAAGGAAGATGTCAGAAAATGCCATATATATTGCTCTTCCTCTACCATAGAGCTTGCACCGAGACTAAGAACATGAATTAGAACTGCAATCAAAACAAATGCCTCATCCAAACGCCACTTGTTGGTGCAGCCATTTAAGTTGGGAAGGCATTGCGTCTGTGTCAAGTAGATTTCACTACATAGCCGAAATAGAAGACTCAGCAGCATCACACATGATATAAGCATTGTTGCAATTCCAGATGCAAGTAAGACGAGAGGCTTCTGCATGAGAATGGGAGTATCACTTTTCTACTTTCATACAATTATATACAATAACATGCTATAAAAATCTATGGAATTTATTTTCAATCAATGCCTTGGATAAGGAAGATATATATTTACATCAGTGACTCTTCGTGATAACCATTCGGTGGAAGTTGTCAAAAATTCATAATATGCGGCAATAGTGGTCCGAAGGTCATCAGTACTATTAGACCTGCATAAAGAAACTCTCGTAAGCACCAGGAAAGCACCACTATTCTTTCAGAGAGGAAGTTGCACATTGTAATATATTATCTAAAAGAGATATTACATTATGCGTAAGACTTACTGAGATTTCCAGGAGCTGTGTAGAGCCACTGCTTTTGAATATAGGCAACAAAACTTTTCTGTGATACAACCATTGCATCTACTCACTGCAAGACATTTTTCATGAGGAAAACCATCACATGCAGAGTTTCCACACAATAAGCCAGGTATTTGCGCTTGCAGTAATCTTAGTAACTGCCAGGAATTCAATTCCAATGCTCGTAGCCATTGCTCATCTGTGGTTTTCAAACAGCATAACACCATGATTTAAGATAGAAAACAACACTAAAAGATATTCAGCAAACAAGAAACATCTTCCAAGTATTCAGGAAATAAGAAACATCTTCCAAGTATGCCAAACTATTTGAAATCATGCTCAACCAAAATGCTATTATTTCCATTTTATTGATTTGACATGATTTGCTCAACAACAGAAACAATCATGCTACATTATATATTACTAAACTTCTAAACAAAATTCAACTAGAATTCTCCTAAGCTTTGTAGTGTTTCTATTGTGACATGGTGTTAGTTACTCCAAAAGCTGAAGAATTGAGCATGTTCCCAGAGTTCCTATGATTTCTGAGACTGCAAGGTAGTCAGTTCATTTGAATCACAAATGGCTAGCTTTCTATTTGGTGGGTGTTCACAGACCATTGTGGACAGTGATCTCACACCCACTTCACATGAAGATTATGGTTTCTATTGTTTTATATTAGGGCATTTTACAAAATAGTACCTAAATTAATATGGTACTTACATCCGGTACCTTTTTTAATTAAGATTTCATTAACCTACCTCATTAATGAAGTTATTGTCAAACGGGTACCTTCCGTTAGTTTTCTCTAACGTCTGTCAGTTTAAAGTATAATTTTTTCCTAAATTGACAGAAATGCCCACCAACGTGGAGTCTTTAACCTGGACGCCAATTGCATGTGGTGCACTGTGGACCCCATTATGATGTAAAAAAAAAAAATTAAGTAAAAAATGAATATTTGTGAACAATGTGGATATCATTTGAAAATGAGTAGTTCCGATAGAATCAAACTTTCAATTGATCCGGGCACTTGGAATCCAATGGATGAAGACATGGTCTCTATAGACCCCATTGAATTTTAATCCACATCGTCCATCCAATTTGCCAAATCATTTTAGGGCATGAGCCCAAAAATAAGGCAGATCCAAATTTCAAGTGGACCACACTGCAGGAAACAATGGTGATGAACGCTTAACATTAAAAGCTTCTTGTGGGCTACAAAAACTTTTGAATCAAGCTGATATTTGCTTTTTCCCTTCATCTAGGTTTTTATGTCCTTTGTATGTCCTTATCAACAGGTTGGATGGCAAATAAACATTATGGTGGGCATTACGGTGGGCCCTAGGAGTTTTTTAATGGTAAGCATTAAACCAACACTGTTTCCCATGGTATGGTCCAGCTGAGATTTGGATCTGCTTAATTTTTAGGTCCATGCCTTAAAAGGAGCTGGAAAAACGGATGGACAGCATGGATATACACTACATACATCAAGGTGGGTCCCACAGTAAGGGTTGCACCGTGTTGGGTGTTGACGAGGCCACAGCTAATCTGGAAAGCTTTACCCACAGCAAAGACGGACGCAGATTGCTTGTGCTCCCGGACTTCCTGTAGTCGGAAGTTGTGTCAAGCCCCCAAAGATTCTTGTAGTAAATCCACTCTGTTCATAAGTTTTGCAAGACAACAATAGGACGGAAATTTAAAAATCAGGCAGATCCAAAACTCAAGTGGGCCACATGACATGTAACAGTGAGGATTGGACGCCCACCATTGCAAACTTTGTGGGGGCCACAGAAGTTTTGTATCAGGATGATATTTGTGCCTACAATCTATCTGAGTGGTAATAAGCCTATGAACAGTTTGTACTTTGGATAGACTATGAACATCATGGTTGGCTCCGGCAAGGTTTCAAACGTTGACGTTTCTGTTCCCACTGTTTAATGTGGTGTGGCCCACATGAGTTTTGGATCTACCTGATCTTTAAGCTTCTATCCTAATGTGGTCTTGCAAAACTGATAGATGGAGTGGATTTGTGACGGGCATCTCTGTGGGCCCCACACCGTTTCTGACTATGGGAACTTCCCTAATCAGGAGCATAAGCAATGCACATCCAGCAAAGACACCAAAGCAGTGTCATTAACCTGGATTGTATATGATGCTCCGTGGACCCCACCATGATGTATATACTTAATCCACGCCGTCTATCCATTTCGCCAGATCATTTTAGGACATGAGCCCAAAAATGACACATCCAAATCTCAGGTGGACCACACCATAAGAAACAGTGGTGATGAATGCCCAACTAAACTTCTTATGGGCAACAAAAGTTTTGGATCAAGCTCATATTTTTTTCCCCTTCATGCAGGTCCGTGTGACCTAACCAACAGGTTGGATGGAAAATAAACATTGTGGTGGGCATTAGGGTGGGCCCTAGGAAGTCCCACCTAGGAAGTTTTTAATGGTGGTCATTCAATCACATTGTTTCCTATGGCATGGTCCACTTGAGATTTGGATTTGCCTCATTTTTGGGCTCATGCCCTAAAATGAACAGGAAAAATAGATGGACAGCGTGGATACATCATGGTGGGTACCACAAAGCCCCAACTAGCAGCCACATCCCCACTACTATGCAATTGGCATCCAGAGATTTGTTTTCCTTTTTTTAGATTTTTTATATATAATAATACATCATTAATGATATTTACATCTAGCTACCTAATTAATTCTTATTAAGCAACCTCATTAATTGGGGGCATTTTCATCATTTTAGGAAAAATCATTCTTTAAACTGACGGACTGATGTAGGACGTGGCATATACATTCCTAGCATGGCTGGACCAAAAGAAGGCCAAACGGAAGCGGAAGTAGTCTATCAAATCCGGGCCCAGTCCTACGTATGGCATGATGTAACTGGGCCCCAAGTACGTCCAGATAAGGAGAAATTTCCGTTTAAAGTGTGAACAGTAAATCGGACATAACTTTTGATCTGGATATCGTTGCGGGATGCACGACCTATCAATCTTTATTGTAACGGGCCATCCGGGGTCAATCGACCCACTTTGTAGATCGTGTCCATCCGTTTTGCGAGAAAATGCACACTTTCAGTTCAAAAACGGGATTTTTAGGGAAAAATTTTGCTATTTTTAGACATTTCGATTTCTGTCGCATTTCCTTATTGTTAGAGTTTTAGGATTCCTTTCTTTTTTAGAAATTACGTGTAATCATGCTAGGACTTCTTTAGTAAAGTTAATCTGGACTTTCTATTTTTGGCAAATTAGGCGCTAGATGAGATTTACAATTGTTGGTAACTTCTATTAGGGTTAGAATTTTACTATTTTTGGTAATTATGAATTAGGTTTTTTTTTTTTTTTCTTTATTAGTGGTGTAATCGAGAAATCATACACATTAGACATTATTCAATAAAATATCCGAGTTCTCTCTTTTTTCTTGTGGATTCAAGAAACTAGCTTTTAGATTCAAGGCCTTTACTACTTGAGGAAGACGATGATCTCTCTCTTCAATTTTTCACACTCTTCCCTGTGTCACGGACGTTGGAGAAAACTAACGGAAGGTACCCATTTGACAACAACTTGATTAATGAGGTAGCTTAATGAAAACTTAATTAAAAAAGGTACCGAGATGTAAATATCATATTAATGATGTACTATTTTGTAAAATTCCCTTTATATTATTATTTTCCTCTTTGGTCCTTAAAGGTGATGTGTTAGAATAACATTTAAGTTAACAGGATTTGGTTTATGTAATTACTTAAGGGGGTATTTTTGTACTTTCACATATATTAAGAAATCCTTAATGATAAGGGAGATACTAGGGGTGGGGCATCACCACCTCTTTAAGCCGTCTCTCTTTTTTCTTGCTTCTCCTCCTTGTCACTCAAGGAACATGATATCAAAAAGGTAAAAGATTTGTTAACTTGTTTCTTCCCCTTTCTTTCACTTTCTTTATCTTCCCTCTCTCTTTCCTTCTCTACAACATGAAACCCTAAATTGTTTGGGGGCTAATCTACACAAATCGCTTTCATTTGTTATTCAACACCATATAGTGGGTTGTGCGGTTGTGCCACGTGATTGTGTTTGAGGCCCACTTCCACATACAACCAATCATGACGATTCAAAGTGAGCCATTGTGCATCTATGGCCACATTTGAAAATCAAGTGAGGGTGCAGAGATCGTGAATAAACGTTAAGGATTTTTCATATTCATCATCAATCGGTCCATAAGTGTGTGGTGGTGATCATTGATCTATGGTCTCTTAAAGCAAGTGTTGGGTGAGTTTAAGGTCAAGTTCTTCCCTGTTTGTTTAGTCTCCTCTTCCTTAAATATGGACGTCAAGAATCATGCTAAGAGCAGTCTTTTGTCTTCATCTAAGTAAATAAATCTTCCAATTACATTGACCAAACTTAACGTTGCAAATTATTTACACCAATCAACATTGGTTGAAGTGTTTCTTACAAGAAGAAGGAAATTGAAGTATCTGACATCTCCTAATCCTAATGAAAGATCAACAAATTATGAAGATTGGGTGGCAAAAGATGTTCAAATTAGAGCTCTGTTATGAAATAACATGGAACTGTATATTAATGCAAATGTTATCTTGTTTAAAACAGACAGAAAAAAAAAAAAAAAAAAAAAAAAAAAAAAAGTTCAAAATTTTTTGAAAGAAATATATTTGGGTGGGAGATTTTAACTCATATATACAAGTTGCTTCAAAAAATCTTTGCGCTTTAACAAGGAGATAAGAGTGTGAGTAATATTTGGCATTGTGAGGTATGCAAGAAAAACTGAAGTATACTAGCCCATGTCAATTGATTATAAGACCATGTGGACGGCGAGAGAAATTTCGTGTCGCATATTTCTTTCTGGTCTTCATCTTGAGTTCGAACTTGTGTGAGCCGAGATTCTTGGAGGTAGTAAAGTTCCATCTACTACAACGGCATTTGTTGGTGTTTAATGTGCATTTAGTGTAAACACACTAAGTTCATCTACATCCTAATCAATCGACATTTATTTCTTCATTAGGGGAAATGGAGGAAGTTATGGTGGTTGTAGTCATGGTGAAGGATTTGGTGGTAAAGATTCAGGGGAAGTTAATTTTGGTGCAAGAATACTTGGAGAGGTCGTGGTAAGGATTTTAGTGGCAGCCTTGGTCGTGATCGTGGAAGTCATCAATGCTCTCATTATACGCTTCATAACCACACAATTGATGTGTTGGGATCTCATTGGTAAGACGGCTTGGGTGAATCAAGTCCGATCTTCTAATGATGGTTTTGAGGGCTTTGTAGTCCAAGCCCATCTCCGCTCATTCCGAATCAAGTACGACAAGTGATACAATCACGATATCTAAGTACGTTAAATTTCTAAAAGATCATTCCAACCATACATCCTCCTCCACTAGTAAGCATACTGTCTTGCCTCAGTTAGACAAGTCTACTCTTGCAACATTAGCTAATGATACTCAACCCGTTTGTCTATGTTAGGTATTACATATCCTACTCCATCTCTTCCATCATCATCAATGTTATATGTTTACAAATTTTCTTTGAGTTTGTTGTCAGTAGTTAAGCTAACTAGATCCTTAAATTGTTTTATTACATTCTATCCCTCCTATTGTCAATTCAAGATTTAAAGACGGGAAGGACAATTGAAGATGGACATGAAGCAAATAGTCTTCATTACCTTGACAATGGAATAATTAAAGCTGTGTTACGAACAAATGTTTCACCCCATTAGTGGCATTGCGGGCTTAGTCACCCTTCATCAAGCATCGAGTAGTTTAAAGAATCTTATTTTATGGTTGTCTTGTGTGTTTGAGTTTTTTGTTTTTGAAGGATGAAAATTTTTATTAGAAAAAGCAAAACAGCAAAGTAGAAAAGCAAAAGACAGAAAAGACAAAGCCCAAACTACAATCAGCAAACAAACAGCTGAAAACCAAAAGAAGCTACAAGTCAACTCTGTCCAATCGGACAGCAGCAAAACAGCTCCTAAAATGACCGTGTGGCTGGTCCTAGACTGATTCTGAAAATGCCATCTGTTCCTCTCTCCCCATATGATGCGCCAAATAGCTAACAGAGCGAGATGCCATTTCAAACGAGGTATAATCCCGCTACCTCCTCCATGCCATGCCCAAAGAAGATCCCGAATTGACCTCGGCATCACCCACTTCACCCCGAACTCTGCAAGAAAGTAGTCCCAAACCTCTCTAGCGAACGAGAAAATTATGAAGAGGTGATCCACAATTTCTGCGTCTCGATTGCACATACAGCACGTATTGAGTTAGAATGTAAAGCTTGCAAATTAAGTGTCATAGAGTCCCCGCCTTGTGTGGACAAAAGGAGCGATAGTCCTTTCTCTTTAGTACATTCTGATGTGTGAGGTCTAATTCATACTATTAATTTATTTAATTTTAAGTACAAGGCTCGATTGGTCGCTAAAGGACACTCTCATACCCTAAGATTCGACTATTCCAAGACATTTTCTCATGTGACAAAACTTAATTCTGTGCATATAATCATTTTGATTACTGCAAATTTGGATTGGCCTATATTGCAGCTTGAAATGAAGTATGTATCTCTTCATAGGGATCTTACTTAAAAAGTCTATATGAAGCAACTGCAAGACTTTATTGCTCAAGGGGAATTAGACAAAGTGTGCCGTCTTAAAGTATATTTACGGTCTAAAACAATCTCCAAAACTTGGTTAGACAAATTCAATAAAGTTGTGTTTGAATATGAGATAAAACTCTTTGTGAAGCGAAGTGAGGCAAACATCATTACATTGGTAGTGCATGTAGATGATATCATTGTCACTGGTAGTGATAGTATGAGTACTAACAAGTTGAAAACATTTTTATAGCAACACTTTTAAACAAAGGGCTTGTGTCATCTTCAATACTTCTTAGGTACTGAGATAGCAAGATCTAAGGTAGGGATTAATTTATCTCAATGAAAATATGTGATGGATTTATTGGCTAAGACAGTCTTTTGGGAGTCAAACCATTAGAAACTCCTATGGACCCAAATCAAAAGCTCAATGTGGATTACGGAGGATTGATTATCATCCAAGAAGATAACGTTGTCTTGTTGGAAAATTGATTTACTTAACAATCACTCGACCTGATATCACTTTTCCTTTAAGTGTAGTCAGTTAGCTTATGCAGGCTCCCCATGTTCCTCATATGGAAGTCGTGTTTTGTATACTTAGATACTTGAATGGAGCTCCTAGTCGTGATATTTTGTACAAGCGCAAATCCATCTTCATGTAGAAGGGTATTCAAATCCTCATTGGATTGGTTCTCCATTTGACAGACGATTTACTACATGCTATTGTACCTTTGTAGGAGGTAACTTGCATGGAGAAGAAGCAAAATTAGGGGCCCGTTAAGTGCAGAGGCAAGAGTACAAGGCAACAATCCATGGTAGGTGTGAGCTTATTTAGTTGAAGTAAGTGAGTTGGGGTTTATAGTTGATACTCCCATGAAGCTATATTGTGATAATCAAGTTGCTTCTCATATTGCTAATAATCCAATTATTATGAGAGAACCAAGCACATCGAAGTTGATTGTCACTTCATCAGAGAAAAAGTTATGAGTAAGGAAACTTGCACGCTATTCATCAAGTCTTAAGATTAGTTGGCAAATGAGTTCACTAAGGCTCTTAGTTGCACTCATTTGGATCGTCTCTTTGTAAAGTTGGGTATTCATGATATATACACTCCAGCTTGAGGAGGAAGGCATACGGACCATTGTGAATGGTAATCTCATAAATGGTCCACTTCACATGGTGATTTTGGTTTCTATTATTTCATATTATTATTTTCCTCTTTAGTCCTCAAAGGTGATATGATGTTAGAAAAGAGTTTAACCTAATGGGCTTTGGATTATGTAATAACTTAAGCATGGGTATTTTTGTACTTTCACATATATAATGAAAGCTCTAATGATTAGGGGGAGGCTAGGGGTGTCACCACCTCTTTGAGCCTTCTCTCTCTTTTTCTTGCTTCTCCTCATATTCTCTTTCTCCTTCTCAAACTCACTCAAGGAACAGGTGGACAAGTCCTTATAAGGAGGATCTAATATGTCGGGTTTTTTTACGTTGTTCTTGGCTTTTCACTAATTGACTGCAATCAACCTATGTAATAGATTATTAGATAGTGCTTGGCTGTAATCAACCTATATAGTAGTCTAGTATGTGTTTGTGGGAGTTTCATGCTCTCATTGCTGGTCCCCCCGCCTGAACAAGGGAGGCTTGCATCGGGTTGGCAGCCGGAATCAAACTATGACATAACTTCTAACATGAATACGAACAATAGACATTCAAAACAGCCAACCCCAATTAGTTGGTGATAAGGCTTAAATGATGATGATGATGTTCTTGGTTTTTACCAGTAATCTTTTCTTTATTTACTAACAACAACTACACCATTATTGACAGACGAGAGAAGTAAAAGAAGAAATTAGTATGACCTGTCAATGAATCCAAGACCCCTGCAATCAAAACACCGACATTATTCTTTGGAATAGGCACGCCGAAGAGAAGAGCCAATGTTGGTGCAATGTCTACCTGGATCATAAAACTAATAAGTGGTGAAAAAGACATGCACATCCTCACAATTTGGAAGTTCCAAACTTTATTTGTTAAGATGTGACATTTTGTTAGACAATTTTAGGCAAGGTGAACGCATAAATCTTAATGTCATTTTGTGACACTGTTTATAATCTTGCTCTCATATGAAATATAAAAACAAATTAAAACAAGAAAAGGATAAAGTAGTTTCATTTAAAAGAAGAAGAAGAAGAAGAAATAAAGAAACAAGAAAAGAAAGAAAATACAAAAAAAGTAATCAACAAATTGGCACTGACGGGGCCTTATTACAGATTGCCCACCTGAAGAGCATTATTACGGGTTGCCAGTGCAGAATCTGGGACCTTGAATTGCAGACCAATAAACAGAGCCAAGGAGTCAGTTTCTTCAAACGAAGATCCCCCGTGATTACCATTATCAGTCATGCCATGATCGCTGACTATCATCTATCAACAAAATTCAGAATAGAAGTAGCCTGATCAGTAAAATCAAATTCTTCAAATTACCCAATCATTTGAATTATCATCAGGCAATCTGTAGTTGCAATTCGTATATTAAGCATGACATCAATTGCACTTGATTATCCACTAGATAGGTCTATCCCAAGCAGAAAATTGGGTTCCCTGCCACTTTGAGAAATACAATTGTACGATGGAAATTTGATGTGATTGACTGAATCAAAGGACCAACACAGAGAAGATCAATGATAAGAATGAATCTATTCATTTTGAATAAAATAACTGGCATGATGATAAGAGGTGAGAGGATAAACTTGTGCATAGGAGGGGAAGAATGGTAAACCATAGACATAGGATAGGTTGACATATGACCAACAAGCATTGGATATGATCAGCAAAACTCCTAAACTGATTAGCAAGACCAAAGGGAACTCCAGCATCTAACAAATAGAGTTTGTTATTGAACCTTTCTCAAATATATCGACTGCTTTAACATGTACTGATCCCTTTCCCAGCCATACCACAGTCCGTTGAATCAAATATATCCATAAAAGCACCAAAGTAGTAATAATCAAAGCTCATCCTTGCAATGCAGCTTTGGACATTCCATTCGATAGAAGTGGGCCCTACGCTTTGGTTAGTTCTTTTAGGATTAAATGGTAAAGCCTATTTTCTAGGATCTAGAAAAAGCTTTAGGTGATTTCGATTACACGAGTTTGTCTCTATTAGCCTCTTACGTCTCTGTATCAGTTTTTCTTAGCTATTTGTTTTTAGATATGAACTCCAACAGGTAGCATTGGAAGATGTGACAATGCTACGATGATGATGATGACAATTACCCCCAGCAATCACCTATAGGAATGGCAATCTCGCACAGTAACATAGATAAAACTTAAAAAGGTATCTCATCGCTCTTAGATAGTGGTCTATAGCACATAGGGTACACGTACAGCACTGAATCAATTGAATAGATCCCAGAACTAGGGATACTGTTGGATGCTCCAGGCAGGTAATCCTCAGTCAATGGAAAATGACCCATCCAGATGACCGTTACATGTAGTGTACAAAAAGTTTATTAACTTAATCTGACAAACTATTAAGTTTTCTATGGAATGGCCAACATCAGGATGGCCCCACTATGTGAGTGAGACTTAACCCTACCAACAACATATCATGTTCAATAGACATGTCATGAAATGTAAACATGCATGAACTATCCTAGTTCTAACATACATGAACTAATCACTCAATACCCTCATGTAAATATGAGATCAAATGCAAATAAATTCAAAAAATAAACAAAATCACCTGAATGGTACAATCACAAAGAAATGACTTCAAAGAATTATCACATAGAAATGCCTTGGGGGCTGCACCAAAGTCTAAAACTACAAATCAAAATGCTCAGCCTTTTTGTTTTGTTACATCTTTATAAAATGAATATGAAGGCAGAACAAACCAGAAATGAGGCTTAAAATGAAAATTGATGCTACAAAATACAAATTATACTCCCGACAACTAACGAGCCTAGTGTCCAACACTTTCCAGATATAATAATTACAACATGCAAAGAACGAAGGCAGAACAAACCAGAAGTGTACGCTTATCAAGATTGTTTTGATGCAAGATTGTGCTCATGTGAATCTTCTTAATAACTTCATCCATCTCCTTCAATTTTGGAGCCATCAAGGTACTGAAATTGGCAGACAACTGTATCAGTTAAGCTCTAGTAAAAAATTCCAAGTAAATGAACAATAGAGAACAGTTACCTATAACGCCCACCAATATGCCCAACATGATCTAAGCCAAGATAGTGAAGAATCTAAAACAACAACTTCAATTAGAAATGCGCCCACAACATATATGATAATGCAAACCCCAAGAAGAAACTATCAAATAAAGTTTGCATACAGCCATAATGACCATTACAAGAAAACTTAGTGAGTAGACCAAATAATAACCATGAACATCATAATCGATAAAGATTATCTTCCACTTTCTGGCTGTTCAGCAAGTCACAGTAAATGGAAATGTTTTCAAGAAAGAAAATCTCAAAACGCCAAAGGTATTAGAATATTATGAGCATAAACTTTAAAATTACAAATACAAACCAAAACGAGAGAATGATTTTAATAAAAACATTTAACTTGGCCGAGATAGATGAAAGAAATAATGACCGGATACAGATCTAAGTATTTGTAAATGTTGTTAGGTTGAGTGGCTAGATTGGAACAAATACAAACTCAATAGGTCTCCAAAAGGAAACTAAGTTAAACTTATTACAGCAGATAAACCATAAGCAGAATGTTGCATGATGAAGAATCATGAAATCCTCAAGTCGGGCAGAGATTGAATTTATCTATTCCCAAAAACCACAGTCATGAACTTTTAAATGCATGAGAGGATATAATAATAAGAATGTAGCTGGCTGCAGTGCAAGCACTTGAAATATAACCTCGAAAACAATATCCACAGTATGAGCAGTTGAGAATATAAACAACACGAGAATATGTACCAGAAGATTCCAGTCAGCAGTGACAAGCTCAACTTCCAAATGCCGAGAAACATTGTGATCCACTTCTACTGTATCTTTTACCTAAAGCAAAGGAAAAAATCAGTTTCAAGTCAGCAAGTCTATAGCCAACTGCAGCAGCCACTCGGGTTGGAAAGATGATTTGCCTCCAGAAAATACAATGAATACAATATTATTAACTGGGACTCAATTTAATTAATCATGGACATGAATTCTACCACGAAAGAATTAGGCACTGTTTTGTAGACACCCAAAAAATTAGGTTCATCTCATTTTAGTTAACAGTAATTATATGTTAGAGATCTTGATCTCTAACACAGAATTACTGTTAACTAAAATGAGATAAACCCCTTTTTTTAAGTAACCTACCAAACAGGCTTATTGAAGCAAGAAAGGTTGAAGACCTAAAATATAGAGAAAATAATGTAAATTTCATAGCTGCTGAAGTGAGATTCAAGAAATATTCAAGACCTAGAACATCAAGAAACAAAACATTAGACCATATTACGGGAAACTCATTTCAGCTTGCAAATGCCCACATTTTTCACATCTGCTTCGCTCTTTTAGCTAAATATTGTAATTATTGTAGAATGAGACGTTCCATGCATGGGTTTCTCACATTGCTCCCCGGGTCCATGTCTTGATCTAGAAACTATGCTCTAGAGTCCAGACAACAGAGTTGTTAGTACTCACTATTTCACAATCAATCATTTCATGAGCTTTATCCATCCACATGACATAGTGCCATTCACAACTGTTGAAACTCAAAACACAAAACATCCAACACCAAACTATTCTAGGCAACAATAGTGCTTGCAACTCTGCAAGATACAAGTTCTACGTACTGGACAGTTCATAACACCTTGTAGTTAAAATTGTGTGAATATTTGATCAATTAAAAAACCAATCATCATTCCAAATTACCAGCCCGTAAAGTTTCACTAATGCATTGGTGGAAATTAAACAAGAATGGTGCTCACAATTTCAGAGCCTGACAAACCTGCTGAACATGCTTGGCTGCCCCAAGCCAGTTATCCAACTAAATACATGTTAATTAATGGTGGAAAGTGCATAACATGCACTAAACCTGAACCCCTAGCCTTTTTGGGAAATGGACAAAATTTGAACATGGAATGTTAAAATAGGAAAAGGGGAATAGGTCTGCCCAAGAGGCGCTTTTCTTTTTCTTTTTCTAGAACAATAACCTAAGGTATGCATTTGATACAGTAAGGAAAATGGATGGGACTTATTATCAATTTTTTAAACAAATGGGAGCTACAATCTTACTTCCCTGAATTTCAGAAATTTACAGAGGCAGTCTCCCTCTGAAACCACCATATGAGTTGAGTGAATAACCCCCAATCCAAAGAAATGTAACCCACAAAAGCAACCATGAAAAGAAACTCAGCTTTGACTGCATTTGAACCAACAACAAATCAAGCATGGGGAAGATGACCTCATTCTCATTGTCAGAGAAACGTCAACCAGACAAGCCAGGCCCAAGTTTCAAGATATATTAAGACAGGGAAGCAGAACAGCCAAACACCATTAACGATGATATCAGCACCGACATGAATTCCATTCAAAGTTCTGGTAACAACTTTGTACCACTAACAACTACTTAGGGTTCTAATTCTAAAATTGTGAATAGCTTGCATGAGAAACAGTACTCATTGCCTTTAAAATGTCACTTGAGGGACACATGGAATAATGTGTCGGCAAAATACCACAACGAGACTTTGCTTTAAGGGCCACATGAAGGTAGAATACAGTAACTCAGTCATGCTATCCTATTAATGCAGAAAACTTACATAGAAACTGCTAACACCATCTTGTCTCATAAATAATCCTGGAAACAACTTAATCCACGTCTCGTCCCCAAGCATCACCATTTTCCAACCAATCTTACAGAACTGACCTGCAGTACCAAGAATTGAAGCAAAAGAATGCACTCCTAGATGGATAAGGACCCTAACCATAGCATGTTTTATCCAAACTAACCAAGAAGATTGTCGTCTAGAAAAGCCTGCGTGTTAAAATTGAACGCCACATCCAAAAAACCTCCAATCGCCCCAGAAACCATTGCCTGCAAGTGTAAGAATACAAATAGACTTTAGTGCAAGAACCACAAACATCTGCTTCCTATGAATTCAACAATAGTATTACGAAATTATTCCTCCACCTTTAGCCGAGGCATAGTCACGGTTGGAGGGGCGGCTTTCGCATGGTACCCAACTGCCCTTCCATTCGATAATAAAGATTGAGTATATGGCATAGCTTCCATCATAGCCTTACTTGGAGGCTGATCTCCCTTTCCCAGTACAAATTCAGCTGGCAGGCCATCAACAACCTAAACTGACATAATTTATAATTGAAAAAAGAAATCAAACCTCATTCGATAATACATGATGAGTTCATGTTGCAATAATTATGAATTGGAGATCAATATCTCTAATACATAATTACTGTTAACTAAAATGAGATCAACTCAGGCGTCTACCAAACAGGGCCAAAGATTATGTTCATATAAGAAACCAACCAAATTAATCTAGGAGGTTATTGCGTGCAATTAGAAACACTTACCATCAGTATCAATCGATCAAATGAAGGAGGTATCCCAGACATCTCCTGCAATAAGGACACACCAGTAAAATGCACGTATATAAGTGGAAACATATTGACAAGAATCGAATGAAGAATTCAAGATATACACGGATACTTTCATTTACACAGCCCGCCCCTGCAGAAACTAGCTGTAAGGAGGTTCTAGAAGTGGCTCCCCTCTGGTCAAAAGTAGCTTCAGATGTGTTATTCGATGTCTCTCAGGCACGTACAAAGCTAACCAGTAGCCCTTTCAGCTGTGATATCTCTATGAAGGTGGAGATCCTCAAAAAAGATGGATTAAGGATGCCATGTGTCATGTGGGCAGACAGATAGGAATGATACTTGGAGACAGGGATGGAGATTACTTCAATTTATTGAGGCGCAGGGAAGACAGATGCAGCAGTCAGTCTCGCCGAAGTAGCACCGATCTCCGAAAGGCAGAAGAGAACTGGCAAACTAGGATCTCAATGCCCTGGCAGGTCCTCGGACCTTGGTTTGTCAGCGAATGGGCCAAAGTTGTTCGGTTCCCAAATGGGATTGTATTAGCCTGGAAATCATCCAAATGGGATCTCCAGTCTTCCTCCTTTGGTTCATTTTCGGTTTCAGTTATCTTACAAGATAAATCTTCTAGTTTTACTTGTCTTATTTCCGCGATCTATGGTCCTAATGCGGATTCCATTAGATCTGTTTTTTGGGACAAGCTGACTAGCACCAGACAGTCCTTCGCAGGTCCGTGCCGCTTCGTTGGAGATTTCAACGTAGTTAGATTCGCAGAGGAGCATTCTCAAAAGAGGAGCTACGCCAGTCATGGAGGATTTCTCTGAGTGGATTCAATCCCACGAGTTGGTTGACCTTCCTCTCTCTGGGGCAAGGTTCACCTGGTCCAACAGACGTCAACCTCCAATCCAATCCAGACTCAACAGATTCTTGCTGTCTACGGACTGGCTAGAGGCCTTTCCGTCAGCTTCCCAACTGGTTCTCCCCAGAACTACCTCGGCCCACTGTCCGATTTTGTTGATGTTGGAAGATGAAAGTTGGGGTCCTAAACCATTCAAATTCAATTCATCCTGGATCGGTCTCAATGGCTTCAGTCAATGGATTGCGGAATGGTGGCCCTCTTTTCAGGTTGAAGGATTTGCAGGTCACAAACTCCTCTGCAAACTTAGACTTCTTAAGGAGAAGCTAAAGGAGTGGAAAGTGGGCGAGTTGGGTAAGAGGAAGGCTGAAATGGCAGACTTACTCTCGAAACTTCAGCGCATCGATACGGAAGCAGAGGGTGCCTTGATGTCCTCCGAATCCCTGGTCAGGCGCATTCAGATCATCCAAAATATCTCGTCCAAGGCATTGGAAGACGAAACATCTTAGAAGCTGAAATCTAGAGCGAGATGGATTGCTGAAGGAGACAAGAATACCAAATAATTCCATAGCATCGCCAACATGCGCGCCCGTGCTAAAGTCATCTTCGGTATCACTGTGGATGGTGTCCGTATAGAGGACAGACAGGAGATAGCTGATCTCGCCATCCATCATTTTAGATCCCTCCTTTCTTCTGAAAGGTGGGACAAACCACTTCTCGACAACAGTCATTTTAATTCCCTTGATGTGGTGGAAGCAAACCTCCTGGAGGCCCAACTTTCTGAGGAAGAGGTTAAATCGGTTGTGGATTCCCTGGGCAAAGACAAATCTCCGGGCCCTGATGGTTACCCTATGGCATTCTTCCAAGCATTTTGGGATATCATCCGCTCAGACGTCATGGAATTTATGTTTGAATTCCATAATAGAGGAAGGTTATCCAAAGGGTTAGGGGCTTCCTTTATAGCCCTAATCCCTAAGGTAGCAGGAGCAAGTTCCTTCTCTGATTTCAGACCTATTAGTCTGATAGGGAGTCCATACAAGATTTTAGCTAAGGTCCTTTCTTCCCGGCTTTCTAAGGTGATGGGGAAGCTCATCTCAATCAATCAGAGTCATTTATCAGGGCAGACAAATTGTTGATTGCGCCCTCATAGCCAATGAAGTTCTTCATTCCTGTCATAAATCTAGAGATATGGTTGTCCTGTGTAAGCTGGATATTGAAAAAGCTTACGACCACGTCGAGTGGGGCTTTCTTCAATACATGATGACCCGCATGGGTTTTGGCGTAAGATGGAGAAAGTGGATCGGTGTGTGTGTTGGATCGGCCCATTTCTCAGTTCTTTTAAACGGCACTCCAACCGGATTCTTCAGCAGTTCTAGAGGGGCCTTCGTCAGAGTGACCCGCTATCCCCTCTATTATTTCTAGTGATCGGTGAGGCTCTATCCCAAATGTTGCTCAAAGGTCAGGAGGAAGGAGTCCTTAGAGGTATCAACATGTCGGGGGTGTATCCTTCTATCTCTCATATTCAGTTTGCCGATGATACCCTCATCTTCTCCGCGGCTTCTCAGGAATTCATCGATAACCTGCACACTTCTCTTCGATGTTTTGAGGCTGAGTCAGGTTTGAGGATAAATTTGGCCAAATCGAAACTCTATGGAGTCAACATTTCGGATGATGAAACTGCCAGTTATGCACAATCCCTTGGCTGTCATCCTGCTTCTCTCCCTTCTTTCTTTGTGGGGCTTCCCCTCGCTATCGGCTCTCCCCCAAAGTCGATGTGGGGCAAGATCATTGAAAAATTCGAGAAATTTCTCGCAAGGTAGAAGTGCAGATATCTCTCGTTAGGAGGTCATCTCACCCTCATCAAGGCAGCTCTATCTAACCTACCCATCTATTTCATGTCCCTCTTCAGATGCCCTTCCTCAGTGCTCCTGGCCATTGACAAGTTGAGAAGTGATTTTTTGTGGTGCCCTCCTTGGCAAGTGGATAATCAGAAGAAGATACATCTGCTCGACGGGCAGGAGGTTTACAAAAACTTCCAAGAGGGCGGAGCTAGCATCAAAAATCTGAAAATTATGAACCGTGCCCTCCTTGGCAAGTGGATCTGGAGATTGGGAACAGAAAGAGACCCTCTCTGGAACGCCATTATCAGAGGCAAATACGGGTGCTCTCCAGGCGGCTGGAGGACTAAAGACTCATCAGCATATAGGGCTTCTCCCTTATGGAAGGGGATTCTGTGATCTAAAAAGGAAATGCTCAACAGCATCAATTTCGAGCTAGGAAGTGGCCTTTCTATTCGGTTTTGGGAAGATCTGTGGCTAGGAGAATCACCGCTGAAAATCCGGTTTCTGAATATCTACCGTCTAGCTCCTCTAAAAATGTATCCGTCGCTTTCTGCTTCTCCGTTACCAACGCTAATATAGTTTGGGACGTGAAGTGCTCCAGAAACCTTCACGACTGGGAGATTGCTGAGTACGTGGACCTCCTTGAATCCATCTCCAAATCAATGCCAGATCCTTCCTCCCCTGACAAGCTCTTATGGTCCCGTGACAAAAGCAGCGTGTTTACGGTCCGATCCTTTTACTCCCAACTCCCCCTTCTTTTAATGCAGCGGTCCCCTCTGCCCCATTTATCTGGAAGTACCCCCCCCCCCCCCCCCCCCCCCCCCCCCCCCCCCCAAATTCATCTATTTTGGCTGGCTAGTTGGTAAAAACAGAATTCTAACGGTAGACAATCTGAAGAAAAAAGGCATGCAAATCGTTAACGTATGCCTGTGTTGTATGAAAGAAGAGGAATCTGTGGACCACCTTCTTGTTCACTGCCCTTTTATTTCCCTAATTTGGGTTGAGTTTCTTACGCACTTCAATATCAGTTGGTGTACTCCGCTCTTCCTGCAACATCCTGTTGGCTTGGCATGGGGTCAAGCTATGTAAAATCAGAACGCGCATTTGGAGGTTGGCAATTCTCGCAATCTGGTGGTCAGTTTGGGAGGAAAGAAACGAAAGATGTTTTAACGACAAATCGAATTCGATTCAAGCTGTGTGGTCCAGGGCAAAAAATTTGATATTTGAATGGGTGGGCAATGTAAACGGGCTAAAGGACTATGATATGTTGTTCCTAGGTTCCTAAGATTTCTGCTATCTTAGCAGATCTCGTTTGTCTTTTTGTATCTCTTTTTTATTTATATATATCCCAGTTATCCTTTAAATAAATAAATTAATTAATTAAAAAAAAAACGTTGTTCAGTTCCCAAATGAAGATTCTGTCATGAAATATCAGGGGTTTGGGGTGCAGTCATAAGAGGACCCAAGTTAGAGATACTTGCAATCAATCACATGCCCAGGTTATTGCCCTCCAGGAGACTAAATTGCAGTCGGTGGACAGGAGGTTTTTGGATTCTATCTAGGGCATCAAGGCGAAAGATTGGAGTTATTTGAACACTGATGGTAGTGCTGTAGGGATTTTGCTTGCTTGGAACTCAGCTTTCCGGTCCAAGGAAGTGGAGTTCATTGGGGTTTTAGTGTGACTGTGGTGTTGGCTAGCATTTCAGATGAGTTCTGCCGGATGTTTTCTGCGGTTTATGGTCCAAATTTGCCAGCTAGAAGGGCTGCCTTCTGGGAGGAGCCGTCGAATGTGCGCAAGAATTTTGGGGGGCCTTGGCACGTCAGTGCTGATTTCAACGTCCCCAAAATTTTCTTCTTGGGTGAGGAGGCATCGGTTGATGGATCTGCCGATGGGAGGTGGAAACTACACGTGGTCAAATAGTCAACGTAATGCTGTTTTTTTGTAGATTGAATAGATTTCTTCTCTCTTGTATGGGTCAACAAAATGTTGTTGGTGTCCATGTCTCAACGTGCCTTGCCGAGGCTTGTGTCGGACCACTACCCTGTTATGCTTAAAGTGGTAGAGGAGGATTGGGGCCCCAAACTGTTCAGGTTCAAATTATTTTGGCCTGAGGTAGAAGGGTTTTCCTTCTTGGTTAGATCTTGGTGGGCTTCTTTTCAAGTTCAAGGCTATGCTGGTTTCATTCTATGTCACAAGCTGAAGCTTCTTAAGAAGAAGATTCTGGTAAAAATAGGTGTTGGGGCAACGTCAGGCAGAAACAGATTCTATTTTAAGCAGTATTCAGGATCTTGATTTAAAAGCAGAAGGGGGCATATTGTCTGAGGAGTAGAGGTCCATGCAGGCCAAGTTAGCTGCTGAATATGCTAATCAGCTAAAGGAAGAGGAGATTAAATGGAGGTAGAGATCTCCTACCATCTAGATTAATGATGGGGACAAAAACACTAGCTTTTTCCATAAAATTGCTAGTGTGCATGCTAGAAATAACAAGGCTAATAGCATTGTGGTGGATGGTGAGAGAATTGCAGATAAAGATAGGGTTTGTTTGGAGGTGGTTAAGTTCTATCAAACCTTATTGGAGAAGGAAGAATGGAGAAGGCCTACTTTGGATAATATTCCTTTTAGTCATCTGTTGAGCAAGGACTGGTCTTCTCTCGAGTGCATTTTCTTGAAGGAAGAGGTGAATGATGCAGTGTTTTCCTTAGGTAGTGATAAAGCCCTAGGCCCCAGTGATTTTTCCATTGCCTTTTCCCAGGTCTTTTGGGACATGATTAAAGATGATTTGATGAACTTTTTGTGCGAGTTCTTTGCTAAAGGATGCCTGTGCAGAAAAGGGTGCTTCTTTTATTGCAATTATTCCAAAGATATTTGGAGTGAAATGACTTGGGGATCTTCAGCCGATTAGTCTTGTTGGCAGGCCACATAAAAGTCTTGCTAAGGTCCTTGCTTCTAGATTTCTCTAAGTCCTTAGAAACATCTTCTCTAAGCACCAAGACGCTTTTGTTGAAGGTAGGAAGACTTCGGAGAGTGACCTCACAGCTCATAAGTGCATTGATTCTTGCCATAAGGGAGGTTCGAAAAGGGTGGTGTGGAAGTTGGACGTCGAGAACCTATGACCATGTGAATTGGACCTTCTGGGCTTATATGCTCGACAGGATTAGGTGTGGGGTTATTTGGAGACAGTGGATAATGGAATGCGTTGGCTCTGCTAGATTCTCCATTTTGGTGAATGGTTCCCCCAAAGGTTATTTTAAAAGCTCAAGAGGCATTTGACAAGGTGACCCGCTCTCCCCACTCCTCTTTGTTGTCATAGTTGATGCCTAACGAAGAATGCTTCCAAAGGTCAGGATGTAGGTTTGTTCAAAGGCTTCCAAGTGGTCTTCACCGATTTCCCATATTCAATACATGGATGATACGCTTCTTTTCTGTGAGGCAGATCAAGCAAAACTCGATAAGCTATACATGATTCTCCGATTGCAGGGCAAAAGGTAAATCTAGCTAAATGTGAGATGCTTGGTGTCCATCTCTATCGTGGTGAAATTGAGCGCCTTGCTGAGTCCTTTGGGTGCAAGGCGGGATCATTCCTTTCATCTTATTTGGGCCTCCCCCTTTGCATCAGAAAGCTGGCCGATCATCTTTGGTACAAAGTGGTGGAAAGATTTGAGCAGAAATTGGCATAGTTGAGAAGGACAGAATTTGTCACTTGGAGGCCAGATCACTCTCATCAAAGTAGCTTTAACTAACTTGCCCCTTTACTTCGTGTCATTCTTTAGATGTCCGAAAGTGGTCTTTTTTCACCTAGAGAAGTTCAGCTGGGATTTTCTGTGGGGTGACTCGTCGAAGAAGAAAAAGTTCCACTTGTTGGAGTGGGATGAAGTTTGAAGCCTTATGATGAAGGTAGTGCTAACATCCGTAATTTGTGCATGATGAATGATGCTCTTTTGCACAAATGGTGGTGACGGTTTGGTGCGGGAAGGGGAGCTCTTTGGAGAGAGATTATTGTTTGCAAATACGGTTGTATGGCAGGAGGATGGTGGACAAAAGAGTCCAATTACAGGACATCGGCAGTTTGGAAGGGTATTTCTAGCATGAGACCTAAGTTTATGGAAGGTACGGCTTTCTCTATGAGGAATGGAGAGATGCTTCACTTCTAGGAAGACGTGTGTTGGGACGACTTGCCTCTTCAAGCTAGATTCCCAGGCATTGCCCATCTTGCTCCGGATCAGCGTGTCATGATTAATTGTTGTATTGAGTTCCGTTGCAATTCAGTGGTGTGGTCTCTGCCTTGCTGCCGTTTTCTCCAGGACAACTAAGTGGAAGAATATGCTGCTCTTTTGGAGTACTTGCAGCTCTGTCAGCCTTCAGTAGATGAAAGCGATAGTATGATCTGGTCTAAGGACAAGTCAAGTGGCTTTTCAGTTATCTCTTTCTAGTTTATACTCCACGCTTCGGAAAGGAGGTTTGAAGATCGGGAAGACATCTCACATGTGGCATATGTGTCCCTCCCAAGATCGGAGATTTTGGCTGGCTTGTGGGTAGAAATAGAGTGCTGATGATTGACGATCTCCAAAAGCGGTCTATGGTCATCCCGAATATTTATCTCTTATGCGTGTTCGACGAAGAATCAGTTAATCATCTTTTTATTCACTTCATCTTTGCTAGTCGCATGTAGGCTTCCTTCCTCGTCGGATTCAATGTGGCGTGGCCAATGCCTGTTGATATTGGTGATCTTTTTGTGGAATGGCATAGGGCTGCTCTTCGCAAAAAGGTTCAGGCAGTGTGGAGGCTTTGTCTCCTGGCAGGCTTATGGGGGATTTGGGGTGAGGGAAATGGTAGATGCTTTCACAATGTTTGCCTAAGTGTCGAGGGGGTTATCTCTCAGTTTGGGACAAAGTTGTTGAGTGGGGGGGCATAAGGGCCTGAGGGAGGTACCTCAACGCTTTTTCAATGAACATTTCAGTTTATACATATACATATATATAGGGAAATGGTTCTATGAGGTCGAGCTGTGTGGGCCCCACCGGGATATGTGTCGAACATCTACCTCATCAGTCAGATGCAACATTCCATGGTGGGCCATGGGCTTGAAAATCAAGTCAATCCATGACTTGGGTGGGCCACAACACATACAACAGTTGAGAGGGGTTACCCTCCCATTAAAACATTCATAATCATTTATTGGGCCCGCCGAGATGTGGTTCACAAATCCAGCCCATCCATTGTGTGTCCCACTTGGACGAGGGGTCAGACCAACTTTCAGCCGCATCCAATACTCAGGTGGGCCCCACCAAGTACCTTTATATGTTTTAGGCATGTCTTCACATGGTTTTAGATGGTATGGCCCACCTAAGTTCCTTGTATGGCTGATTTTTGGGATATCCTATAACCAAAAGGGGACCCATCAAATGCACGGTATTGATGTTTGACACATCACGGTGGGGCCCACACAGCTCGACCTCATGGGAAGTTCCCATGAAGTCGACCTCATAGTACCACACACACATACGCACCAGTGCTTACCAGAACTTATGAGAACTTTTTCAGAACTCATCTCCCTGATACAAGCCCAAAATCTGAACCGTCCACGTGATGCAGCACCCCATGAAACCCCTGAAGCCCAACTTTTACCCTTATCCAAAACTTTAGTGGGCCATGGCAGAAGAGAGAGACAAATCAAGGGAGGAAACTATTTTCTTTTGCCATGGCCCACCAAAGTTTTAGATCAGGGTGAAAGTCCGATCCAGGGAGTTTCATGGGGTACTGCATCACATGGACGGTTCAGATTTTGGGCTCGTATCATGGGAGATGAGTTCTAAAAAAGTTCTCACGAGAACTGGTGCGCAGGTGAGCATTCCTCTCTGCAGTGTGTCCGGCCTGAGTTGTTGATAGGGATGATAATTAGGATGTACGGTCACCATGAGGGGCAGACGGACGCACGGTTAGAATCCCACATATACATCACAGGTGGGGCCCACAAAGCGCTAACGTATGGTGATGCATGTGATCGTTCCACTATATATGAGCTATAGTGAAAATGGCGATATGAAAAGGGGGTTGGAATCTGACCTTATACAGAGAGCGTAGCTGATCGGGTGGTAGCGCTGTTTTGTTGCCATCTTCGATAGTAGAATCGCATGTCGGCATTTGGTAGCTCTCGGGTCCACTGAAAATGCGAAGGGAATGACAGAAATGGAGGGTGGATTTTCAGAGACATGCAATCGGATCGGATCTGAAAATATGAGAATTACCTTACACCGGAGAGAGTGGGCTTTACGGGGAAAAACCCTAGGGCGAAAAGGTAGAGCCCGAGGACCTGCAACAAGACCGCCGCGATGGTCCATGTAGCCAATCTGGCGCAGGTTAGCGAAGACATACAAGCAACAGAGAGAGAGGGAGAGCGAGAGAGATGATCGGTTTAAGAGTTATTTTTGCATATCAGTCCTCTACTGCCTGACCTTTGCAGATACTCCCCTCTGCTTTTGAGATTTTCAGATTCCCTACCTATTGTACACCGAAAATGCAAATGCCTCCAGCTTTCCATTTTGGAGTCCAGGGGTGGGCATCGGTCCGAGTCGGACCGGATTGGGTCCAACCCGGACCGATCCAAAATGATGCTAGTCTGACCTGAACCCGATCTGGTATCGAGTCCGGGTCGCCTGACTTGGACCAATCCGAAAACTCACTGTACAGATCCGATCCGAGTCCAACTCGGTCAAGAAAACTGAGTCAGATAAGATCGAACATGATTCGGACTGGTAAAAAATTAAAAGATATTTAAAACCTCTTAAAAAATAGTAAAAAATAGTTTTTTAAAAAAAATTACTAAATATATCCGGATCGGATCGGATCGGTCCGAATCAAATCCAATCGGATCAGATGCCGGATCGGATCGAGTCATGTCCAACCCGAACCCGATCCGAAAAGTATTCAGATTTGGATGGAACTACCCGATCCGCACCGATCCAGCCCATCGGATTGGTTCGAATCAGGCCGGATCGGGTCAGATCGGACCCAATTTGCTCAGCTCTATTTTGGACAATGAAATGACCAAAATACCCTCTAAGTAGAGTTGTACACGAGTCGAGTTAGCTCGGTTAGCTCACTCAACTCGACTTAGAGAAGCTCGAATCGCCTCAATTCTAAATTGGATTCGAACTGAGTCGAGTTAGTTTTTGGAGCTCGAAAAAATTTGAGCCGAGTTCAAGCTTGCTTGAGCTCAACTCGACTCAAATCAAAACTCAACTCAGTTAGCTCGTTGACTTGGTTAGTTTGATATTGATATTGCTGGTTGAGTGTTTGGTAAAATGACTCAACGAAGTGTTGTTTCGGGTGCATACATTCTCTACGGAATTGGCTAGTGGTGAGAAAGGAATGGATACGAAATAAATTACTACCAAAAAAAATAATAAATTTACATTATAAGATTGGCCTCATATATTGATTTTGATGCTGCTCGCAAAGTGTTCAATGTGTTGGCGTGAGTTGTCAATTAAGAGATTGTAGGAAAAAAATCAAATCAAATATATTCTAGTCCTGAAATCTGTATAGCGTAATCTGTATAGCTAAGAATGGCATAGCAAATCTCTCTATAAATGTATACAATACCTTTGCAAATTATATATGAGAAATACACTGAAAAGCAATTGTGACATAGTATTAGAGTCAGTCACGATCTGGCCCCTGTTCACGCCCATCCATTACTAGCATCTAAACCTCCTTCCGCCCACCACCCTCTCCTATGGCATCCAACGTAACACCAACCCAGACGGATGAATCTCCCACTGACCAGATTCTTTCTAAATTATTCACCTCCAAGATGGTCGAAGCTCTGTCCAAAGCTCAGGCCCCAACCGTGACCTCTAAACCCGTGGCTCTACCGATTGGCATCAAGTTGGATGGTTCCAAATATGGCTTATGGTCCTAAGTTGTCAAGATGTACATCTCTGGCAAAGACAAGTTAGGCTACATCAATGGCGAACTGACCCCGCCATCTCCTACCGATTCATCCTTCCGCAAATGGCGCACCGACAATGCTATTGTCAAAGGATGGCTAATCAACTCCATGGATCCAAATTTAATCGGAAATTTTATTCATTTTCCCACGGCTAAACAGGTGTGGGACTCTACTGCCACCACCTATTTTGATGGTGGTGATACATCCCAGGTTTATGATCTTCGGCGTCGTGTCTCACGTCTCCGCCAAGCAGGTGGATCCCTGGAAAAATACTATACTGACTTGCAAGGTCTTTGGCGTGAGATTGATTTTCGACGTCCAAATCCAATGGAGTGCCCTGCTGACATTCAAAGGTATAATAATCTCCTCTAAGAAGATCAGGTTTATGTCTTCTTGGATGGCCTTGACGACAAGTTGGACAACATCCGCAGTGATGTGTTGCAGCTACACCCATTTCTCACCGTGGAGCAAGCTTATGCTCATGTCCGTAGAGAGGCCTTTCACTAGGTGGTGATGAATGCAGGTGATCATGAACATCCAGGAGCTGTGCTTGCTTCGAGAGGCCTCAAGCTTGGGTTCTCTGGATCGACTCCCCAGCATCATGGAAAATCTGTCTCTAAAGGCCGATCCTCATCTGACAATCTCAAATGCTCTCATTGTGGCAATATGAAGCACACACGTGACAACTGTTTCCAGTTGCATGGATACCCTGATTGGTGGCACGAACTCCAAGCTAAGAAAAAACTTGATACTGCTGGTACGGCTGAAGGCACGGGCAAGGCTGCTGTAGCGGCAGCCGAACCTTATCTCTCTCTAATCCCACCCACCGTCTCCCCCAACAGGAGTTCTCCCTTGTGGATCAAGGTAATCTCTGTCACACCTTGCTTAGTCATCGCCAACATGTCGACCGTGGTGATTGGCTTCTCGACTCTGGAGCCATGGACCATATGACTTTTGATCTAGCAGATCTCTCTCACCACTCATCTCCACAGCGCACTAACATTGCAAATGCCAATGTGGTGATCTCACCGGTCACAGGGGCCGGATCTGTGACCCTATCACCCTCTCTTCATTTATCTCATACTTTATAATAAATGTGCTTGACCCGGATCTGTTATTGTCTGTTAGCCAACTTACTACAGAGCTACATTGTGTGGTGTTAATGTTTTCCGATTTTTGTCTTATTCAGAATATTCTCACCAAGGAGATAATTGGGCGTGGTACTAAGAAGGGGGGATTACACTACATGGAAGATTTTAGTTCGGGTCGAGCACATCACGTATCTTCTTCGCCTGGCTCCAAGACTCGACAGATTTGGTTGTGGCATCGTCGTTTGGGACACCCCTCATTCGGGTATCTGCGGCATTTGTTTCCTGATTTATTTTCCAATGTTGAGACATCTGAATTTACCTGTGATACTTGTATTTTAGCCAATAGTCATAGGGCTACTTATCCGTTAAGCATGAATAAAAGTAATACCCCTTTTGCTTTAATCCATTCGGATGCATGGGGACCATCTCCCTTATCTATTGTCTCTGGTATACGCTGGTTTGTGATATTTGTTGATGACTGTACCCACATGACCTGGCTATACTTGTTGAAATATAAGGATGAAGTTTTCCAGATCTTTCAGTCTTTTCATGATATGATTAAGACCCAGTTTTCCGCTCAAATCCGGATTCTCCGTTCTGACAATGGTGGCGAATATATTAATCACCACTTTCATGCCTATTTCCGGCATCATGGCCTTATCCATGAGACCTCATGTACTCAGACCCCACAACAGAATGGGGTCGCTGAGCGAAAAAATCGCCATATTCTTGAGACTGTCAGGGCTCTCCTCCTTGGCGCATCTGTCCCCACACGACATTGGCCCGATGTTGTTACTACTGCTGTCCATTTGATCAACCGCCTTCCCTCAAAAATCTTAAATTTTCAAATTACAGTCCCTGACAGCCTCGGTCCCTCTACCTACAGCCCTAATGCTCCCTCCTCGCATATTTGGATGTATGGCCTATGTACACCTTCTTAAGAACCAACGCACCAAACTTGACCCATGTGCTCTTCGGTGCCTCTTCTTGGGCTATGTTGCGCATCAAAAAGGCTACCACTGCTATGACCCTACTAATCAGCGTACCTATGTGACTATGGATGTCACTTTTCTAGAATCTACATCATTCTACCCTTCCTCGAACTCCACTTCAGGGAGAGAAGAAGAGTTGAAGTGGCTAACCTTTGACTGGCTTGAAGATCGGAATGACACATCAATAATTGGTGAGGAATCAACGGATACATCTTCAGGGCCAGACATATCCTCTGAATATAGAGGACCTCCGGAAACTGAGCCTACACCATCAGGAGAAACACCAAAATCCCCCCGTCTCTTAGTACCTGCAGGTCCATCTCCTGAGAATACTCCTGAGGTAAGTAATATTGGAACACCCTCATTTATAAATAACACAGATACTTCCGCTGGGTATAACTTACCTTTCAGACATAACCGGGGCAAGCCACCAAATAGATATTCTCCAGACATTGAGGAAAGAAAGGTGAGATATCCAATTGACAACTATGTTTCCACCGAAAAGTTACCTGAGCCTCTCAAGACATTCTCACATGAGCTTTCCGCATGTCATATTCCCACTACAGTTCAGGAAGCATTAATGGATCCCAAGTGGACCAAAGCAATGGAAGAAGAAATGGGGGCACTATTAAAAAATCAAACATAGACCTTGGTTCCACTACCCCAAGGGAAGAAGACAGTCGAGTGCAGGTGGGTCTTCTCTGTTAAACACAAGGCAGATGGATCTATAGAACGATACAAGGCGAGAGTTGCAAAGGAGGATGCTAGAGCAAAGCATACACGACATATGGTAGATTATCAAGAAACCTTTTCACCGTAGCTAAACTAAATACAGTCAGGGTTCTGTTATCTCTCGTCGCCAACCTGGATTGATCATTGCATCAGCTTGATGTAAAGAATGCATTTCTTCATGGTGACCATGAAGAGGAAGTCTACATGGATACTCCTCCAGGCTACACAACATCCTCAAAAACTGAAGTTGTGTGCAAATTGCAGCGTGCACTGTATGGACTGAAACAATCACCTCGAGCCTGGTTTGGGCGGTTCAGTCAAGCAATGAAGACGTATGGCCTCTGTCAAAGTAATTCGGATCATACATTATTTCTGAAGCACCAACAGGGCAAGGTAACAACTTTAATCATATATGTCGATGATATGATCATCACAAGGGATGATACAGAGGAAATCGCTAAGCTTTAGAAACAATTGGCAACCGAATTTGAGATGAAAATTTTGGGAGGACTTAAATATTTTCTGGAAATAGAGGTGGCTAGATTAAAGCAAGGTATATTTCTTTCCCAACAAAAATATATATTGGATTTACTATGCGATGTTGGAATGTTGGATTGTAAGCCAGCAAACACTCTAATTGTTCAGAATCACAAGCTTGGAGAATATCTAAGCCAAATGCCAACAGACAAAGGAAGATACCAGAGGTTAGTTGGGAAACTTATTTACCTCTCACATACCCGCCCTGATATTGCTTATGCAGTAAGTATTGTAAGTCAATTTATGCACCAACCTAGTAAGGATCATATGAAAGCAGTGGTCCGGATTTTGCGATACTTAAAATCCTCCCTGGGAAAAGGGTTTATGTTTTCAAAAAATAACCATCTCAGAGTTAATGGTTATACAGACACAGATTGGGCGGGGAACACTACAGACAGAAGATCCACCTTCGGCTATTTAATGCTTGTTGGGGGGAATCTTGTTACATGGAGGAGTAAGAAGCAAAAGGTGGTGGCATTATCAAGTGCGGAAGCAGAGTTCCGTGGAATGGCTAAAGGACTCTGTGAACTTCTATGGCTCAGAAGACTTCTAACGGAAATTAGATTTGCTCCTACGTCCGAGATGAACCTTTTTTGCGATAACAAGGCAGCTATCGCAATTGCTCACAATCCTATCCAGCATGATCGCACTAAACACGTGGAGATTGACAGACATTTTATTAAAGAAAATCTCGAAGCTAAAATAATTCGGTTTTCATTCGTGAAATCTGAAGATCAACTGGCAGATATTCTTACAAAGACCGTATCAAGCAAAGAGTTTTACGCTAGACAAGTTGCGCATTAAAGATTTGGATGCTTCCACTTGAGGGGGAGTGTTGGCGTGAGTTGTCAATTAAGAGATTGTAGGAAAAAATCAAATCAAATATATTCTAGTCCTGAAAATCTGTGTAGCGTAATCTGTATAGCTAAAAATAGCGTAACAAATCTCTCTATAAATGTATACAATACCTTTGTAAATTATGTATGAGAAATACACCGAAAAGCAATTGTGACACGATGAAATACCTATGAAGTGATGTTAATGTTTTGCATTACGTGAGAATTTGAATATGCACTCTATATGTTTGAGAAAATGTTAGAACAAGCCTGAGTTGTTGATCAAACCAAGCCAAGCTGGCTAGTTAGGCTCGAGGACCAAGCCGAGCCAAGTTCGAGGTGGGGTTAGCTACTGGCCGAGCCGAGCTGTGCCAAGCTCGACTCGGTTCGAGTCTTTCACAATTCTACCTCTAAGTTATAAAATGACTACAATGCCCTTAAACACTCTCTCTACATAGGCACGAATCTGTGTTCCATTGTAAGAAGATCTAATGTTTTATAACTTATATGGCTATGATTTAAAAGCTACTACGGATTTAAAAAAAAAAAAAAAAAATTGTATAAAAGATTAAAATAGGAGATGAGTTATTCAAGAAATCTATAATGGAAGTATTAAATTTTTTATTTTTGCAAGTAAATAGGTATTGAAATTTGGCATAAATTGGGTTGTTTTCAGCTATTTCCCTAGGGAATAAAAAGAATGAGATTGTCTAAAACAAGTTAGAAATGGAAGTCTTGGAGGGATATATTGGAGATAAGCATCGACTGTGTTTCTGCATTATCTCTATTTCTATCTTTACACACATTATTTCATTTCCTTCTTTATTCTTATCAATCTCATTATATTAGGATTTGGTTTTATGACTGTATTCTATAAATACTATTTTATAATATGAAGAGTTATTTCAATGGGTGCGGATTATGTGTAGCCGGCCTTATCCAAGGACCAAGACGGTGAGGCCCTTACCATGGAGCCCACCTTAATGTCTGCATTCTATACCCGGGCCATCCATCTATTTTACGATATCATTTTAAGGCATGAGCGCAAAAATGAAATTGATCCAAATCTTAGGTAAACCATAACATAGAAAAGACCGGTGAATGACCATTAAAAACTTCTTGTGGGCTATAAAAGTTTTGGACCAAAGTGATATTGTTTTTACCCTTCATCCAAGTTTGTTTGACCTTATCTGCGGATTGGATGGCAAGTAAACATATAGAAACATTACAATAGGCCTAGGAAGTTTTTAATGATGGGATGTAGAATACATACATCAAGGTGGGCCCAATGATAAGGGTCGCACCATCTTGGGTGATACCAAAGCTGCACCTAATCCACTACCAAGAAAACATACAAAAGGAAACGTGCTTTCTCAAAGGCATGGGTGAGAAAATAAAAGGACAATTTTAAAGAAAATTTGGTTATATGATAAATTGAATTTCCTTTCATATGATTTTGGTGTTTAGAAATAATGGAAAGATATTTTCTCAAGAAACTTTGTTTCTTTTTCCATCATATGACTTAGCTGGGAGCTTTTAAATGGAGATAAATGGGAATTGAAATTGGCAGCAAATGAATTGGAGTAAATGACTTACTCAATTGTATTTGGACAAGAGTAAATGAAATGCATTGAAATTCAAACTATTTTGCTTGGATGGGAATAAATGGAGGAATTGGAATGCATTGAAAATTTTTAATATATTCATAGGAATGAATATGTGTGATATTTGACAAATTGATTGTAATTAGCCCATTGAAATATATACTTTAGCTAAAAATTAGGAAATTTTGAGCCTTGGGTGGGCCACAAATGTAACGATCACAAACAAATGACTTGCCAACGTTTTTAACCATCCATTTGGATGGCCAACCTTTGGACCATTCGGATCATTCTATTAGTGTGATTTTACTGATGCAGTCGATAACTAGCTTGTCTCGAAGTATCATTAGTGTGCCACTTGCATAGCAAACATGTTTGTAGCAACATCTTTATATACTCGTGCAAAGGGAGCCCAAAAAGGCATTTACCTCTATTACTCTCAAATCTCTCCTCTAAGGTAGGATTTCATTTGCAACCCCATTTACTCCCAATTCATTTCTCATTTGAAAGCTTGTAAATGGAGGCAAATGAGAAATAGATTTGGAGGTAAATGAATTGAGAGTAAATAGCTTACTCAATTGTGTTTGGATGAGAGTAAATGAAATACATTTGAAATCAAAATATTCTGTTTTCATAAAAGTAAATGAAATGAATTAGAATGTATTGAATTTTTTCAATATATTCATAAGAATATATGTGATTATCTCAAAACAGCTTTAACGCCCAAATCAGTGTACATATGTGATATTTAGTAAAATGATTATAATAAGCCCATTAGAATATATACTTTAGACAAAAATGAGGAATTTTCAAGCCTGGGGTGGGCCACAAACGTAAGAATCACAAACAAGCAACTTGCCAACATTTTTTTAACCATCCAATGATCAACCTTTGGATGGTTTGGATCATTTTATTGGTGTGATTTTAGTGATGTAGCCAATAATTGAATTATTTGGAGTATTATCATTGTGCCACGTGTTTCATGGACTTGTGCTTAGTGACACCTTTGTTTACTCGTGTGACTCTCAATGGGAGCTCAAAAAAGCCATTTCACTCTATTTACTTCTAAATCCACTCAGAAAATAATTTCATTTATAGGCCATTTACTCTCATTTCATTTCATTTGCATACATTTACTCCCATCCAAACACACAAAATGCCATTTACCTCCATTTACTGATCCTAATTCTCCTCATTTACCTCCATTTAATCCCATCCAAACAGCTTCTCATTTGCCTCCATTTACTCCCATCCAAATGCAACTAAAAAAAGAAGCATCTACCTCCATTAACCTCAATCCAAACAACTCATAAATGAAAGGTAAATTAAATAGAATTCAATCTTTACATGGTATCAACCTAATCAACCATTCTTTTCCCTATTTTCACATTTTCCTTCCTTATTCTCAACAGTAACTTTTCTCATTTTTCTTTCTTCCCAATTTGATGGTGTCCTCTAATTTTGTAATAACCTGAAAAATTTTAAGCATGAGTAAGTGCACTAGTGCTCCCTCACGTGTAGATTTTAGTATAAATTCTTGATTTGGAGAAGACACTCGTAGATGCTCACGCATATACATACCCTTACCCACAGATACACCCCATGATAAGCTTCAAACCTTATATATTTTAGTAAATTTTTTTATTCATTAAATCCACTGTTGAAAGAGCTACTTATCACCAAATTAAAATATACAACCATCCACTTCACTTTTGGACCACCCGATCATAAAAAAATCAACCTCAGAGTCATTACATCTGATCATCCATGATTCTAAACCTTTTACCATGATCCTAATACATCGATGAACGTTCTACACCTTTAAAGTCCAATTCCAACGACTATAAACTCTTCATTGGTCTGTTTAAATTTTCTATAGCTTACATATACATATCATACACTATCCCTCGAAAAACCTATTTCTGAGAACCCAAGTATGACGAAAATCAAACAAATGCCTATTAAACATAATTTAATTATACATTATCAATTTTGGAGTCTAACTCATAGGATTTACCGTCCATCGAAATTTTTATCAAATGCACAAATAAACTCTCTATCTCTTATAGATTAGTTGTTTTATTGATATATCTATTATAATATATGTGATTAGACCGGCTATTAGCTTGGAAGCCGTAGTCTTAATTTGACTTAGTTTAATTGATAAATTTGTTTATGTTAGTCAATTGTGTTTTGACATAAGTTCCCCCCCCCCCCCCCCCCCCCCCCCCCCCCCCCCCTCTTCTAAGATATAGGCATTCATTCTATAGCTCTATCAAGCTTCTGTGTGCCATAGTAAATTATTCCATGCAATTTCATTCATGTCCTGCTACAGATGAAGAAAATGAACATATGTTTCATTTGCCTTACTTGAGCATAGTTGGCAGTTTGATATACATCATGGTCTGTACAAGACCGGATATATTCACATGCAGTGGATGTTGTGAGTAGATACATGTCAAACCCCAACAAGTAACATTAGGAGGTAATGAAATGACTACTTTGTTATATATGAGGTACGAAGGACTACGTATTGACATTAAAAAATTGAAGGATAAACTTGTAGGCTATGTGAATTTTGATTATGTAAGGAATGTGGACAATAGAAAATTAATTTTCAGTTACTCATTTGTATTAGTAAATGGAGTGATCAGTTGGATGTCGAAACTTCAATCTGTGATTTTACTTTCCACAACCAAAGCTGAGTATATGGCGGTAACAGAGACATTCAAAGGTGGTCTTTAGTTGAAAGGAACGATGAATGAGTATGAGATTCAACATGAAGTCATGCCTGTGCATTGTGATAGGGAGAGTTCTATCAAATTGGCAAAGAACTCGATATACTATCCCATAATAAACATATTAATCTTCGTCATTATTTTATCCGACATGTGCTTGGGGAAGGCGGTGTTACTCTTAAGAATATCCACACTAGCGTGAATTTGGCCAACATGCTTACGAATGTGGTTCTTATAGAGACGTTTACGTTTTGCTCGACATCTCTAGGCTTACCAAAGGTTTGATGAAAACGGAATGTGCACAAGAAGTACTATGAAGCTATGATAGAGACGATTAGAGATGGAGGAAGCAACTGAGAGCAGTAAAGCATGAGGATTAAAGCCACAGTGGTGATTGTTGAAATTAGGTGCCTTTAATATATGCTGAATAAGAATTTTCGATAGGATCAACACCCTGATCGATTCAATTGAAAATTTCCATTTTTTCTCCAATTGCTCACTGGACTGTTTTGGTCATGTTCAATTTGTTGAAGAGGCTCTCGATTTGATTGAGAAAATTCAAAAATACAAGTTTGCTCTCTAGACAAATTTGGGCACTTTCGATTCGATCGAAAGTATGGTCTATTCGATCGACAACCCTCAATTGGAGTCGATTCCATCAAAGGTCCTATCGATAGTTTGTGCAGTTTTGCGTAATGACACAATTTTGTTTCTAATTCTGGATCTGGATTATATATGAGTGTAATATGGATTAGGGTATTCTAAGGTAATTGGAAACTCGTTCTAGAGAAAGATAGGGTTTGGAGAAAGGAGATCTAAGGTTTTCAATTCTAGAGTTCGAATGTAAGTTGACTCCATCTCTTGTAATTTTGTTTTCATAGTAGATTGCTTCTCTTTGTGCTGATGTTTTTTCTGCAAGGATTTTTCTACATAATTTCATTTTCATAGTGGATTTTTCTACAAAGATCTTGCTAATAGTGTTGTGCATTCCTCCTTTGCACACGACATCTATGTCGATCTACATGAGCATTTTATACAGAGCAATGCTCCTTACCTTTTATCAATTGTAGAAATCAATTACTACTCTCCGACAGGACACTATGTTCATTTCTTCATATTTTACTAGGCTGAAATCATTTTAGAATGAGCTTATGTCGCTTACTTCCCTTCCGTCTTGTTCTTGTAAAGCTTCCATGATAACAAGTAGAAAAGTGAGTCCTCCAATTTTCTAATGGGACTCCATGACTCGTTCAATGCAGTGCTTAGCCAAATTTTGTTCATGCAACCTCTACCTTCCATCAACCGCAATGCACTTGTCCTGTGAGAAGAGAAACTGTGGGAACTTCACATAGCTCCTTCATTTGACGTTGTTGCCATTATTGCACCATGCCAACCTTCCCACTTGGGACCTACTGCTCATGCCAAGTGTGATTTTGCCTTGCCACTTAGACTAATTCTTCTTCTTTATCTTCGGGATGTCCTAACCTCTTTTGCACCATTACAAATACATAAGCCACACCCTGTGGCTATTGCTACAAGGGGTTTGGCTACTCAAAAAAGGATTGTAAACCACAAGCAAATCAAGTCCAACATGACAAAGAATCATCTATTGTGCTAGGTAGTGCTCCTCAATTCAGGGTAGACCAATACTGACAATTGTCGTCTCTCCTCAATGTAGGTAGTTCACAACTAATGACTAACCTTGCAGGTAAATCCGATAGTTAGATAATCGATACCGGTGCCACAGATCACATTTTTCATTCTCCACAATGTGTACATTCTCTTTCCACTAAACCAAACTTCAAATGATAATTTCTCCCAATCCGGAATAAATTTCTTCAATCCGGACACACCTGGGGCCAGTTACGTCACACCCTATGTAGGACTGGGCCTGAATTGGATGGACTACTGCTTCCATTTGACTTCTTTTGGTCCACTTGGGCCAAAAATGTGTATGCGGCCCACTCTACATAAAAAATGGAAGCGAAGACTTCTATGATTGAAAATCTTGCAAAATGTGGGAAAATCTTTTTGAAGGACAAGAGAGTCTTGAGATATCAGAGATTTGGAATGAAATGTCATTTTTAGCAAATGTAATGAATAAAGTGCAAGAATTTTCTAAAAAATAAGATTTTTTTTGTTTGAACATTACACGTGAGGAATATAGATTCCAGATGCATCTTTCTTCAAGTGCCAAAATGGTTGTGTGGGAGACAGAGAAACAAGGTGATTGTGAGTTCAAGTGGAGGCATTAATATTGCCATTTCAAACGTTAGAGGGACAACATCGATTGTCCAATTTCTGAACCTTCCTGGAACATAAGCTCTGTGGAGCCCACCGTGATGTCGGACTCTTTGTTATATCCTCTCCCTAGATTCGTTTTGCTCAGAAAATGAAAAATATCCAATGGTCCTATTTCAACAAACAGATGTCCACAGATAAGGAGGTTAAGACCATATAACCAGTCCCAGTCTAATTTTGGGCCAGTGGGATCCACGATTTTCTCAGTTTAATTTGAGTTGATTACCTATGGTACCCTTACTTGGACTAACTAGGTCTAGCTCATTCTGGAAGGGCCAGACCCAGATCTGATTAGGTTTGGATACCTAGTGGGACTCTAGAGATGGGTTTCTACTAGTTTCATTGATGCCACATTTTTCTCTACTGTCTTCAGTAACAGTGTTGCTAATGTTGTGTTTTAATACTATGCTAAACGTGTCCTGGTTTCCCATACCAACGCCTTTCATTACAATCTTTCTTTTGCAATCCATTGTAACAAGAACGGTGGTGATCTTCCTTCCCCCACTCTCCAAGCTTCATGCTAGCGGGATTACCATGCCATGGTCTGTAGTAATTGTTGCGGCAGTGGCATCTATATACCCGAAACTTCCGTTGCAATTCCTAATTACAACAACTCTCTCAGATTTCTAAAACCTGTGAAACCTAATCAGAGTAGGGAGCAGTGGTTTCTCTTTGGATTGGGTTTGATGTCTACAAAAAGAAGGTAACATATCTTCAAAACCTGTGAAACCTAATCAGAGTAGGGAGCAGTGGTTTCTCTTTGGATTGGGTTTGATGTCTACAAAAAGAAGGTAACATATCTTCAAAAAAGCTATTTTGAAGGATTAGACGAGAGAATTGGAGAGAGATGAGCCTTATATTCTTTGTTCTCTTATTTTAACAAAGATGTTGCTCTCTCTATTATTTTCTTTGCTTGCATTGAAACTAGTATTTAAAGTATCGGTATTGCCACAAATTTTGTTGGCCAGAGATACGAAAACAATATCAATATCACCAATAATTAGGGCTGTACATGAACCGAGTTAGCTCGCATTCGACTCGGTTCCAAGTCGAGGTGATTTTTTTAGCTCGAAAAAATTTCGAGTGTGGCTGATGGCAAGGAAGGTATGTATATAAAATAAATACCCTTTTTTTTTCCTTGATTTTTATGTTGCTTACAAGGTTTTTGATGAAATACCAGTAAAAGTTTTAAATACAGTGAGATTTTGAATGTGGTGTCCATGTGTTTGTGAAAATGCTGCGCAGGCGAACTCGACTGGATCTTGGCTCAAACTCAGTCCGAATTGGTCCAGTCTACTAACTGAACTGAGCCGAGCCGAGCTGGCCAGTCAGGTTCGAGGTCCGAGCCGAGCCAAGCCGAGTTGAGTTCGAGCTGGGGTCAGCAAGTGGCCGAGCCTAGTCCAGCTGTGCCAAGCTCGACTCGGTTCAACTCGTGCACACCTCTACTGATAATGTACACCTCTACCGATAATATCCGGTAAATTGAACACTGCATACAATCACATGCCTCTAAAAAATTAAAATAGAATTTTTTTTTTTTTATAAACAGATTTATGGTGATATCGATATGTTGGCAATATTATCAAAATATACACTTGTGACACAAGGGACACCTAAAATTTACACAGAAATATTGGTGAAACTTAGCAATACGTGGCTAAATTCCTAATACTATCTCCATATGACCCATCTACAATGCACCACCAACTATCATTGCACAGAGAGCGAGAGAGACGTTGTCACTGGCAAAAAAATGCTGGTTCGAATGCATGACTCAACCGTAAAAATCCTGGGACAAAAATTCGGCTGATAGCCTAACTGCCCAATTAACCGTCAAAATGAAAACATGTCAACATCCCAATGCTACTCACAGATGTTGATGGATCAGAGGTTAAAATTATCCAACCAAATCTGATTTTAGGATCGTGACCTTTCCATAGTGATGGTTTAGCTTCATTAAGACGTGTGCCGTGCATACAATTTCCAGACTACAAGCTTATGAACCATTGCAGAATCAGAGCATCAAACATAAATTTCAAACAAAAAGGATTGATCCAAAGGGTTCAACAGTTTCCTTGAGCTGGGTTATTATAAGATGCACGAGTACATATGGTTTTTCATTTTATATTCTATTGCTGCGATCACCCAAAATACACCCTTCTTCCCTCTCAAGAGCCAACATCTTCCTTTGCATTTTAGCTGGAGAATGGTAACCTGCAATAAACAAATGAAATGAAATTTAAACGATGGAGAAAATCATTTTACCCTTTACCCTGACGTGAATACATGTAACACTACTGATTTTCCCATTTACCATGAAGTGAATACATGTACCACTACATAAGTTGAATGGATGCACCACTACATCAGAAGGGTGTGTTATTTTATTTTTATTTGGTAGAATTCCAGTCAGGCCGTTAAATCTGACCCAAATAAATGATCCTACAGTCCTACCTTTCTTTAGTTTTATCTTACGTAATTCTACTAATCATTTTTTTCTGAATCCACAAGAAATAATAAGTAAAATTTTGAATAATTTTGTTGAATAATGTGTAATGTGTATAATTTCTCCATTACACCGATAATAAAGAAAAAATACTACTCAAATTCAAAATTACCCAAAATAGTCAAACTCATCTAAAGCTTAATTTGCCAAAAATAGAAATTCTAGATAAACTTCACTGGAGAAGGCCCAGCATGATTACAAGTAATATTTATAAAAGATGTCAATCTAAAACCCTAAAATAAGGAAATATAACAAACATCAAAATTACTAAAAATAGTTAATTTCTCCTAAAATCTCATTTTTGAACCGGAAGCATGTGTTTTCTCATGAAACGGATGAATGTAATCTATTAAGTGGGTCGGTTGACCCCGGATGGCCTGTTACAGTAAAAATTGATAGGTCGTGCATCCTGTAACAATATCAAGATCAAAAGTTATGATCGATTTATAGTTCACGCTTCAAATGACAATTTCTCCTTATACAGAATGAATTTCTTCGAACCGGACCTACTTGGGGCTTAGTTACGTCATGCACTACACAGGAGACCTGAATCTAATAGATTACTTCCACCTTGGTTTGGCCTTCTTTTGGTTCAGCCATGCAAGGAATGTATTTGGGGCACGTCCTACATCAGTCCCCTCCACTTGGAAAAAACTCGTCCTCGAGTTATCCAACGCACTCGGCTCATGATACTCATACAGGGTCTGCCACAATGAAAGTCCATGAGATCTCCATGCCTTTGGAAAGATCTATAACATAAGGGTTTTCATTGATTTTCCAAAGGATGAGAACATGATTGATATTCTTATTCATTAGCTTGTTATACATAACCAATAGGTACTCTCCTTACGCATGTGAACTAGTATGTTATCACCCTCTTCAAACACCTTCTTTCGCCGATATTTATCAACCTCTTCCTTACACTAGTCATTAGAATCCTCTAATTTTTATTAAACCTCAGCATGCACCGTCATGATCCAATCTATCATATTTTCCACAGCAACACTCATACCTGTTAACTTGGGCAAAGGGACTAGGTTGAGTATATGTTTGGGAACACGCCCATACACAACCTTCAATGGGGACTTATTAGGGTATCGATTATGCATATTGTTAAAGGTGAACTCTGACTGACCAAAGGCAATATCCCACATGGAGGGCAATTCGTTTGGAAGTTCATCAGGCACAATCCCTTTGCACTCCTGTAATACTGGATGTCTTTGATTGTCTTTGGCGAGTCCATGTTGAGAAAAGCTTGGATCTTCTCGGGATTTGCCTCGATCCCTCGCTGGCTAACTAGAAAACTGAGAAACTTGCCCGAGCATATGCCAAATGCGCATTTATTCAGGTTCAGTCTCATCTAGTACTCCCGAAGGACGAAAAACAACTCCTCAAGGTCGGCAATATGATTTGTCGCTTTGATGCGCTTAACGAGCATATCGTCGATGTATACTTCCATCGTTCGCCCTAATTGGCGGGCAAATATTTTATTGACCAACCTTTGGTAGGTCGCTCCTGCATTCTTTAACCCAAATGGCATCACTCGGTAACAATAAAGACCTTTGTCGGTGACAAAGGTGGTTTTTGATTTATCAGATGGGTGCATTACAATTTGGCTGTAACCTGAATAAGCATCCATAAAACTAAGTAACTTGTGCCCTGCAGTATTGTCGACTAACTGGTCGATCCTAGGAAGAGGAAAACTGTCCTTTGGGCAAGCTTTATTTAGGTCAGTGGTAATAATAAAGACCTTTGTCGGTGACAAAGGTAGTTTTTGATTTATCAGATGGGTGCATTACAATTTGATTGTAACCTGAATAAACATTCATAAAACTAAGTAACTCGTGCCCCGCAATACTGTCAACTAACTGGTCGATCCTAGGAAGAGAAAAACTGTCCTTCGGGCAGGCTTTATCTAGGTCGGTATAGTCTACACAGACCCGCCACTTCCCATTGACCTTTTTGACTAGCATAACGTTGGCTACCCACTCGGGATAGTACACTCCCTCGACAAACTTGGCCTTGAGGAGCTTACTGACATCTTCCTCGATCATGGCATACCTCTCGGGGCCGAGGGCGCGCTGCTTCTGTTGGACCGGTTTGTAAATCAGGTCGATGTTAAGGCAATAAGTGATGACTGAAGGGTTGATGCTCGACATGTCTTCGTGAGACCACACAAAGATATCGACATATCGCCGCAGCAGTGCTATCATCTTGTCCTTCAACGGCGGTGTCAAGGACGAGCCAATTTGAACGGTTTTGGAGACGTCAGACTCATCCAGTGGTACCTGGACGAGGTCTTCTACTGGTTGGCCCCGTTCGAGAGATTCGTCGCGAAGGTCCAAAGACTCGATCGTCGCTACCTCAAATGGAGCGTTCAGAGCTATAGCATAATATCATCAAGCGTCGTGCTAATCCCCTTTAACGATTCCTACTCCCAACTCAGTCGGGAACTTCATGGAGAGATCGAAACAATGGCTCGGAGAAGACATAACGAGGGTAGGCCGATGATAGTGTTGTAGACTGAAGATTAGTCGACTATGAGAAAGTTGACCATGACCGTCACTTGGTTCGGTGCATCCCTGGTAGTGAGGGGGAGTTAGATGGTTCCCTCGGGGAGGACCTGTCCACCTGAGAACCCGATCAAGGGAGTTTGTACTGGTCGTAACATGGACCGTTCGATACTCTTGTCAAATGCCTGAGTGAACAGTACATCGACGGATGATCCGGTGTCCACTAGGACCCTGAATACCTTATGATTCGCGATGGTGCTAGAGATGACTAGGGCGTCATCATGCGGGTGATAGATGCCCCATGCGTCTTCCTCTGTGAATGTCACACTGTACTTCTCCAATTTTCTTTCTTTTGAAGGTCGGGCCAAGACCATGACCTCGGACTCGGGCCAACTAATGCTCCTTGCATGAGTTTTGTGAGCGTTGTTTGAGTCACCACCGCCTTTGTGACCACCGACAATGGTTCGGATTTCTTCAATCGGTCGGTTGTCACAAGGGCGCTCTTCCGCAGTTACAGTTCTATCAGTCCTTGAGTCTACGTGCTCACTGAGATGACTTGAGTCTACGTGCTCACTGAGATGACCTTCACGGATAAGCCTTTCGATCTCCTACTTCAGATTGTGGCAGTCACTCGTATTGTGTCCATGATCTCGATGAAAATGACAATACTTGTTCCTGCTTCGCAGCTTGTTCGGCCAGTTAACGAAGTGTTCACCCTTTATTTCCATCAGGACTTGCTCCTAAGGTTTATTGAGCGGAATGTACGTCGTGAACTTGTTGTCGGGTCGTTTGTCCGACCTGCGTTCGTCCCAATGTCGATCGTCTTTCTGTTTCTTGCTGAAATTGGCCGAGTCGGTCTCTTTCTTCGTCGATCATTTTGCCGAGGCATTTCTGTTTTGGGCTGCCTCTCGCAGAATCCTGGATTCCTCGACGTCGGCATATTTTTGCAACCGATTCATGAATTTGACCAACGTAGACAGGGAGTTCTTGTCCAAGGAGAAGATAAAGGGCTCATCTCTTAGCCCTTGCATGATGGCAACCGTTTCGGCCGAATGTTACCAAACCTGTAGGGCTTCAAGATTGAAGCGTCTGATGTAGTCCTTGAGGAGTTCCCCTTCTTTCTGAACTATATTGTTTAGATGCGTTGACGCTTTAAGCTTCTTCTTTCCCCCGATGAAGTTCATGACGAACGCCTCACTGAGTTCGGTGAATGAACTAATGGACCTCGGCTTTAATTGTTTGAACTAGAGCCAGGTAGCGTCAGACAGGGTACGCGAAAAGGCTCGGCACATAACCACGTCCGAGGCATTATGCAACTCCATATAGGTTCGAAAGGACTCAACATGTTCAGTTGGGTCGGCCTTCCCGGTGTAGAGCGCGATCTGTGGCAGGCAGAACCTGTCTGGTAGTCGAGTCCGCATTATGTTAGCTGTGAATAGGGATTCTATTTCCTCCCTTCTAGAAGAGTTGGCTGAATGATTCTGCTTCATATCTGCAATTTGTTTCTGCAGGTTTTGGATTTCAATCTTTCACACGGCTCTTCGCTATACACAGTTCCTTCGACCGGGGGTCGGTTGCGCCTCCTCCAATATATTTCATGTCGAAGGTCGGAAGCGGGCAAAGGAACGGTTCCCGAAACATGAGTCGGAGCTAGCACAACCAGATCCCAATGTTGGATCGGTTGAGACTGCTCGTGGGGCAGAAGGCTGTGGGTTGGTGAACTGGCGGACGTGACTCGACTGTCCTTCCCTCTGGTTGGGCTTCTGCACTTACTTGGACTGTATTTGCTCCAGCATCTGCCTCATGTAATCCAGGTCAGACCTGATATCTCTTTCCCAAGCATCACGCCGATCATTTCCCCGGTTCCACTGAGTACGCCTAGAATTGGAGGTTGCTTCGCGGGCTGGAGAGCCCTGACAAGTCTCCTGTCGCAAGGGCTGGTCCGCGAGTCGTGGGGCATCGCTGGCAGGGTCGTGATCAAGGTCACCACAAGAGGGGTTTGAACTTTCTTTTTCCCTCTCGCCATGGCAGGTTCTGTAGTGTTCTTGGTAGAGCGAAAATGACTTAAAAAGTCGGATTCCCACAAACGGCGTCAAACTATTGATGCAGTTTCTGGCTCAATCCCTCTGCTACTCGAACGCCTGCACAGGAAGAGAACAAAGGAGACCTTGGCTAGTATAGGGGACCCTCCAATGCCAAAGTCAGGCCTGGACTCTGGGTCTAATAATCTGATAAGGGGTTAGGGGTGATAATGTGTAATAATCTGATAAGGGGTTAGGGGTGAGAATGTGTGTACCTTTCACCTTTCGGCGACTCTATTTATAGAGGGGACGTAATCCAATGGCTTCGGGATCTTCCCTGAAGGGAATTGATCATTATCTTAGACGATCCTGAGATCTTCAATCCCTAGATTCGAGCCGACTTCCTAGTTGGGCTTTAGGGCGAGATACGATGACGAGCATCCAAATGAGAACCAAGTGACGGAGCTCGGCTGGCCATCAACCGACCTCGGAGCATTCGTATTCTCAGATGGCTTATGCTGGCCGAGTCTCTTGGTATATGGGCCCATGTCAACGTTGGTAAATGGTTGACCCTTGATCAGCTATCAGATAGGGTACGGTCGATCCATAATCAACCTATAACTGGCTAACGACCGTCCTATTGGCTGACCTAGAAGATAGGTCGGACTGAGGTTGGGCCAAGGCATGGTCGGTTTATGCCTGATTGATACCCGACCTATGAAATGGGTCGGTATGGAGTGGCCTCTGTGGGGCCCTTTGAGGGTCCCAAAGGTGCATCGACCTCCTTGAAGGTCTTGCCTCATGGCTCTGGACATGTAGGCCTCGATCAGGCTCGGCACCTAGGGGGGGCCGGGCCATGTCTCTCCTTTCGGCGATCTGGACATGTGGGCCTCGATCAGGCTTGACGCCTAGTGAGTCCGGACCATGTCAGTAGAATTGGTCCATTCCATAAGCCAACTTATCAACTCATCATATTTTTCCTCCAACAGAACATAACTTGTGTCTAACTGGTTGGACTTGAGATACTCTCCCTAGATAAAGTATATAACTACTTCCAAACATTTATTACTAATCTAAATACTATTAACTAATGTTTTAAATATCAAGTTACGTCAAGCCAACTAAAGACTCGTCCAAGAATCCGAGTCAACCTGACCCGACTAAACATAGAGTTGAGTCCGGGTTTCTAATTTTTTAATTATGGTCCACATTCAACCGGGAGAAGTCCAACAAGACAGAATGGTCAGGTCACTATGGTTTAGCGACCCACTACATGGACAGTGCAGATCATGATCTAAGGCTCTGCGAAGATACCTGGTGTCCTTCGGCTTTCTAGTCATGTGAGCATGCCATTTAGGACCCATTTGGATACCGCCAAAACAAGTTACTTTTTCTACTTACATTAGTAGATAAGTAACTCATTTGAGATAAGTTAGTTTGGTTTCAGATCAATTATAATTAACTTTTTTACTTAAAGTTAATTAATCACTTCAGGTTAATAAGTAAAAACCTAGATACGTTACTTGGGGCATAAGCAGCTTATCATCTTAAGTAACTTAAGATCCAAAAGGCCCCTTGGCATAATTTTCTGAAGTGAACAGCTTATCATCTTAAGTAACTTAAGATCCAAAAGGCCCCTTGGCATAATTTTCTGAAGTGAACATATCTACTCACCCCAACTTAAGAGATGTATCAGAGCTCTCGTAATCTTGAGGAGCGCCAGAGTTGCATGCATTTGTGACTGAATCCGACGACTGGCCATCTTCGTTCACAACAATCTCTGATTCTATAATCTGTCTGTCACCTTTAGAGTCACCTTTAGACATTTCTATAATCTGCAAGAGAGAAGAAAAGATAAGACAAAAGTTTAAAAGAAAAAGAGAAACTAACAAAAGACCCCTTGAAAAAACTACTGTGACAATTCCGGAAAAGTCCTTTTGTAACAGAAAAATCAATAACTCAGTCCTTACAAATGTCATAAACCCTGAGTTAATCGAATCCCTAGACGGATAACCACTATCATTTGCGCCATGATGCATCACCCACCACACCCATCATACTGATGGCGTAGACGTAGAGCAACATATACAATCCAAATTGTGGGCCTTGTCATGCATAGAGTAGAGCCGGTGTTTCACATTGATCAAATAATATTAATCATCAACTGCACCGTCAGGCTTGCTCGCTCAGTCCTGAATGATTTGGATAGTCCACTAGTCCACAGCACTAACTCTCAATATACAAATGCCGTGGCCAAACCCACGCAATTGCATGGGCTAACGGTCACCTAGAGCAGTTGGATTACGTAAGTGGGGGCCCTATCAATGTCGATGATGAAATGGATTCTGTGGTCCTGGCAACTTAATCTCCAACAAAACCCTGTTTTGCCCTATTTGCTCTACATTTGAACTGAGTTGGAAATGTTATTTTTGGTAAATCATCTTATGGTTAGTTACTTGGGTAGTGGATAGAATTTTAGTTTTGATTAAGTGAAGGTTGAGAGAGTTTATTGTAATATGATTTAAAGTTGATTTTGAGAAATTGAGAGATTTGGGAGACGACCTTGTTCTAGCCCTTGTCTTCTTGGGTGCAACATGCGATGTGGACCACAAACTAGGGGTAAAAAAGCCAATTTTACATCCACACGTCGATCATCCAAAGAACACGTCGTCTGATTTTTTGAGCAAGATCTTTCACCATGTAGGTACATGATGACCAGAGTCTGACCCACCCATGTCACGTCTAATGCATAGTTAAAGACTCGGTAGCTCAGATCGACTCATTCAGTCCTGAGTCGGAGGTGAACCAAATAGGCGGCTCATGCTGTCAAAATGAATCCAAGTCATCAAACCATGGCTGGGTGCTTGTGTTTGGGATATCATTTCCCCAATATGGAAAATAACGCATTTCTAACAGTCTGCACAAGGGCACTACTTGTAAACAAAAATCAATATGAGGGGCTATTTGGCCCCATGGTTATTTTAAAAAGGGGCTCTGGCCATTTTCCCAAAAGAAATTTTTTTAAAAGGGCACTATTTCCAGTGAAAGCGTAAGCAAAAGCAAATGGCACTTACTCGTTGTCTAAGTCGCATGTTCTCTTCCATCAACTTAACTCCCTGAAAATGTTAGATATATAAGATGTAAGAACACTTGAAGCCGCCTTTTATATAGAAAGTTCTCGGTTTTTTAAATCTCCAGAATGGAAAGATCCCAACAATCAAATGTGCTGAGCAAATGGACAGGAAATAAAATAGAGCAGTGTCCATTTACAAATAAAAATGAGGGCCAAAGATTCGATTTGTAGGATCTTTTAATCTTGGGGAGTCTTCCGTGCATGGCCCAGCTGCATGGGAAATGACAATGCCAACACCTGAACCATAGGACCCCACTAGTAGAAATTAAAAACTCTTGAGATATGCTGAAAATTCGCAAAGCCCATGCAAGGTATAATGAGCAAATGATCACTTACAGGCGCTTGTTAAGCTTCAACCCTTATTTCAGAACTTTTCTTTCGCCAACCAAAATCACTGTAAAGATAGGTTGTAGGTTGACTAGAAGCAGATTGTAAGTGATCAGCCCTCAAGTACAAACCATAGCTCAAAACCACAAAAACCTGACTAAGCTCAATGTCTGGCCGGGTCTGGTCAAGTTGAAGAACCAGAAATAAAGAAGAAAAAAGGAATTGTAAAGAGATCTACACAAGTGGTGTTGGAAGCCACCAACATAAACGCAAGACAGGAATTTTTCTCCTTGCAAAGATTAATAATCTTATTAATTCACAAACTACCATTTACGCAGTCTCCCACACCTTCACAAAGGACCTTACATCAAAGAAAGGGATAACATTAAAAAATCTAACCCCAAATCTCCACCAATGAGCATTTATTTCAAATAACACCTAATAGGTGCCAGTTGAAAAACCTATACAAAAGGGATTGGCTACTGCTGAGTCTTGGCGCAATCAAAATCCCGTGGTCATGCTGTAGTAGACTCGTAAGCCTCATAAAGGAGTTTACAACATAGAAAAGTATAATTAAAAAAAAAAAAAAACACTCTCCACCAATGAGAGTATGACTTCAGATACCAAACAATAGGTGCCAGCAGAAGATTAAAAAGAAAAAAAAAAAAAAAAAAACATTCAAAAGGTATTGGGATAGGTTCGAAAACTCGCATGGTCATGTTCTATGTACACAGCCCACATGGAAGAAACGTGAAGAAAAAAAAAAAAAAAAATTCCTGTTTCGCCATTCGACACTACAACAGATTAGGTCCTCAGGTAAATCATAGGTCCTCAAGCCTTTTTAAATGTCAATCATAGAAACGTATAATTGAAAAGAAAGAATATCTTTCTCCACCAATGAGAGTATGACTTTAGATACCAAACAATAGGTGGCAGCTGAAGAACAAAAAAAAAAACCATTCAAAAGGGATTGGGATAGGTTTGAAAACTCTCATGGTCATGTTCTATGTAAACCCCACATGGAAAAAACATGAAAAAAATCCTGTTTGGCCATTCGACACCATAACAGATCAGGTCCTCAGGTAAATCATAGGTCCCTTTCAAATGTCATGTCGTCAGCATTTATGGCAACGGAAAATTTTAGAAAAAATAATAATCAGAAAGACTCATCTGAGTTGTGCTTGACTCGTTGGGTTATAGTTTTTTGAGTTCTTAAATAATAATTTTTAAAGAATAAAATAAAGAACTACAAACTTACGATTGCTGACCTTTATTTGCAGACCACTGATCTCTTTCATGATTTGTTCACCCTGTGAAACCCATTTAATATTTCACCTTTCAGTTAGAGAATAAATCCCAATAACATGTTTACATTTTAAAAAGAATCCATCAGCATCAACGGGCACGAACCTTCCGTTCCATCACGCGACTTAGTCCTGTTTCAAGGGTTTTCTCCAGTTTCTGCAACTCTTCCAGTGTCAATCCTTGAATGTCTTCTCCCCTCATCTGCCTGCAAAAGATGGTGAAATCCTTCAATATTCCAATGTATGTCAACACCTCATCTGACAAATACCACTCAGTATGTCAGCAGGAACAAAGCTCAAATACCTGATTAGATGGCTCTTTTCTGCAACTTGTTTGCTCAACCTGTTATAGTTACTATTTTCTAGCTAAAAACAAAAACATAGAGGAAAGAAAATAATAATAAGATGATATTGCTAACCATTCAGAAGCCAAAAACATCTGGAAAAATGTTACAACTAACATAAGCTACACTACTAGGTGCAATTCCAGCCACTCCTTAAAATGGGCGTGACTCGACCATCGTACATGGCGTACATGTGTCAAACAAGACCGATCGAATAATGGGCCCTAATATCGGTGGAGATGATTCCGAATATCTCACTTATTCAGTGCAACCAATTTATGGCCATCAAATGGACAGTGAAAAGAAAATGGTCAGCAGTACAAATTCAATGGCTTATTTCAGACGGTTAAAGACCATCTGACTCGATTCATCATGATTTTGGGACCGTTCCATCCTCAATGGGAAACAAGATTTGGACGGTCTTGACTGAATTAAGGTTACCAGGCTTATGGTGGATTACTCACCACCTACTAAAGAGTACCTTTTACATTTACCTTTATCTAGACTTAGGATCCAGCTCGTCACCCCCTTCAGGGCCAGTGATATGAAATGGCCCGATTATTTGAACCATTCAAGGTGTTCCAAAACAAAACAGTAACGGTAGTTGTAACGACCACCACCGTTATTGTTATGATACGGACCACAATGGCCGTTACGTCTCCCGTATCAGCTGTTACAGCCCTCTTTTATTTTTTTGAAAAAAACTGTTATAGGATTGTTAAGGCCTGTTTTTTCTGTAGCGGCAGTTACGCAACTAATTTTGAATACCTTGGAACCAATATAGATATGGCATCCCATAATCACGTTTCAGTAATGATATTAATAGAATTTTTAGAGTAAAATGTGAGCCATCGAAAATTTTCCTTTCATTGTTATAAATTAATGTACAGATAGTGATGGTCAAATTCACTCATTCAGCTTAAGTTGTGGAGTGTTAGCCCATATGGGATGGATTCCACAAATGGATGGTTCATATCATAAGACCACCTCATAATGTGGGTCTCTGTGGGTTGGTGACACACAGGATCCTGAGCAACCGCAGAGGTGAAACAAACTCATCAAGTAGTAGTGAGAAACAAGGATGTATAAAGACTAGGAAAGAGAAGTCCGAACAGCTTACTTGCAACTCAAGAGATGGTTGCTGATCCAGTTTCTGAAGGTTTTTGGAATGCATGGTATGCCTTTCGATTATCTCCTTCATACTTCAAAAGTTAAAAACTACTAACTGTTACTTTAAATAGAAAAGATCCTACGTATCCATTAAACGTCAGTAAGCATACACAAGTAAAATCAGTAGAGTATGGTACATGAAATGGGAAGGATCTCAAGGGATTAGTCCACCCAACTTATATTGAATAAAGGAGATATAAGATGTGTCACCTGCGTCCTTGCATAATATACATGGGTTTTCAGTTCTGATTAAAAAAAAATCAAAGAAGATTGTCTGATTGAAAATAGAAGTGGCAACAAACAATAGACGACTTGGGGACTCGCTCATCCAACTAGAAGAGAAAGGATCCAAAGATCTCACGATGAAAGGAAAATACAATGGGGGGGGGGGTGGGGAGTTCAGCTTGAAGGTACCTCGTCTTGCACTCATGTCTCCTGAACCATAAATCCTGGATTTTAATAATTTCATATGAACCAATTGAAAAAGGTTTGTTCAAATCTTTAAGGTTTAATGGAGATTGATTTGGACTGCCGTGATATGGATAAAAATTGGTAATGTTGAAAGCAGGACCAATCCCCATTCCTTCGAGTAGTTCAAGCCGATATGCATTTGACCCAATCTTCTTAAGGATATGGCATGAACGAACATTTTTGTTCTTCACAACCTTTCTTTTAACTCATGACTAAAACAAACATGAACCGCTTCTATATACCAGCATTAGCACATTTTAGGTTAGCTCAAACGTATTCTTAAACCTCTTTAATATTGCTAACAAGTTCTTTGGCTTCCATGCTACTCTTTCCCAAGTTATGAATGGGTAACTGATTTAAGATACAGTTCAGGTTTTTACCATAAACCACTTCAAAATATAATCTTTTGAGTGGTACTTAGAGTTGTTATAAGATGAATCCGACTTGAGGCAAGACAAGATCCCACTATTGTTGGTGGTCAATTGCCAAACATCGAAGTAGATCAACTTCAGTTCGGTTGTCAGTTTGTGAATCATAGACACTTGAAAAATGAAGTTGAGCACCCATGTGTTTTCCCATAGTATGCCAAAAGTGGCTCACAAATTGTGCATCTCCATCGGAGGTGATGATCCTTGGAACTCAATAGAGCTGACTGATCTCTTTAAGCAAAATGCGAGTAATGTGAAAGGCATCGGTAGCATTCCCATATGGGATGAAATGTGACGTTTTAAAGAAGTGATCAATGACCACGGAGCCATAATTATATCCTCTGTGTTCTTGGCAACCTAAGCACAAAACCCATACTAATATCTACCCACGGATGACCAAGTATAGGCCACAATGAATCTTGGATAGTTAACCTGCATGATATAATGACTACTGCCCAATCACAATGAAAGCTCTTTGCAAACGGGCCCGCACCACCATGCAATTTAACCTGAAAGGAGAAGAAAGTTGCAGAAAATTGTTCCAGAGAACAAGCGATTGCAAAAGATGATGATGGACAAAAGGTAATATTAAAACCAAAGGAAATGAAGTCTGTAAATAGACATTGAACGAAAATCTCAAATGGTATAATTGCACCCTTTAGGAGAATGCAAGATCATTGGGCCTCAAGCTCGACATGACCGTTGGGCCCAAAGGAAAAGATACAAGATCTGAACGAAGCGATATATTCCTCCAAGGACACATGGGCGCACAACACATGCACATGCGTTTTCCCACTAAACTGAGATACCTGAGAATCCACTAAAATGCATTCCAATGCTCTTTTCTTAGATTCACCATATATCTGATGACCAAGCTAACTACCTGTGAGATATCCGCCCTCGTGCAAACTATCTCATACATGAAACTCCCCACTAAACATGTGAATGACACTTATGACATGTCTAAAATTTCCTCTTCTCTACTTGGATATGATTTGTTTGACAACTTAAAGTGGCATGCTAGAGGCATGCTAACTGGCTTAGCACCTTCCATGTGGAACCTCTCTAACACCTTTAATACATATCCCCTCTAAGACAGTCATAGTTTCCTAGAGTCTATCTCTGTGAATCTCCATACCTAGGATTTTCTTCGCAGTGCACAGATCCTTCATATCAAATTCCTTACTTAACAAAGACTTAAGCAAGAGTATCTCCTTTTTGTCCTTCGCAACAAGCAGCATGTCATCAACATATAACATCAATAGAATGTAGGACCCATCCTCAAGCACTATATAATAGATGCAGCAAGCGCACTCATATCTGATATAGCCAATCTCCACCATGTAGGAATCAAACCGCTTGTACCACTACATCGGAGACTGCTTCAGCCCATATAATGATTCTTCGGTCTACACACATGACCTTTCTTACCAAGCTTTTCGAATCCTTCTATCTGCTTCATGTAAATAATTTCCTCCATGGAGACTAGTTCATTATAATCTACTCTTTTCCTCTATGAGTACCAATTTGCTACAAGTCATGCCTTGAACTTTTCACCCTCTTTTTATCTTAATGCTTCATTCTTTCTGAACACCCACTTGCACCCTATAACCTTTTGGAAGTTCCACAAACTCCAATGTCTGATTCATGTATAGAGATTCCATCTCCTCTGCCATGGCCGACGTCCACTCGTCAGTTGTCACCATCATTTCTAGATTTAGCCTCTTGAAAAGTGGACCGATCTCCACTCCCTATATGAACAATGCAAGAGAAACAATGTCCTCAAACCTATATCAAACCGGGCCTCTAATGGTTCGTCTCTACCTGTTCCTAGTTAGATTTTTCTAGGTATCCTATTGATTATTTTGGTCAATTTCTTGCTCTTGCTAAATTTTACCTTCAATAACTGGCTCAATTGGCTCCACCTATATTGATAATCTCTCTGCCTCACCATGTGTTTTCGACTTTTTTACAGCGTCCTTCTTGGCCTTTAACATACATGCCTCATTGATATTGACGTCTCTGCTAATAACCGCCTTCTGAGAAACTTTATCTCAAAGCTTGTAACCCTTAACACCTTTCTCATACCCGACAATGCAAGAGAAACCATGTCATCGACCCCATATTGAACCAAGCCTCTAATGGTTCGTCTCGATTTTTCTAGGTATCCTACTAATTATTTTGGTCAGTTTCTTGCTCTTGTTGAATTTCGGCTTCAGTAACCGACTCAATTGGCTCCACGTACATTGACAATCTCTCTGCCTCACTATGTGTTTACGACTTCTTTGCAGCGTCCTTGTTGGCCTTTAACATACACGCCTTGTCGAAGATGACATCTCTACCACTGACCACCTTTTAAGAAACTATATCCTAATGCTTGGGACCATTGACACATTTCTCATACCCGATAAAGATGCACTTCATAAATTTGAGATCCAACTTCGTCCTGTCTACTCTACACGTGAACGTATGCTAGACACCCGAAGATCCTCAACCCTGAGTAAACGAATGTTCTTACCTGTCTAGACTTCCTCTACAACTTTGAAGTCCAACACTGTATATGGTGACCGATTCATAATATAGCATGCCATGTTAACAACTTCTACCCAAAATCTTTTAGTCAGCCCCACATGTAACCGCATACTTCTCGCCCTCTCAAATAGAGTTGTGTTCACACTCTCTGCCACCTCGTTCAACTCTGGGGTCCTTGGACTTGAGAAGTGTCATGTGATACCCGCCTCTGTACTCTGTACCATTATCTGACCTGACACTTAATCTGTCTCCCAGTTTCTTTCTCTATTCCGCCTTCCATTCCTTGAACTCGGCGAACACATCGAACTTGTGCTTAAGAAGTAGACCCAAACCATCCTCGAGTAGTTGTTTATGAATCTCACAAAGTATCGTGCTCCTTCATTAAACAGTGTTAGCGCAATATTTTACATGCACTTTCTTTATTTAGGGGGGGGGGGGGGGGGGGGGGGGGGGGGGGTTCATAGGCATTCACAGATAAACATAAGCAAATATATAAGAAGACAACACAGAGGACATTTTATTCCAGAGATTTTGAGTTCTTTACATTCCAGGTTGTGGTTTGTCGGGCGAGGGAGATGTTTCAGCCGTCGCGGAGGCCGTCTGGCTGCCATGCGTAGAAGGATTGCCTCTGCATGTGAGTCAAGGCCTCCGCGCCATGAAACACAGTTGGAATGGGATTCACCCAGCTGACACGTGTCTTGTGCGGCACCTCGCCCTCATCTTTCTTATTTGTCATTATGGGTGTTTCGTTCTACTAGAAATTGGTTTGACACATGGGACCTCTCGTCAGGGTGATCACGCCACACTGAAAGTCGTTCCTCACATGCCGTTGATTCGAATTTGGGATTTCGATTACATCCTCTTGTTTTCTCCTCTTGTCCAATGGTCTGAAGTGAAGTCTTGTAGAGCAGACTATGCTATTTAAAGGCGAGGACGGCAGTGGACAAGGTGAATGATAATCTCACGTGACGTGCTACGCGTGGTGTTTGGGGGAGCTGTGCAACGTTCATTGCGTCAGCCATTGCCTTAACATGTCACTTAGCGTGTCATTGTCATAAGCGTCGCAGGAACTTTTTGCACGTTTGGCGTGGCAGCGACTTGGGTTGTATGACGGCTAACACGTTGCCATCCCTGTGCTATTTTCTAGGCTTCTGTGAAGCGTGCAGTCGGTCGTGCGCGTCGCTTAGTGCATCAATTTGCTTGACACCTACCTTTTCTTGTTCTATTGTGTCACCCCACGTGTCAATTTTAGGCCCTAATAGATAGTACTGTCATTGGGCCCCAAACATCGGAATGTATGTAATCGAGCACCCCACTGCTAATAGGTGTAGTAGTCTTAAACTTTACCTTACATAACTTTCCATAGATAAATGCTCACAGAAATTCACCTTGCATGCCTTAACTTCTGTCAACAGTTTTCGTTGATGGAGTTTCATCATGCACCTCTCAGGCTCTCACTCATATGCCTTAACCGCATATGCCACAGATAGTGTCATCGGTGTCGAATTTTGTGGGGTGAGGTCGGCCTCACCGATAACCATGCTCCCAATCAACTAATACAGATTCTCCATATTATGCCCCTTTATTCCCCATATTATGTCCCTTTATTAACACCATTGCACATCTGTTGGCCTTGATTACACTGCTAGATGCAGCGAATGTGCACCCATTCGTATCTAGAATGCCCAAGGATATCAAGTTCTTTAGATCCAGGACATGCCTGACATCACCTAAAGTTTGTACAACTCCATCGAACATCCTTACCTTAATGGTCCCTATTCCGATAGCTTTACGTGCAGCGTCGTTCCCCATCAGAACACTCTTATCATAGGACTTGTAGGTATCAAACCAAGTCCTATCTGGGCACAGATAAACATAAGCAAATATATAAGTCCTATCATAGGCATTCACAGATAAACATAAGCAAATATATAAGAAGACAACACAGAGGACATTTTATTCCAGAGATTTTGAGTTCTTTACATTCCAGGTTGTGGTTTGTCGGGCGAGGGAGATGTTTCAGCCGTCGCAGAGGCCGTCTGGCTGCCATGCGTAGAAGGATTGCCTCTGCATGTGAGTCAAGGCCTCCGCGCCATGAAACACAGTTGGAATGGGATTCACCCAGCTGACACGTGTCTTGTGCGGCACCTCGCCCTCATCTTTCTTATTTGTCATTATGGGTGTTTCGTTCTACTAGAAATTGGTTTGACACATGGGACCTCTCGTCAGGGTGATCACGCCACACTGAAAGTCGTTCCTCACATGCCGTTGATTCGGATTTGGGATTTCGATTACATCCTCTTGTTTTCTCCTCTTGTCCAATGGTTTGAAGTGAAGTCTTGTAGAGCAGACTATGCTATTTAAAGGCGAGGACAGCAGTGGACAAGGTGAATGATAATCTCACGTGACGTGCTACGCGTGGTGTTTGGGGGAGCTGTGCAACGTTCATTGCGTCAGCCATTGCCTTAACATGTCACTTAGCGTGTCATTGTCATAAGCGTCGCAGGAACTTTTTGCACGTTTGGCGTGGCAGCGACTTGGGTTGTATGACGGCTAACACGTTGGCCATCCCTGTGCTATTTTCTAGGCTTCTGTGAAGCGTGCAGTCGGTCGTGCGCGTCGCTTAGTGCATCAATCTGCTTGACACCTACCTTTTCTTGTTCTATTGTGTCACCCCACGTGTCAATTTTAGGCCCTAATAGATAGTACTGTCATTGGGCCCCAAACATCGGAATGTATGTAATCGAGCACCCCACTGCTAATAGGTGTAGTAGTCTTAAACTTTACCTTACATAACTTTCCATAGATAAATGCTCACAGAAATTCACCTTGCATGCCTTAACTTCTGTCACAGTTTTCGTTGATGGAGTTTCATCATGCCCCTCTCAGGCTCTCACTCATATGCCTTAACCGCATATGCCACAGATAGTGTCATCGGTGTCGAATTTTGTGGGGTGAGGTCGGCCTCACCGATAACCATGCTCCCAATCAACTAATACAGATTCTCCATATTATGCCCCTTTATTCCCCATATTATGTCCCTTTATTAACACCATTGCACATCTGTTGGCCTTGATTACACTGCTAGATGCAGCGAATGTGCACCCATTCGTATCTAGAATGCCCAAGGACATCAAGTTCTTTAGATCCAGGACATGCCTGACATCACCTAAAGTTTGTACAACTCCATCGAACATCCTTACCTTAATGGTCCCTATTCCGATAGCTTTACGTGCAGCGTCGTTCCCCATCAGAACACTCTTATCATAGGACTCGTAGGTATCGAACCAAGTCCTATCTGGGCACATATGATACGAACATCCTAAATTGAGAGTCCATGTATCTATAAGATGACACGTACCTAAGAAGACCAAGAGATCTCCTTCTGAGCTCTCTTGCTCTACACTAGCCAATTCACCCATGTTCTTTTTATTCTTGCGTTGTAAGTCATTCTTTTGTTTCTGGTAGTCTCTCTTGAAGCGCCCTTTCACGTCATAATAGAAGAATATGTCCTTAGCCTTCAATTTCATTATAAAATTCTTCCTGTCAAATTGGGATCGCTCCATGGATCTCCCACATCCCTGACCCCCTTTCGCAACTAACCCTCCACCTGAGAATCCTCATCGCTTGATTTCTTTATCTCATTAAACACAAGAGTTGCGATGACTTCATCTACTCTTCACATATAGCATAGTATTAACGAAATAGTTGATGATGTGCAAAGCAATACTAGAAGTAACAACACTTTATTTTCATCCTTGATCATATCTCCGGGCATTAACAATTCGCTACAAATCTTCGTAAATGATTTCATATGCTACATAATTTCATATCATTCCTCGTCCAGAACGTTGTACAAACTTCATCCAATAGAACACGGACGAATAACGCTCATAGCCATCTCCTCGAGTTTGCTCTAGTCATCTTTCGACATCTTCTCTGTTTTAATCTCCAATAACACATTGCTCAACTCTTGTGACACTAAAATATCCTCAACCCTTCAGTGCCACAAACTGAAATTGTTCTTCCTGTCGAATACCATGACATCTTCGCTAAATTCCTGATCGTCCATAACCTTATGCTTTGATACCACTTTGTTGTAATTCCAAGCCCATAACAAACCCAGATCGACCCTATATATTAGAAATTCAAATATAAAACCACGATCAATCCTGCTCTTTGAGGAAGCAAGTTCAACGAAGATATAACAATTAATATAAAAGCAATCACAAACACAGGATTTGACGTGGAAAACCCTTGCGGGAAAAAGCCACAGCATAAAGCGCAGAGATCTCCACTATAATTAAGACCTTAAAGTTACACCACTCACCTTCTCCGATTACAGAAACAACTCAATCTCCCTTTGTAATGCACACCCTAGGAAAAACCCTAGCCCTTAAGAAAAATCCCTTTACAAAGCCCCTACAAGTATAGAAAACCCTCTCACCCTACAAAACCCTTGCCCTATGAGAGAAAACACCTATACTCATAAACCGTAATCGAATTATGACATGAATACCCCGACTTACACAAAACTGTGTAACTAAATGGGGATCTGTCGATTGAACCGACGAAGTCTTATTCTGCTCCTGAGAAATCTCGCACTAAGTCGAACTAACACCCAATTCGGTCTAACTGATAGATCTATGCATCAAATCTTAGACTGAGCAGAATCCAAGGCATTCACAAAATAAATTGAGACACACAAAAGCCTATATTTTGATGGATCATATACAATTCACTATCCTTGTCCCCTAAGGATCGCGATCTTGACAACAACTAGATGGGCCCTACTTGAATATCAGTCTCTTAGTGGGCCTCACATCTAGATTAGTACTTTATTTTATCATAGAGTTTTCTTGCTTAGTTTATTTAACTTGCACAAGTGTCCCTTGCCATTTATGTCAGCCATCTTGTGGCTCAATTTAGTATCAAACAATGTTAGAAAAATGTGAAATTGTTCCAATATTTCAAGACCTTAGACAATTGTGATCATGACAACAACCAGATCGGCCCAACTTGAAGATTGATCTCATCTTAGTGGGTCTCACATCAAGATTAGTATTTTTATTTTATATTTAATTTCCTTATTCAATCTATTTAACTTAGACAAGACTCCTTTAGCATTCTATGTCATTCATCTTGCGGCCCGCTTTTTAGTAGCAAACAATGATGGAACAAGATGACTTGTCCCATTTTAAAGCGTATAGAATTAGCCTTCCAACGTGATCCTTACGAGGAAGGGTTACACAGCCAGCCGTTCCTACTATTGAATATCTTGAATATTACTCTCTCTTCATAACCGCCCATCTGATCCTCACTTTTAAGGAAATATCATAGTTAATTGCAATAATTCATTTTTATCTAATATCATATAAAACGAAATAGTACACATACCTTCTTAGTCGCTTAAAATTTGAGGCTTCCATTTTATATCCTTGCCAGATCATAATTGCACCAATTTTCACTAAGATCATCTGATCCTCATTAAATGCATTTTTACTATTCTTTTCCTCAAGTTTATTAGTTCGTAGATGTGTTCGTCACTCTTTCTTTTTTTTTTTTTTTTTTTTGTTTCTCTTGATTCAAACACAAAACACCATCCGTAACATTCACAGCAAAGTGGATGAAACTCCCATAGAAGCCAACTAGAAAAAAGTAGAGGCACATGAGAAATCGTTGTTAGAAACTGACACATAATACTGGTTGACAAGCTTACATACTCATCGAGGGCTTGACTAGAGATTGTTGAATGGACGGAGCATTGATTGTTCCTTGATGATTGTGATAATCACTAATCAATTCATTTACTCATGACCATGATTCCCATACACCTTTGCATTGAAGGGTTTTGTGTGAAAAGTATGGTAAATGTTACAGCAACGAAAACTGGGAACTCATCATCATGAAATTCGGGAAATGAACTGAGCTATCATATGTGGTAGGTTGGTAGCGGTTCAACCGGATGCGTAATTGATTGTGTGAAGACAATGTTAACTAACCATCACTATAGATTTGAGTATACATGAAAATGAATTGAAGAGACATGTTGATGCGTCATATGGAGATTGGCCCTTCTTGATGTTTGGTGGGCAGTTTGGGAAGAAAGAAATGGTAGATGTTTCAATGGGATTTCTAAATCAGCAGATTATGTTGCTGCTAGAGCTAGATTGTTAGTAGCCAAGTGGGCTGTTAACGTAGACAAATTAAAGGGTAGTAATTTGTCGTTCCTAGCTTCGTAATAGGCTGTGTAGCTCCCTCGGCAGTGCAGCCTTGCTGTTTTGTAATTTCTTTCCTACGCTAATATAATGTGACTTTTTTTATAAAAAAAATGTTGATTCGTCGTATCATGACTACATCCATGAGGTGCCAACAAATTGCTTCACTAGCAAAATATGAACATAAGATTATAAAAGAAGCAATATTGTTCACATACAATGAACAAGCATGACATCTCTTATCTCTTCTAAATCCACACACCAAAATAACTTTTGAAAAAATTTCCCACCTCTTCTCTCCACCATGTCAACACATAGTAAAAAATCCTAAAAAAACCCATCCCTAGAGAGAAACTCTCTCCGTCTCTCCTCTCCACCTCGCCCTCTCAAAGGACAAGATGTAATCTCTTTACCTTTCAATAGCATGCCCTAACTTGAGGAGAAGAGTGAAAAGACCCTTTTTTACTTTAAGAATAATGCCCCTCCTAAGATGCAAAAAGGCCAATTTTTCCCTTCCAAAAGTGCCTCTTACCAAAAGCCAAGGTGGTCATTGTCCTCAACAGTAAAAAATCTAGCCTCTAGTACACCCTCCGAAGGAAGCTTTTTAACGTCTCAAAGACAGGGCCTAGAAGGGTTTTTTTTAGTGGTTAGTAAAGCCCATCTAAGATAGCTAGGATGAGACCATGATGATAATAATCAAGCCATTCAAGGATATCAATGAGGAAACTTATTCTACTCGATTTTCCTACTCCACATTCTTGACATTGAAATAGAAGAAACCGGCATTTCTCCTTGCACTTGCTGGTACTAAAATCTTTTGAACTGATGGAAAACCCAAGCTGGAATACTTCTCTTTTAGAAGGAAACTTATTCTACTCTATTTTCCTTCTCCACATTCTTGACATTGAAACAGAAGAAACCTGCATTTCTCCTTGCACTTGCTGGTACTAAAATCTTTTGAACTAAATGCGCTTGATGAAAATGAGGATAGGCTCAAATTTTAAATTATCTTGCAAATTAATCAATATGCCTTCAGTTGAGAAATTGTTCCACAGGATAAAAGAAAAACTCATTTTATGTAATTTTAACGGCTCTACCATATGTTGGCAATGAGAGAGAGGAGAAATTATACATGACATGTGGGAAATAATTTCATCTATCATTAGTGGCCCCATTAGCCCACAAGAAAAGATGGTTAGATGATAGGAACCACTCATCTTTAGAGGTATGTTGTAGGCGGGTCACAATCCAAAGGTAATGATAAGCATATAATTTTGATCATTAGCTTCCGACACTCGGTGTGGACGGTTGAAAAGAAATTTCGACATCACAATTTTCTCTAAAATCAACAATCATAATCATCTTTAAGCATGATTATTGGACTGAGATTATTGGACTGAGAACCCATCTGAAATAACACGCAACTGATGGTGGATAGTTCCATCTGCTGACCATCTCTGCACATGGACCCCCAAGGGGAGAAGCACATTGGCATGCCAGAGACACACACCACGCATAGGAAATAGAGAACACTGCGAATAAGGAAATATTACAACAATGGCTGGGAAAGTGTTGGGAGTAAGGTTCCTTAGTGTCTCATATTCTCTGAAGCATCTCTTCAAAACAGAAAATGGTTTTCAAAACCGGCAACGGAGCCCAGAATCCTTACAGATTTTATGACCAATTCATTACTCTTTATAAAAAAAAAAAAAAAGCATAGCTCTTTTAGCATGCATAACCTTCGGTGGTCTTCATCTTCATCTTCGTTCTTCACATTGAAGAGCCATCAAAACTTCATAGCAACACAGTTACGACTGAAGAAGATCTTCCACTTCTTTTATTTGTTGTTGAAGCTTCATCCTCTTTGACATCTGCTAGATTTTTGTGTAATTTATGGCTACAGAACATATGCCCTAGAAACTCACATGCAATCTCTTCAACACCTGCATTACCACTTGCTTATCAAATTCCTGCAATGTACATTTGGTATTGACAAAATACCATAATCTTCCAAGACCCCAAAGATAATTATGTCATTGAAACTCAGCATCGTTCTATTATGATTTCAAACTATAACATGTCCTTGTTGATGTTGAGTGAACCGAGTGACTCAGTTTTGTGCCCGAAATCTGTAGACCACTTTAGGAAACAATTTCAACACTGAGTTCTGGATTCATTTATCTTCAAAACCAAATCTTGACTACTCCATCAGCAACGATATTCTGAGACTCAACTTCCTTAGTACCCCAAAATTGACATTTGGTTGAACGCGGGGGTGGGTAACTTTGTTCTGAACTAAATAAGCATTCGAATGGCGGGACAAATGAAACACAACTCAGAAGATCGCTGGTCATCTGCTTTTCTCCCCCAACAAAACAGCCCCAAACATTTCTACAAACAGAAAATCAATTTACGGAAATTGATTCCACCGGATTACTGATCCGGCAGTGCTTCCAGATGTAGCCGAAAAATCAGAGATTGCAGCCCATGATTCATGAGAAGAAGAACAATCCCCTTTCAGAAGCATACAGGCAAGGAATGCTAGCATTACTTCCCCATAATTCTTAAGGAAATTAAAGCCGATTTCGTTAAAGGCATAAAAGCAAAGACCCGAGTCGCTGAATTTACTTCAATCTATGAAAAAGGTCCTAAACATGAGAACGAATAGGAAAGGCTAAGATTGCTAGTAAAAGCCCTGACAAATTTCTGGACATCGTGATGAGAACTCCGTGACTCTAGGTGGGCCAGGAAATGTTTCCGACGAAGACATCTCTACTCGTCAATGCAATCAAAGCCAAGCCATGGAAATTCTTCTGGGAAGCTTGAAATTCAAGCATCAGTTACGTATCATCAAAACCCATTTCTTCATTCTACCAAAAGAAGAGGAAAAAAGGAAGGAAAAAAAAAAAAAAAAAGGATAGAAAGAACGAAAGAAAGATACTACACTGAAATCTTGCAGTCATTCCGTACATACATGCACATCCAAACATACATGTTCTGGTGTAAATAACCCATGAGCCCAAGAGAGAGAGAGAGAGAGAGAGAGAGAGAGAGAGAGAGAGAGAGAGAGACGATGATAATGATGATGATGTGGTGGTGGTGGTGGTGGTGGTGGTGTATGATCCTAAAATGCCCAAGAACTAGTGTAAAGTAGATTTTTGGTGCGTTTAATTCATATAAGTTTCCCGACCATCATTAAAATATCCTGTTGTTCGTAACACATTCAACATATGCTTTGAATTTTGAAAAGCTGTCTCCCTCTCTCAAACCAGGAAGGAGAGAGAGAGAGAGAGAGAGAGAGAGAGAGAGAGAGAGAGGTTGGTGTGAATATATAGAGATATTTACCTAGAGCTGGAGTACTCAAAGAGCTTTCCGGTGGCAGAGAAGATGATGAGAGCGACCTCAGCATCGCAGAGGATAGAGAGCTCCTCGGCCTTCTTGAAAAGCCCTCTTCTCCTCTTCGAGAATGTCACCTGGCGAGCCGTTACGTTGTCGATCTTCTTTATCTGAATTTTCTCTCTCGCCATTCTCCTTTTCTTCCTTTCAAAACCCAAAACCGAACGAAAGGTGTCTGTGTCCGAGTTTACGAGAGAGATGGGTTTCAGAACATCTGCTTTCCAAATTAAGTAGTAATTAACAAACCCTAAAACTCAAAGAGAATTAAAATAAAAGATGGTAAGAAACCCACAAAAGAAAAATAAAAACTACTCACCAATCACAGCTTCTGCAACTGAGAGTAATGAGAGAGAGACGATTGGCTGTTTTCTACTCACCGGTATTTCAGAACTTGCTTTTTTACAGAACAACAGCCGATTGGAGAGAGAATGAAAGAGAGGAGAAACGTCCCTTTTATGGCAAAACAGCCGGTCTTTCCTTCTTCTCCTCTCTTTTCTCTTCTTTTCTGCTGCGCTCTTTTCTTGGTGCCGTAAAAAGTAAGGAAAACGGATAAAAGAAAGAATATTTTCTCGAACGTACCTTCACATGAGTAAGAAAGTGAAATCATGCAAGATCCGAGCCTTCCATCAAGCGATCCCCTCCATCTGAACCTTATATCTCAAAAATCAGGTTGATTTCTTACGTATAGTGGCCCATATTTGCAAATATAATCAGTACCGTTGATTAAATTGAACTTAATCCTTTAAATGCAATTTTATACGTACGGCGCACCTGATTAACATGTTAGTCTAGTTTTAGATGGATGGCATCTAACGAGTAGGATTGCTTTATCGGCAGCTCCAATGTAAAACACGTGTGCAACATTTTCACGTGTGAGGGAGTGCGTTTTCAGACGTGCACAGTATGGGAATGCAATTGCAACTCCTCATTCCACGAGCCATTTTTGTCAATGAGAAAAAAATAGGACTCAGCTTTATATCATGTGTTTTCTTTCTTTCCATATACGCCGGCTAATTATGTCTGTTCATACGCAACACCTATGCCCTATCCATGCCGATTAATCCAAACCGTTCAAATTTTTTGTCAGTTTAGATAAAAATGATCTCATAATCAAATTTACTGAAAGAAATTATAAAATATCAATGTATGGTCGCTCATCTGATGAGCAGTGTTGAATGTATTTTAACTTTTATTCTTTTTTTCAAATTGATATAATTTATAAATGGGGTCCACTCTAATAAACGGTCTGGATAGAATCAATTATTCTCCACGTGCGAAATGAATGTGTGCGTGCGTGTGGATACATGTGCTCATCTAACCTATAGAAAAACTTTATGTGGACGTTTTCTTTCCGTACATATAGCCATGCCGCCTTCCGGCCATGGCAATTATAGCCTAGTTGTACCGCTCTCCCCAAATTCAGCGATTTATCGCAAGGAATTCAAAAATATCGTCATCCGTATTTTTGGGCGCCCCGAGATTGCCTTACGCGAGGCAATAACCACCGGATCCACGTGATCGTCCGTAAAACTCAAGGCGAACCGTACACGTGGTAGGATAAGTGTATTTGAGGCCGTTCATCTGGCTTTTGATACCCTTCGTGGATATTCGCATTTCAGAGCCACGTGTTGCCTGCCAACATCCGGGGCCGACAGGCGGGACGCTTTCTTAAAATGGATGGTGGGGCCACCGGTGAACGGTCTGGATGACGGACCTCGGCTTCGCACGCGTACTTTTTTTCGTTTATGGGAAGTTATTTGATACTCTGGCAGAGTAAAACAGCGAGCAAGTCGTACATGTGGCATGCATTAACTTCAAAGTAAACCAACTAAATTTCCCTGCGCTTCGTCGCTAAGTCAAGAGTACGAAAAATAAGTTTGGTTAAATAATCCTACCTTCTTAATCAAGGATACTAGTTTAGAGAGATGGGATGGATGCTTTCATCTTTTTAACCATCCAAATTAAATGCCTACCCATCTATGGGATGGTGTGATGATCAATTCCCTGTAATATTAGGTGGATGGTACATATATGCTTGTTTGCGCACTTGTATTAGGTAGGATTAAAATAAATAAAATTAAAAAAGTAGTAATTAATACATGTGTAAGGTATTATGTATGGATTTAGTATATTTTATGTTTTTTAATGCCATGTTAAAAGATATGGGATTACATTTTATCCCACGGGATCGGAGTAAAGTCATGTTTGAAAAATATACCATGAAATTGCAAAAGTCATTTTACAAATACCCTCAGGATTGCTAAACTCATGTTTGGAAGTAGACTCGGAATTGCAAAAGTTACATTATATTTCTCTCTATTTATGTTTGCAAATAAACTCGAGATTAGATGGGATTGTACATGACCCACGCCTGTTGTTCATATGTGGTACACCATCGCCTCACCTTGGCAATTACTTTATACTAACACCCAATGCATGTGAGAGAATTGAAGAAAAATTGTGCTCCATCACATGATAGATCATGGATTGCAAACATACTAAACTTGAACACAAACATATAACATAAGAGAGAGTACTGTCGTCCAAGTTAAAAGTTGCAATAGATAACAACGTCCATGCAAACAGTGTCAGTGAAGTTTCTACAGTTTGATCACAACATACAATGCAAAAATAAAAACTATGATCAAAACGAAAAATAAAACAAAGGTCGTCAGAAAACTTAGGTGAACCACATCACAGTGCGTCCACTTGATTTAACGGTGACAATTAAAAACTTCGTGGACTCCAATTGACTACTATATTTTTAAGTATAGACATAAAAACCTGATATAATTCGAATGGACGAAGTATATGTAATCACATACATCACAGGGGGTCCACAGTCAAGCGTCATACCCAAGTCCCATGATTCACGCAGATGTCACTCAGTTGGGATAATCCAATAAGATACAAAACACAATATAGTACCATTCACGTTCATGTGGTGTCGTGATGCTTGATGCTGCCCATCATCAACTTTATAAAAAATTCAAACCATCTTTCCGTTTGTACGGATAATTTCAAGGTTCCTCCAAAGTTTTATCACCCCCACAATCATGAATACACCATGGGAGATTTTGTGGCCTTTGAAACATTCATTGGCCCTCCAAGTTAATTACCAAATAGCTTTTTAAGATTTTATATGAATATCGTGAGGACAATCCCTTGGACGGTGTGGATTTTTTCAAACATCTTCTGATGGGCCCCACTAACCATTAAAGCGCACGTACATCTTCCACATGTATTCTACTCTGATATTTGGGGAAGTGGAAGTGGTTTACCCTCTAGGGAAGTGGAAGTGATTGCGTCAAACTCATGTGAGAACATACTGTGGACACTGAATTTCGTCGCCTACGCTGATTTGTATGTTTGGTTTTTTTTCGCAGTGGGGGTGATTAGGCTAATTTGTGTATGTTGGAGTTGCCACTAGCAGAATAATCTCGGAATCCCGCGATCGGTTAGAACTGCTGAAAACATAAGGTTGGAGAAATCCGAAACTCTCCTACCTTAGGTTGACTCCTGGTCTGCGATCCGGGATTCCGGGTAAGGGACCTCAGTTACAAAGAGGGAAGGTGTTAAGCACCCTCTTTGTCCGTACAAATATACAGTCTCTACTTGGTGTGATAAAATACTCTCAAAGGAAGATGGATGCTATGGTCGGGATGGGACTAGACACACGCATGAATTTCTGATGTGATAAGATCCGAAGTTTTGACAAGTCACAGAGCATAAGTCTAACGACGTGTCTAGAAGGCGGATGTGATTATGGTTATGTAAAGGGATAAGAAAATCGGACTAAACTATTAGGAATTTCTAATGTGAGAGGATCCGGAGTACGGCAAGTCACAGAGCATACGTTTGTTAGAAGTCTAAAGGAGCAGGGGGGTTAAGGAGGGAGTAAATGTCATGATGATGTATGAGGTGAGTGGATCCTTGGCTTTAGACTTGGGTAGGCTAGAACATGGATTGAACCATGACTAACATGGGCTCGGCTTAGAAGGGTCAAGAGGAATGGCTAGGGGGTGGCTAAAGGATCGAATCTTGGTAGGCTTGAGAGCTCCTTCCCTCTCTTCCTCTCCCTCTTTCTCTCACTCTCTTGGATGTGGAGATGCTTAAGATGTTCTTATTGTTTAAAATGAGAGGAGGAGAGGGCTATTTATAGCCTTCTCCAATGGCATTGCGGTAATTGTGAGGTTTAAGAGGGGTAAAAGCTGAGGTGGTAAGTGGTGATTGGTTGAGGAGAGAGAAACACCACGTAGCATGCTCTCATTGGGTCTTGGGCTTTGTAAAATGGTAAATAGGATCGGATAGGGGGTAATTCTTGGAGAAAGTTGACTTTCGGACGTTGTGTCAGTTGTTACTCGGAGGACACACGCGTTCAGCGAACGGAGGTAATCGGAGTACCGCCAATGGTAGTTAAACTACCGCCCGGGCCAGGCCCGAATGTGCGGTCCTCGTGTGGTGCGCTGGTTTATCCCGTGTTGCCCTGTGTTGTTTTGCACTGTACTTTATATGTGCCCTCTGTTTTTTGCAGTTTCACATTCGGCCGTATCTTCGGTCGAACGTGGCCCTTGCTCCTGCTGCCCAGGAGGCTTTCCAACCTTCGAAGCGGCGTCATATCCTGGAAGACCCTCGAGTGATGAAGTGGTACCTCAGCGAGAGGCTCTTTTGGCAATTGGATGGGAGTCCTCTCGTTCCATTCAGTCCACCATCTGGTCCATTCGACTAGAGAGCAATGCCTGAGCGAGAGCTTGCTGCTGCTTTGGAGGGTTTTAATGCTAATGCCTTCGTCGACCCAGCGAGGCAATACAACTCCTGGTGCGAACAGTATGGTATCGGTCCTATACTGCAGCTTGCTTATACTCCCGGTGATGGTGCGCGCTTCGCCGGTGGAGGTGTCCTAGGTCCGCATGTCCGCTGAAAGGGTAGAGATAAATATATACCCAACGAGGATGACTAGCTTCTATTGTATCATGTGATTTGTATGCTTGTTTGTACAATCTTTCTCAGATATAAAAAAAAAACTTTCTCGCCTGTCTTCTCTGCCCTTGGACTTTGAAACATTGTTATTGATGGCCCAAACGGTTTTTCCGGAGATGAATTGGGCTCCAGAGTTTCGGAATTGGACCCCACATTTGATTCCATGTGATTGTGAGCCCAGGCGGTAGTCCGACTACCACCCGCTGACTTTTACCTGTTCCCCTGTTTTGTCAGGTGCAACAGTTGTAACATCCCAGATTTTCACTGTTTTGGATTTCCAAAAATCCTTGAAATTTATTTTTTATTAACTTATATTATCACTTACTGACCATTAGCATTCAACGTTAGCTTATACACGAGTAGTCCTGTCTAGTCATGATAAGACCGAGTGCGGGCTGCCAAGCCAAATGACCTGTTTACGCTTAACAACAGCCCGTGTGGGCCACCCAGCGACCGAGAAGGGTCAGAAAAATAAAAAAAAATTAGGGAACTGAAGATCTTACTGGGCTTGTGGTCCATCGCAGACCACGGACCCAGTGGACGCCCAGAATTGGGATCTGGCACTTGCCAAATACACCCCACCAATGCCAGATTGAAATCTGGCACTTGCAGATAAAGCCAAGATACCAGGCATTCCAACCGTCGGATTTCTTCCAAATTTATGATGACGGTTTAATGCATTTTTCTACACCCGTCCACCAAATCTGGGACCCGATCGTGGAACAGTGACCGTTGATCGCAAATCAGACCCGTACGATCAAACCCCATATCCGATCGCTCTCAAACTTTACATGACCCTTCATCAGGCCATGAAGCACCTGTCCTATATATTTTGTGACCATAGACCCATCAGGGCAACCCCGTTGCTCTTTTAGCCTAAAACCGACGGTTTAGAGTAAGCATGACCAAATCTCCACTTCCACTAGTTATAAATAGGCCACACTATGAATATAATTAATCCAAACCCTAATCAATGCTCACGAGAAATCTCAATACCAAATTCATTCCAGAAATGCCCCAATTTTTCGAACAAGCTTTAGATCGCTCGTTGGCGGGCCACTAGTTCCAAAACTATAAAAGAATGTCCGTCTCACTGGGCTTGACGTCCATCGCGGGAGTCGAACCTGGGAACTGCCTAGAACCGCTCAACTTGAGCCGAGGGACGAGTGCATGAGAAATGCAAATACCCTAAAGAAATGAGCTGGAACTTAAGTGAATTGGGTCATCCACTCTTATGCAAAGTTGAGGATTTTGGACCGTTGGTTTACGACCAAACCTTACTCGTGGAATAAGGATATTTTCCTGCTCATATCCATATAGCTGTGGCCCCGATCGACTATCGGTGACCGTTGAATAGATTTCTAATCATATTTGTCGATCGACGCATCCAAATGGCGGGCCGATCATATCTATACGTATATCATCATTAGGGCCAACTATCCTACGGTGTATATCAATATGTACACCCCATAGTGAGCCCTAGAGCTTAGAAAGACCATCCCATAGGTCTAGTATAGTAAAAACCCAACACTTGGGGCCATTTTCACCCAATCTGGCATTATAAAAGGGGCTCATTTGGGGCACGCCTCCCCATACAAATTTTACCCTAGAGAAAGGGAAGAGAGAAGAGAGAAAAGGGAGAAGAGAAAGAGGAGAAAGGAGGAGAAAGAGAGAGGAAGAAGAAAGGAAAGGAGTGTGTGGTAGGAGGTGGGGCCCAAGGAAGCTCAACCTTGCAACTCTCTACCCCTTCTCCAAGGAAACCCTCCACCTCAACCGCAAGAACCGCTTCCGTTGGTTGTCTAGGTAAATCTCTCATCCATTTTTCTTGAAACCCATGTGTTGAGAGGGGATTAACATGGATTTCTAACATGCAAGTGCTTGCTATAGGGATTCCTGCCGGTCAACCCCTAAAGTCTCATTCCTAGGTCGTTTTCCGAACCTCCAACAATCCATAGGTGCGGACTATTGCTCTTAGGTGGCCTAGCACCAATTTTAGTATGTGTTTAATGATTTTGGTTGCTTGAATGCTATTTTGGAGAATCTAGAGAAACCCTAAGACTTGCATGTTTGTGAGAATTGTATTTATGACTCCCATATGATGTTGTTCTTGCATCTCACATGATTTTGTGTATGGATGATTATATACTCATGCCTTGTTTGATTTTCTCATATGATGTGCCCTATAACATGCATGATTCCTTAATTTTTGTGTATTTTGGCTCTAAGGGAGGTAGGAAGTGCCTAACTTCCTCACTAATCCCACACCACACATACACCTTGTTCATGATATTATTAGCTTTACATGTTAGTAGAAATTTAGAATTTTATGTTGAGAAGCATGAGAACATGGTGTCGTTTATATTGGTGGTGCATTGATAGTTGGCATGTTATGGATACCCTTCACCCTCTTGGGTTGGTCAGGAACATGATGAGAGACGGTAGTCTCATCGGTAGGACTACACTAGGGCTAGATCCGTGGGTTTGGGCGGTTGTGTTCGGGTGGCTGTAGTTAGATTACATGGGTCCCTTGTGCCCGAGGCCACTCGTCTCACTCTCGCCTGACTCGTGCGGTCTAGCCTACTGACTGACCAACCTTGTTTGTTAACCCTGTTTGCTCACCTATGTATGGAACCTGGAACACCTTACAACCATTGTAGCCCACTGATACCTAGATTACAATTGGTTTACAGTCTCATGAGTCGGGCATGGTGGAATGGGACACTGTGTCCGAGCTGTCGGCCTACGCTGGGGTACCGCGCCTCCCCGTAGTGACCGCGAGCAATCCCTTTCTCTCGGCACTCCTCATGTGCTTGAAGTCGAGGATGAGGAACCCGACGGGATCACGGACAGCGGAGACTCAGCCTCACTCGTTGATGAGACCTTGGCCTCGCAACCAGCTTAGGGCAGTGATATGTGGGGTGTATCAGATTTCTCAATCTGCTGGATGAATGGACTTAACTAATAACTCGGCTAACACGATCGCATTGCATCACATTAGTTAGGGTGGCGACTCGGCAGTCGAGGTCGCTCTGAGGGAGTGTTGCCATATGCAATCGTTAGATGGAGTCGCTTGAGGGAGCGTTGTGGCAAGGGCATGCATCATATCATCGCATTGCATGCGCATTTAATAAGAGTTGTAGGTGTTGATGATTGGCTGTTTTTCATTAAATTCATATTACAATTGATGCTTGTTATAACTTAAGATTAATAGTACACACTGAGTTGATCACTCACTCCCACTCTGGGACGGTGTTTTAAAACACCAACCAGACCCGTTCATAAATGCAGGTGACTCAGGGCTGGAGGAGCCTGGTGAGGTGAGCTTCGAGGAGGAGGACGAGTTTTCCTACTTCCAGATGATGGACGCTCCTCCGCCAGATTGAGATGCGGCATTGGATTGCTGAGCAATGGGCTCACCCTTATTCTTTTGGGACATAGTATTCTTTTGGGATTTTGTTGGGTAACGCCTTGTGCGACCTCTTTTATTTTTGGACCTGTATATATATGATGGATTTCTCTTTTTTCTGTAGACTTGTGTGGTTGTGCTTCATGTTCCAGGAATTTCAGGCCGCGTATTTAAACCTGATTAAATGCATTAATGAAAATCGGTTATAAGTGACACTCGGGAACTCAGGAGTCGAGTGTATGCACAACCCCCAATTTCCAGGGCGTTACAGTGATACAGTGGTATCAGTACCTGCAATGGTACTCTGAGTACCACCGGCGGTAATTCAATTACCGCCTCTATCCATCTTTTCTTCCAGCGAACTCCTTTCTTCTCTGTCTGCTTTCAGGAACCTCTATTGGTTATTCTCTCCTTGTTCAGACCGTCCGATCATTCCCTTTTGTCCCCTTCCCTCCTTTTGTCTCTTTTCTTTGTCTTCTTCTTTGTCCTTCATTTCTCTTGTCCTTATTATGGCTGGATTTGGTGGATCCCATATCAATGGTGATGGTGTGGTAGGTGGGGATCCATTTATGGGTGTTGAAGGTGGTTAGATGGGGGTTAATGGTGAAATAGTGGGTCATCTTAAGGAAGTCAATGCTATTTATGGCATTGCTCCTCCCATTATTAATGGTGAAGATGGGATATGGCCAGGAGGATTTGATGGGTTGGATGGGCTTGCTAGATCTATGCCAGATGGGTCACCAGGGTTTGTAGATGTTGTTATGATGAGGGTGGATGGGTTTGATGGTGTGGATGATACGATGATGGTGGATGGTGTGGATGATAGTATGGTAATGGTGGATGGGGTGGATGATACTATGGTAATGGTGGATGGTGTGGATGATACAGATCAGACTCGGATGGATGGTGGGCCCCACCTTGGTGGTTCGAGCGATTTGGATCTGACAGCTGATGGACTCATTGTGGATGGCCTGGGTCAGATATTTAGTGCGGACTTCGAGGTGGTGATGGGACAAGCAACTGTTGTCGAGGATCAGGGTACTGGTCCAGTCAGATACTGGGATACTTTAGGCGTTGCCGCTCTTAGGGCATGTGCTTTCCAGACTACTCCTGATGTGGCGATCATTGGCGGCTTGGGCCCACCTATTATAGCTTTTCAGGGCACTATGTGGGACGCGATGGGTGAATCTGGTTTTTCCGCCACGATGAGATAAATCTGTTGGACGAGGGGATGCTCATCTTCGATGATTCTCCTGTTGACCCGGGGTTCCAGATTGTAGATGGCGTGCGTGTTCGGACTTGCCGATTGCAACCACGCGGACCTGTTCTGAGCGGTTACATATCTGGGTTGAGAGCTTGACCGAGTTTGAGATCTTTGAGCTGAGCTCTTTGGGTTTTCATGAGGTTCTTCACTTCCACCGAGTTTGCCTTGATTGGCGACTGTTGAGTGCGGCTTTGTATGATTGGGTTCCAGCGTTGAACCTATTTTCCTTTAATGATTTGGAGCTGGGTCCATCTTTGGAGGAGTTTGCGGGCCTGTCTAGTCTTCCTCTCACTCCGGAGACTTATGTTCCTTCATCTGAGCCAGTTCGTCCAGTTAACCTGATCCCTTGGTTTGAGTTTTCAGCTGCTGCAGAGGGTGGAGCCGATGAGTTTTCGCTCAAGCTTTTATATGATCGTTGTTCGACTGCTTGAGGGGGCCCTGGTTCCGATTGTCAGCTTCAATGCTTAAATGCACTGATATTTTGTGTCTTGGGTGAGCTGCTCTTCTCAGGTTGGCGGCAGTCTTCATTGGCAGTCCTACTGGATGTGTTCCGCCAAGTCCTGAGCCGCAAAAGTATTGTTTCTATGGTACTGGCGGAGCTCTTTCTAGGATTGACCGATTGTTCTCTCGGTCACACTCGTATCCTCCAGGGCTGTTGTTCCTTTCTCCAAGTATCTTTCATTTTTGCTTTTCTACTCTGGTGCCTGTTTGTGCCTTTGAACTTTACTCATACCTCCATCCAGGTATGACTGTGGGAGCACCTCCATATGACTCCTTCTCTTGTGTGGCCTGAGTCCCGCCTGACGATGTGTTGTCTCAGTTGCTTGATGGCCTTCCTTCTGGTGCTGAGGCCACTAAGTCGTTGTACCGTCGTATGCTTTCTCAGCTCCGGGGATGGGAGGTTAGTTGGGAGGCTCCATTGCTTTGCCGCTCGCCTTGGATTTGTAGCGTGGCTCACACTCCTTTGTTGTTGTTAGGTCTCCGAGGATACTGCTCTTACCATCCTGTGCGATTTCTTCTGTAGTTCGACTTTTGGCAGGGTATCCCGAACTTCGCCTTTTCTGGATTTGGACACGCTCCTCTTCCTTTTGTCCTGATATCTTTGTATCGGCAAGTCTGGATATCTTGGCAGTGTTCCTTGGATATGGCGGATCTGGAGTTTGAGTCTTGAGCTCCACCTTTAGCGATAGTGTCATATTAGCGATGGGTGGCGGAGCAATCGCTTTATCATCGGGTCCCAGGTTGGCACTTGGCGGATGAGGTCGCTGATCGAGACATGGTCGGTGACACCGCTTCGTCTTCCTCTTGTGTTGATGATTCTCTGGAGGCGTTTGAGGAGCGACCATTCATTGATCCGTCATTTCTTCTTGTGACACACGACCACTTGATATCAAAGATCGTTGTCCTTCGTCACTCCTGTGAGGACATGGCTCGTCAGCTTGCAGTGGGGAGGCGGTATGATGAGAGCATGTTCGTTGGGCATCGCCTGGAGAGGGATGATGTCACGCCCCAAACTCAGAAATTCGATTCACAGGAATCCCGATCGCCGAATCCGGTGCCGACAGCCTCCGTAGTACCCCATTCTCGGCTCCTAGCGCCCATCAAACGGGTGGGTCCCACAGATGGACGGTGTGGATGAAGTAGGTGGGGCCCACATATATACATAATATATGTATATAATATATATAAATATTTAATATTAAAATTAAATGTCCAGGCCCTGGACAGCCTAGACGAATGCACACATCAAGGTGTAGCCTGCACCAAGGGTATGTCCCACCATCCAAGTAATGGATGGTGAGGATAGGACCGAACATCACGGTGGGGTCTACTACACAGCATGCTAAAACACATGCATCACGGGTGGGGTCCACACTAAGACCCACCATCATGTATATTATAATATATATATATATATATATATATATATATATATATATATATATATACATACATACACCCACGCACACACACGCTCACACGCTCACACACACACCGTCCAGGGGGACGGTGTGGATAGAACACACAAATCAAGGGGGGCCACCGTCCACCGTCAGTGGACGGTGTGAATATACACATACATCATTGTGGGTCCCACGTGGGGCCCATCACAATGTTTATTTAAAAATCCAACCCATTGGCAAGGTCACATGGACCTGGAGGAAAAGGAACAACAAATTTCATCTTGATCCCAAAGCTTTTGTGGACCCAAAAATGATTTCAATGGCAGGCTTAAATCACCACTGTTTCCTATAATGTGGGCCAGTTGAGCTTCAGATCGGGCCGAATTTTGGAGGGCGGCCCACTGACCTAAGGGACCACAGAATGGACGGAGTGGATATACAAACCGTACATCATGGTGGGGCCCACGGATGGGCCGTGGGACTGTCGTCCGCCCGTGGCACAGGACGCCTACGCGCCCTTGGCACTGATAGCAGCAGCGCCTGCTGCTGCTGCTTATGTTTTTTTTTTAAAGTGATTTTTTAGGGGTTTTTCGTATGTAGGGCCCATATTGGAAGAATCCGCCCCAGCTATTGTAATCTACAACTCAAGACAGATAAAACGAGTCCTATATTCGATGTGTTTCGGCGTGTAGAAAAATTAAAGTGAATTTAGACGGTGAAAATCAATATCTTCAAAGGTATGGCCCGCCAGAACTTCGGATTGGTTCCGTTGTTCGGTTCAACGCCTAAAATGAGGTAGGAAAGGGGATGAATGGCTTGAATTAAAAGAATACATCAAGAGGGGGCCTACATAGGCGACTCACCCAATGAACTTTGAAACAAGCTAATATTTGTGTTTTCATTTCAGTCCAGGGACGTCCTTGGACGTCTGGGCGTCGCACATGCTCAAGGTGGGCCCTACTCGGGTGGGCCATCAACTGATGGATGGTGTGGGTACAACACATATGTAAGTGGGCCCCACCTATAGATGGGTTGGATAAAATACATGGTTCATGGGGGGTTGATCGAAGTGGGCCACACGACCACATCATCACACATACAAAAGAATATGAATAAGAGAGGGAGAGAGAGAGAGAAGAAACACCCACCTTAGATCTTGGACTTCTTCTTCCACCAATGTGATCTAGAGCTCCAAGGGTACAAGATTCAATGGTCGGGATTGATTTTGGAGGGTTGGATTTGGGGGTGGAGATCTTGAAAAAGGGTTGGAAATGGAGAGCTCTCATGGACGTTGGGAGCTCTCACTCTTGCTAGGAAATAAGAAAGAAAGAGGGAGGGAGAGAGAGATAAGAGAGAGAGGAGTTATGGCTTGTCATAATGAAAACCATCATAAATGCCTAGGTGAGGGTAGATGTTGACTTTTGGAAAAAGGAGAGGAAATAATTACCTAGCACATTACCCCATGATGGCTTAGAAAATTGTGCCATTGCAATAGGTGGGTCCCACAAACGCGATCAAGGTCCGAATAAGGTGCGACCTAATCTTTTGATGTACAACTCGGATTGCGGCACTAGACGTGGCGTTAGAACAGCGGTGACAAGGCGGTCGCTATGGCGCTAATTCTGGATCGGTCCGAGTCGGGTTTACATGTTTGAAATTAAGGGTCATCGCAAGCGAAATCCATAGGTCACGGGTCACGGGAATTCGACCGGGAAGACTGCAGGAGCTTATGAAACGGTACGGGCTAGGATACGGGTCTCACAGATGAGGCCTTTACCTGCGCATGGAGGTAGAGAGGCTCAGGCAGAGACTGTCGATGTACGAATGATAGGGACTTACCTGGGGTCCTTGATCTGATTAGTTGCTTGTCCTGTATGAATATCTTTTGATTTTTGATTTTTTTTTTTGTAAGTAGAAAGACAAATGATGTAAAAGACTTTTTGAAAAGAAAGAGATTTTTTTGTGTGTGCCGAAACTTGTGGGTGCTAGTTCATGTTTGGATTTGTGCTTAGGATGATTGGGATCAAAATATTAGGCTGAGCACACGTTGTCTGCAGTAGTCTGGGTTGTGTACTTGGGATCTTGGTTCCCTGAGAGCGTGTCCATAATCGTGTCCTTTGAATTTGGGCAGAGTCTATAGAGTACTAATCCGGAGTTGGTCCTTTCCTTGTATCTCTTCATTGTACTTGTTGCCTTGACCTCTCTTGTACCTGCACTTTTATACATTTTTTTGTCAGCCATTTTTTCCCATAGCGCCCTTTCAAGTTTCATTACGACTGGCTTTTCCCGTCATTTTTGCTCGTAGTGTCCTTTCGGATTTTCACTACGTCCCGGGTTTTTTAAATTGCCTGCCCCTTGGCAGCAGTGTTGTTTTTACCCTTGGCGCATTTTCAGGTTTTCACCAGGTCCGCTACATGCCCGCTGTTTTTACTCGAGCTGTCATTTCGGGTTTTCAACTCACATTTTTCGCTTAGGTATGCTTTTCTCTCTTTTTGTATGTTTTTTTTTTTGAAGTGCCAGAAGAGACGGAGAGATCTCCTTCATAGCCGGCCAACTGGTTACCTTCCTGTCCTTGTCTTTGATCACAATTGTAAGTTGTTTTTATCGGATTATTTGGGGATGTGGGATGGTCTTATTTTCTTCTCCTTCTCAGTCTTCTTTTTGAGATTTCCTATCCTTTTCTACTTTTTTTTTGTGGTGTTGTTTCTTCTTTTTCTTTTTCTTTTTTGTTATTTTTTGGTAGGTACTAGCCTCTTCTTTGATGGGAGAAATGACGGGTACTCTTCTTTTTGTTGTTTTTGTACTTGGCGGGAGGAAGGGTGAATATCTTTTGGGTGGGAGGAGTGATGGGATTTTTCTGGTTTTTGGAGGAGAGGTGGTGGATACAGCTTTGCGATTGTACTCACTGATAAGGTTAGGTATAGTTACCCGTGATAGATTTTCACATTGTCGGCGTTGAAGGGCTCAGGAAGATCTTCTCCTCTCAGACTGGTAAGCCGAAGAACACTTCCTAGGAGTACTTCCCGAATGATCAGCGATCCGTCCAAGAAGGTTTGAACTTTCCTCTGAGATTTGAAAAGTGTGGCGGTAAGATGCGCTTCATGACCATGTCGCCGACTTTGAAACTTCTTTTTTGAACCCTCTTGTTGTAGGCCCGTACGATCCTTATTTGGTAGCACTGTGAGTGACTAAGCGCACGCATGTACTTTTCATCTGCCAGATGCAGTTAATCGTATCTTGCTTGTTGTCACTCGCCTTCCTCAACCTCGCTCTCCAGCAATACTCGGAGTGATGGGATTTCTATTTCAACTGGTAATACTGCTTCCATTCATGCAAGTTCCTTTGGAGTTGCGCATGTAGAGGACCGTACAGACGTCCGATAAGCCCATAGTGCTTATGGAGCATTTCCGACCAATCGCGATATGTTTTAAGCATTTTCTCCAGTATGCGGTTGATAGTCTTGTTTACAACTTCGACCCCACCATTCATCTGAGGACGGTAGAGACTTGACCGATGACGTTGAAACTTGAATTTGTCGAGGAACTCGCCAATCCTTTTATTTACGAACGGAGTTTCGTTATCTGTAATAATGGCCTGAGGGATCCCTTATCGGCTGATGATATTGTTCTTCATAAACTTGACCACGTGAGATGCTGCGATGGTGGTGTAGGATGATGTCTCCATCTACTGGGTGAAGTAATCTACTGCCATCAGGATGTATCCATGCCCGTTTGAAGCTTTAGGGCTGACTTTGCCGATGATGTCAAGTCCTCATATGGAGAAGGGCCATGGTGTCGTCAGGTTATAGAATTCGGAAGCAAGCGCATGGATCTGGTTCGCATATTCCTGACACTTGAAACATTTCCTGACGTGTTTGCAACAATCTATCTCCATTGTTAGCCAATAGTAACCAAGCCGTAAGATTTTCTTTGCCATCATAGTCCGTTCATGTATGGGTCGCATAGTCCTTCATGGATTTCTGACATGATCTGTGCTGCTTCTGTTTCATCCACGCAGTGGAGAAGGACTTGGTTGAAGGATCGCTCCCATTCGGCAACTCCTTTTAAGATTTTCAACATTGAGGGGAGGGTAGCTAGAGCGTTCGCAAACTGGTTCTTGGCTCGGGGCATGTAAGAGAACGTGATCTCTTCGAATTCCTCGGTTAAATTCTCCAGATAGACGTGATAAGGGATCAACTTTTCATCCTTGGTTTTCCAGTCGTCATTCGTCTGATTGATGATGAGCTATGAATCTTCGAAGACTCGTAACTTCTTCACGTTGAGGATGATGACTTCTCTCAGACCAGCGATACACGCTTCATATTTAGCTATGTTGTTGGTGCATTGGAATGTCAATCGCCTGGATATGGGAATTGAGACGTCATCGGGAGAGTAGAGTATGGTGCCTACTCCACTCCCTTTTGAGTTTGCTTCTCCATTGAAGAAGAGTGTCCACTCTCCTGCCTTTCTTTCTTCTTCCTCTTCAATCAGGAGGATGTCCTCGTAAGGGAAGGTCTTTAGCGGTTGGTAATCAGACAGAGAGCGTGCTACTAGGTGGTCGGCCAGTGCTTGCCCCTTGATTGCCTTCTGAGTGACATAGGTGATGTCGAACTCGGAAAGCAGTAGTTGGCATTTTGCGATCCTGTCCGTCAGTGCTGGTTTTTCGAACAAGTACTTCAACGGGTCCATGCGAGAGAGCAGTAGGACTAGGTGAGCGATCATATACTGTCGTAGCCATTGTGTTGCCCAAACTAGGGTGAGGCACGTTTTCTCTAAGCTGGAGTACTTGACTTCGTAGCTTGTGAACAGTCGGCTTAGATAGTAGATCGCTTGCTCCTTTCTTCCTGTGTCGTCGTGTTAGCCGAGGACGCATCCGATTGCTTCTGCTGCGATAGAGATATACAACAATAGTGGCCTACCCGGGGTAGGTGGCATGAGCACTGGAGGATTTAGCAGGTACTTCTTGATTTTACCAAAGGCCGTTTGACAGTCGTTGTTTCATTTCTTTGGTGAATTCTTCCGTAGAAGCTTAAATATAGGCTCACGGATTGGAGTGAGCTGCACGATGAATCGGCTGATATATTGGATCCTTCCGAGGAAGCGCCGAATATCTTTTTCAGTACTGGGTGGCGGCATTTCGTTGATTGTCTTGGTCTTGGTCTCGTCCACTGTATGCCATCTTCACTGACGATGAAGCCTAACAACTTGCCTCTGGATGCACCGAAGACACACTTTTGCGGGTTGAGGCGAAGCTTGAATTTGTCCAACCTGTCAAAGAGCTTCTTGAGGTCTTCAAAATGTCCTTCGATTGTGCGAGATTTTATGATCATATCGCCCACATAGACTTCCATTTCCTTGTTTATCATGTCGTGGAATAAGGCAGTCATGGCTCGCTGATATATGGCTCCCGCGTTCTTCAACCCGAAAGGCATAACCCGGTAGCAGAAAGTTCCTCATGGTGTGATGAAAGAAGTCTTCTCTCGATCTTCAATGACCATCTTGATCTGATTAAAGCCCGAGAAGCTGTCCATGAAGGAGAAGATCTTTTGTCCAGTAGTATTATCTACTAGTGTCTCGATGTGAGGCGAAAAGAAATCGTCTTTAGGACTCGCTTTGTTGAGGTTCATGAAGTCGATGCACATTCTGACTTAGCCATCTTTCTTTGGAATTGGTACAATATTTGCGAGTCATTCCGGATAGTTAGAGACTACCAGGAACACCGCGTTGTACTGCTTGGTGACTTCATCATGAACCTTTAAGGCCCATTCTGGTTTCATTTTTCGCAGCTTCTACTTGATAGGCTTCATGTCTGGCTTTTTTGGCAAGTGGCGTACTACCAAGTCTTCATCGAGCCCTGGCATATCCTCCTAAGAGAAAGAAAAGTTGGACAACCTTAGTCTCAGGAATTCCATCATCCTCTGCTTGTATTTCGGAGACAGTGATTTACCGATGCGCACTTCTCTGGGGAGTTTTGTTGATCTCAAGTTCACAATTTTGAAGTCATCTACCACAACGTTGGCCTTCGTTTCGAACCTTTAGAGGGAATCCTCGAGTTCGAGAGCTGTATCATCATTTCCCTCATCCTAGGCCTCATCCAAACCCATGAGCTCGAAGTCTAACTCTAGATCGAAATCGTACGAGTCGACCTCGAACTCTGGCGCTGTGCGTGAAGTGTTTGGCACAGTGATTTTTGAAAGTTTTTCTGTTGTTTTTGTGTTTTGAAGATTTTTCGATGTTTAATGATTTTGAGAGGTATTTGATTTTTTTGTGATTTTTGGAATATGTGTTGTTTTTGTGTTTTGAAGGTTTTCTGATTTTTTGTGTTGCCAAGGGGTCTCGAACAGGACGGTGTTGCAAACCATGATTAGTCTTATCTTGATTCGGGGTACCAACTGCTATTTACATTGGCGTTTTTGGACCGGTAATCGCGGGTGATTCACCGGCCGACTAGATCGTTAAGGGGGTCGCCACCCAGCCTGGTTCTTTCCCCCTTTTGATCTTATCATTCTGTTTTATTTGTTCCTGTGGGTCATCCGTCCCGATGACCATGATATTTGCTAGGCTGGGCTCAGAGTCGGAGTCTGATTTGATCTCTTCGCTTACAAGTTGGAGCTCCTCGGGTTCCTCAGGTCCACATTGCGGTGAGATCCTAATGTCCGTCCAATCAAGGGAAGTCCACTTCCCTTTCTCGATCCAATGAATGGGCTTCTTCTGCCCCTTATGCTGCTGAGTTGTTGATGAGTGTGTTTCTCCTTAACTGTTGGTGGGGATGGGTGCGTCCCCATTCTTGCCTGTGTCTGTTGTAATGGGCACTCCTGGTCCTGGGTCCTCTGTGGATGTCCCTGCTTCCATGCCCCTAGCCTCATGTGATGGGTCTGGGGGTTCTGCCCCTAGCATTAGATGTGCTTTTGATGCCTTGAGGATCTTATCCCACCTTATTGGTGGCCAAATGGACTCCTGGCTGGAATGTTCTGTTAGATTAAGCCGCTGGAGGTGGTCCTCAAGGGAGATCATCGTGTCACCACAGACTGTTCCAGCCTTGACGAACTTGATGGGTGTGCACTTGAATGGTTACCTCTTTTTAGATCTTGCGACCTGATTGTTGAGGGTCAAATATTGCACATCAGACCCTGACTATTGCCTGGATTTACAGACATAATACCGTTTAATGGTCCGTTTTATTCGTGCTTGTGATGCAGAGTGTATTTATGAGTATGGACTGAAAAAGGGAGCTTAAAGCATGGATTTAACGCTCTGATGACACCAAAGGCAATGGATGAACTCCAGGGACTAAAATTAATGGATTTGCACGGCAGAGATCAGAGGAAATCAGGCCGTTCGCATTTAACGGGCCCGAAAACCAACCAGAATGCAAGATTACAGGGTTCCCACCATCTGATAGACTCGAAACTTCATACATGACCTGAGGACCATGAATTAACCGTACACGTCAATTTTTAGCCATTGAACACCTGTGGAAGTGGGCCAACGGACAGATCAACCCCTTAATTCACAAAGTGGGGCCCACATGCTATCTGGATGCGCTTCAAAATTGGTCTCGACGGGTTAAATGATATGGCAGAATGGATGGACGGAGAAGATTGCCCAGAACCATCGTACGTGGACCCCATCTGAGATGGGAGTGCATGACTTACTTGTGCACTCGCGGTACACCGATCCACCAGAATCGGTCAACCCGCAGCGACCAACGAAAAACGGAAATTTCCGTTTTCTTTTTTAAACAGCGTCCGTGAGACGAGCACCTGTCTTCAGTTGTGGGCCCCACCCATCGTCCAAACGGACAATCCAGACCATTCATTCATTTCCTGGGGCAGCAACAACCCGTGCCTAGCTGACTGAATCTGAAGAAATAAAGGTTTTAGGGATCTCAGTCGTTTAAATACAAACGGACGGCAGAACAGAAGATACGGTGGGCCGCATCAACGATCAACCAAAACCATCCATCCGGCACCGAAATCTTGTCCTGAAATCAATGGACGGAGTGGATTCCTCATACACCTAGAGGAATGGGCCTCACTGGCAGCCAACGCAAAAACGGAAGTTTTCGTTTTTGACTCCAGCGTCCGCGAACAGAGAGATCGGACGATCTCAGTGGGCCAACGTCGATCATCATGTCGTCCATCTGGACCGTCCATTCGCCCCAGGACGTCAAACCGACGGTACATATAGTGGTTTTCCAGACTCATGCACAAGAGTGAATGGAAATAGCGCCAATTTGTTAAATGGACGGTAGGTTTAAAAATCAATGGGTCGCACTTATCTTGAGCCAAAACCGGTCCTCTTTGAATGGTTTTTCGATCAGAACACAGTGGATGACACAGATTTTGCAGAAAAACAGTTCAATGGGACCCACCGACTTCACAGTGGAAGAGATCCGCGATCTCTGTTACCGCGTCCGAGATTCATCCGGATTTTTTGGGCGGTTGTGGCCCACCACATTTGATCAGATGGAGGATCTGATCCGTCCATCGTGTAGCCCATCCACAAATTCCCCAAGGGATGTTGTCTCTTTGAAAAGAAAGCAAAGGAATTGGGAGTTTTTGTTGCTGTTTTTCACTGCGAAAGAGCTTTCGCTGCAGCCGTGAAACATCCGGTTTCTGCTGCGAAACAGAAGTCGACCGACGCTCTCCTTCGTCCCTGACATCTATAAAGAGAAGAGAAAAGAGAGTCAGGGATCGACGGCTGGAAGGAGAGAGAGAGACAGGGAACGTGAGAGAGATATAGAGATTTTTTATTCTGTTTTTTGTTTCTCTTCTTCTATGAATCTTATGGAGTTTAATCTAGTTATGCTAGGCTAAACCCCTTAGCTAGGGCTAAGGGGTGAAGCTTGTAGCTTGATGGGTCTACTTCTATGGTTATAATTCATGATAGACTGAATTGTTGATTGATTGCAGCTAGATCAATGGGACTACTTCTAGTTTTTAATGATTTTTTGTGACTAATATTACATTAGATCTGTGATGGCTTGAGTTTTCCTTTTCCTTAATTCTGATTATGGGGTTAGGAAGCCCTGTTGTTCACCATCGTCTCCTAGGCATGGTTGGATGACGGAACTCTTCCTGACGCTCATACATCATACAGTTCGGTTGTGGATTGGTTGAATTCTGTTGTTGGCTTTGTCTCATAGGCATGGTTTTGTGATGGAATCCATTCTGATTTATAACCGTCTGATCTATTGAAACTGCATTAACCAAGGTTCAATCTTGATATCTTTTACCATAGAATTCCCTGATCTCTACAAGTGGATCCCCTGAATCCCTAGTTCCCTTCTCTGAATTCTTTAAGTTTAGATTAATATTTCACCATTATTCTTCAAATCACAATTGGTTTAGATTTTATCTTAGCCTAGTTCTAGATCTGGTTACTTTCAGATTACGTACAGGTTTCAGTCCCTGTGGATTCGACCTCGGTCTCACCGAGTTTATTACTACATCACAACCCTATACTTGGGGAGTGAACACTGATCTTCCGGTGTCGGTTGATACCCCAGTCCGTGTCTTTGTATGTTGGCACGGGTTGGTTTTACTACCATACATTTCTCATGGAACTCGGTGCGGTAGTTCAGGATCAGATGTTTAGCAGGAGGGATGACATATTCGACTGCAAGCGGGTGAGGGTTGGTAATGGAGTTCACAATTTTAAACTCGAAACTGTGATATGATATGTCACTCTCTACATGCTGGACGTCAATAACTGGAATGTCAGTTTCTGGGGTATTGACCGCCACTGGTAGGATGACTTCCGGCTCAGCCAGTACCGAGATGATTTGATTTCCCGACAGAAATTTGACCCTTTGGTGGAGAGTGGATGGGATGGCTCCAACAGCATAGAGCCATGGCCGTCCCAATAGAAGGTTGAAAGAGGCAGGAATATCGATAATCTGGAATGTGACTAGAGTTATGTTTGGTCCAATCTGTAACTCAATGTCAATTTCCACTTCTACCCGCCTTTGGGAGTTATCAAAAGCTCAGACACTCATGGTGCTGGGTCGGAAAGAGGATGGTTCTATCCCTAAACGTTCGGCAGTTCTTAGAGGGCAAACATTTAGGCTTGATCCATTGTCTATAAGCACAAGTGGGACTTTGAAGTTCTTATAACAGACAACTATATTTAATGAGCGTCCATGTTTACGGCCCTTGGGTGGCAACTCCTCGTCTGAGAATGTGATCGCTCGTGGTGTGAGGAGTTGGCTGATCATACTTGCCACCATTTCAGGTGGTATGTCATGGGAGATGTGCGCATCATTTAGGGTCTTTGCAAAGATCTCTCGGTGTGACCTTGATGTGCATAAGAGTTCCCAGATGGAGATCTGTGCGGGAATGGACTTGAGCTAAGCCGTTATGTCGTAAGCAGTGTTAGCTTTGTGGGTTGTTCCTGCCACAGTTCCACAGGTTTCTTTCGGGTTCTGGTTATCTCTTCTGAAATACTTGCCGTTGTTGCCCACTTCGGCACATTCAGGATAGTGCCATAGGACTGCCTTTGGGTTATAGGAGGGAACCATCTTCCCTTCCAGATATATCACCGGTTCTTGAGGTTAAGTGGTGGGATCTATCTGTGATAGACTCGAGGACTTTCCCAGAGATGCGACTGAATCCTCATAGGGCTTAACAGTGAGATTTTCCTCCTCCTTTTGATGTGTACTTTGTGAAAGAGGGATCTTTTGGGCATGTGTCAATTGGTGGGGCAAGAGGAGAGTTGGAGATTGGACAAGGGGTGCCCCTTGTAGGGTTAATGAGGCAAGATCGGGAAGTCCGATTGGGAGGATGATAGGTTCAAGACCTGACCTGTTCGGATGTGCCAGGGGTGGCGCTAGCTGTGCTCCTTGGAGAGTGAAAGATTGAGATTGTAACCTGGATGTTGTTGATGCCCTTTGGAGGGTGAGGGTTTGTGTTGTCGGTGCCGCTCGAGTATGAGCAGAGGCGTGGTGGGTGCTGCTTCAAGGATGAGAGGTGAAGTTATCGGTGCTGCCTCGAGGTATATCTGCAGTTTAGGCGGAGGCGCCTGTTGGTATCTCCACGCCCGATTTGCTGTATCGGGCATGATTGCTTGTATGGAGTGATGTGGGAAAGAGTATGTGGGATGCTCTCTTTCGATGTTGTTGATGGTAGAGGTGCTAGACGTGTAGGGTCCCGCGGGATGCGATGACAGAGGATTCTGGAGAATGTTGGCCTGATTGGCATTGCCAGCCTGCAGGGTAATTGCGATCTTTTGGTTCTTAATCAAGTCTTGAACCGCATGTTTCAGGGCGAAACAACGGTCTGCTAGGTGATCAGGAGCCTGATGATATGAGCAATATTGGTTTTCATTGTAGCTTGGTGGCAGGGGATTTGGCGGAAGTCGAGGCTGAAGTGGTGTCAAGAGTTGCCTTTGCATCAGCATTGTCAGGACTCGACTGTATGTTTGTGCTAGAGGGGTGAACTTCCTGCCTAGCATTGCCTGCTTGTATGGGCCTTGCGCATTTTCCTGAGGCTGTTACTGCTGTTGCTTAGGCGGCTGCGCTTGATATCCCTGTTGGGCCTTGTTGTGGCTGGTATTGTTGGTTCGGTGGCTGGTACTGCCTATTTTGTTGTGGCTCCAGTTGCGAGGCGTACTGGTTGCCTCGAGTGTTGGCGACGATATTGTTGACCTCTATGGTACGTTGCGCGAGAGCAGTACCGTTTCCTTTCCCACATCCGACAGGATTCCCCTCTACTCTATTCCTTTTGATTGAGGGAGCCTGGTGAGGCCATGGAGAAATGGTTCCGGCTGTGATCCTGGCTTCCACCTGTTCCCCAGCTCGGATGAGTTGGGAGAAATTCATGTATGGGTATGAGATCGGATATCCAGAAATGCTTAGATTTGCAGAATGGACGATCATAGATATCTGCTCTTCGACATCGATGGGGTTTCTCATTCGGGCTGTCATGACCCGCTATCGCCCTACGTATGCTGATAAGGACTCATCGTTTTTCTGTCTTAGGGCAGCCAGGTGACCTTCTCGGAGCCATGTTCAGGTTATATGAAAATTTGTCAATGAATGCCTGGGAGAGTCATTCCCAGGTTTTGATTTGATGGCTGTCCAACGAGGTGTACCAATCCAAAGCGTCACCTTTAAGGTATTTCTGAAAAAGCTGTATCAAAGCTCCATCATTCATTGCTATCGCATTGAGCTCCCCACAAAAAGCTTTCAAGTATGTCGTGGGACACCCACTACCGTCATACCTCTTGAATTTGGGCACCTCGAAGTTTGGAGGTACCCGATCATCTGGGAAAGGACATAGGTCCCTGAACTTGGTGGATAGATGATCCACCCCCTGTTGCCTCTGCAACTGGTTCTGCACCATTTGTAGATGTTCCCGCAATTCCTCAATCTCCGCTCTGTTATGCTACACGTATCTTACCCCTTACTGTAAGGCTTGTGTTGGCTCCTCCTCATAAGGATCGACTTCCTCGATCCTTTGGTTTGCCAGAATGGGGGGTTGTTGGAAAGAAGATGGACTCCCGGTGGCGGGAGGAAATTGAAATTGAACACCGCTCCCTTTCGGAGGAGGGTGTGATGTACGAAAATGGCTCCCGCCTAGGGCATCTGTCAATTCTGGAATGTTACTCCCATTAGGGGGAGTGAATTAGACTCAAAACTGACCCCCTTCATGGTCACCCGTCAATTCTTGTTTGTGGTTCCCGTTAGGGGGAACCGATGTTGTAACCTGATTGTTGTGATGTGTTGAGTAATGATGTGTGAGAGGGTTGCTCCCGTTTGTTGGTTGTTGTTGATCTTGTGCTGACTCCTCTAGGAGAGGGAGGACAGGATTTGCTGGAGGAATGAGGAAAAAATCAAAAGGAGTTTGAGGGATTGAACTGTTTTGTACACTAGGCTGGGTTGCCTGTATATTCAGTGTGGCACTGGGTACCAGGAGAAGTAGTAGTTCTTGTATTGCCCGGAGACTTTGGGTCACCTCTTGTATGGTTGCATTAGCTTGTGTGTCTGTTGGAGCTGCTGGAGGTAACGGCGCGGGTGTTGGTGTAGGTGTGGGTACTAATGTTTCGGGAGCTGGCTGAGTTGCCGGCTCTTCTTCATGGGTAGCTTGAGAGGTCATGACTGCGCGGGATCGAGTGGTCATGGTTCGAATCAGTGCCTATACAAATGTAAGCCAAAGATTTTGTTTTTTTTTTTTTTTTTTGCTGAATGTAATGTTGAATGTCCCTTGAGAGTAAAGTATCACAAACTTTCAAGTCGGGTCTCAACTAGTGAAAGCCAGTAAGATTCCCTAGCAGAGTCGTTATTCTGTGGACGCTGAATTTCGATGCCCACGCTGATTTGTATGTTTGGTTTTTTTTTTTTTTTTTTTTTTTTTTTTTTTTTTTGTAGTGGGGTGATTAGGCTAATTTGTGGATGCTGGAGTCGCCACTAGCCGAATAATCTCAGAATCCCACTGTCAGCTAGAACCGCGGAATACGTAAGGTTGGAGAAATCCAAAGACTCTCCTACCTTAGGTTAACTCCTGGTCTGCGATCCAAGATTCCGGGTAAGGGACCTCGGTTATAAAGAGGGAAGGTGTTAGGCACCCTCTCTATCCGTGCAAATGTACGGTCTCTACTTGGTGTGATAAAATACTCTCAAAGGAAGATGGATGCTATGGTTGGGATGGGACTAGACACATGCGCAGATTTTTGATGTGACAAGATCCGAAGTTTCGGCAAGCCACAGAGCATACGTTCAACGATGTGTCTAGAAGGTGAATGTAATTATGGTTATGCAAAGGAATAAGAAAATCGGAATAGACTACTAGAAATTTTTGATGTGACAGGATCCGGAGTACGGCAAGTCACAGAGCATACGTTCGTTAGAAGTCTAGAGGAGCAGGGGAGTTAAGGAGGGAGTAAATGTCATGATGATGTATGAGATGAGTGGATCCTTAGCTTTAGACTTGGGTAGGCTAGAACATGGATTGAACCATGACCAACATGGGCTAGGCTTAGAAGGGTCAAAAGGAATGGCTAGGGGGTGGCTAAAGGATCGAATCTTAGGAGGCTTGGGAGCTCCTTCCCTCTCTTTCTCTCCCTCTATCTCTCACTATCTTGGATGTGGAGATGCTTAAGTTGTTCTTGTTGTTTAAAATGAGAGGAGGAGAGGGTTATTTATAGCCTTCTCTAATGGCATTACGGTAATTGTGAGGTTTAAGAGGGGTAAAAGCTGAGGTGGTAAGTGGTGATTAGTTGAGGAGAAAGAAACGCCACGTGACGCACTCTCATTGGCTCTAGGGCTTAGTAAAATGGTAAACAAGATCAGATATGTAATTCTTGGAGAAAGTTGACTTTTGGATGTTGTGCCAGCTGTTGCTTGGAGGACACGCGTTCGGCGAACGGAGGTAATCGGAGTACCGCCGGCGGTAGTCAAATTACCGCCCGGGCTAGGCCCGAACGTGCGGTACTCGTGTGGTGCGCTGGTTTGTCCGGTGGTCTCTTTTTTGGATTTTTGGCTCGTCCGGGTGTATTTCTAGATTTGGGACTTCGGGCTGGGTTTGGGAGGTTCTAAGGGCTTAGATTAGAGTTTCGAGTTCGGGTAGGGTTTGGATTAGGGTTTTGGGTTAGGGTATGGTTTGGATTAGGGTTTTGGGTTTGGGCATGGTTTGGATTAGGGGTTTCGGGTTCGGGTATGGTTTGGATTAGGGTTTCGGGTTCGGGCATGGTTTGGATTAGGGTTTCGAGTTCGAATTGTTGATCATGGTGCGGATTGTCCTTGCCTCTTCAAGATGTTAGCCTGGGTGGGGTGTCTACACATACATACAGACGTAGATTGATCTCGGTGCGACCCTTTGTGATTTAAGTAAAAAATATGGACGTCATTCATCCATTTTCCCTCTGTTTATTCTACGACATGATCCAAAAAAATGAGGCAGGGCACAGATCCACTGGACCACACCAGAAGATGTAGCAGTTCAATCCCGGTTGTGGTACATTCCATTCCCTACTCGACTTCATTTTTCAGTAGATGCCCTAAAATGACCCGAACATAATTTTGAATGGCACGGATTCCAACATTATCATCATGGTAGGACCCACGGAGCCGGCCCTTTTCACTCACCAACGTAGGATGCAAACCACCGTGCCTTTGAGTAAATAATTGTGGGATTCTCCCAATCCATGAAGGATTGCCTAATCCACACCCTCGTACCGTGGTTTGGGCCGGAGACCCAAAGACGTTAGTTCATGGTTTGAAAAGTCTCCTCCAAACATACACTGCCAATGGATTAGATGAAACGACTAATGCAATCTCATCTAATCCTACCTAATGTAGGTGGCCAAACAGACCCCTAAAGTGGGATTCATAATGTATAATTTGAACAGTTACAGTAGACACCCCTGCTTCAAGCAGATTGTCGACTAATCACATGGCACAAACATAGCTACTTCTTAAAAAATGTCCACCCCCATTTGGGAGAGCTGGAAATAGAAATAGCAGTAGGAAATAGTATAAAAACTGTGAGGAATTTTTGCCAATTTCTTTAGTTCGTGTTCTCTATCAATGAGGAGATTTTATTACCAAGGATACTCAATAATCATATTTACACTTAGGTTCTACTTCAGTCACTCACAACAATCTAATTCATCAAAGTCAGTAAAATAATTTATGAGTAGGTTCAAAATTAGGAACGTCTTATTATTCTTTTTCTAACTCTCGAAAATGATATTTGACTTCCATTTTCTCTTTCTTATATCTTATTTAAGTTCAAAACACAATTCATCTGGCACATTCCATTACAACTAACCCTACTTCTTCTTCTTTTTTTTTTTTCTTTTTTTTTTTTGCATTTAATTTATATTACATTTATTTCATTTTGTTTGCGTAGCTGCCCATTATCTTTTAACTTGGCAAAATAAAGATAGGATCTTTATTTGTTCGATCTCTCATGGTGTTACATGAAGTGTTGTTATATGATTAACACATTTGTAAGGACCACAATTTTCTTAATAGTTATACATCTCTTAAAGTAGAAACCGCACTTAGTGGGGTAGAAGAGAGTGTTGAATCTCTTCCTCTTATAATTAAGGCCTTTATTCAAAATTTACAATCTTAGGCCAACCGTAGGAGTCACTTGAGATAAGTTAGAGAATATTATGATTCTACAACCTTTAAGTGATTTTACGGTTTTTAAGTGATCATAGATTCAAAGCTTCTTTTCACTAATAATGACACCAAGTCAAACATACAACTTGACGTTCAAATAAAATTAAAACTAAAACCGACAAACGAAAAAAAGCAGGAAGATGAGGACTTAATAACGCTGCGTGTACACCCGCATGAGAGGGCGTTCACAGTACTCTGGACTTTTTGTATGCCTTGTATATATAATTTCTAAATATTTTCCAAGTAAATTTGGATACATGCATGGCTCGATGGCAGATGTAGTCTTGTGTTTCAATGTTAAAATTTTAATTTTTTTGTGCACAGATGGGTGCGTGTAAGTTGGTTTGAAAAAAAGAGCGTTACCATGTCATTCATGCGGATTTGCCGAGGTATTAAAAAAAAAAAAAAAAACCTTTCTTTTTCGATTTATTTTTTTATTTTATTTTTTCGTTTTGAGTGAATACATCCCAAAATATCGCCACTTTACCATTTGAATGTGGGTCACCTTCAATGATCCACACCATTGATGCCCTGATATAATTGATGGAAACAAAGGACGAAAGCTGTCAGTTGGATTATTTCAACTTTATAGATTTTTAGGTTCTTTCACATGGAACATGAATGGTCACAGTACCCTTACTCAAAAGTCAAATTATTTATCCAGATTTTATTTATTTATTTAGCTCATTTAAGGATATCACTCCCAAATAAACACTAATTTTAATTTTTTTAGTCCGGCTCCATGACTCAATGATGGAGAGATTCTGTTTCAGAGATCAGGGATCGAGTGCCATGTAGTGTGGATGTGGGTGTGTAAAAGAATTAAAAATAATAATAAAAAAAAATTACTTCAAGCCATTGGAAAGGCCAAAGTTCAACCACAGATGGACACATGCATATATACGCTGCCATAGAACACAGTTATGAGAACTGGCCCAATCATCAAGTGGACCCTGCAAGACTGTACTGTACGTAAAATCAGGCCACTGGATCCATTAGGTCCTATTAAGGACTTAGCTACCACCTCTCATCATCCAACGCGAGGTGTTGATTTGCATTCAAGCGAAGTTGACTCTTCAATCTCTCCTTCCACTGCTTGCTGGTTAAGGCTTTTGAATATGGCTTCAAGGACTTTCCTTTGAATTTAGGTCATCTTCCAATTATCCAAGCCATTTATATGATAAGCCTCCGGGCTGCTTGGATACAGCAAAACTTTTCATTACCACTAGGAGAAATGAAGCTAAAAATAATAGTTCAGTTCCTTATAAATTGTTATAGTAAATATGTGTTAGCATGGAACAATTTTGAATAATGTTTGAAAAATAATTTGCATGTGCAACAGACTTGACGAATGAATGGATAAGAACGGTTCAAGTGGAAAATAATGAGTTTAACGATTTTTAGGCCTAGATTGCTTCGGCCAAGGTTGAACCTATGGCTCACTGGTAGACTCGCAAGAGTTTCAACATGAGGTTATGGGTTCGAGCACCCATTGTCGTGTGTGTGCGGGCGTGTGTGCAGGCGTGTGAGTGTGTGTGAAAAAATAGAAAAGAAGGTCGAACCAGTTATTGTCAAGGTAAGGCTTAGGACACTATTGTAGACCCATATGCCAAGCTGAAGGGTTAGGCCAAGATGGGTTCAACCAAACCCAACCCATTACTTCCTTAGTTGTGTGTTTTAGGAGAGGAAGAGGAAAGTAGATAGAAATATAAAAAAAATTAACCAAAAAAAAAAAAAAAACAAATCTGGGGGATGTGGGATCGGCTTCCTACTTTAAGCACCCTAGATATAATGATCTAAAACTTTGATAATTAACCCGACTCACCTTTGCCAGTTATGACATGTCCACCCAAAACCTCACGATTAGAAGATTCTCTTCATAAAATACTTGACGTTTTATTTGTTGAATGGGCAATGGTGTTGTCTTATTTCAAATTACTTGTTTGTTGGCTTTATATTAAAAGGTTTAGGGTGCATTTGGCCTCACCAAATTTCATGAAATGTCATCAAAATTTATTAGACTGATTGATAATGAAATATCATGATACTTCGTGAAACCAAATGCATCCCTATGATTTTCTATAGGTGATTTTGGTGCATAAACCATAAGAAGTGAGAAGCATAATATCAACGGTCTAGATCACTAAACACCAATAACATTTTGTTGAAAATTAGTGCCTTTTTGAAAAATAAAAAGAGAAAATTTTAAATTTTCAAAATTTCGGGATTTTGCCGCAAAAACGCTTTTCCGAAAATTTCAAATCCAAAAGTACGGTGTGTGCTTTGTCCCAAAACGAAAATGGTTGAAATCCTTTTGTAGTTTATATGTGGACTTGTGAAGAGTATTCTTACTTGGAGTTTTTAGAGGAGGTGATGCTCAGGACTGGAACACACGCACGCACACGCATGCTCGGGCTCGGGCACGGGCACGGGCGTGGGTAGTGTGGCTGTAGTGGCGCTAGATGACACACATTGCACTTCGCACATGCGCATCGTGTCGCAGAGATCGCGGTGCGATGGGTCTGGTATGTGCCTGTGTGCAGTGGGGTCTGAAATGGTCTGAGTTTTATAGAAGACTGAGAATGGTCGGATCATAAATCCAAAACGTTCAGCAGTTTCTGAAAATGACTCTCTGCCTTGAAAGCTAAACGGTCCGAAAACGGACGGACCAGGATGATCCAACGGTCAGATCTTCTGATCTGACGACCAGAAACGTCTGGGATTAATTGACAACGACCAGAAATGTTTTCAAACGTTCTGGACCATTGAATACCACACAACAACGGTGCTATATATGATGCCTATATAAATTGAACCATTCCAGTCCGATTTCATCATCTCAACACACCATCTCTCCCATCAAATCAAATACGATCCATATCTCCATCATAGAATACTCTGATCATCTCTACCGACTAAGTCTGCCAGAAGAGATTTATTACGTTAAAACTGTTCCACAGTGGACCTATTGTGATTGTTGTACGATGGATCCAGATAAGGCTTGTCTTATCCTGGAAGCAATTCGCCTGTAACCCAACAACAGTTGATAAGGGGGCGAATCACGCTTTAAGGACAACATATTTTATACGTGATTCAGCCTAGTGAAATATTTTATTTTCAATTTATTTTTTTTTATATTTCAGTGTATCCAAACGTAACTTCCCAACAATATTAAAGTGTGATTCATGGACATCGAAAGTGTTGCATCAATCAAACTGATGAACCAGGATCTGATCCGATTGGACCAATTCGATGGTTCGAATTTCACTAGATGGCAAGACAAACTGAAATTAATGCTGACCGCTCTGAAGATCTTTTACATCCTGGACCCAACTCTCCAGCCTCTACCTAAAGCAAAGGACATGACACTCCAGAACAGATTGCTGCTAGGATCAAGCGACAGGAAGATGAACTACTGTGTCATGGCCACATCCTCAATGCTCTCTCTGATCGGTTGTAAGATTTGTACACGGGGACCACATTAGCGAAAGAAATTTAGAGTGCGCTGGAATACAAGTACAAGGCTAAAGAGGAAGGTACACGGAAATTTCTAATTACCAGGTATTTCGACTTCACGTTGGTAGACAATCACCACTGCATGCCCAAATCCAAGAACTGCAGCTTATTGTAAATAAAATAGAAGCCATAAAAATTGATCTTCCTGAATCAACACGAAAATTTCTAATTACCAGGTATTTCGACTTCACGTTGGTAGACAATCTACTGCTGCATGCCCAAATCCAAGAACTGCAGCTTATTGTAAATAAAATAGAAGTCATAAAAATTGATCTTCCTGAATCCTTTCAAGTCGGAGCTATAATCGCAAAGTTGCCTCCGAGCTGGAAAGACTACAGGAAGAAACTACTGCATAAATTCGAAGAGTTCACCTTGGAACAAATCCAGAAGCATCTTCATATTGAAGAAGAATCTCGTAACTGAGACAAAAGGGATGACGCTAATGATGTATCCTCATCCAAGGTGAACGCAGTAGAACGAGCATCCCAAAATAATATCTATGAGAAAGCTGATTCCCTTAAACCTAACAAAGATCAAGAAAAATTTAAGAAAATCCAAAAGAAGAAAAACGACAAACCTAAGGGAGCTTGTTATGTCAGCAGCAAGATCGGGCATTTCGTCCGAGTCTGTAGGGACCAAAAAAAGCCTAAGAACGAGGCTAATGTAGTAGACGATGAAATCGTAGCCACGGCCACAGAAGTGAACCTAGTTCAAGAAAAAATTCCTGGTTGGTGGTATGATACAGGTGTCACAGTCCATGTATGCAACGATCGATCTGCCTTCAAAACCTATGAAGACGAGACCAATGGTCAAGAAATTAAAATGGGAAATGAAGGATGGTCGAAAGTTGCAGACAAAGGAACCGTGGAATTACTCTTTACCTCTGGAAAGAAGGTAATTCTGACCAACGTACTGCATGTCCCAGACATAAGGAGGAATCTTGTCTCAGAGGATCTCTTAAGCAAACCTGGGATTAGGGTTGTGTTTGAATCAGGCAAGCTGATCTTGTCTAAGAATGAGAACTTTGCGGGTAAGGGTTATGCTTGTAATGAGATGATCAAACTTTCTTTAAATGAAAAGAATTCTTCTACTTACATGATTGAGTCTGTAACACTATGACATGGTAGACTCGCCCATATTGGCTACAATACCATAAAACTCATGGCTAAGAACAGCCTAATATCATACAATGATAGTGACAAAGATAAATGTGAAGTATGCATACGATCTAAAATAATCAAGAAACCATTCCCTAGCGTTGAGAGATCATCTCAAATATTAGACCTAGTGCATACTGACATATGTGAACTAAATGACGTTCTTACCCGTGGAGGTAAAAGGTATTTTATAACGTTTATAGATGATTGTTGAAGATATGTATATGTATATCTATTAAAATCAAAAGATGAAGTATTTAATGCATTCAAGATCTATAAATCTGAAGTAGAAAATTAATTAGATAAAAATATTAAAATCCTTCGTAGTGACCGAGGAGGAGAATATTTCTCTAACGAATTTTCTAACTATTGTGAAGAACACGGCATAATACATCAGTGCACAACATCTTATACATCACAACAAAATGGTGTAGTAGAGAGAAAAAAATAGGACATTAGTGGAAATGGTCAACTCAATGCTAATACAAGCACAGTTGCCATTAAACCTATGGGGAGAAGCACTGTTAGCTGCATGTCATGTTTTAAACCGAATTCCATCTAAGAAAATTAAAACATCTCCATACGAAATATGGAAAGGAAGAAAACCAAACATAGGGTATCTTCGAGTGTGGGGGTGTCTTGCATACTGCAGAACACCAGAACCTTAAAGAACTAAATTAGAACCAAGAGCTATCAAGTGCGTCCTTGTAAGATATACACAACATAGTAAGGCCTATAGACTTCTAGACTTAGACACCAATGTAATCATAGAGTCTAGAGATGTAGACTTCTTTAAGAATTATGTATTCGCGGGGAAAAAGAATGCTGAGATTCAATCTCCTAATGAAACTATAAAAGAAACACAAATAGAAGAGAAAACTCCTAGTGAACCTCGTAGGAGTCAAATAGCAAGAATAGAAAAGAGTCTTGATCCTGATCAAATAGACTCTCAGCGACTCTCTTTTCATCTAGTTGAGGGAGATAGAGAGAATGTGATTAGGAAAATACCTATGGTTTTAACTATAGAAGATGAACCTAAAACCTTTAGTGAAGCTATGTCTTCAAGAGACTCCGCTTTTTGGAAAGAAACCATTAATGATAAAATGAATTCCATAATATCTAACCAAACATGAAAATTGGTAGATCTACCTCCAGGTTCTAAACCAATAGGTTGTAAGTGGGTATTTAAGAAAAAATATCACACATATGGTATAATTCAAACCTTTAAGGCAAGGTTAGCTACTAAGGGTTTCCGACAGAAAGAATGAATCAATTATTTTGACACTTATTCGCCAGTAGCTCGAATAACATCGATTAGGATCTTATTCGCTCTTGCATCCATACATCATCTTCATGTCCATCAAATGGACGTGAAGACAGCATTCCTGAATGGTGATCTCGATGAGGAGGTTTACATGGAGCAACCAGAAGGGTTTCTTCTACCAGGAAATAAAAGAAAAGTGTGTAGACTTGTTAAGTCTTTGTATGGATTAAAGCAAACACCAAAACAGTGGCATGATAAATTTGATTCTAAAGTTCTGTCTTATGGTTTTGAACATAATATTGCTGATAAATGCATATATTTAAAAGTGTGTGATGATTATATTGTAATCATATGCTTGTATGTAGATGATATGTTAATAATTAGTAATAAAATGAAATGTGTAACTGAAACCAAAAAGTTTCTCTCTTCAGTTTTCAAAATGAAGGATCTTGGACAAGTGGATACCATATTAGGTATCAAAGTTAAAAAATACAGTGGGGTTTTCACATTATGTCAGTCTCATTATATTGAGAAAATAATAAACAAGTTTAATCACTTAAAAATTAGAGAGGCAAAGACCCCATTTGATCCAAGTATCAAGTTAAAAGAAAACAGTGAAAGAGCAGTTGCACAACTAGAGTATGCTAGTTTTATAGGCAATCTTATGTATGTAATACAATGCACAAGACCGGATATAGCATACGCTGTGAGTAAACTAAGTAGGTTTATGAGTAATCCAAGTGTTGAACACTGGAAAACAATAAGTAGAGTTCTAGGTTATCTTAAAGAAATCAAAGAACTAGGGCTATTTTACTCAGAATTTTCAGTAGTGTTGGAAGGATATACCGATGCAAGTTGGATATCGAGTGCAGGGGACAACAAGTCCACTACAGGGTGGATATTCACCTTAGGAGGTGCAGCTGTATCTTGGGGATCTAAGAAACAAACTTGCATAACGCACTCAACTATGAAATCTGAGTTCATAGCTTTAGCTGCTACAAGCAAATAGGCTAAGTGGTTAAGGGATCTTCTATTAGAAATCTCATTCTATACAAAGCTTATACCGGTTGTTTCACTTCATTGTGATAGTGAAGCCACTCTAGCGAGAGCCTATAGTGGTACCTATAATGGGAAGTCCAGACACATAAGTTTGAGACATGACTATGTAAGACAATTGATTCAAGATGAAATCATTGCGATCTCATATGTAAAGTCATGTAATAACTTGACTGATCCTTTTACTAAACCTCTAACGAGAGAGGTAGTAAGGACAACATCTAGAGGGATGAGGTTAAAACTCTTTACTTAAAGTTTCACCAGTGAAAGAAACCCAGCCCTAAATTAGAAAATATCTAAATATTGGGTTTAATGGGTAACAATAATTCACTGGTAAGTGAAAAGTTTCAGCACCAAATAAATTAATAACCTCATATAGGATGATAGTGCTGGCCGTTTTAAAAGAGGGATGAGTATTAAACTCTTAATGAAGTCCAGTCAAACAAGACAAGTGTTTTAACGGAAACACTTGAAGGATTTCACCTATGTGAACGTAGAAGTGGTGCTGCTTCTCATGAGAGTTAGAGTTATCTCGGGATCGTTCATGAAACAGGATAAGCACATGACCATTAAAAGTGCTAAACGAGATTATAAAGGAACACCTAACGCAGGAGCTATTATGTGTGTGGTATTTTCGGTTATATCATATAAGAATAACTGGTTCAATGTTGTGGCAACCAGAAATTTCAAAATAACTTAAAAATACTTACACTAAGGAAAGATTCAAATCGCAAGATATCTTTCTTTATGCATAATAACTGTTATTATTTTGACAGAGTTTTCATTGTTTTAAAAAAACCAGTGGGGGATTGTTGAAAATTAATGGTTTTTTGAAAAATAAAAAGAGAAAATTCAAAATTTTTAAAATTTCAAGATTTTGCCGCCAAAACACTTTTTCAAAAATTTTAAATCCAAAAGTGCGGTGTGTGCTTTGTCCCACATCGAAAATGGTTGAAATCCTTTTGTGGTTTATATGTGGACTTGGGACGAGTATTCTTACTTGGAGTTTTTGGAGGAGGTGATGCTTGGGTTGCGTGTTCCAGTGCATAACACTAGAACACACGCACCCAAGCACACGTGCGTGCGCTCGCGCTCGGGCGTGGGCGTGTGCAGTGAGGCAGTATGGCTGTAGTGGCACTAGAGTACTTTGCACTTGGGTCTGGTTTGTGCCTGTGTGCAGTGGGGTCTGAAATGGTCTTAGTTTTATAAAAGACTGAGAATGGTCGGATCATAAATCTGAAACGTTCAGCAGTTTCTGAAAATGGCTCTCTGCCTTGAAAGCCAAACGGTTCGAAAACGGACGAACCAGGATGATCTAATGGTCAGATCTTCTGATCTAACGACCAGAAACGTCTGGGATTAATTGACAATGGCCTGAAACATTTTCAAATGTTCTGGACCATTGAATACCACACGGCAATGGTGCTATACCTGATGCCTATATAAACTGGACCATTCTAGTTCGATTTCATCATCTCGACACACCATCTCTCCCATCAAATCTAATACGATCCATATCTCCATCATAGAATACTCTAATCATCTCTACCGTCTACGTCTGTCAGAAGAGATCTATTGTGTTAAAACTGTTCTACAGTGGACCTATCGTGATTGCTGCACGCTGGATCCAGATAAGGCTTGCCTTATCCTGGAAGCAATTCGCCTGTAACCCATCAGCAGTTGATAAGGGGGCGAATCACGCTTTAAGGACAGTGTATTTTATACGTGATTCAGCCTAGTGAAATATTTTATTTTCAATTTATTTTTTATATTTTAGTGTATCCAAACGTAAATTCCCAACACATTTGTGCAAGAGTATGAGGAGGAAACTCATACTCCAGACCAGAAAAGTAAAAAAATGGGGAAAAAAGTCCACACCTAAAAAAAAAACACTAAGGAAAGAGAACTAAGAGGTCGGAAAGCTCATAGCAAAGGGAGGAAGTGAAAAACTAGAAGCATGAATAAGCTAATGATCAAGCCACAAGCTCAGTGGATGATAAAAATTGAGAAGTACAGCTAGAAGACATGCCAAACAACGTAGAGATAAGAATCCAATTGTTTTTGCCAATTATATGAATTTCACCTCAAAGGCAACTTGAATGAAGATGAGCTGAAGACGCGAAATGTTGAATAGATCATGAAGATTATTTTTTTAGGTTGAATATCGAAGCATGTGACTCTGCATTTTGGACTTCAATGAGAAATTTCAAACATCGATAGAGCTGAATCCGTCAAAACCAAAAGATTACAAACGCAAGCATTTGTCTTCAAACCCATGTGTGATAGCCTCCGAAATTAAATTTCTAACTATTTGGGTCTAGCCATTGTTACCTTAGTTTAGGTTTCAAGCATGGATGTACATTCACGTGCACAATGAAAGATGCCATGTGCGCTAGTCGAGGATCTAGCTATGAAAAGCACATGCTTTTCCAAGTGATATGATATTTTTACCCATTTTCACTTGGCTAAACCTTACAAACAAGCATGTATGATACTTTTCCATGGATGTGGATTGTAACACCCGTGAAAAAAAAATCATCTTATCTCCATCTTATTTCTATTCCTAATACTTCTCCCTTATATATATCTTTAACTATCCCCGCATCTCTCAATCTCGCAAATGTGTCTTTCTTATAAGGAGTGTGTCGTAAGAGGAGTTCCACTCCAACTCAGATATTAACCAAAAGGCTCCTACGTACAACTGAGAAATGGAGAGAGAGAGAGGATTTTGGATAGCTTAGATCTGATAAATTTATCGACCTTATTTTAGTATTTTTTATGCATTTAATGTAATTTGACTCGATTTATGCAATGAACAGTGTGGATCGGTCACACGTTCATTACATTGATCTGTGGGTAGATACGATGTAAAGATGATTGAAGTCTAAAATTTCATGCGAAGTTTCTTGTCGCAGAAATTAATTGGTGTGCATTTGGTTGAATTAGATTATATTTGTACGATTCATATGATCCCTAATGGCAAAATATATATGGGTCCTAACTTTCATATTTGAATGGGCCACATTAGTCAGATCTGTAAGTATTTAATAAAGAAAGCTCGGATTTTTACGCAAGTGTTGGTATCACTTGGCATAAAATGTCGAGATGGACCGTTGATGTATGTATAGTTTGATCCATGCAATTCATCCAATGTGTAGAGGCAAAATATGGCGTGCCCCATCGTGTAATATAACTAGATGAATAACAATGTTGTGGATATAATTGATACGATTTCTGAATTCAAACCAGCCTGATTATCTTGTGGATTCTACACTACTAGACTCAGGTAAGTAATCCCATTGTGTCTCATATTCATTGGAATTAAAATAAATTGTTCGTGATGGTTTGATTGATTGGTGTATTAATTGGAGTGTTTTGTTACGATGTTATTGATTTAACTATTGTGAATGTATGCTACAATAAATAACATGCTAATCTATGTCAAATTGCATGAATTATGACAATTGTACGTTAAATGTTTTGATCAAGATAAGTAATTATAGCAGTTATGAAAATGATGCATTCATACATCATTCATCATTCATTATATTTGCGTAATACATAGTCGATTTTAGGGGCCCTCCCTTAAAGAAATGTCGATTCTGATGGAGCGTTACTAGATGCGAGCTATGCCCAAACCTACCGAAAGGTAGAAGCCTACCCAACGGGTGGATGCGGGTTGACGAACTCCAACCCAAGCATATGGACGATCATCTCATTTGATGTATTCATACACTATTTGCATCAATATCATCATGCATAATCCGTTTAAATTATATATTAATTTCAATAAGCATGAACCATGCTGGGTTTTCTCACTAAGCTTGACCAACTTACATTTTTATTGATGGAAAAACCGTACAGATGAGTAAATAGCTGATGAGTTGGCACATGAACAAGAAGTTATAGCTCAAGTGGTGCACGACCCACTGAAACGTGACTATACCCTATCAGAAGAAAAATTGGCCGCATTTGGACCGTTCTTAATTATTTAATTAGAATTTTATTTGTCAGAATGATTTGATTTATATATAATGAATGATGATATTAGTTGTATGATTTTAAGTATTTGATTGGTTTTATTTAATTGAATTGTTTTAGGTCTGTAGCAAGTATTTATTGGTAAACTGTATTGACTGATAATGATGCCTAATTTATGTTGATTGAATGTTTATGGATGTTAAGAATGAATGGATATTGGTGCCTAAATCATTTTCTGTGGATGAATGTGAATAGACCTAATTGGAATGTAAAAATGAACATTACTTCTGCCTAAGAATAATTGTATAATGGAATGAGTTAAGTATAAAATGTACGAGTTACGACTCGAAATTCAGGTCTGAGAGTGCACACTCTGTACTCGAATTTCGAGGCATGACACAAACTCCCAACTACTTTCGTAGGAATTTCCCACATTGAGAATCTAGGTGGGGCCCACCATGATGTTTGTGAGAGGGAAAATCCAAATCGTTTATAAGCTCATATCCGTTGGGATGAATTGAAAAGGTGAAAATCTTAGCCTAATACAAAATTTTGGTGGTTATATGATGTTTGAATGGTGGTCATTCAATACCCATTGTTTCCTCTCACATGGCCCACTTGAATTTTGTATCAGCCTGATTTTTGGTCTCATGTCCTAAAATGGGGTCGCAAAATGAATTGATGGGGTGGACCCACCTAGCATCCCAGCGTAGGAACTTCTTTAGCAGGAAATCGACATCCCTTTTCCATTGGAGCCTCGTCAGGGTTGTTGCAGGCAATCTACCTCCTTGCAAAGCCACAGAAGTGAGGCCATTGGTCCCGGTATAAAATGTTGCTCGAGATCCATTACAAAAATTGACCAACATGGAATAGTCTTTTAGGGGTTATTTGGCACCATGGATTTGAGGGATTTCAAATCCCTTGTCTTTTTGACACCATAAAGTAAATGGAGATTTCAAATCTAAGGCGAACGCTAGGATTTCATCTAAAATCCTCCCATGAGTCGCATGTGTAACATGTGTGTCATTAGGCTACTAATCTATTGGACACGTGGTCCACTGATAATATCTTAAAATAATCATATTATCAATTGTATCACTAAAATTACTTCAATAGGATTATCTACGCAGTCCAAACATTGTCCACATAAATCAACAATTAAAAATCGTTGGTTAGTTGCTCGATTGTGATCCTAAGCTTGTGACCCATCCGAGACTTGGAATTTCATCATTTTCAACCAAAGTCTGTATTTCAACGGGCTTATTATAATCATCGTGTCAAACATTACATACGTACACTAATTATGGATATTAAAGTTGATTTAGCAATTAAATTCAAACCCTTGTAAATATATCATGCATAACTACTCTTGGATGATAGGGGATTTTGAATTCAGGTGCCAAACACAACCATAGCATTTCAAATTCACAGTGCCAAGCAAGGCATTAAAACCTGTCAAAACAAAAAATACATCAATGACTCTCATTCAACTAAGAGAAGCCCAAATATGTTTTAGTTATGACCTTCAAATTATACATTGGAACTTCGGTGCATAGGCCATCCAACATAGTGAGGCTCATCGTACCAACATTTTGGATCACAAAACGGTAGCCAACCTATACAAACTTAAAGCCCGACCATATCCAAGCACTGTATAATGGGCACAGTTTAGGCGGATCCCTAACTGCAGGGTCCAATGATGTATTTTCCTTACATCCACACCATCTATCCGTTTTTGACAACTTGGGCATGATTCCAAAAATGAAGGAGATCCAAATCCTAGGTGGACCATACCATAGGAAACAGTCGTGACTGAATCCCCACCATTAAAAACTTCATGGGGGCCGCCAAAATGTTTATTTACCATCTGACCTATTAATAAGGTCACAGAGATCTGGATGAAGAGACCACACTAATATAAGCTTGATCCAACACTTTTGTGGACCATGAAAAGTTTTTAATGGTCGATTACTATTGTTTCCTGTATTATGTTCCAATTAGTTTGGATTCGCATGGTTAATTGATTAGATCTTACATTGGTTTTTCAGGGCACTGACTCCAACATGACCCATTTGAGCTTCGGATAGCTAGGCTTGATTTTTTTGATCACATCTTAGCATGTGCCGACACAAATGATGGAAAGGTGTGTCACTTGTGTTTGGTAGTCTCCACCCTGGATGTGGGTGAGACTTTTATCATAGGATACACCTCCATGTACTCATTATATATCCAGGTCGTCCATCAGTTTTCTAGATTATTTTAGTGTATAGTCCCGAAAACAAAGCAGATATAAATTTTAGGTGGACCACACTACAAAAAACAATGGTCATTGAATGCCCAACATTAAAAACTTCCTAATGTCCATTGTACTGTTTATCAACCTATAGACACTCCACCCAAAACAAAAATATATTACTCTTTAAGCCTCAACCTACCATCTTCAATCGACCCAAGAGCTATTGAAAAACCATACGAGTTGAATGGAAAGCATCCTGGACTTATCTTAGGAGCACTTAAAAGGACTAGATTAGCATATTCAGAACCTGATTGATCAAATTTTGGTCAATGTATTCGAACTCCTTAGAGACCCCATTCATGTAGCATTATGATCAAATCTTCCATGGGTAACTCGAGAATCGTTGACAATCCAAGTGAGTTAAAAAGCAAAAATCTTCAACACCTCTAGGAAATACCTCACGATCCTGATTGACCGATCCAAAATCCGATTGATCATCAAACCATGACACATGTTCAACCCCCCAGGAACTCTGAAGGCTCAATTATCTTGATAAAACACATCCAATCGATCTAAGGGAAGCATCAAAGTCTAAGTAGTCAGGTGGAAAAGAACTTTGGATATTTACCAAAACGGATCGTTAAAATTGAAGCTTGACCAATAAAAAATTGGCCAAACATCTAAGTCATTCGAGAATCCTAATCACGTACCACTTTAATAAAATTGCATTTATATGGCTCATCAGACATCTAAAAATGGACAAGTTAAAAGGAATCAATCCTTAGTACCTTTATAAGAAAGAAACTATTCGATATGATTAATCACTATTGGGACTAAGAAAGAAGGAACCTGAATGGATCAATCGTACCCTCTTAAAACCTAACCAACGTACATGTTCATGGAATGACAGGTGTCGGGAGGAGGGACAATTCATCCACCCCCATACAAAAAGCCAGCGGTTTGCAAAATTGCTTTTCGGCGATGCAACCCAATACCAACAATAATATATAAGATAGTTTTAAAATAATAATAATAATAAAAGTAATCGCCAACCATTGCATGGGAGGTGTTTTGATTTATATAAGGGACTTTGCATATCATCTCTAGAGGATGGTGAGGACGGTTTCAGAACGTGTAGAGTAATGGAAGAGAGTGCGAAATGAGCCTTAGGAAGGTCTAACAACCTATCCGAGGTGGCGAGGTATCCTGAATATTACTAATGATGTTGAGGTGTTGCCTAATCTAAGAGACAGAAAATCCTACTGAGGAAGCTACAAAAGTCAATAGTAGGGTTGGAATCGGGACAGGAACATTCTATCGTCCCTTTTGCAGAAAAATATATATTGTCTAGTCTCACCCTTTCTCACACACATCTTAATCAAACTAAGATCATATTCTACTCCACACATTCTCAATACATCAATAACATCAACCCACACCGCTCCTTTTGTCCTTCCTTTATCATGCGCCTACTTGGGGCCTTAAGTTTCGTGATGTAATGTCATGCCCCAAATCCGATTACTGGTTCTCATTCACTGTAAATCGAATCCGGTGCTAACAGCCTCCATGATACCCCAATTTCGATTCCTAGCTTATGCCAAGTTCCGAAATCGGAATCCCAAAAGGAGGATTTTCGGGGTATTATATATATTATATATATATATATATATATATATATATATTATATAAAACCATGATAAAGGAAGGATAATGTTTGGACTGCGTACAATACTGGAAAAGGAAATACACTACATATATAAAAACTCCAAAAGGTCAGGCATATACTCCTGCCTCACTACTGCTGTTGTCTAGCATAACCTGCACGTAAACAACGTGCATAAGCTTACTACGAAGCTTGGAGAGTGCATGTGTGCGTGCACAATAAGTATGACAAGTATAACAATATTAAAGTATGTGGAAATGATGGAGAGCTATGCTGCCAAGTCATGAATGTTAATGGTCATATCAAGGTTATACAAGATAAAAGGTCATCGAGTCAAATGTCACATACAGTAATGTAATATAAAAATGCATGATGAAGGAACGAGTTGTAGTGCATAGTGTCGTATGCCGGTAGGGGCCCGCATCCAAGGTTACAACACATGTTTGTTCCATACCTAACATGTAAAGTAATTTCAGGATGATAGACTTTTAATCCCGAATAGTCCCATACCTATTTGGGATAGAGCCCATGATTGTATAACACTTAATTATATTTACGCATCTACAATCTTGAGTGCTACATGCATGTATGGTTATCATATGTCACCCGCCAATCCTGATGTCTAGTCCACATCTCATAACAGTTCACAATTGGATCATCACCGGGGTCTAATACACTTCCGACACTGGTTGTCGTCCATCGCGCGTAAGGCCAAGTGAGTGCAAGAGACCTCACTATCCGCCTCGTCAATGGTATACGAAAACACACCCAGCTCGCCGATAGCGAACTCATTTCACGAGCTGGTCAAACTCAACCTAGCATATAACCCTCTTCACCCAGGTGGGTAAGGTCAAACCTCCTTCCAATCGATCACGACACAGTGGAAGACGTGACCTACCAGTATCCAGCCCTCACGCGCTCATGAATCCACTCGGTCTAGATATTGGAGCATTCTATTGGTACTACAGGGTTTAGGGACTTTCACCTAGGGACGCCTGTGACACCTTGTAACCTCAATAATTTTCGGTGTCCATAATCTTATACGTCAGCCATATCTTGATTGCCTAACTACATCCCTACTATCACTAAGGAGTAAATGTAACATGTCATATATAATGCGACATGCATAAATCACACTTTCAAGTCATGCATTAAGTCATATGATGATCATGCCGGCGACCGTGTCTCATATAAGTTTCCTAAGTATGTCAATATGAAAGACGTATGCTATGATCAATTAGAGTCTATAATAGGCATATAGATGATGCGTGTAGTATATGAATGAGTATGGTATGCCTTATACTAAGCATAATATTAGTGTCAACCTTATTAGGACAAAGTATAATAGTATGTTACCAAAATTTGGTATACATATTCATGTGATAAAAAACATTAAATAGCTTAAGATAAAAAGCGTGGACTCGAACGATGCTCCTAGTAAAAACTTAAATATTCATGTGGCATGGCTCGCTTAAGACTTGCATCAGCCTCATACTTGGGCATATGCACATAAAATGGGCTAGTACAACGGATGTACCATTTGGTTAAAGCATATACTCCACGGTGGACCAGTGACCAATGGCCATAATGCTTAGCATTTGTGATTTTCTTTTATGCAGGTTTCTCCGACCTTATCAACTGCTTTGGTTGCAAAGCAAATTACACGTGACCTCCCAATGGTGGACAGTCATGTACTGATGTTTCATAAAGGGGGTCCGTTGGAGCCTTAAATCTTCCCTGGATTCGGGAGTTTGGTGTGACCTTGTCACTTGGTTGAATGACAATCAGTCATCATGTTGGAGCCATTGGAAAATTTTAACCGTAGACATCATTGTCCCACTATTTTCTTTGACGTGGTCTACCAAAGATCTGGTTCTATTTCAATTTCGGACTCTAGTCTTACACTGATAGGACAAAAGAGATGAACAGTGTGGATATTACACATGTTACATGGTTCCACGGTTAACCAGTGTTGATGGAAACAGTGATATATGTGATTTTACGAGTCGGTGTCACCTGCTGAACAGGTGGGATGTCAAATCACAGTACAGGACCTGAGAATATTCAACGTAGCCATTTAAATGCCACTGATCTAAAGGTAGGGTTCACAGGAGTACTGGATAAAGATGATATTTGTATATTACTTTCATCTACATGGGTTTTGCGAACAAGGTAGCCCTTGGGAAGGTGTCAACGTTGAACTTTTAATCTTACTGTTACTACTGCTGTGGCCTATATGAGGCTTGGATCTATCCCATTCTTGTTTATGAGGCCTAAGACAGCCCGTTCAAAATGAATGAACGGCTTGGATGGAACATATATATCATGTTGGGGCCCACACCTGGTTTCGCCTCCCGTTTGCATAGTTTAAGGGACGTCCCTCTCTGGACGCTGACATCCACAGAGGACGTTCTTTCTCTCTCTCTCCCTTTACTTTTTATATATATATATATATATATATATATATATATGTGTGTGTGTGTGTGTGTGGGTGGGGGGGGGGGGGGGGGGGGGGGGGGAGGTCCAATGCGCTCGAGCTGATTGGTTGAGCTGTGTAGGCCCCATTGTGATGCGTTTCGAAAATCTACCCCATCAGTCAGATGCACCATTTAATCGTGGGCCTAGGTCTCAAAAATCAAGTCAATCCGTGACTTTTGTGGGCCACACCACGTACAGAAGTGGGGAGGGGCCGTGTACCATTAAAATATTCATAACCATTTTTAGGGCCCACCGAGATGTGGTTTGCAAATCCAGCCTATCCATTAGGTGTGTCCCAATTGAATGAGGGTTCAGACCAAGTTTCAGGCGCATTAAAAACTCAGATGGGCCCCACCAAGTGCTTTTATATGTTTTAAAGGTGTCTTCACATAATTTTAGATGGTATGGCCCACCTGAGTTCCGTATACGACTGATTTTTGGGATATCCCATAATATAAAGGGTACCCATCAAATGCACGGTGTTGATGGTCGAAACACATCACGGTGGGGCTCACACAGCTCGACCTCAGAGGAACTTATCGTAAGCTCGAGCGCATTGTACCTTTTCCCATATATATATATATATATATATAATAATGGAAAGGAGGGTTTTAAGGGTGGACGTCCCAGTCCATTTGGCTTTTGGTGTGGCCCACCTGAGATCTAGGTCTGCCTCGTCTTAAAGCCCACATCCTAAAGTAACATGGAGAAACAAATGGGCGGTGAGGACTACATGCATACATCAAGGAGGGCACCACACGTGTGAATGGTGGTCATAACTGTCACCAAATTTATTTATTTTTACAGTGTAGTCTACATATGATCGGGATCTGGATTAGAGTTTGGCTCTTAAACTTATTTATCTAGATATGTCCCTTGAGTGGACCATCTATTGTCTGGGATGTCGCTTTCAAGCTTACATCATCTCATGAAAATGGCATACGGGGATTAATGCCATGGTAGTTTAGTTTTCAATGGTCTACATCCTTGGCATAATTAATTTCTCTGGTGTGGCCCATCCGAGATCAGGGTCAAGCCTATTATCAGGGTCTTGACTCTTACTTCAGTGGTAGAGTCTCAGGAGTTTCAACACCTGGTTGAGGGTTCGAATACCCATAGGTGGTGAAATCCCACCATGGCATGAGTGTGTGGTGGTGTGTGTGCGTGTATTTCAACAAAAAAAAAAAAAAGAAAAAAAAAAGCCTATTATGCGGAGCAAGGCCTAAAATGGTCAAGCAAAACCTATAGAGGATTCAAATGCCACACATAAAACAAATGGATCTTATGAATGGGGTCATCTCTTTGGTTTTGTGTTTTCATTGCGCACATAAACATGCTAGCATGAAATAAATGCCATGGTACATCGCTAGGAAGGTTTCAACGATGAGCGTCACCCTCGCCACTGCTTCCTACGGTGTGGCCCACTTTAGGTTTGAATCTACCTCACATTTGGTTTTCAACCATAAAATGATCGGGCAAGGAAGATGGACAGTTTGGATTAACCACATGCTTCAAGGTGAGTCCGCAAGTGACATGTTGACAATGTAAACAACCTCTTTGCATGCATGTATTTGATGGTGACTACTCATTTTTTCCTTTTTTTTTTCTTTTTTTCTTTGTAAATATATAAGTAGGGTCCACGTAAGTGATCAACTCTGGTTACAAGGTGGGCCAGCTTATGCTCGGCCCATCGAGCTTTGCATATCCATTAAAACCCAAGAATAAGTAAATGGAGAGGGAAAAGAAAACATGGAATTACAGCCATAGAATAAACTTCCACCACTATGAGACCCATATATACGAATCATATGCACATCTAGGTGGACCATACGTTAACCACATTAGGTAGCATGGACAGGTGGGTCCCACCTTCTGACAAAACGGAAAAATGACATGAATATTAACATATACGTCAAGATGGAGTCCATTTGATGGGCTTGACATCAAGACAATGGGTAAACGACCCGTGCACTCACTTCAACAGTTGATTTGGACACCAGATGTATATGAACGGTTGAGATCGTCTTTCTTTCTTCCTAATCTCCTCTAATATCTTGTTTAACTATATATTTTATTTCTCTGTATGGTTTCTTTTTTCCTTTCGATTTCTTTCATGCTTAAGATGTACAAGAGATGATTTTATACATGAGTACGGCATGGTCATCGTTGAATATAGAGGCGATGAGACATGAGATAGGTATGACACGGTAAGGGTGAGGCATAAATGCTATATATATATATATATATATATATTTGAAAGTGACTTTTTACTATTCTAGGTATTTTATACTAAGTGGGTCTCACATCACGTGTGCACACATGTACGGTGCATGTCATACGTTGATTTTAATGAGGCATACATCTTTCGATCTAGTTGTCAAAATAGAATGTGCCACGCAGCATTGGAATCACAGTGTCAGTGTAGTCAATTAGGTATAGGTCTTGGATCATTAATGTATTAAAATAGATTGTCTGATCGGAACTCATTGATCTGGTCTATTCAAAGTGTGCCGATATTAAAAATTAAGTGCTCGAATAGTCTTTTAGGGTACGGGTCTCACATGTAAAGCTAGGATCATAGCCCATCTCATTGACAACATCTTTTCTTCTCTTTTGCGTAATTGGAGTCGTCTAGTTTTGCAAAGTCAAGGCTAAATAGTTTATTAGTTTTGTCTGCTCAATAATTCATAGGTTATGCGATGTATAACCAGATAATGTTGAAATTTTATTGAAACCTGAGAAGAAGTCATAAAATCCTAAAAAATAGAGACTGGGCATTATATGAGAAAAAATTGGTGCCTAACTCTATTTTCTATAACCAAGGCTTTTATCCAAAATGTACTATGCATACCAATCGTAAGAGTCACTTGGGTTGGAAAATCTCACCACTCTCCAATCCTTAAGCAAGTTGTTTTTTTTTTTTTTTTTGTCAGTTATAGATTTCAAGTTTCACTGGTGACTCAAGTCCAATGTAATTTTACCTCTGGGTCAACCCATCCATTTAAGTAAAATGAAATTAGTAATGATGGACAGAAAAATAAAATTAAAAAAAATCAAAAAGTGAGGGCATTCGGATACCTGTTGATAATGTTAGGGAGACATGGATGAACGACAAAAATAAGATTCAAAACTTTCATGGACTATCAAAGGTTTTCAATGGTCAATAATAAGTGTATCCTGTGTTGTGGTCCAACTGAAAGCATTAACTGCTATAGTTTTGGCAACATGGGTAAAATAATCCGGAAAATTAGTTGAGTCACGTCGATCTATAGTGCATAAATCGACGTGTCCCCTGCCGTCAGGTTCTCACCCACAGGGTCGCAACCAAGTCGCGCTGATGTGACGAACGGCATTTTCATAATTTAGAATACGCTGCACTTGTCTAGGGAACCCATAAGTCATAACCTTCTTGCCGGCCAAAAATGAAAACGGACTGTGTCCTGTGCCCACCTGGACAGACTCGGTCCAGATAAGGGCTCGTGGGCCCCACAGTGATGCATGGGTTTTATCTATGCCGTACATTAAAAATTTTCTTATTACTTTAAGTATATGATCCAAAAAATAAGGCGGATCCAAGGCTCAAGGGGAACAAATAGTGGAAATTGAATGCTCACCGTTCAAAACTTATTGAGAGCGGCAGAAGTTTTGAACAAGCTGATATTCGTGCTGTCCCTTTATCCAGCTCTATGTGAACTTGTGAACAGGTTGGATGGAAAATATACATCACGGTGGGCCTTAGGAAGGTTTCAACGGTGGATATCATGATCACCACTGCTTACTGTGGTGTGGTCCAATTTATCCCAGGATCTCACTCATTTTTTGTCTTTTGTAATAAAATAATTTCAAAAAATAAATGGACAGCATAGATAAAACACATACATAGTAGGCCCCACAGTTCCCCTGCCTGGACCGAGTCTTCCGGGCGACGCAGGACGCAATCGGCATCCGCCAAAAGTATTACTTCTTCCCAGGAAAGGAAAGAAACGTACATTGAGATAAACGTGGTTGTCGCTACGGATGCTTTGGATAGATTCGAGTGCGGAGGACAGTTAGCGTGCACCGCAGGACTACTGGTGAAAATTGCGTTCTCCTATGGCACTGAATTTGGGAGGGTTTGAGTGTGTTTGGCATATTAAATAGTGGAGTTGTATTTCTAATCCCTGTAAGAGAGAATTTAAAATTCAATGTGAAATCTTGGATTACATTTAAAATCCTTCTAAGAATGACATGTATAACATCTATGTAACTAGAATATTAATTTACTGGGCACATGTCTCACCGATGATATCCCAAAACAATTTGATTATCAATTACATCACTATAATTACATTAATATGATTATTTTGATTATCAGTTACATCACTATAATTACAATAATATGATGATCTATACCGTCCAAGTATTGTCAGGGTAAATCAATGTTAAAAATCATTGGTTAGTCATTGGGATGTAATCTTATGATCATGGCTTATCTAAAACTTGAAATTTCATCATATTGGAGCAAAGTATATATTTCAATAGGCTTATTACAACCATTGTATTAAATATTACATACCTACACTAATTAATTATATTAAAGTTGATTAAGTAATTAAATTCAAACCCTGTAAATATACCTTGCATAACTGCTTTTGGATTACTAGGAATTCTGAATCCAAGGTGTTAAAAACTGAAATAAAGTGCGAAAGAGTGAGCCCTCAAGATCTGACGGTCTACACGATATAGAACCTCCACAAAGTTGAAGATGAACGGTCCAGATCTAGCGGTCCGCCTAACTGGAGCAAATGTGTCTAATCACCCTTCTGATTTTACGGTATAAATGGCTCCGGATTACGATCTATGGCTTAGATCGTCCCAAGGACAAGCTAAACGGACAAATTTCTATAAATCACTATTCATTTTTTTACTCTCGTCGTTATTCCTCGATATATTTTCATGAGAGAGTCTTATCCTATTTATAGGAAACGATGAGGAGTTTGGATGAGACTAGAAATTATCTGGTCTTATTCCTATCTCCTATTTTAAAATCCAAATTCAAACTTGAATTTGAAATTCATCTATTAACGGAAGAGGCCTAAACTCATGGGACCCACCCACTAGTGATTGCCCACCAGTGGGCCCCACCGGCCTATATCCAACATCTCCCACTCAATCACATTGTGGGATATGCATAAAAAATTTGTCTATCTAACTCGCTTAATAATAATCAAAACCAAACATCGCGATCAATAGAATCAGAGGCGTGGGACCAGTAGGATCACCGTAATCTTCTCACAGGTGTTTAAATACTAAGTGATCACCTAACTAGTACTAAATAACTCAAGCTTTGCAATGCCTGTCCTAGTCCGCATGACCACACTCGATGAAGTTAACTCCCAATCTGAAGTACTCGGCCAACATACGCACTTATCCAACTTATCGAGTTATTCTGAAAACTCGATTTTTCACAAACTTCGACTATAATCAATTTAAAACAATACTTATATATATATATATATATATATATATATATATATATATATATATATATATATATATATATATATATGCATTTAAGAAATAATATTTGTTTGCAAAAGTCTAATAAAAAATAAATCGATACTGGCGGTGGATAAGTCTTCAAGTGCGTATTTATAGTTCTAGAAACTTGGTATAACTGTCACGGGATCTTTCTCATGTAGATGTGTAATTTGGAATCAATCAAGCTGTTTTCTTAGTGTAACTGAGTTTGGCCAATCAAGGACCTTTTGTCATAGTACACTAAAATAGCGACACTCAATCTCATCCTCTTATACACAAGAGGAGGGTAGCTAAGGACACAAAGAGTCACTTACGGGAGTGGCTACTCACACATTGCAATGATTAGATCGAATCAAATTAAGCAATCTGTAGGTAAAAGGTCACAGCATGTGGCTACAATCCACGTCATAGAGTAGACAATACTAGGTACATGTCGGGTCTACAATACGCTGGTTATTTTACATGAGGTACAACTCATCTCATAACCTCACAACCTGACTATTAATTCAGGTCATAACATTGATCGTATGAAAAGGAATGGTGTGATTATATTATTCGACTTGATCAGTCTCATCTTCAATCTTTTAAGATTGTAGGCGGATACGACTCACTCATATCTTTATTATTTATTATTCATAATAAAGAGAAGTCCATACCTCAGTGTATGAACATCGACCCAAATGTATCTCTCTTGTACATTCAAGGTTGGTCAACCTGTGCCAATTGGTGACCGACCTGCTTACAAAAAATATAAATCCGACATGATCTCATGGAAAATGCTGATGATCTACTTACCTAGTTTATATTAGTTCTCAATATTAAATAAATGGAATGTGTTATTCATTAATGAAAGATCAAAATGTACTAAATACAAGCATATCACTCAAGCTTTCCTCAATCCCATCTGCCTGACATGAACCTGAAATAGATCTTTGGCTATAGGTTTCGTCATGGGATCAACCATCATATCCTTAGTAGAAATGTAACTGACGACGACCTTCTTATCTCTCACTTGATCACGGACGTAATGATATTTGATCTCAATGTACTTAGAGTTTTGGTGGTGTTTAGGGTCTTTTACCAAGTCAATAGCAGAAGTATTGTCTATCTTCAAAGATATAAGCTGAATAATGCTCAGTACAACACCCAGACCTACTAAAAATTTGCAAACTCATACACATTCCTGAACTGCAGCACAACATGTAATGTACTTGGCCTCCATAGATGAAAGAGCTATAGATGCTTGTTTCTTACTCGGCCATGAGATAGCTCCCCCTCTGAGTAAGAAGACATATCTTGAAATAAACTTTCCCTCATCGGCATCATTACCCCAAGCAGCATCAGAATATCCTTTGAGCTTGAGGCTCATGCCTTCAGAACATAACATTAGGTCTTTTGTTCCTTTGAGATAACGGAATATACATTTGATGACTTGCCAATGCGGTTGTCCTGGGTTACTCTGATAATGGCTGACTATGCCAACTGCATAGCTAATATCCAGTCTGGTGCAAAGCATAGCATACATTAAGTTCCCTACTGCGCTTGCATAAGATACTGAGGACATAATTAATTTCTCGGCTTCAGTCTGGGGACACGATTTTCTGTCTAATTTGGTAGCTTTATCCATAGGGGTTTTAACAACTTTTGAATTTTTTATCCTGAACCACTCTAAGATCTTTTGTATATAGGTGGCTTGAGACAAGCCTAAAAATTTCATAGGGTGATCTCTGATGATTTTTACTCCAAGAATAAAGTTGGCTTCATAGAGATCTTTCGTCTCAAAGTTTGAGAATAGTCGATCTTTAGTTAATATCAACAATTGCATGTCATTAGCAGCTAGCAGGATATTATTGAGGGTCAAATATTACATATTAGACCCCAGTTATTACCTGATTTTACAAACATGATACCGTTTATCGCCCTATTTTAATTGTGTTTATGTTGCAAGGTGGATTTAGGAGCTTGAATTGAAAAAGGCCATTAAAAGCATGGATTTAATGCTCATAAATCACCAAGGCAAGGGACAGACCCCAGGGGACTGAGATCGAAGAATTTGCACACCAGAGATCCGAGAAAATTAGTTCACTCACGTAAAACGAGCCTGAAAATCATCCAGAATGTAAGATCATAGGGTTCCCACCATCCGTTCGGCTCGAAACTTCACATATAGCCTAAGGACCATAAATTAACCGTATACGTCGAATTTTAGCCCTTAGATCCCCGTGGAAATGGCCCAACGGTCATATCAGCCTATAAATCATTAACCTGGGGCCCACCTGATCTCTGAATATTCTTCAATTTTAGTCTTAACCCCTTAAATTAAATGAGGAAAGGGATGGACAAAGCAGATGTATCAAGACATCGCTGTGGACTACACTTTGAGTAATGTGTGTGCATAACATACATGCACCGGCCGTGCACCATTAAGACCAAAGTCGGTCAGTGCACACTGACCGACTTCTTCCTCAATTCTTCACAAAAACACCAGGGATGGTCCCCGTCTGATTGGGTTTCTCTAGTGGACCCCACTCATCGTCTGGATCAGTAATCTGGACCATCTATTCACTCCATAGGGGAGGCAAGACCCTCGCTTAGCTTTCCTTTTTAACCATGCACGTGTACGCATGTGGATCGTCGAAAAACGCAGGATGGACGGCGAATTGATTTTATACAGTGGACCGCACCAAAACTCGACCAAAACCACTCCCTTCCAATTGAAATTTCTCCAGGAATCCAATGAACGAGGTGAATTTCATATAAAACATCATTGTGGGCCCACTAAGCATTACAGCCCAAGTGCGTAAGGAATTCGCACGTTTGGACGTTATCCGACGTTCCCGGCCATTCGACGATCAAGATCATGATCGGTTCACTGATCTGAACCATTCAAAACACTCCCAAGGTGAGGCCAACCAGAGCCAAGAAGTCTGAACGACTCAGATCTCGGCAACGGATCAGTTATCAGTGTCAAAAGCAGGCCAAACGTGGTTTGTATTTGCTGGCTGTGCACTCTGTTGCGAAACAAAGTCGGTCCGACTCTAGCACCAACTCTAGCCACCGTCCTCCCTCCAGTCTATAAGAGAGAGAGAGAGAAGACGTGAGAAGGGGATCCTTGGAGGAGGAAAAAGGAGGTGGGAGCAAAGGACGTGAAGAGAGAGAGAGAGAGAGAGAGAGAGAGAGAGAGAGAGAGAGAGAGAGAGAGAGAGAGAGAGAGAGAGAGAGAGAGAGCACGGCTGGCTGGGAGTTCTTGTTCCCTTCTTTTTGTTTCCTTTCCTTTAATATTTTTTAAAGAAGTTTTTATCACATCTCATGACTAGCTAAACCTCTTAGCTAGGGCTAAGAGGTGAAGCTTGTAGTGAATGGAGTGTTTTTCTATGCTTTGATTCATGTTTAAGGAACTAATTTGATTCTAGTTTGATTATAAGAAACGTTTTTAGTTTTAATGGTTTGTTGTAACTCAAATTACAATATATTTGCGATAGCTTGAGATATTCTCTTTTCATGTATTGAGGTTGTGAACTTGGGAACCCTGTTGTTCACCATCATCTCATGGGCATGGTTGGGTGATGAAATTCTTTATAACTTTCACAATTCTCTTATGATTGGTTGTGGGTTGGTAAATTGTTGTTGTTTGCCATAGTCTCCTGGGCATGGTTAGGTGACGGGATCACTTCCATATCTGCACCAATCGTATCTATTGATGATTAGATTCATGAGAAGTTCAAAGATCTGACAAATCTCTTCTTACCAATTGGATAGGATAGGACTCTGATTGCAGTTGTGTCCTTGAATCAATGCAAGGTAGCTTCCCAATTGCTACAAGTGAATCTTTTGCACCCTAGTTTTTCACCTTTAAATTTACAAGTTTTAGATTAATATTTCACCATTATTCCCTCATATTCACTTGATTTAGATTTCATCTTCTTCTAGTTCTAGTTCTAATTATTTTCAGATTACGTACAGGTTTCAGTCCCTGTGGATTCGACCTCAGTCTCACCGAGTTTATTACTACATCACAACCCTATAATTGGGGTGTGAACAGATATCGTCTACATATGAGATAGTATCAGAAAAGATCTTCCAGACCGTTTCATGTATATGCAATGATCTTCTTTACTCATTGTGAATCTAAAAGTAGTGATGGTTAAGTGGAACCTCATGTACCACTGTCTTGAAGATTGCTTCAGCCCATAGATAGATTTCAACAATTTGTAGACTTTTTTTTAATATTTTTTGTCAACACAATCCATGGGCTGTTGCATGTATATCTCTTCATCCAAGTCACCATTTTAGAATGTGGTCTTTACATCCATGTGATATAACTCTAAGTTTAAACTTGCGACAATGGACAAGATCATGCGGATTGAGGAGAACTTTGCAACAGGTAAAAAAGTCTCATCGTAATCAATGCCTTTTTTCTGTGAAACCTTTGCAACTAATCGTGCTTTGTACTTGTCCACTGTACCATCTGCATTTCTTTCGATCTTTAGTACCCCCTTATTACCTATCGCTTTGCGATTTGAAGGTAAATCAACAAGTTCCCAGACTTTATTCTTCTTCATGGAAGCGATCTCTTCGTCTATAGCAGTCACCCAATCGGCCGAGTTAGAAGATAATAATGCATCCTGATAAGAATCAGGTTCATCATCATCAACTACAATATAAGAGAATGTCTGCCCCTCAATATCGAAGTATCTTTGAGGAATCAATCCTCTTTCGCTTCGACATAACTCAGAAGGCTGCTGAGATGTTCTCTCACTATCTTGATGAACTATAAGAGCATCATTATTTTAAGAAGCAGAACTTTCATTCTCCTGAGATACATCGGATATTTTAAAAAGTTCCATTGGAACCTTTTGCTTCATTTGGCTGGGGTACCTATCTTCGACGAAGGTCACGTCTCGAGATTATATCTCAATCTATCGTCCATGGTCCGCATAAACTCAAACGTATCCCTTTGAATGCATACGTTACCTTATAAACACGCATTCAATGGTTTTACTATCAAGTTTACCTTTATGCGGAGTAGGTGGCAAAACATATCTCAAAGATCCCCAAGGGTGTAGGTTGGGTAGAGAAGGAATCCTCCTAGACCACATCTCATATTGAGTCTTAGGAATAGATTTAGATGAGACTCTATTAAGGACGAAGATGGCTGTTAATAGTGCGTCTCTCCAGAATGTAGTAGAGAGATTAACTTCTGCCATCATCGATCTAACCATGTCCAATAGTGTCCTATTCATTCTCTATGCAACACTATTTTGTTGTGGAGTGTAAGCCATTATGTACTGCCGAACAATGTCAACGTTTTTACAATATGATTTGAGCGTTTCAGATGTATACTCGCCACCTTTATCAGATCGAAGGATTTTAATCTTTTTCTCAAGCTTATTTTCTACCTTAGCTTTATGTTTAAGAAAATAATCAAAAGCCTCAGATTTGAGTGAGATAAGATACATATATCCATAGTGCGAGTAATCGTCAATGAAAGTGACAAAGTATTGATATTCATTTCTAGCATGTATATTGAAGGGTCCACATATATCTGAATGGATTATCTCTAATGGGCCTTTGGACCTAGCCGCTTTAGGGAATGGTTTCTTCGAAGTCTTCCCGAACATTCAATGTTCACACAATGACAAATCAACTTTGGATAAGGTATCTAATAGACCAAAATGCATTAGTCTTGTCATACGATCCTTTCCGATGTCTAACCTCGCGTGCCATTTTAGAGATTCAGATACTACAGTTTCATTCGACATAGTAGATAAAGCAATATGTGCATTATCATTATCTATGTACAAAATAAATAGATCTGAAATTAAATTTTTCAATGCAAAGATATGGTAATTTAGGCTAAAAAAAACTCGTGTCCTGGAAAAACCAATATCGAAACCATCAAATAATAACCTAGAAACAGAAACTAAATTCTGATGCATGCCCGGTGCATAAAGAGTATCACGTAGGATTATTGTTTGCCCTATGTGCGTACAGAGATGGTAAATGTCAATCCCTAGTATGTCTTCAACGACATTATTTCCCACATACACCTTCTAACTTCCCTTGGTTACAGGTTGGAATTCTTCGAGTCCTTGACGACTTCGTGTCACGTGTTTTGTTGTGCCTGAATCCAAAATTCATTCTTTAGATGTAGTATCAATGGAAAGGATTTCAGAATAAACGTCTGAAAATAAAGTATCAGTGACGTAGGAATTACCGTCTTTTTATGGGACACCGCCGGGCATAATGGCCGGAATTTCCACAGACGAAGCAGATTATGTTAGTATTTTTCTGCTTCTTCTTTCCATTCATTTCTTGAGATTTAGAGGAGGTGTTGTAGACTTCTGTTCTTGGTTATTGTTTTTCGCTTTCTTGCGAGCTTTGAACCGTTTATTGTTAGCTTTTCGCTTATAGGTCTCTGCTGCAAAGGCCTTGGTCGAACCTGGCTGAATTGCATTCATTTTAACCTCTCGTACCAAATGGTCACAAAAGTCTCTGAACATAGTGATAGAATCAGTATGGTTCAAAATTCTTTTGATTGTGGCCCAAGATTCAAGCAAGGAACGGTGCATTGCTATTATCTTTCGATTTTCAGTCAATTTGCACCCAACATCCTTAAGGGCACCTATCATCTGCTCTATCTCATGGATATGATCTTTGATGGGGCAACCGACTAACATCCTTTATGAACGGTTTGTATTTTGTAATTACTTGGTGTGAATTGAAGAAAAGCATGTCCAAAGTACATTTTTGGTAAATTCATCAGCAAAATTGCACGTGCAATTGGGAAACAATGTGCCACATCAGTGAAAACATATCTGCCCACATGTAATATAATGAACAAAAGTGCACTTTACGGTGGAGCCCACCTAGAAATGTTTCCTTGTGCGCAAAACGTGTGTATGTAATCCTTGTCACAAGATAGGAGAATAATTAATAAAAAAAAATAGGTTGATCTACAACTAAAGTGGGCTACAACTAAAATCAGAATCATAAAAAAAGATGTGAACCGTTGCTCTTTGCAGTTTTAATCATTCATTTTGAGATATTGGTTGCACCCACTGGATGATCAATGTCCAGATCAACATACATAAATGTATATTGATAGGATTGTCAAGGTTGACCATGAGATAGCTCCCCATCCGAGTAAGAAGACGTGTCCTGAAGTAAACTTTCTTTCATTGACATCATTACCCAAAGCAGCATCAGAATATCCTTTGAGCTCGAGGCTCGTGCCCCCATAACTCATAGGTCCCAGGATCGAAACCTGGCTCTGATACCACTGAAATAAAGTGCGGAAGAGTGAGCCCTCAAGATCTGATGGTCTACACGATATAGAACCTCCACAAGGCTGAAGATGAATGGTCTAGATCTAACGGTCCGCCTAATCACTACTGGAGCAGATGAGTCTAATCACCCCTCTGATTCTACGGTATAGATAGCCCCGGATTACAATTTATGGCTTAGATCGTCCCAAGGACAAGCTAAATGGACAAATTTCTATAAATCATTATTCCTCTTTTTACTATTGTTATTCATCGATATGTTTTCACGAGAGAGCTTTATCCTAGCTAGGAGTTTGGATGAGACCAGAAATTACCTGTTCTTATCCTTATCTCATCTTTTTAAATCCAAAAATCCAAATTCAAACTTGAATTTGAAATCTATCTGTTAACGGAAGAGGCATAAACTCATGGGACCCACCCATAGTGATTGCACACCACCAATGGGCCCCACTAGCCTATGTCCAACAAAAACAACATGAGGAATTCAAATTCAAGAGGTTTTAAATAAGGGGGGGCCATGTGGGCAACCAAAGCCATTGAAAAGGGGACATGCTTAGCTTAGCACGTAGCATCGATGATGCGGGAAAACTTGTGGGCCCTAACATCCTGCATGTGTTTTATCATATCCATTTTCCCCCTCATTCCTGAGCATGAGCTCAAAAATGAGGCAGATCCAAATCTACCCTGGTAATTGAGCGCCCACCAATAAAAACTTCTCAAAGGCTACAAGTTTTGGATCATGCTAATATTTGTGTTTTCCCATTATCTAGATCTGTGTGACCTAATCAACATGCTGGATGGTAAATAAACATTACATTGGGTCTTGGAAGTTTTTAATGGTGGTCATTCAATCACCACTGTTTCCTGTGGCGTGGTCCATCTAAGATTTGGATCTGCTTCATTTTCGAATCGTGCCATAAAATGAGGAGACAAAATGGATGGCCCGCGTGGATAAAACATTTACACTATGGTGGGGCTCACAAAGGTATTTTAACACCACACAGCACCTAGGTCAGCTCTGTGTGCTACACTACCACAATCCAAATCCAAGAAAAGCTAGGCCCACCCTGGAAAGGCCATTGAAAAAATTACAAATGATTCTAACCAGTTAATGGTAGAACTTGAATGGAAACGGTATATTTTCTATTGCAACTGTTATTTTCTACCAGGATTAGAACCTGGCACCGCTGGTTACACAGCGTTTTTGGTCCACTTCATCAGCAATGTAGATCACCAGTGCAAATGGACCATTCGCATTACTTGGATGCTTTTCTGGTGCATCAACTTGTTTAACTACTCAATGGCACTTTACTCAACTCCAGCTGCACTCGTACGTACAATTACCTTTGTGCTACATTTTATCTTTTCAGACCATCCTAACTTTTTTTGTTTCCCACTTTCAAAGGCAAGAGTAAATTTTAACGATAACGGTTTCTTATCTAGTTGTTTCTTTCTACGAAATGGGCATTCATTAAAGATCACAATCAACTCAGCATGCACACCTGTATCAGTGAGAGGAGTACATGCATATCCTGTACTATAACAATCCCACTTCGGAATGTAAACAACATATACAAAGAAAGCAATGACGGCATGTTGGGACGGCCAAATTAGATGGTATGGAATTGAATTAGATGGAGTTAACACCATTATTACTAGGGGTGCACACGGTTCGGATCCGGTTTCAAAAGGGATAAGAACTAAAGGTGGCCCCCTTCACATGAACCGTCCATATTGACAGCTGGCAGGACCAATTCAACTATCTCCTAGGCCATTCGGTTCCAATTTCAAAACTGAAACTGAACCGTGTGCACTCCTAATTATTATATAATGGTTATTTTAATCATCCAATCCTACATTTAGGATTATACTTGTCCATTGAGAAATATACTGTATTAAGTGAAGCCTGCATTTGGTGGACCATGAAATTGTAATCAACGGATCATATTTCACAATTGATGCCGGTCATGTGTATGCAACTTGACTCTCACATGTAAAGAGCACATATGGATGGATGATATGTATATAACACATGCATCAACGTGGGGCCCCACATATAGTGTATTTCAAAATTTATCAAAAATCATGTGGTATTTATTATTGGTTTTGTATGATGTGATTAAGAGATTAATCCAATACTTTTTGTCATTTCCAAATGCTAGATGGAATTTGCTCGGAACCAATTGCAATTCCATAACACCTAATTCCACCAATTACCACGCACCAAACAAGCCCTAAATACAAGTGTATATAGTCTTGTACCATAACACTTTTATTTTATTTTATTTTATTTTTTACACATGCACCCGCCACACACCCACGCAGGCTGTAGTGGGATTTCACCACCTATGGGTTTCGAACCCAAGACCTTGTGTTGAAACTCCTCAGAGTGGTAGACTCAGGCAAGGACTGAAACCCCTTGTATCATAACACTTTCCCTTTGGAATAAACATGCCGAAAATGATGACAATCACATGTGCCAACAATCACCCTCGGGCATAATAGCTTTAGATACAGGATCTTCAAATGTTACTTTTCAGTAAATGGAGCTTTAATCATCAATTGAATCTTCTTTCCAAAAAGTTTAGAATGCTTTAAATTGTTCTTTTCATAGCATTATATTTTTATAGCATTCTAATCAGACTTGCACCTAGACTCTAGATGGTATCAAGTGGGATGAAATTGTTTTTTGCAATAAATGCACTTATATGTGGATTGTCTCTTACTGCCATGGGAGTGAGCTATTCACTTTGGTGTTTGGATCATATATGATGTAGGGATTAAATACATGTTTTGATCCATGTAGTATTTGGTTGTACATGGAAAACAATTATCAATCTCAAAAATCGTGTTTGTAAACTACAGTGAGAAGGTGGGGCCCACCTTGATGTTTGTGAGTAATCCACCCCGTCCATTCATTTTGTGAGATCATTTTAGGGCATGCTACCAAAAGTCAAGTAGATCCAAAACTCAAGTGGGCCATACGAGAGGAAAGAGCGGGGAAAGAATTTCCTACCGTTGAAACTTTCTTGAGCTCCACCTTGATGTTTATGTCATCCCAACCGTTTATAAGTTCATTCCTGCCGGGATGAACTGACAACATAGAAAACTTTATAGTGATAAAAAACTTTTGTGGCCATATGAATGTTTCAATGGTGATCACTCAATCCCCGTTGTTTTCTCTTTTGTATCTACCTCATTTTTGGTCGCTTACCCTAAAATGATCTTGTAAAATAGATGGATGGGGTGGATTCCTCACAAATATCAATGTGGGCCCCACCTCCCTTACTAGCATAAGGACTTCTTTAGCTCATGCTTTTAGGAAGAAATCTCATGGATTTTGCAAATCCTGGTTGGATTGGAGAAAGCCCTCCCTAGCCCTTCTTACTCCATGTACGTGATCCAATGTTGGAAACCTATGATGAACCAAACATGTATGATTTTTCAAATCAAGGGATTTAAAGTTCCATCCCACTTAATACCATTTACTTCCATGCGCCAAACACCCGTTTGGCACGATGGATTTGAGGGGATTTCAAATTACTGATTGTTTGGCAGCATAAAGTAATTAGAGTTTTCAAATCCCCTCAAACAGAAGGTTTGAGATCCACCGTGAAAGCTTGGATATATTACATCTAAAATTCTTCCAAGAGTTGCTATGTCACTAGACTATTAATCTATCGGACGCATGGCCCACCAATGATATCCCAAAATAATTAGATTATCAATTACATCACTATAATTACTTTAAAACAATGATCAACACCATACAAACATTGTCTATGTAAATCAACGGTTAAAAATCGTTGTCTATGTAAATCAACACCATCCAAACATTGTCTATGTAAATCAACACCATCCAAACATTGTCTATGTAAATCAACGGTTAAAAATCGTTGGTTAGTCACTCCGATGTGATCTTGTGCCTGTAGCCCGTTCGAGACTTGGAATTTGATCATTTTGCGGGCAAAGTATATATTTCAACGGGCTTATTACAACTATTTTGTCAAATGTTACCTACATTCACTAATTAGAAATATTAAAGTTAATTTAGTAATTAAATTCAAACCCCAGAAATATACTATGCATAGCTACTTTTGGATTGAAGTTGATTCTGAATCCATGGTGCCAAACACAATAGGAGAATTTCAAATCCTGGGAGTTTCAAATCTAGCGGATTCTGAATCCAGGAGGTTCCAATCCACGCTCTCAAAAAAGCCCTATTTATGGTCCAAGAATTAGTAGTGCGTGTGGCCTGATCCAAGGGTTCAATCCGAACCTTTAAACTACATCCAAAGCTTTATCATGATTTGGGCCCTAAAACATCTAGAGATTGACCATGGTCAGCTAATTAACCTTAAGCTAAAGATTGAGCTGTTAAATGGACTACTTCGACTTTTAATTGGCCACAAAAAGTGTACATAAGTGGGTCATAAAGAGTATGAGCCTTTAGGTCACATGATTTATTCTTTAATATACTTGGTAATAAACCATTAAAAAGCCCATAGAAATGTACATAAGTCAAACTTTGGGATGGTCCACGAATTGAGCCTTTATTGACCTTTTTGGTGCATATGAAAATGACTGTAGCTACATGTACAATTTGTGACCTATTCCATACGGCTTGTACTGCTTAACACATTCTAGTTTCTTTTTCTCATAAATTGCTCTACGTACACACCTTGACCAATAGGTCTTCTTGTGATGCTTTCTCTCTCCTATCATTTTTATTAAAAACTTGCTATAAATAATCTTTAATACTCAAGCTTTCTTAAATTGGAAAGCTTTCCTAAAATAACCCGCTTTCTTTCTTTGGATCTGAAACTTCTAGATGTTAGTGAGAATTTTGGCTCAAATTGGTTGAAATGAAATGGACAAAAAAAAAAAAAAAAAAGAAAAAAGAATTAGGTTATTTAATGGGTCACAAATTGTACATGTACCTACAATTATTTTTCATAAAAGCAATTTATGAGAAAAAGAAACTAGAATGTGTTAAGCAGTACAAGTGGTATGGAGGAGTCCATACTCATAACAATGAATTTATCTAATTGAGCGATTCCAAAATAAGTAGATATTTTGATTTTTAATCTCATTATGTATGTATCAATTTCTTCAAATGACAAAAAACCACCTTAATTAAGCTTCAGAGACTGATAGGGTAGGCTGTTGGGTTTTGGACCAATTTCTTTCTAGAGTCCTTATGAAATCTGATCGAGTCGAGTCAAATTGCCTGGCAGAGTTAAGCTTAAGGTGAAGAGAATTGGCAGTTAGGATTGTATGATAAATCTGATTTTTGAAATATAGTCGTCCTTAACAGGAGCCACTAGATGGATAGTCCAGATCATTACATCACCCTACCATGTGTATGAGGGACAGAAAGTTGTAGCATATATAGGAGTTCTACCTGTAGTTATTCAGGTTTCATAGCGAAGTAGGATGTGGATTGCCTGATTGGTACGGTCAGAAGTTAGGTGGGTCCGCCACGGTGTTTGTGAGAAACCCACTCAGTACATCCTTTGGTTTTGTCAGCTCATGCCATGGCATGAGCCAAAAAATGAGGTAGATTGAGAACTCAAGTGGGCCACAAGACAACAAAAAGTAGGGATGGTGTTATGAAGGTCTCAATCATAGGCATTTAATTCCTACTTTTTCATGTTGTGGTTCACTTGAATTTTGCATCTGCTGTATTTTTGGCATGTGCTAATTAACATTGGCTAGCAAAATGGATCAACTAAATAGATTTCTCACAAGAATATGGATAATCTGCTTGTCACAAGCAAGAAAATTCTGCTTTCTTAGGTAGTGATTGGATCACATTATTACTGACATTGACACCACTGCTACATCAAATACCATCTGGAATATTGTAGTTAGATTAGATTGTAACAAGTAAGATGATTTTCCTTCATAGGCTCCACTTAGCTTTCACTTGTAAGAACTTTCTACCACCGGGCAGAAGGCAAACTGCATCTACGAAAGTTCACCATTGGGTGGTGCATCTGCGAAAGTTTGGGCATATAAACATCAAGGTGAGGAAGGCATTTTGCTTCCCGGAACGGCGATTCAGTGACCACGGTTAAAACATTCATGCGATCACAAAAGCTTCCTATCAGGATAAATTTTTGTGATTTCACTTCATCCCAGTGAAAATGACCTTATAAACGATTTGGATGGCATATAAACATTAAGGTGGAGCCGGGGAAGGTTTCAATGATAAAAAAAAACCTATTTTGCCAGTATTTCCTCTCACTTGGTGCAGTTGAGTTTTAAATCCACCTTACTATATATTTATCTCATGCCCTCAAATGATCTAATAAAATAGACACCGCGGCCCACCTAATATTCCAGCGCAGATACTTTATGCGAAAGGCATAAGCAAGAAACCTACGTCCAGTCTAGTGAGCATATGTAGTTGGTTTTGACTGGACACGTTGTGATTGACAACTAGGGAGCTGATAACCACGCGTTCTAGTTTCCCAGGAATGCCTGTGAAGCCTTATTTAGTCTTTTGCGTGTTGTACAAGCTCGTCAATCTTATTGTCGGGCAGACAGTGACAGGATTCGTGGGACACGGTAAGGATTCGTGCAAGAAAGGAAAATACTTGCATCATTATTCGTTGACGTGGATGATATCCACCTCTCCAATCAGCTGTGCCATCCTAAATTTAGACTAGGGTCCAAAAATCAGACCGATTCAAAAAGCAGTTGGTATACACAGTGTAGAAAGTTCAACTGCTACTAAATGCTCCAAATTATTTTTAGGATTTCTTGAAGGAATATGAGGTCGCACCTTATGGAAGGAGTGGATCTGATTCTGGTGCTGGTTAGTTGGAGGCACTCCTGCATTGCCAACACCGCCCCACTTGTGGTGTGTCGATCGATGGGTTGGGCACCCAATCACATGTGATTTATTTTCTAATAAATGCCTGTCTATTCTTCCAGAGCATGTTCTAAAAAATAGAGCCGAAACTCAAGTGAACTACATCATGGGAAGGAAACAATTGGGATAATGACACTCCCAATTGAAGCCTTTTATGGCCGTTGAAATGTGGAGCTACATTTGGACAGTCGCTCGATCAGTCAAGTGCCCTGCTCGACTGGTCGAGTGGCCCATTCAACCAATCGTGGACTGACTCGATTCAAAGTCTAGCGAGCATCGGTTTTTTTGTTCCGCGGTACTCGACCCGTCGAGGCTCATGCTCGACCAGTTGAGGGTCCGCTCGACTAGTCGAGCACCTTGCTCGACCAGTCGAGGTTACGCAGATTCGTTTCCAGATTTGATGCGAACTGCGAATTTTTGAGTCAGTTTTTTCAAGGGTGCGAAAGGGAAGTTGCCTAAATTATAAATAGGGGTTCCTAGGGCTTTTCTAATTATTGTGAGAGTTATTCCAAGGTGTGGGCAAAGAGTTTTCTTTGTACTTCCAAGGGAAGGGGTTAGTATATTGCCTTGTAATCTTTGTTTTCTTTATAGTGGAAGTTTACATCAGTAGTTTTTTACCCTTGCTGGAGTTTTTCCACGTATATCTTGTCTTGTGATTTGTTTAGAATGCTTTGATTCTTCTTCTAGTTTATCGTTTGTGGGTGAGACCTGAGATTGGATCTCGGTTCACTGCATTGTTGGCGTGCTGCGCAACAACTGGTATCAAAGCTTTTAGTTTAGTTCTATTGATAGCAATGACGGAAGAAGGGAAGACTAGAATTGAAAAGTTTGATGGTTCAAACTTTGCCTTCTAAAAGATGCAGATGGAGGATTATCTGTATCAGAAGGACCTCTAAATTCCTCTAGGAGGAAAAGAGAAGAAATCAGAGAAGACGACAGATGATGAATGATCCGACTTTCTTTGTCTAAGAGCGTCCCCTTTAATATATTGAAGATGAAAACCACAAAAGAATTAATGGAAGCCGTAGCCACCATGTATAAAAAACCATCAGCGTCCAACAAGGCTCATCTTATGAAACAACTATTCAACATGAAGATGTCAGATGGTGGGAGCATGACTGAACATCTAAACGAGTTTAATACAGTCACGAGCTAGTTGGAATCCGTTGAAATTATTTTTTAGGATGAGGTCAGGGCGTTATTGATCTTGTCCAGTTTGCCAGACAGTTGGGATGGTCTGGTGATTGTTGCGAGCAATTCTTTAGAGTCGACAAAGCTGAAATTTGATGATGTGGCCGGTCTAATTTTCAACGAAGAATCTAAAAGAAAGGCATCAGGAGTTTCGGGGGATTCAGGGAATGCTCTAAACGTTGAAGGAAGAGGAAGATTGTTGAACAAAGGAGACAATAAACATGGACGTTCTAAGTCGAGAAAGAAGTCTAAGGGACCGAAAGACAAAGACGGGTGTTGGCATTGCAGGAAGAAGGGGCACATGAAACGTGATTGCAAGACGCTCAAGAAACAAGAAGGAAACTCTCAAAACGGGAAGGATTCAGTGAATCTATCTGAGGAGAGTGACACAGAGACGTTGATCTTGTCTCTTGATACGATGAATGAATCTTGAGTTATAAACTCGGGTGCTTTGTTTCATGCCACTTCATGTAAGGAAGTTCTGTGTAACTATGTATCAGGTGACTTCGGAAGAGTCTACCTGGGTGATGATGAGTCGTGCAGTATTGTTGGAAAGGTAGACGTTCATATAAATCAAAAGGACGGAACAACTTTGAAATTGAAGGATGTCAGACATGTATTGAGTTTGAAACAGAACTTGATCTCAGTGGGGCAGTTGGCCGACACCGAATATGTGACGACCTTCACTAGTGATTCTTGGAATATCACAAAAGGTGCCTTGGTGATATCTCGAGACAAAAAGGAATGTACTTTGTACGTGACTTGAGGATCGTATAATTCACTCGCAGTCGCATCAACTGGAGTGAGTAGGCAGTTATGGCATCAGAGGTTGGGACATATGAGTGAGAAGGGGATGAAAGTACTATTGTCAAAAGGGAAGCTACCAGGGCTAAAGTCTATTGACTTGGAATTCTGCGAGGACTGCGTGTATGACAAGCAGAAAAGGGTAAGTTTCAAGAAGATAGGACGCGCTCCAAAGACGCATCTATTGGAGCTTGTATACACTGATGTGTGGGAACCGGCACAAGTATTATCTCTTAGTGGCTCATGTTATTTTATTTCTTTTATTGATGATGCTAGTAGAAAACCGTGGGTTTATTTCTTAAAGCACAAATCTGATGTATTTGATATATTTAAGAAGTGGAAAGTAATGGTAGAAAATGAGACAGGTAAAACAGTCAAATGTCTTAGATCAGATAATGGAGGAGAATACTATGATAAGAGATTTGAGGTGTATTATGCAGCAAATAGAATCAAACATCAGAAAATGATTCCAGGGACACCATAACAGAACGGTGTGTGTCACGCCCCAAACTCGGAAACCGGGTTCACAAAATTTTGATCACCGAATCTGGCGCCGACAGCCTCCGTAGTACCCCATTCTGGGATCCTGGTACCCATTTACCAGATTCCGATCCTTGCATCTTATAAGGAGGATTTTCAACATCAGTTTGATTAGTAATAAGCATAACCAAAGGCATAACCCACAAACAACAACCAAAAACTCTATCACATTTTCACTATGATAAAAAACTCATAAGTACAATGAGCATAAAGGGAAATACAATGATAATGGACAAAAGCTCCAAGATGATTTGCCACGTGCTCTAGCCTTAGCGCTATTGCGATCCAACGTCACCTGCACGTAACGGTCGTGCGTAAGCTTACAAAAAGTTTAGATGGTGGTGAAAGTGTGTGCGCAAGGTAGTAATACAATTATGCAGTATCAGAGTAATGCGAAATATGCTGATGAATCCATGAATACCATAGGCCGTACCAAGGCCATGCGATGTAAGGCATAAATGATGTCGGCCATACCAAGGCCATGCGATGCGAGATGCAATTCAAGCACACCAATCCTCGTCTAAATCTACATATCAATACAGCTCAACTCTGGAATATTACAGTGGTCTAGTGCACTTCAAATCAGATCGCCGCCCCATCGCGCCTAATAAGGTGAATGGAAGAGACTTCACTATCCGCCTGTCAATATCGAGTCCGACTCGTCGATAGCGGACTCATTCCTCGAGCTGGTCAAACTCAGCCTAACTTTGCCCCTCCTCTCGGGCAGGTAAGGTTGCACCCCCTTCCAACCGACCACGACACAGTGGAAAGCGCGGCCTTCTGGTAATCGGCACTCTGCGCTCATGCACCCACTCGGTCTATACGTTGGAGCAACCTCCTGGTACCATAAGGGTTTATAGACTTTCACCCAGGGACATCTATAACACCCCATGTAGAATAAGATTTTCGGTGTCCAATCCTGCTAACCACGCTATGCCTGTGGAGGCTACGACCCTGATGTCACTAAGGCGTACAGTACACATGTCACACAATGCAAGAGGTATGAATCACGCAATCCAATCATACAGCAAACATGCGCGTACCGCGCGCTCATGTGGGCAACTCCCCTTACCAAGGTGTTCATAACAATCTGCCCAATGGCATGTGCTATGATCAATCACTCATCTCATCACAAGCATGCAGATGATGCGTATGGACATGTATTATGATGTTATGTTGTCATATACTCATAATCGGAATCGAAAATCAAAATTCGATAATCGGAATCGAGGATCGGAATTGAGGATCGGAATTGATAATCGAAATCGATAATCTGAATCGATTATCGGCCTATAAGCAAGGCGGGGTCCATATATGAACAGCCGATCAAACCATAATATAAAGATTGACCCTTGACCATGTTTATATCAATCCGATAGCACGAAACCATCTATCTACGGCAAATGGGGCCCACTTATTTGGGTTAACCCACAAAGAGAATGGGCCTAACAAGGCCTAAGGGAAGGTCACAATGAGGACATCTAATCATCATTGCCCATCGGTG
>JAJHSJ010000006.1:10034989-10125437 GCA_021015155.1 Magnolia officinalis
GTAGTAAGCTTACGACGTTGTTTACTTGCAGGCTATGCTAGACAAACAACAGTAGTGAGGCGGGAGCACACGCTTGACTTTTTGAAGTTTTTATATATGTATTGTATTTCCTTTTCAATACTGTACTTAAATCCTTTTATAATGGATATATGTGATGATGTTTGGCTTATGGTACATTCATGGTTATGCTTCTCATAAAAAAAAAAAAAAAAAAAAACCCTGAAAATTCTCCTTGTGGGATTCTGATTTCGGAACTTAGCGTAAATTAGGAATCGAAATTGGGGTGTCATGGAGGCTGTCAGCACCGGATTCGGTTTACGGCGAATGAGCGCCAAAAATCGGATTTGGGACGTGACAAATTGGGTCAACGATTTGGACAGTTTGGATTGTCGTACAACAATCCCAAGTGTATTGTTGAAGCTTCTCCAGATTGCATTGTTGTACAACAATCCCAAGTGTGCATTGGATGACTTGGACGGAATGATCATTTGGTCCTAAGTCGAGTGAAGCTCGGTCAAGGTTGCGTGAATCCACCATTTAGGGGAAGTCACCCCCTATTCTCAATGTTGACTCACGGTGCCAAAATGGCTCGGACTTGATCAAGTCAGAGTTGATTGGACAAGTCATCTATACATGTTTGGAATTGACATTCATTGCTAAACTCGAGGTTGTATTCTCTCTTATGCATAACACACGTGCTAACTATTGCAGCTAAATTAATCAAATAAGGCCACACATGTGAACAATGACCTATATTTGGTTTTCATGTGTGGGTATGATGTGTGTGTGTGCCAAAGTCTACTCAAGTCAAGGTTTGATTGAACTGTTGGTATTCTCTTGCGTTGAAATAGACAAATCAGAGATTGAACACAAGATCCAGTTATCGTCTCAACCACCAGTTGTACTCAACATTCAGGCAATTGTGAAGAGGGTAGGGGTTAGCCCTTCCGCATGGATTCTTTTTGCCTTGCGAAAATAGACATGAGCTTATGGACTTAAGAACTTTATTTTTCCCTGATACTTTTAGCTTAATATTTTTCAAAAGAATAAGATTGTACGGATAAATAAAAAGAATGCTAAATAGTTTCAATTTTATTAATATTCGAATGTTTGGCCCATTACAATTGACATATTATTAAACAATCAAAAAAATAAACAAAAAGAAAGATAAAAACATGATTTATCTATTAGAACAGACGACCAAGGTGGGTGGTCAGCATGATGTGACTAGATAGGTATGATCAGCTAAATTGGAACTTAGTTGATCATGGATTTACAACTTAAGGTTGTGGATGTTTAATATACTCTTAAGGTATTGTAGCGAAAGCCACCATGCAGTAGTGATTTATAATAGATTTAGAAATATGTTAAGTTATGCTGAGATAAATGAAAAAGGTAACGGTAAAGTAAATAGATGTGTTTGTTGTAGAGTCCCAAGCTCTTTTTCGATTGCTCATTTAATATATTGTCGATACGGTAAAATCTTTTTTGGGTTTCCTTGCTGATCCTGGATCTTTCGTGCTTTATGGATATGGGAAACTCCTCGACAATTTGGAACTACTGCCTTCTCAGATCTTATTCTCGTAATTGATCATTTCGACGTGAGATGTTCGTGGCTTACTAATTGAATTCGATCATAAGGTGTGAGAATGTCTAGATTCCTCTAATGAAGACAACAAGGCCAAGGTTAGGAAACCTCAAGGGATGATCTTGGACATCAAATTGATAATGGTTGCTCATCTTTTGGCCCATCTCTTGTACTTTTGATTGAGGTATTGGACGATCCAGATCAAATCACCTCATGCATTTAACCATTCTCCATATGGTTTGGGGTGTGTAACGCCCCGGATTTCGGGGGCTGAGTAGATACTCCACTCCCATATCCCGGGTGCCACTTATGCTTTGCGGAAGCGGGGTTCTATAGTTTATTTTACCTGACATTTGAGCAATTCCTGGAATTAAAATAGAGTATGCGATGGTCGCCTCATCCAGCACGTCAGGCTTTGTGGTACCTGCATCTAAGATGGGGTCTGGTTGGTGTTTTTATAACACCGTACCAGAGTGAGAGTGAGTGATCAACTCAGTGGTTCCATTAACATTAAGCTACATAAGTTATCAATTTCACAGGTGCAAATAATGAGAAGCAACTAAGCACACGATTCCTAGATACTCTTATTAATGCACATGCATGGTATTATGATATGATGCATGCCCTCACCATCCAACACTCCCTTAAGCGACACCATCTATACGTTCGTATATAACTAAAACTCCCTCAATGTGACCTCGATCGCCGAGTTGCGAACCTATGCTATCGCAATGCTATGAATATTCATGTTAGCTGAGTATTTAATTAAGTCTGTTCATCTAGTAAGATTGGAGAAGCTAAAATACCTCCATTTAATCAATGGCCTTATCCAGATCACTTGGCCCAGGGTGGCCGTAGTGACTCTAAGCCTGCGATCCATGATCTAAATTTAAGTATCATTCATCTGTCTCACAGATCAATAATTCCAAAGGTAAGGCATGATACCCAAAGATATGAGGATCAACTCGGTATGGGTTGTTACCTAAACACCGGGTATGATCACTTAGTTCCAAAGTGCGGGTTTGTCACATAATCAAATCACTATAGGGAAAGGCTCGTCATCGAATTCCATTCATGCGCGGGTCGTTTGAACAATACTCTGGTACAGAACAATCGGTTGGGTAATTTGACGGGGGCCGTTCGAACAAGGACCTAACATCTCCTGTGCTCGCTGGTCAGTACGGGGAGGCTCGTCACCCCAGCGTAAGCCTACAACACGGATACAGTGTCATATTCCACCATACCCGTCTTCCGAGACTTGAGGATCGTATCACTAACAGTTAATAGTAGGCCTTTCAAAGGTATGAGGTACTTCAGATTCAGGTAGGCATAACCATACATGGTGAACATACATGGTTGGCCAACTAGTGGATTAATTTGGCTGACTTAGGCGAATTACGATGCAACCGGCATGGGTACAAGCATTCCGCGTAGTCCGACTACTGTCGGTTGTTCGTCTTCGGCCTGAATTAGTCAGATTGGCCCAGAGCAGCGGATTTAGTAGGGCTGCCCTTGTGAATTTTTTTTTGTTTGCTGGCAAACCCAATTACCAATAGACTAATATTTTACAACATGCCACAATCAATTCTATTTAAGAATAGGCAACCAACTAAACAGTATTTCAGGATATCCTAGCCAATATGGGTAAACAAATGGATATGCAAGTGCATTATTCAATCATCGCACAATTTACCACAATCAGCTAATTAGGCGCATGTATTAGGGAAAAATATGGAACATGTGGGCATGAAATTTCAGTGTATCCGGTCTATTCTAGCATGCAATCAATAATCGGCAACCATAAACGAAAATTTCACTTCATGGAAGATAATAGGCCTAAGGATTAGTCACTAGTTAGCATGCAATTCACAATTTTCACTACACAATCATTATTTGTGACATAGGTTCGATAATTGGTAACCTAGAGGTAATGGTCCGCACTTAGGAGTAGTCTGTTGGGTTTCTAGCGCCGCCAATAGGATTTAGGTCCGTGGATGGGTGTATTGAAGCCCTGCACCGATGGGATTAGCTTGTAAGGGCGCATGAAAATGGCCTACAAGGCTGAAATTTGAAGAGGGCTCGAAGATTTACCTTTCTATTGTCGGCGGGCCGCTTTCTATGGTGAGGCGCAGTTGCAGGGTCCGTTGTGGGCAACGGCAGAGGGGGATTTTTCCCAAATCAGCTCCCCTAAGGTGCTCTTTCTTCCACAACTCCTTACTCTCTCTCCCCCTTGCAGCTGGAAATTCGTATGGGGTGAGGGAGTGAAATTTTAGGGCTTATATAGCCCAAATTTTATGTCCAAATGGCCCTGGGGCCCCATTCTTCTAGCATGCATGCCCCTAATGGGCTGAATTTTGGCCCATATGGCTATTTTAGGGGCCCCCTGACCCATTTATGCCATGGGGTAGGTGCTTCATCGCTGGATGACTGATTGGTCCGAATTTGGCGACAATCGGATGTCTTGATTGACCGCGGAGGCTTTATTTGTGATCGACGGTCACTGATGTTCGATCAGAGCCCCAATTATATAGATATAAGCAGAGAAATATCCTTAACTCATATATCGAGTTTAGTCGCGATCTAACGGTCAGAAAGCCACAATTTCGTGAAATAGTGAGAGGTTCATTTCACTTAAGTCTCAGGTTTCACCCTTGGGTATTTGCACATTTCAAGCACTTGGCTTCTGACCCAAGTTGTGCAGTTCTGGGTATTATCTTGATTCACAACCCACGATGGATGTCAAGCTCAGTGAGACGGAAATTATTCTATAGTTTCGGAACTAGTGGGCCACTAACGAGCAGTCTGGAGCTTGTTCAGATAATCGTGGGCATTTTTTTTAATGAATTAGGTAGGGAGATTTCTTGTACGCAATGATCAGGATCTGGATTAACTATGTTCATAGTGTGGCATATTCGAAATTAGCAAAAATGACGGTTCGGTCATGATCACTCTAAACCGTTGGTTCTTAGGCCAAAAGAGTTACCGAGTTGATTTAGTTTATTAATTAAGATTTGACCTATAGTCATCTTGGCTTTAGGTAGGTCTTTATTTGGTTATGGTTGTCTCGATTGGTCAGTGTTAGGTTGGCTAGATTTGAACCCTATGTGAACAAATCATGCAGCTAAACTCGACGTTTAAGTGATCGGTCGAATTCGTTGGCTTTCTATGATTGATTAATCTTATTTGTGCAGTTCTTTATCGGTACTGGCCACGTATAGGCTTACTTCGAGTATCAATGGTTTGTAAGTGATGACGTGGGCTATATATATATATATATATAATGATTTTTGGCAATCCAAAATAGTGAAAATTCAGGATGTTACAAGGTGCTGGAGGAATTTAACACCCAATATTGATATGTTATCCGACCAGATCGGATCTAGTTCTCCCTTTCTCTTTATTTCAATTGAACTGTTGGTTGGTATTGGATCATCCGACTGATGTGTTTGTTTATCTTGATTTGGAATCAATCCGTAGCTGGATTTGCTTGGATATTGATTCGATCTCCCAATATTCAGAGCTTTTTTGAATGCTATAGAGTCTCCAAAAGTCTCTGAGAAGATCTCCCATTTTGAAAGGACTTTGAGAAATGGCTTCACCGATGGTGTCAGTGCCAAATACATTATAAGATCCACTCTCTCAATGTGTCTCTTATAGGCTTGTTAGTTACATTGCCTCATTAATTGGTACGATAACCGTGGCCACATGGCATCTTTCTGTTCATCCTCATAAAGACAATCATATAGGTATGTGCTTCCCCATTAGTACCAGAATGCCTGATGCGTAAGGAAGATTAAAACGAAGATATTCATGGGCCATAGGATTTCTATCGGTACTGGCCTGTAGTGTCAACACATGACAACTTTCCGGTAGTCTATGTCCTGGCGTAAAAAATGAGTAGAAACATTAACATGTGACACAAATTGGACGTTTGAGCCCACCGAGGGGTTACTCCTTACATGTAAATGGCCGTTTCTGGTAAAAGTCCGAAAAACGATGCACTCCTTGGATAAAGTCTTATAAGCTCATGGGCGTTTCATTTAGGAAAAAAAGAGAGAGAGACATGAATATAATACTTTATAAATATTCAACATTCCCCCTTAAAATGTTCTAATACAGGCAGTAGCCCTACTGCTGTCCACACATTCAGTACAGATGATTGAGGTTTCACAAGCCCACACGTGTCAGACCCTGCCCTTCTAAATGCAATCATACGAAAATGGCACACGTGCTGCTTTGCTCATTCTTGGAATCAACTAAGACGCTGTGTAATGCCCAGCTTCAAATGCCCATGACCTCTGTCTGCCATTTTGTTTAGCTATTACACGTCACTTTTCTCCACGGTTGCAACTGGGCCCGCTCTGGACCCGGCCTACATTGTGGGCCAATAGGGTTAGGACCCATATTGCAACCCAAACCCATCCGGTGGGCCGCCTTTGTAAAATTATTTTTTCTACAAAGAGAATCGGTAAATCACTAATTATCTACACTCCAATGAAGGCATGTGGCCCATCTGATGAGAGGACCAGCCTGATTTGGGCACGTACGGATTCTGAACTGGTTGGGTTCGTTAGTCACGTCAGACCGGCCCAATTCAAATTTGGGTTTCTCGGCCCGGCCCATTGACAGTATGGGAATTGCTCTACATTCTACAATTGCCCTACTGTAGGATTGGCAATCAGTCCATTGTGGGTTTATAATATCTAGTTTTAATAATTTATATGAAATCTAATTTTTTTTAATGTGGGGCCATAGTGGGCCACCTTTGATCAACAGGGTCCACCTAAGATTGTCATTATATATATATATATATATATATATATATATAGACATGAAGATTAGATCAAAGCTCTGCAATGTGTTTTTTAGTGAATATCTAGTGTTTAAAAAAATAAGGAATATAAGTGGCTGGATGTGCATCTGATGGACAATATGGTAAATAGTCAATGGTTCAAATCCAACAAACGTCTTCAAACCTGAGATCATGATCTCGACTAATCCATCTCGTTTTACGTTTATGCCCCATCTTCGATGGGTCCCACATTTTGGGTATTTGGACTTGATTTTCATGGATGTGGCTCGCACAGTTTTCTCTATGCAAACGTACGGAGCTTCAGACTCTGGCAGTGGCAGTGGCAGTGTATGAGACAACCTGCTAGTTGGCGATTTTCATCCAAAATGAGAGTTTCCATCTCCATGAAGGTTAATTTTGTAATTTGATTCAGATACGGATAGGCACGGTTTTAAGACTGGACGATTCTAATGCGACTCGACCAAGTCAACTCGGACTCAGTCACGCCCAGACCAGTTTCGTGCTCGATTCAGGCGAGTCAGCTGGTTCAAACCAGCCTGACTCAGGCGAGTCACTACTCGACTCAGGGCCTACGCGGATGAGCTACTGACAGGTTGAGTAGCGAGACCCGCTACTGAAGTGACGTCACCAAGTTCAGTAGGCCCCACCATGATGTATGTGTTGTATCCTCACTGTCCATCTATCTGGAGATCTTATTTCAGTGCATTATACAAAGAATAACAACGATCCAAAGCTGGAGTAGACCCACCACAGAAAACAGTGGGGAGAGTGATATTCACCGTTGAAACCTTCCTAAGGTCCACCGTTATGTTTATTTGAGATCCAACCTATTCATAAGTTAAAAATACATGAAAGAAAGGAAAGCATAAATATTAGGTTGATCGAAAACTTTTGTAGCCCTCAGAGGCTTTTAACGGTGGGCGTCGCTCTCCCCACTGTTTTCTATGGAAGGGTCTGTTAGAGCTTCGGATCTGACTCATTCTTTACCTCATGCCCTAAAATGATATCTGAAAATGGTTGGATGGTGTGGATACGAAACATACACCATGGCGGGTCCCACATAATCTGGTAACGTCACTTCAGTAGCAAGTCTCGCTACTCAACCTGTTAGTAGCTAATCCGCGTCAATAAGTTGGGGTGGAGTCGTTCCGACTCTTTAAACCATGGATGGACCACCGTAATGGGGCTCAAAAATCAGGACCGACTCAACACTTGCGTGGCAACACCATGGGAAATAATTGAGATGAGAAGAAGTCTCATACCATTCGTCCACCGTGCGTATATTCCATTCAATTACACACGCGCACACACACCACCACACACCCACGCCATAGTAGGATTTTACCACCCATGGCTAATCGAACCCTTTACTAGGTGTTAAAACTCCTTAGTATCTACCACTGGAGCAAGAGCAAGGACCCTGAATTTAGGATAATTCCAAGACTCATATGAGCAACATCCCACGAATTTAAAGCTTTAGGCATCCCTTTACACCGTAACTGTCAGTGTGGCCCACCTAAGTTTTGGATTTGCCCACCCGTGTAAATAAGTATCCAGTTGATTTTTTTGGGCCGGACCAGGCCAAGGCCTAATCAAAATTTTATGGGTTGGGCTTTAGCCTGCTGTAATAGACCCGTATACTGGTTTTGGGACTGGTCCAAACGAAGGGCCAGGCCTGGGCCAAACCATCCCATTGTCACCCTAACAAGCACACGTAACAACCTCACCCAATGAAGGACGCGGATTGCGTCCTAACCCCGCCCGGACAGTAATCTGTCTGAGCAGGGCTCTGTGGGGGCCACTGTGATGTAAATGTTTTATCCATGCCGTTAATTGTTTTTCTCAGATCATTTTTAAGTATAATCTAAAAACTGTGGCAGGTTCAAGTCTTGATTGAACCACAAAGTGGGGATTGAACTTCCACCATTAAAAAGTTCTTGGGAGCTGGAGAAGTTCCGGATCAAGCTTATATTTGTGTTTTCACTCCATCCACGTCTACATGACCTTATGAATAGGTTGGATGGTAAAAAAAAATCACAGTGGCCCTCAGAAAGGTTCCAACCGTGGTTGTCATTATCATTGCAGATTCCTTTGGTGTGGTCCACTGGAGCTGTGGGCCTATTCATTTTTAAGATCATATCATAAAATGGTATGATAAAAGCAATTAACTGTGGATAAAATACTTAATCAATGTAGGTCCCACAGAGCCCTGCCCACACGGATAACCGTCCGGGTGGGGGTAGGACGCAATCCGCGTCCCCCAGTGAAAGGGCTGTCGCTTCACGCATGGACACGAGCAACGCGTATGCAATATCATGACCGTTCATAAGGAGAAACGCAACTGCTGATGCTGTGCTTTTGCCACATGCTACCAGGTGAATGTATCAGCTTGGGTTTCGCCGCATGCCACCAACAAGTGGCCACGGTTCGAAAGCTCTTAGCCCTTCATCACCGTTCTTTCCTGTGTAGAAAACTCAGTCAGATCTATAGCCTGATTACGCACTCTAAAATTTTACTATAGACGCTACCGACCACCTACCTGTTTTTTTATTCGATCAAAACAATACCTACTTATCAAGCTAAACCTCTATATGCATAGATGAGCTCATAAAGATAAAAATACCTGTTCTTTTTTAACTGCTTTACCTCGTAAATATATTCCTCCAAAACCCTCTTTTCATATCCTAAAATTTTACTTTCGTAACCTAAGTATTCGGCAGGCGAGAGAATAAAAGGACATATAACGGAAGCGTCTACGGTGCTAATTTTTTCAGGAGGGCGTGCCGATAATAAATCGAATACCATGCGGGAGAGAACTTACATGAGATCCACGCCGTCCCTCAGCTGTACTGCCTCAAATCGGGTCCGTCCAAAACTAAGGCAGCAAAGGAAGAGTTGCGATAGGATGCTTACCGTTAGTTCTTTTTGGGGCCCACTGGGGTTTATTTGTGCCATCCACTCCGGTCATATGACTTTTCTAACCAAGATGAAGGGACTCGAGAAAAGTTGCCATGTTTCGAAACTCAGATGGACCACACCACGCGAATTCATAGGTTTATGCGGCGAGGCCTACTTGAGGTTTGGGTACGTCGCATCCTTACAATCGTCCATCCACGTCAGCGAATAGTCACCGCCCACCACCACTACGTGTGGTCACGCGAGCGTTTTCGCGTCTGGACCACTTCTCAGGTGGGTTGCACGTACGCTACAGTTGTTAGCACTTCTCCAGTGTTCATGTGTTTTTCTGTTTCTTACGTGTAAGCTCAAACGAAAAGTGTGATAGTTGGCACTCTATCTGTTCAATCTGGCTTATTTTTCAATGATCCAAACCGTTTATACGATGGATCTTATCATTTATCTTGGACAACAAAAAAATATCTCAGATTAAAAGATATTAGCCCTTTAACTATTTGACTGTTAAGTAGACTGTCCATGTTCAAAGGAAAAATATCAAACGAGCACAGAGATGAAATATTCCAATCAAGGAGTTTTTATTTTCAAGTTATCATCAATCTATGGTGAATGCGATCTTACGAACGGTTTGGATCATTTCAAACTAAACAATATAAAACGGCAAAGTCCGGAGGTATATGTAACAATTGCGTCAGGCGTATCGTAGCAAGCTTCCATGACGTTTCTCGTATATTGTACATCTCCTCTGGTCGAGGATTATATAGTTCTTTTCTAGAAACCTCAAACAGTAAAAAAACTCGTCAGGAGAAAACTTTGGTAAGTTGGCAGAGCTTGATAGATGGTATGCATGCACTAAGAAATTGTATACATGGAATATCTGTAACTCAAATGAACCGTCCAGATAGTGGGTCCACCTTACTTATGTCTTATAAATAAGAATTTAGATAGAAAAGATCCCTTCATTGGTCGATTAGAAGCATTTAATTATCGCCCAATGTGAAACATAATCAACGGTTCCAATCTAATAGGAAAAATATTTAAAAATCAATGACTAAAATTATCCACTAAATATCATTTTAGGTCTATAATCTATCTAACATTGATCCCATGATTTGGACGGTTTAACTTGAGCTACGTATGCGCGATAACAAGTTTATAAATGCTAGTGCTCGCATTATCATCTATGCCACAGTATCAAAACGACTCTTCAATTGCCAAACACTGGTGCAAGCTGCGTTAGACTTGGATGCTAGTTTTGTACCATTTAAAAATGGTGGTAACTCTTCTAGCATTTAGTTTTAAGGCAATCCAGCCATCCAACCAACGGTGGATGGAGCATAATTGAGAATTTGAGCTAATAAAAAAAATATCAAGTATCCGTTTTTCCCGTTTGAATTTGAGCCGTTTATTATTTTACCCTATTCACTTGAGAGCCATCAATTGGATGGTTATACATAGTGTGATTTTAGTTATAAGATCCATTACAATGGGATGCATTGTTCCGATGGATTGGATATCCGTGCACCAGATCCACTTGCCAGAAGTAAGGGCCTGGTTCGTTTTCTGGCCAAGTGTATTTACCTGAGTAATCATTATTTACCAAGGTAAGCACCTGCACCTTTTCCTTGACTTGACCGGTTACCTTTTTAAGTACTTAAGTGTAGAATTTGTAAAATAAATATGGGGCCACCATAATATGTGTGTGGCTTATCCACACCGCCCATTCATTATGCTAAATGAATTTAAGGCATGAGCTTAAAAAGTAGGCAAAATCCACAGGTCAAGTGGACCACATCACACAAAATTATGAGAATTGAATGCTTACCTTTAAAAAATTGTTGATGCCGTTAGAAATTTTAAATCAGGCTTATATTTATATTTTTCATTTATCCATGTCCATGTGACCTTATGAACAGGTTAGATGGTGAATAAACCTCAATGTAAGCCTTGTAAAAGAATTAACTTTCAACCGTAGACAAATTAAGTTTATTGTTTCCTTTCATGTAGGTTAACTGAGCATCAGATGAACATTAGATATTTCTAAATTTTTAAGATCAAGCTTCAAAATATTTTAACGAAACAAATGGATGGCACAAATATATTATATACACCATGATGAAGCTCACAAATTTAAGTCAATATTTTAAACTAATTTTTTAAGTGAAATTACTCCCTCATTTTCAAACAAAGTGAAAAAAAGAAAGTAATAATTTTTTCTTTACGGCGATTTACCTGTATCAAGGAAAACCAAACAGGAGTCACCACCATTTCATAAATGTCGTAAGACTAGCATTGAAATCTCCCCTTCAAAAAGTTTCCAGCGTCAGCTCTCACCCGCCACAACAGTGTCGGTTCCCTGTCATCCCACCCAAAAAAATGAAGCCCCATCTCGCCTCGTAGCGCAAGTTAGCACTGCATCCGTTGAAATAAATACTAGTGGTGTGCTTTTGAATTGAATAATGCGCCGGGGATAGACTCCACCTCCGAGAAGCGGGATTTGCTGCTGCTTAGGGCTTTCTATTGCAAAACAAAGGTAGGAGAGAGAGAGAGAGAGAGAGAGAGAGAGAGAGAGAGAGAGAGAGAGAGAGAGAGAGAGAGAGAGAGAGAGAGAGAGAGAGAGAGAGGTGCAGGTTAAGAGGAGGAGGAGAGAGAGCGAGGTGCAGGTTAAGAGGAAGAGGAGAGATGGTGAATACCCGGTGCTTTTTAGACATCAGCATCGGAGGCGAGCTGGAAGGTCGGATAGTGGTGGAGCTCTACAGTGACGTAGTGCCCAAAACGGCCGAAAATTTCAGGGCTCTTTGTACGGGCGAGAAGGGCATTGGCCCCAACACCGGCGTTCCCCTCCATTACAAGGTATTCCTCTTCTATGCATGTGCCTCAATGACGAAAATGCCCTCTGGATTTTGGAAATACTATCCTTCTTGCTTTCTCTGAAAGAAGGAGTACTGTTGTCTTTTGCATGCATTGCCTTCTGTTTTGGGTTAATCTATTCTTCCCGGGATGATTGGCATATTGTAGTTCAGGTGCACACGAGTGTTCCATGCGTGTGGGACCCATCTTTTAGTGATCTAGGCCGTTCGATTGGCAGTCTCTGCCATGGATAGATCGCTGCCTCTAGAAGGCTTCCTGTGTCGGTGATTGTAGCTATCTGATTATTGGCCTGTAAAAGGGACGGTTCTTTAAAACAGAGCCAAGCTCTGCTGATAGACGGCTTGGGTTGCTCAATGCATGCGATTTTTGGTCCTTACCAGTCCATGATGAGGCCGAACAAATGAACGGTTGGGATCACGATAAGGTGGGCCCTGCCTCTACATAATGTGGGCCTGACCAAACGCCTTCAATGGCAGAATATTGTGTGGACGACGGTGAATGTCTAACCTGGATTTGATAATCTACTTGCATAAGCTCCTTTCAAATTTAAACTTATTTGATACTCTGGGTATGATGCTTGATATGCAGGCGTGCAGAATTTGTCGATGTTGTGTACATTAACTTAAATTAAACAGCTGAAATGGTGGAATACACTGTAACTAAGCCACAGTCTAAAATCAGATTGCTTGAACAATCCTAAACTTTGATTTGCGGCCACTTGTTTGCTGAATTCGGACAATAAGATATTTTTCATTGCAACCGCCCAATAAATACCCTCCAATCTGATAATTATATAAGCAAATGAATGTAATTTTTGGTTTTTGATACATCTAACTGGGACTCATAATTTGGGGAGTTCAATTTGAATTAATTGTATGCCACATGTACAATTTCTCGGCTCCTGTGTATCATCAACCACTCTGCCAGAGAATCAAAGTTTTGCCCCTGGGTTCAGATTAGTGGAACTGATTTTGAGTTGTCTAACTGAGTTTACCAAATAGAGGCTTGCTAATACCAAATGCGTGTATGTACACATGATTTACCTATCACCGTGTGTCAGGATGTGCCGAGTCTGCTGTCATGGCTTAGGTGGTGATCACCCAAGCCATGCAACAAGTGGGGCTGACTATGACATTATGTAGATGACCTGTCCCAAAAATTCGGATAGTTTATACTATACTCATCAATTGGGCCAATCATGCAAGTTGAATTTTGATAATTGACACAATATTTTCATCTGCCCATTATTTTGGTACTTTGTGTTTGTGGGCCACTTGATGAGTGGACCTGCCTGATTTAGGGTCAGGTGCATGTCATCTTCCTGGTGGGCTGCACCTGTTGGTCTTGTATTGTCCCTGCATGTGTAACACGGACACATCAATTCTTTTGAAATTGCACCATGTCAACATGTGTCCATGTTTGTGTGCTAGTAACTCTTGGACATGGTCTGTATTAAAAACAAATTTCTATATGTTAATTATTATCTTTTATTTTGGAATGCATTTTTAAAGAAATAAATGATTTTAGGTTTGTTATTACGTTTAGTTACTTGAGGGATTCTTTCACATATAAACAATTAAAATATGCTACTAAAATATGATGTTTATTATTTTAAATATTTGTATGGAAGTGTTGTTGACTGACTTTTAAAAGCCAGAGTCCGACACCAACACAAGTGTTCTTCATAAGTTAACAGGTCCCCACACATGCAACCTAGCCCATGAGGGTGCATTTTGACAAGCATGGGTGTAAATGCATGTAATCGGTAAACCTCTTACTGACACTAGCCAATCTTCATTTCAGGGCGTCTGCTTTCATCGTGTTATCAAAGGTTTCATGATACAAGGTGGAGACATATCTGCTGGTGATGGCACGGGGGGAGAGTCCATCTATGGGTTGAAATTTGAGGATGAGAATTTCGAATTAAAACATGAAAGGAAAGGAATGCTATCAATGGCTAATTCTGGAACTGATACCAATGGGTCTCAGTTTTTTATTACTACTACTCGGACGTCTCATCTTGATGGGAAGCATGTTGTGTTTGGAAAGGTAATTAAAGGCATGGGAGTGGTCCGTTCCATTGAGCATGCTCCCATTGGCGCTGGTGACTCTCCGACTGTTGATGTTGTGGTCGTGGATTGTGGAGAAATTCCTGAAGGGGGGGATGATGGCATCTCCAATTTCTTCAAAGACAGTGATATGTATCCTGATTGGCCTACTGACCTTGATGAGAAGCCGATTGAGATTTCTTGGTGGATAGATGCTGTTGAGGCTGTTAAAACTTATGGAAATGAGCACTACAAGGTGAAATGTGAAAATTCATGCTTCTGCTCAAATGTGTCTGTTTTGCGATTTCTATTACCACTGATTTTGGGGTCATTATTTTTCCATTTTTGTGTCAAGAATCTGCAGAAGCACAATCTTTTACTTGAAGTAATTTCATCCATGGTTCTATTAGGAAGGACTTCATTTCCCATGTGTAATTGTGTGTACATTAGGAAAATACTTCATTCCTTTGTATATTTTCCTCTTTTGTTGGATTTCATATTTATTGTATTAGTCTATATTGGGGTCATTCCTCGTGTATAAATTGAGGACCCCACACTAATGAAATACAAGCAATTTATTTATTATTTATTTATTTTTAAAATTTTAAAATTTTATTTTTTACATGTGCTTGTATTTCATTGAGTGTGGGGTCCTAAATTTATACATGAGGAATGGCCCCAATATGGAATAATACAATAAATGCAAAATCTGACAAAAGAGGAAAGTCTACAAAGGAATGAAGTATTTTCCTAATATACATGGGAAATGAAGTCCTTCCTAATAGTTTCTAATACATGTATTAGTTGGCTGGGTTAGGTATTGGGTGGGACTGTGTTGGTCATATGGGTGGTGTCCATGTGAGCCTCTGCCATAGCCATTTCCAGAGCCTGGGTAAAAGAGAAAGATGATGTCTGTTGGTGGCTGAACATAAAGTTTTTGCCAATGTGCCATTTAAAAGCCCACCCTAAACTGCTGGGAGAGTCTATGATTATTACGATGACTACGAGCATGTCATATGCGCACTTATGTCTAAATTCTGCGTGTATTTGTCCACTTGCTTTCATTCGCCACTTTTCTACTTTCTAACATTCATGAACTGTTTTTTCACACAGAAACAGGACTTTAAGATGGCACTCAGAAAGTATCGGAAGGCTTTGCGCTACTTGGATGTTTGCTGGGAGAAAGAAGAGATAGATGAGGGTGAATTATTTATTCTCTACGGACAATTGTTCTTGTTTAATCATCTCTTCTCATTAGTGCTATTTTATTTAGCATGCTTCCATCTCTGGCCTGATTTATGATTTCTGTGGTTGTGCAGAGAAGAGTTCTCAATTGAGGAAGACAAAGTCACAGATTTTTACAAATAGTTCTGTAAGCATTTTCATTGACCAATCGGAGGAATCAAGTAGCACTTTAATATCTTATGTCTTGTAACCAAATATTTAAAAACATAATCAACTAAAAAAATTTCTTTGAAGGTTTTGGCTGAGTCAATTGATGATTGTCTTGGCTGAGCAAGTTTGTATTGAAAAAACTGTTCAAAATGATTAGGTTCACGCCAGTGGTTTAGTGATTATCAGGGCATTTCACTATATTGGTACTGTCAATAAAATTGCATTTTGAGTCTTAGTAAGCCGGTAGCAGGAGCTGGGAATTGCCTTTGCAGTTCATAGCATCTAGGAATTGCCTGTCCTATACATGCATATGCATGCATGTGTATGTATTTTATGTAATTATATTATACAAATTATATTTTGTAAGATGAAAAATATCGTATCTCTAATTATTTAAGGATACGCTTCCATAGAAAATTAGATTTTTGTAAAATCTTAATACAACATAAAATTGATCTCAAAATTCTGAAAATAACATTACATGAATGGTTATTATTTTGGTGACAAAACAGGGACTATACATGTGCATATAGGAAACAAATAGGAATATATCTCATCCAAGGAAAAAGGAAGAGGAAGCATGGTTCCTAGGAAGCGTGAATCTTTATGGGGAAAATTATTGTTCCTAGAATACGAATCAAAGCTTTAAAATCATCTGTTTGAAGCGGGATCATTAGGTGAAATGGACTAATCCTGCAGCTAGCTTTTGAATGAAGGTGCAGTGCAATATATTTTTCATTATTTCCTCGATCTCATAGAGGACTTTATAGCGCTGCAACATTTGAATGACTGAAAAAACACGAATAATTAGCGAAGCGGGATTCATAAAGCTGACAGCAACTAGAGACAAGGCTATGGTGATAATGATTATTCACTTTATGAGTTTTCCTAGTTCAATATCTGATGAGCTGATAACCTATTTGACCATAGCCTATAAAAATTCCCATTCCATGCATGCTAGAGCAGTAATGACATGTGAGTATTTTTGTTTGAAGAGGACAAGGAACGTCTAAAGTCATTGCTTCCAGTAATGGTGTCATTGAAAATGTTGATTAAATCATGCATGATGTCGACCAACTTGTTAGACTAAAACCTTTTTCACTGTTCTGCCAGTAGGAAAGCTGGTGGAGACCCTTGAGATGATTATCTAGTTTCACTGGCTTCTAGAAATAGCAAGCATATAAATTCATGGACAATTTTGGTTGCCTTAGGATTTTGAAATGGTTTTAAATCTTCTGTGTTATAAAAAACAGCACTTCTTCCCCGTCTGTTTGTAACTGATGTTTATGTCACCATCAATTTTTCTTGCTTGTGCATGTTTTCTTGTTTGGTCTCATCTTCTATATTAGTGAATTGGCTTTATGTTGTCTCAATCTTCATTACCGATGATTTTCATGTGTCTAACCACTTAAGACCTCATGCTTAGGCATGTAAGCTGAAATTAGGAGATTTGAAAGGGGCGTTGTTGGACACTGACTTTGCAATGCGGGAAGGAGAGGGTAATGCAAAGGCATTGTTTCGTCAAGGTCAGGTTAGTATCTTCTAGATAGACGTGACTCTTTTATATATATATATATATATATATATATATATATATATATATATATATATATATATATATATATATATTAAATTCAATTTTTTTGTAATTTTCTTCACACTGTCCAGTTTGTGGTTTGTCAATCTCTTTTACAAATGAGTATGATAAAAACATCGAAGACTTGGGATCATTAAATAGTAATATCTTCTCTGACCTATGAACATCCAATTTGGAATTTTTTGGGTAACTATGTTGGGAATGGCTTGGTAAATTTTTTTTTTTGATTGGCAATCTTCAATTTTGGAATGGCTTGGTAATTAAAAATCAATTCTCTTATTAGTTTTTTTAAAATATTTCCTTGTTTGCAGTTTTATTTATATGTTGCTTTTCTTTCCTTATTCTTTGTTAGATTGTTTGCAAATTTGGTAATGGTTTTGACTTGGTTAATTGGATTTTGCACCACGTTGTATAAGCTTCAAGGTTTTATGTTTTTCCTTTTTTTTCTCTCTCTTGCATATTTGTTTTGAATACTTATTTTGTGGAAAAAATTGTTCTTGTTTATATATATATATATATATATATATTTACACACCCCCACACACTCACGCCATAGTGGAATTTCACCACCTATGAATACTCGAACCCTTGACCAGGTGTTGAAACTCCTGAGAGTCTACCACCGGGGCAAAAGTAAGGATCCTCTTGTTTCTTGTTTTAATGTAATGCTTGTTATTGACAAAAAGAAAAAAGAAAAAAAGAAAAGAAGAGAAGGCTTGTGCCTAAAAAAGTAAATTTCACATATGGGCACTGAAAGTCTGTCAAGATGCCTGTTGGAGTTGTCTTTACGTACTGCAATGTAAACCTTCCCAAGAGAGCAATTGTCTCTATCTAGAATAAGGAAAAACACACAAACGAACATGCAATGACAGAATTCAGCAGGAGAAAGAGTAACAGTCCACTGACCTTTAATACAACCTGACAAAAAGTAATATAGATGAGCCACAACTAGTTCACTTTCAATAACAATGAAGGGTTGATTGCTTAGGCATAAGTCTCAGGCCTACGAAGTTTGATTACTTGGAGCATGAGTCTAAATAAACTTACAAGGTGATGCAGGACGGATGGCCTAACGCAAATAAATTAATTAACAGATTACTAGAGTAAATCAAAGCATACAATAAAGCCAATCTACCGTAAATTTAGAGAAATTAAATATTCAATAAAGCTCAAGTTCAAGGCGACATCAGAATCCCGCAAAATAGATCCTTAAGGCTATTGCTTGGACATGGCCCAATGGAAGATAGAACTTCCATCTAGCATAGGATTCGAGGATTCATTTACGCTTTGTTAGGGTTTGAATGGATTAGGGTTTAGGATTGAAAATCAAGAAATTTAAAATTTAGGGTTTTATAAAAGGCTATGGTTAGGGTTAGGTTTTTATAAAATAGAGAAGAAGAGAAATGATCAATGAGGGGGAGGATGTTTGATCGAACCCAAGGGTTGACAACCCTAAGTGCAGGGCTGCGATGTAGTAATAACTCGGTGAAACCGAGGTCGAATACTTAGGGAATGGGGAACACAACTTAAAACTAATCTAAATGTAATGGGTTGTCTTGGTTTTAATCCAGTGAAGTAGAAAAGGGTTTTCAAAACAATAAATAAAGGACTAAGGATCCATGAATCTACTTGTAACAATCACCATATCTCATTTATTGATTTAATGTATAACTCAATTGGAATCGAAGTCCTATCCTATCTCATCCAATCAGAATGTAATTTCGTTAAACCAATTATTAACACCAACAAGAATATTAATTTGATTGAACGAGTCTCTCATGAAGCACTCGGATTTCAATCACAGGGAATTAAAAGCGTCTAAAGCACCCTTAGGCAACAATAGATCAATCAATTATACAGATTAAATCCTTCTCTAATTCAGGCTAAACAATTATTAAATCAAAGCATTTATTTTACCCGTAGTGCACAACAAATTTAGAAATAAACAACTCAAAGACTCTAAAGTAAATCCAAATCTATTTTAATTTACTATCATCATTCAAAACATTGTTATTGAATCAAATAAATTAAATACTGTAATTGAACTACAAACTTCATCTCTTAGCCTTAGCTAAAGGGATTAGCCCAACATGGCTAACATCTTATAAAGAAAAACTAAAAAGACAAACTAGATTTGAGGGATCGAAGAAGGACGGTTCCATGGAAGTTCCGCCACCCCTAGGTCTTTCTTGTAAGCCTTAATTCGTACTTAAAAAAGGCTTAGAACACCTCTTTAAATAAGGAAAACTCGCACCGACTTGGAATCGACTTTAAATTTACGTACTTAATGTTACGCTTCGGTCGCACCAACTATAGCTTTCGGTCACACCAAAGTCGCACCGAGTCTAGCTGAATTTGCCTTCGGCTAAAGCCAAATTTCTCCAAAATCTGTCTGAAGTCTCTGTCTCCCTTAGGTTGCACCGAACTCTCATTTGGTGGCATCGAACATGGCTTCGGTCGGACCTTAGTGTCGAGTCGAATTATCTATGAAAATTACACTTTTTTGTTGGATTGTTCTGTGCATATTCGATCGGACTGAACCAACCTCAGGTGGGACCGAACAGTCTGTTATTTTTGTTAATGCACCTTGTGATTTTTCAGTCTTTTCTTCATCCATTGTCCTTGGTTTTCTTGGATCATTGACACTTAAATTCATCAATAATGTCCTCCAAATCCCCAATTCTTCACTGATCATTCTTTTGAGCTTTAATTCTTCATTTTAAGCATATATTCATCATTTAGGTCCAAAATCACCTCGCATGAAGAAAACATATATGATTATATCAAATTAATACTTAAATACCAGAAAATCTAACGTAATTGAGAGGATAAATATGCAATATTTAGGCGTTATCACCGTTTCGTTGTACGGGGCACGCTTGTACAATCGTACGGATGGTGTGGTGGGGTTGGGTCGTTTTGGTCGATGATGAGTTGGGTTGATGGTGGAGTTAGGGCTTGAGAAAGAAAAGAGAAAAATATTCAATGGAAAAAATAGGGTTTGAGAGAGGAGAGAAAAATATTCAATGAAAAAAGAGGGTTTGAGAGGAGAGAAAAATATTCAATGGAAAAAAGAGGGTTTGAGAGAGAAGAAAGAAAAACCTTAATAGGAAAAAGAAAGATAACTTGGAATCACTCCAATGGTTTCACACCAAATTCCATTCACATGAAGTTTTCTTGCTCAAAAGAAGTAATGTAGAGAAATTTCATTCAGTATCAACAATCCCAAGTCTCAACTTTCAAACAAGTATATATAAGAAAACCTAAGCAAACTGTAAGTCTAGAGCCATTCTTGATTGTCTGAATCTATTAACGGTAAAGATCAAAACATAAATCTCTAATAACCTAAAATAGAATTGAAAATAAAGCAAAAATGAAGATGTGCCACATGACACAGTGATGATCTCCAATGTGCAACCTATATGTCCATATGTGATCAACGGCCTGGGTGAATGTGGTCCAACGTGTCCATGGCTTAGATGTGCAGACTAGAGTGTCCGTATACCTAAACCCAAGTCTTCGAACATATCCAATGGCTTAGATCACCAAACTGATGTGGCCAAGATATCCAATTGCATGGTTTAACGTTTGTAACGTCCAGATGTTGTCCAAGTCAGGCTGGGTGATGTCCAAACAGTCTAAAGATGTATCAATCAATTCCAAATAAGCAGCCCACATGTATCTTCCTAGTGTGAGGTCTTTAAGGATGCTCAACCATGCATTTGGGGTCTTTAACGCGACTAAAAATTCAAATTGGGTCCACTGGCCCCATGTAATGATCATCTAACCATAATAAAGTTGGGGCTGGGGCCACAACTCTCCTCTTCTGATAAACTTATGTAGGTGCTCGGATGCCCTCATCACAAGGTTATTGTGCAAAACCAATCCAAGAATTATAGAAACTTACACGAGTTTGAACCATTAACGGACTATTATGGGGCATTTTTTTTGGTAACGGCCGTTACGACCTTGTAATGCGTGTAGCAGTTACCAGCATTATTGTTACCTAACTGTTTTGGAATACCTTGCCCACAAGGCCACAACATGAGGCGATTGTACTTTTATGTTTGCGGAGCGATTTCCTAGTTATCTTTTCTACTTTTCTCTCTTCTGAACAAGGTATCATCTTCTTTCACCTTCTTCTTTTCTTCATTCTTCATTTCTTTTTTGTTTTTCTTCTTTCTTCTTTTAAACCTTCATTCCTCTTCTTTCTACAACCTCTAATCTATCCAAACCTAGTTCTCAAAACCCTAAATCCCTAAAACCCTAACCTTAAATCTCTAAAACCCCAATCCTAATTTCTCCTAAATCCTAATTCTAAAATTCCTAAATTCCAAAATCCCTTGTCCAAATCATAAATCCCTAATTCCCACGACCTGAAATCAATATTCTCAATTCTAGAAACCGTATGTCCTAAAACCCTTAATCCAAAATATGAAATCCCAACCCGAAATCTCCCAAAACCTCAACCTTAATGTTCCAACCTTAATTCCTCCAAGCTTAGATACCCCAAACGCATTTCCCATATTTCCTAGCCTTTAAATTGCTCTAACATGTCAAAACTTGCACAAGACACATGATTTCCATTGAATTCAGATTTAACCCTATGCTAGGATGGATTTTTTTTTTTCCTTTTAATTTATTTAATTTCCTATAACTCCTGGTTAATAAGTAATTTTCGAGATTCGCATTGTGGAACTGTCATAGGCTTGAATTTGGACGTGGCAGGAATCTGAAATTTCTGAATTTATGGTAAATTAGCTTTATTTTGTCGTCCTATTGCTTTAGTTAATCTGTCTTTTAATTTCATGGCATCATATTAGGTTAGATCATATTCCGTCTTGCATCAGTTGGTTTCCATGATTCTGTATTCTATTTATTTTTGCGAATTTTCTGTGTTAACACTAGTACTAGAAAAAGAAAAGAAAAAAGAAAAAAGAAAAAAGAAAAACTAATAAGAACAACTAATTCTCTAGCAAAGCAGCTCAAGTGCAGTTCAAAAGTTACGTGGAACAAAGGTCCTCATCCTACAAATTGTAAGAGGGTACAGAATAGCTTATGTCTTCTACCAGTCAACATGATAATTGTCCTCAAAGAAGGTTTCATCCTTGTAAATAATGTCCTTATTTGTTGCAGTGTTGAGACCCGACTCCATTTGAAGAAGAGTGCCTAACTTGTTTTCTGCAGAATAAGCCAATATTTAGTTATTGATCTTGGAGCATGGGCCGGTTGGCCCAAAATGGGATTTCTTCGTATCATTGTAGAATCTAACAGATTTAGTGCCTTATTGACAATAAATAGAAGTATTGTGTTTTATGGTTATGCATCAGGCAATGTGTGTTGTATTCAACAATCTATAAAACAATGAAAGTTAAACACTTCATTGCAAGAAGGAATCTTCCCTTTGAGAATACCAAGAAGGTGTTGCTTAAGACACGCATGATTGTTCAGTTGTTAAATTATAGTAGTCAAATCAATCATCACACAGAACCCATTAGATGATTTCATGCAACTATTGATCCTTTTAATCAAGTGCAAAACTGTTTTTCTATGCACAGGGACAAAGTAGTTCCCAATGAAACTCTCTCTCTCTCTCTCTCTCTCCCCTCCTCCTCCTCCTCCTCCTCCTCCTCCTCTCTCTCCTCTCTCTCTCTCTCTCTCTCTCTCTCTCTCTCTCTCTCTCTCTCTCTCTCTCTCTCTCTCTCTCTCTCTCTCTCTCTCTCTCTCTCTCTCTAATTGGATCACAGCCTTGTTGAGAAACTTGTGGAATGCGCGCGCTCGCATGTGTGTGGAATATTATAAACATCGTAGGCATGTGCTTTGTTAGGAATTTCCTGCCTAATAAACCACTGTGTGCGTGCGTGATGCTTGGCGAAAGTTCAACTAGATAACATCAACCCTTCTTTACCTCAGCTGGGGAGGGCTGGCACATTGCCTCTCTCTCTCTCTCTCTCTCTCTCTCTCTCTTTCATTCTTCCTCTTTTCTTTGCTGAATATCGATGGTGCCATTGAGATTTTATCAATAAAAGGAAAAGGAATGCAAACAAAGAGGGATGACCATGTAAACAAAGCAAAAACGATGAAGACTTTGAGGAAAAATGATTCTCCTTTGCTTTTCTGTGTATCCAAGACAACCCTGAAGGGTTGAATATATAGAGTTTTACAACGACTATATAAGGTAAAATGAAAAATACAAAATCTTCTACTTATACATCGTCTATCTATAGAATCGGCTATACAAGGCATGTGGCCTGTCTAACATCCCCCCTCAAACTAATGCTTGTTATCGACAAGTAATAGTTTGCTAACTAGAAATGAGTGTCGTGCAGTACCCCTCAACTCACAACAAAGCATTAGAATGATCCTTCCCAAGATTACAAAATCACTTGATTGCAATATCAATATTAATAATTTCAGATTTATCAGAGAAATGTGCAACTTGAACTTTTTAAGGCGTTTCCAACCAACTAGCGGTGTCCAATTACCAATGGACACTGGAAAACACGAGGGAATCTTGGTTAATATAGAAGAGAAAACATAATTAACTTAACTAGAATACCAAAAGAGAGATTCTAATCTAATTCAAACTTTATACAATATTATAATGAACTCCTTTTTATTTGATAATCAGCAACTTCACTGAAAGAGAAAAAGGCTACAAAATTTTGTTGAGGGAAGAGATTGCCTTAATTACTGTTTAAAATTTAAATATACTATAAAATGTTGTGTAAATATGAAATTGTGAAGTATGGACAGCTACATATAGACAACTATATAAATAATAATTGGTTTTGTGTTCCACCAGGCCCACATGGCGCTTAATGATGTAGATGCTGCAGTTGAAAGCTTCAAGAAGGCATTAGAGTTAGAGCCAAATGACGGTCAGTGGCTTCAAGTTTTCCTTGACATAGTTTGCTTTAAATATATGTGTGTGTGTGTGTTTTTTTTTTTTTTTTTTTTTTTTTGCGTCATACATGACTCAATTCATGCCATTTTCAGGGGGGATTAAAAAGGAGCTTGCTGCTGTGAAGAAGAAGGTGAGTTAGGTTAGACCCAGTTGAAAACAGTTTAGGACTGGTAATTTTGGACAATAATGAGAAAGCTACATTGGGTTGCAGATAGCTGATAGACGTGATCAGGAGAGAAAAGCCTATTCCAGAATGTTCCAATAAGCATCCGAGGAGCTCCTCTGGGTATGCATGCCAGTGGTCTCTTTTCAATTAATTGACAACTTTGTTAGCACGCTTGCCTGTTGCTGCTTTACCATTGCCAGTCGCTTGTCCCCTCATGATGATCCAAACTGTTCATATTGTTGGCCCCACCATGGATGGTCCATGTACAACAAATCAGATTGATAAGAGATCCTCACTGTTCATGTAAAAGGGTGTTGAAAGGTGGACAGTTTTTTGTCTTTTGTATGGATGGTGAAGATATCTGATCTTGGGTTTTGCCACCTGGCCCATACGTGCGATGGACCTAGTATATGATCAGTATGGATCAACATATAGTGCGAGGCAGATGAGCAATAACAGGGGAGAATGATAGCAAACGCCTTCTACAGATCATCAATATTCTGAATTGAACTGAGCTGTGACTGATATTGAGACTCGCCTCTTGCTGGTGTAGGCGTGCAGACTGATTATTCGAAAGCATTGATGCATCAAAATCCTAAATCTATATCCATGGTCAACTGGTTCAGGCTTTTTCTGAGGCAGGCATCAATTAGCTTTAGCAGAGTCCAGGTATTTAAACAGGGGAATTATAGTGTCCTCATCAGCAGACCTTGGTTTGCTGACCTGCAGAATTCCATACATGTGGGTCCATGGTTTGATGATTCAAACTGTTGATCTGATGGTCCAACGATGGATGAGGGATGTCCTGGCAGACTTGACAATCCCAACCCTTCAATTGGTGGCCAACACCAGATGATCGAGAGAAACAATACAGTTAAAGTCCACATCTTTTGTATATAGGGCCAAATCAAGGGATAGAATCTTCTAATCTGGGAGATGTCCAAGTCAATCTGTGGCGCAGCCCATCAGATGACCGGTTTGGATAACTGAAAAATGGGCCCCACATGTACAGAATCCAGCATGCCAGCAAGCTATACATCTGCTGATGAGCAGGCTGAGGTTCCACTTTTCTCTTATTCCCCATCTTTAAACTCATTTTAATGTTTGTGACATGTTTGGCAAATGCCAGGTTTTGCCGTTTTAGAAGGGCGAAGGAAGAATTCCAGATCCCACGAGCTATAGAAATATACTCAGTAATGCTTGAACTAACTTTTGTTCTGAACATTTATCAGACTTACATTTTGAGAACCTTTTCAACAGACAGCTAAACATGTATTTTATCATCTGAAAACCCTCCTTACGTTACGAACAAGGAAATTTCTTATTTGATGTAGAATGGATGGTTTCTTCTTCTTGGCTATATTCTTGAACTTGTAACTGCCACTTTTCGATCTTTTCATCGTTTGTTGCGGATCCCCTTTATTAGTCACAAATTTCTCGTTTGCTTTTGCTTGCGTGTGTCGGTCTTGTAGAGAAGTCGAATGTTTGATGATCGCGTTTCCTGGTGTCCTGCTGCTCCCAATCTCTTCTTTCGATGCTTTCTCTATCATCTCTCCCCCTTCTGTGATCGCGTCTACCTGCATACGTCTTTTCCTTGATTGGTTTTCTGAGTATAGCATTCCCAATCTTTTCACTGCCTCTTCTTTGCCAGCCTCGGCTAATTGCCGCTGTTCCATGGAAACTGAGACCCGCCAATCTGCTAATGCAGTCTCCTCATCAGCTTTTGTTATCAATATGGAGTGCGCTTTGTGGGAGAGTTCGACTAATGCGGTTTCTGTCTGTGATTGCTTGATGTGGTGAAGAGCAGCTGCTGCTGACGCTCTAAATGCTTCCGTTTCCATTCCAACGGCTCTCTGCATGAGCTGCAAGGTCCTTAGTGACTGCCTTTTAAAGCGCTGTTCTTGTTTCAGCTTGGCTCGTGCTCTCCGTGCTTTGTCTGTTTCTGATTTAAGCTCAGCCATCTCCGATTGGGTTTTATCCAAGATGCGGCCAATCTCATTGATGGTCATCTTGGCCTTGAACTCTTCGTCCCCCTTGGATTTGATGCTTGTATTTGTGGCTTCGAGTTGGGATTCAAGTGTCGAGATGGTCATGGTCGCCATTGAGACTCTGTTCTTAGCTTTGGTCAGTGCGGATTGAAGCTTCTCAAGCTCATCGATGAGGGGCCTGGAGTCCAACCAGGACTGCATGGCGATTTCTCGAGCTCTGTCAAGCTCTTCCTTTGTCTGGGCTAATTCCATCGTCGTAGCCTCGACTGCTTCAGTTTTACCTTTCAAGATTTCTAATGGAATGGATTGGGCGTCCATCCTTTCAGGGGACGATCGCAGACCCTCCTGTTGGAGTGGGAAAAAAAGACTCTTGCAGCAAGGTTATGCTCTCTTTAGGTTGTATAGGCCACCTTTTAAAAACTATAATCTCGTGGTTCTCCTAGATGCTGATTTTGTTGTTTCGTGTTCTTAGCTGGCTTGGGTTCAAAATTATATTCCAAAAGCAGCTGTTGTTTGCCGGTAGCGGATTAGGTGCGGCCCTTATCATGGGGCCCACCTTGATGCATGTATTCTATTTTTCCATATCATTTTAGAGCGTGGGCTAAAAATGAAGCATATCCAATTCTTAGGTGGACCATACCATAGGAAATAGTGGTGATTTACCATTAGAGGTGTACACGAGCGGAGCCGAGCTTTGCCTAGCTCGTGCTCGACTCGGACAGCTCGAGTCTCAGCTCGTGCTCGGCTCAGCTCGGCCTCTGAGCTTGGAACAGTAGCTCGTGCTCAGCTCAGCTCGGCCTCCGAGCTTGGAACAGTAGCTCGTGCTCGGCTCAGCTCGGCCTCCGAGCTTGGAACAGTAGCTCGTGCTCGGCCCGGCCAATAGATCGGTCCAGTCTGAGCCGAGTTCGAGCTGAGTTTTAGGATGTGTTCCACTACTCGAACGGACGCCACTCGCTGGAAAAAAAATGGAGAGTGGAGGAGAGGACTCACTTTGGAAGAGGAGATCGTCCAGACAGACGCTGAAAGAAAGTATGTCTCCGGGCGGTGGAGAACGACGAGCGTATTGGGCAAACGGACAGCCAATTTGGGCAAAAGGGAGGGAAAAATGGGTTAGGGTCGGCTGATTTGGGCGAAAGGGAGAGAGAAATGGGTTAGGATTACTGGGTTGGGCAAATGAGGGTTTTTTTAATTATTATTTAAAAATCCTTATATATTCACTTAAAACTCGATTCAAGTCGAGTTGAGCTTAATACTGAGTCGAGTTGAGTCGAGCTAGGTTCAGCTTGGACTCGACTCGAAATATTCCAAGCTCCCAAAAAAAGGCTCCACTCAGTTTGAACAGAGTTTCGATCCGAGTCGAGTCGAGTGAGTAACCAAGCTAACTCTGCTCATGTACAACTCTATTGACCATTAATGCGCCACAAATGTTTTGGATCAAGCTGATATTTGATATTACCCGTCATCCAGTTTTATGTGACCTTACCAATAGGTTGGATGACAGATAAGCATTACCGAAACATTACGGTGGGCCTTAGTAAGTTTTTAATGGTAGGGCATTCAATCACTACCATTTCCTATAGTATGGTCCACCTGAGATTCGTATCTGCTTCATTTTTGGGCTCATACTCTAAAGTGATGTGGAAAAATGAATAGACGCAGTAGATATAGAATAGACGCATCAAGGTGGGCCCCACGGTAAGGGCTGCACGTCTTGGGTAAGGCCGGGGACGCATCTAATCTGCTCAGGTTCTTTGTCTCCGATTCAATTGGGTGGGCCCCCCAAATTGTGGGACTCGCTGTGGTTGGTCATGTATTCGAAATGAGATTTGATTAGCCTTCTTTGTTATCTGATTAATGGACATTTTCAATTGAATTCGGACTGCTCGATACGTCCTTTTAACGGTTCGTTAGATGACCGCCGATTGACTGGTTAGGATCATGCTTTTGGTGTAATTTTTGGGTTATCATCCATCTAGTGTGGCCCGCTATTTTGGAGGTACACGCCACGTGTACGGTAGGGTAGCCTCACCTGTATCCTGGCTACAGCTCCTAGCGCTGCGAAGCTGTATCAAAACCATCTTGGAATTTGCGCTGGACTTTTCTTCGTTGATATCGGCCTGCATTGTCGATGAAACTGGTGTCTTGTTTTTGTAGTTTTGCATGCAAGCTGTGCAACCATGGTTGGAGATGAGTGTATGTCTGGTACGGAAGCGGATTGCGTACTGAGTAAACTGTGGGGCCCACCGTCATCCATACACTGTATCAACTCCGTCCATCCGTTTTATAATATGAATTTATGGCTTTGACCCAAAGCTTAAGCATATCGAAAGCTCAAGTGGACCACACCACCCGAAACCGTGTGAATTGAAGTCTACCGTTGAAAAGTTATTGGGGAGCCACAGAAGTTTTAGATCAAGCTGATATTTCTTTTTTCCCATCATCCATATCTGTGTGGTCTTATGAACAGTTTGGATGACAAATAAACATCACTAGGGGCCTTGGAAAGGTTTCAACGGTGGAAATCAATACTTCCACTGTTTCCTGTGGTATGGTTTAATTGAACTTTTTATATACTTCAATTTTGGGCTCAACCCCTAAAATGATCTGGAAAAACGGATGGACGGTGTGGATAAACCACATGAATTTACAGTTGGCCCCAATGAGTTTACTCAGTACGATAAGAGCGTACTGAACGCAATCCGATTTCGTCTGGTACTTGTGTGGAGTATGGAAAGTGTTGAGCCACCTTTCTCATCATTTGCCTTGTATGCCCTCCCATATGCTTTGATGGACCTGACCTGTTGATCTGGGCCTGCGGATGCGTGGTTAATGGTTTATGGTTATGATTTAGTAGGGGTGTCCCTTATTGGACGGTTAGAATTTGACGGATGGTTTTTTGAGGGGTTGGGAACTGACCAGATACGGGCAAGGAACTATCTTTGCGGCTAACATTGCCACTTGTAGAGGAAATCAGTTCCATGGAAACAGTAGGCCGTGCCATGAAGATCAGCTGTAACGAAAATCAAGCCGTTCCATTCATTGGGTGGGTCACACGGTTAGAATTAATTAACTTACGATCTTCAAATTGTGGTACTCTTGCCCGTATGTGATCATATCTCTTTTAGGGCTGGGCTGTGCCCGCCCGATGAATGATTGTGATCATTGTAGACAGGACCCACGCCAGATGACTGGTTGTGATAACCGTAGACAGGACGCGCGGCTTCAGGTGGGGAGAAGCTTTGGTCGATCCGAGGTGGGTGGATCCCTGACTGTGGAGCCCTCCGTGATGTATGTATCTTACATCCATGCCGTCCATCCGTTTTTACAGATCATTTCAGGGCATAATCCTAAAAATGAAGCAGATCCAAATCTCAGGTAGACCACACCACGGGAAACAGTGGTTATTGACCATTAAAAACTTCTCATGGGCCACAAAAATTTTGAATCAAGCCGATATTTGTTTGGTTCATTCATCGAGATCTCTGTGACCTTATCAACAGGTTGGATGGTAAATAAACATTCCGGTGGTCCCCAAGATGATTTTAATGGTGGGTATTCAATCACCACTGTTCCATGTGGTGTGGTCCACCTAAGATTTGGATATTCTTCATCTTCGGATCATAGGAGCTGCAAAAACGGATGGGCGGCGGGAATTTAAAGCACATGCATCAAGGTGGGGCCCACAGTCGGTGGATCCGGGGATCGAGTGAAGCCGCGACCCAGAAGGTGGAGGTTGGGTTAAGAATTGCGCTGGCCTACCTCGTCATAGGTACGTAAGGGCGACGACAGCTGGGTACCTAGGCTAACTGTGCATGGGTGGAAATTTAATGAGATCCACACCCTCCATCAAGCACGCTGCCTCATCTTCAACTTGAAATCCAATGATTTTAATGATCCAAAACTCAGGTTGGCCACACCAATAGGAAACTGATGGGATGGAACATCCACCGTTAGTTTCGAGTAGAGTCCACCGCTGTGTTTATATACCATCCAAATCATTCATCTGATGTGTCCCATCAGGATAAAAGAATTACCCACTTAACAAAAGAAAGAAAGAATTACCCAAAAATATTAATATTAGAAAACTTTAAAAAGGTCCAGATAATGTTTAAATGATCCAAACGTTATATGATGATTGATGGGACACTTTGTAGATGAATAATAGTAATAAACACTAGAATTGAACCATTTCAAACTTTCATCATTTATATCTTTGCTTCGGCGTGCTGACTCTGGCGCAGCCCGTCCTTAACAGTGCCCTAGCTAGATCCATTTTTCCACCCCTTCGTACAAGTGTGGCCCATGATCTGATTATTTTGGCTACTGAACTGATGGGCCTTACAATAGATGAGCACTGTTTGGTGGTTCAAACCATTGTTTAGAACTGAAGTTCGACTCGACCAGATTTCACCAAGACTCAGGAAAATGGATCTGGTCATGAGGGGTAAAAACTTGAGAAAATCCCCACTTCAAGAAACTCAGAAAAAAATCAACCAGACTCAACTTGAAGCAATTTGACAATATTTATATATTATTTATACACTTAAATATATAGGGCAGGTTTGGATACCACCGAATAAGTTACTTTTTCTACTCATAGCAGTATGTAAGTGTTTTATTTCTTATAAGTTTGGTTTATGATAGTTATAAGTAGCTCTTAAAAAAAATAAAAAATACTTGAAAGTATTTAGGGCTTGTCTGGGAGCATGGATTTGAAACCCCTGGATTTAGAATTCTCCATATTTGAAACTTCTTGAATTTGGATTCCTTTTATTGTGTTTGACACCCTAAATTTAAAATCCCAATCCAAAAGTAGTCATGCATAATATATTTATAGGAGTTTGAATTTAATTATTAAATCAACTTTAATATACCTAATTAGTATACATATATAATATCTGACACAATGGTTATAATAAGCCCATTGAAATATATACTTTGCTCAAAAATGATGAAATTTCAAGCCTCGGATAGGCCACAACATAAGATCACATCGGAGTACGACTAACCACCATTGATTTACATGGATAATGTTTGGACGGGACAAATCATCATATTAAAGTAATTATAGTGATGCAATTGATAATCAAATTGTTTTGGAATATCATCGGTGAGTCATGTGCCTAATGAATTAATAATCTAGTGACACACATGTTACACATGCGACTCTTGAAAGTATTTTAAATGTAATCCAAGCTTTCACGGTGGATTTCAAACTCTCTCTTTGAGGGGATTTGAAACCCTTATTTACTTTATGGTACCAAGCACACCAGGGGATTTGAAACCCCCCCCCCCCCCCCCCAAAAAAAATCATGGTGCCAACCAACCAATTAATAACTTTAGTTATTATTATTATTATTTTAAAGCTTTTCTACTTTTCTTAAGTTACCCAAGAGATGACTCATGACAAATGAAAGAGAGGAGAAGCTGATAAGTATGTAATCTACTAAACATATATACTTATTTTCTTAATAAACATAAGCTAAGATGAGCTACTTGTGGCATATAGTAGTTTATCTTAAGCAACTTAGGATCCAAACGCCCCTTTAATGACATTGAAAAAACTAGAAAAAATTAGTGTTGAGTTTTTGAGAAACTTGACCAAGTTTTTGAGTCAACTCAGACTCAATTTGGTGAGTCTGAGTAGAGTTCTCGCGTTTTAGGCTGTGGTTCAGACACGCTAACCTTGACCTTCTCACTATTGTGAAGTGGGTTCTCCTCATCTCCATGATATCATGCCATGCTCTCACAATCCACTGCTAGCGAACGTATTCAACAGTTTGCTGGCATTGTTTTACACGCTCCATTACAATTCACGTGGAACCGAGTTCGACCCACTTGGGGTAGAAAGCGGATTGCATGATGTACCACCCACCACCACCTTGGTGGTGTGTTGATGTCACCAAGTTATTTGGCTCCACCATAATGTATGTGTTATATCCACACCGTCCATCTATTTTGTGAGATCATTTTAGAGTAGGAGCCCAAAGATGAGGCAGATCCAAACCTCAAGTGGACCAAAGAAGAGAGGATTAAATGCCTACACTTGAAAAGTTCTTGGGGGTCACATGAGTTTTAGATTAAGATGAAATTTGTGTTTTCCCTTAATCCAGGTTTGTATGACCTTCTGAACAGGTTGGATGGAAAATAAACATCATGGTGGTCCCTAGGAAGGTTTCAACAGTGGTCGTCTCCTCACTGCTTTCTATGGTGTGGTCCACCTGAGCTTTGGATCTACCTCATATTTAGGTTGATGATCTAAAATGATCCCCCATAATAGATGTACGGTGTGGATATAACACATACATCATGGTGGGGCCAGATAACTTGGTGACGTCAACATTCCACCAAGGTCGGTGGTGTGTGGCACGCCACGCAATCCTCATCCCTTGGAGTCGGGTGGGGCGTGGGCCCTAAATTTCAAACTTCTCTCTTTCTTCCCTCCTGTTTTTGAAAAACCGTCGCATCTCTTTTGCCTCATGCATTCTCCCAGCCTCACATCTTTCAATTCAACTCCTCTCTTTCCCTGAAATTCAAAATCCCAAGTGAGAAACGCCCCAGCCTGATACCTAACATCCAACCGTTTAATTAAAACATATTCGTGTAGAAATTCACTCAAACTCCCACCAACCCACATGCAGTGTTTGTGGGTAATGGCGCACTAAAGCTCATTTTTTCAATGGAACGTTGCCAAAATCTCAATACGCTTTGGTCAACGTAGACTATACAACAGCCTACAAAAGGTCTCTCCTTCTCCCTAAGAGGTGTATTTTTTGTAATTTTAAAATCAGGGGCATTTTGGATATTTTGACTTGACTTCATATTCTCCTCCCCCTCTATAAATTCCATCATCATACTCATCATTCTCATCCCATCTTTGTGTGCTCCATTGAAGTCTCTCTCTAAGAGTTTGTTTTTGATTGAAGATGGGTTTCAAAAGTATTATTAGTTTTGCCTTAGGAGTCATTCTCCTAGTGTTGATCTCCATGCCATCGGATAATCTTGTGGCTGCGAAAGTTTCCCGAGGGACGCAACGATGGGGCGCTGGCTTCGGCTTCAATCGTACCAGTCAAGCTCTTCGGAACACTACGATAATCGTGGGTGGGTCCGAACATTGGCACTATGGGTTCGACTACAACCGTTGGGCTTTTCAGAATGGTCCCTTCTACCAAAATGACACTTTGGGTGAGTGAACATATTTCCACAATAATATTTTGGTTAGTCGCTAGGATAATGTAGCAATTAATTAATTCCTATGTGGGGCCCAAGTGGGGCTACTTATGATCAATAAAGACAGTTGCTAACAATGATGGGATCATCGTGGCCATATGCAAACTGGATGGTAAGAGCAAATAATGGTCTTACTGCCCATTTTGGAAGCCCTTATCGTTAGATCTATATTGCGGAATTGTTGAATTATATATACATTAATAATGGAGATTCAAGATAATAATCTTAAGGCGTACCTAAATGGGAAGACATTCTCAATTTCTCGATATAGCCGACGAGAATCCTGATCTTCCGCATGCTTCATACCTTTAGGAGAAGCTCTCAATAAGATTTTATCTCTTATGTTGGTGATGAGACCTAGATATGTATTTACAGGAAATAAGGTTAGAAGCTTACCATCATACTTCTCCCCTCTAAGGTCTCCATGCCGTAGGCTTTTATATCCGACTTAATAATCGTATATAGGGACTACGGTTCAAGCATTCCGCTCCAAACCTATTTACGATTATCAAAATTGTAGTGGAGTTCACTAAATCTGAATAATTCAATGGTCAGATCTAAACCAATGATCATGTGTGGCCCACCTAATAAGAGTCTTACACTTAATTGAATGACTGAGATCACTCAACTAGGATGATACAATGGTCCACTATGGTTGTATGTTGGCCCACATATAAGGTTGCAAAAATTCATATGGATCATAGTTTCATATTAATGTGTCCACATTAAATTAATGACTCCTTTCATTTGCTATATTAATGACAGTTTTCAAGTACGATCCGCCCAGCAACACCACCTTCCCGCACAGTGTCTACTTGTTCAAGAACTTCAGGAGCTTCATGAAGTGCAATTTGAATCAATCTACATTGGTTGGGAACGTGATGCAAGGAGGTGGCGACGGATTCAAGTTTGTTTTGAAAGAGCAGAAGCCTTACTTATTCGCATGCGGCGAGCGGGGTGGAATTCACTGTAATGCGGGGTTGATGAAGTTCTTTGTGTGGCCACTTAAAGCTCCTTGCCGTGGTTGAACAGAAAGGTGGTGTGGAAGATTTGCAATGCTTGCTTAGTAGATTTTTCTTCTTTTTGTTGGAGGAGCTCAATAAGCATTAAACAATGAGAGGTTTTGGGGAGTTTTGAGATAAAAGGGCAGAGAATAGAATAAATGTAGTGTGGTTTGGGTTTTTAGCTGATTACAGGTTTTTAATTTTGATGCATGTTTGTAGCGGAAAATATTTGTTTGGTGTGTCATGAATGAAATAGTTTCATGTTTTTGTTTTTCTTACTAGAGTGGTGCAATGGTTTGTGATTTAATATGTTGGGCCCACCGGGGATGGACCATCATGGTCTGATTTTCTTTGGGCGGGTAGGATTCAGTAATAATATCTTTGGGCTGTGGCTTATTCACAGTAGAAGTTGGAATGCATGCCACGTGTACGGTCGATCGGTCGTCACCATTTTCAAAGTGGTGGAAGAAGTACCAACGTCTTCCAGATTCTGTTGACTGATATCTCGACGAATGTTCCCACAATCTCATCCATCTTAGTGGACCACATCTGAGCCGTTGAAAGGCAGGCTCCTCTTTGAAGATCATTTACTATAAAAATTAGCCACGTCAACTTATCAGGTGGGCACAAACAGATTGACATGATATACATGGTGGTCCACCTGATGAGTGGATTGGACAGATTTTTGTGATCGTTCCAGGTGGGGTCTTCTTTTTCAATGGCTTGGATGTCATGTACACTGACATATTTGGGTTTTCAAAGAATCCACGAAAGCCACTTGCTATAATCCACATATCAAGTTGCGAATTTCTCTGTGAACCAACTGTTAAAGTTACCGTTTACATGGGCCTACACAGATCACCGGTGTAGATTGGATCAGATTGAATCAGCCACTAGCCGGTTGGCTCAACCACAAAGTGATCATATCAAAACACATTTTAAAAGGGGCAGCAACACTATACCCTGTCCATCGTGTGCATGGTCCCCACCTTGGATGGGCCATGCCTCTAAAATCTTTAATAATGAAACGATCCAACCCTTTGATCGATGGACTCCAATCAGACGGTTACGGAGGAATACATCTATGGTCCAGATTCAACAAAAATAAAAATAAAAATAAAAGTAAAATAAAATAAGCCCCACTATCAAATAGCTGGTATCGATGTTTTAAAACCGGGGGCACGTGTTTTCATCCGTCCATGGAACCGGTTTAACGTGGACCTTATGAACCGGAACCGTCGAACGTATATATATATTTTCTATTTTACGTCAGCATGCGGTCATGGTTTACCCTGGACAGGCGTTTAGACCAGTTTGGATCCGACCCGACAAAAGAGGGTTGGCAGCTCAACCGGGTTTCAAAACATTGGTTGGTATGTTTGAATCTGGACGAATTTTGGGAATCCTCTATCTACGGCGAGACCCATCAGATGAACGGTTCTGATCACTGAACCATAGGCCCGCAAGTATGAAAATCCTACTGATGACACAGAGGAGCATGGGGATCCAGTAGAGTCATCTGTCCACAGGACACGTAGCAAGGTTTTATGTATCGACCAGGTCCTCCTATATACTCTCGAGAGGCAATACCATCCATTAATGCGTATCCGACAGTAAAATTTATTGTTTTAAACCGTCGCTTTAATTTCCATAAATCAGATGGATAGGATTGTCCAATCAGAGTGATTTTTGAGACGTAGGCCATCCATGCTACAAAACTGCATATGGACGGACCCGATTTGAACATCACCCTGCCACGTGTTCCGTAGAAAGATGGCTACCTACTCTATTCCTGTTTTTCGGCTCCGCCGGATCATCTTCCCTGCGAATGAGCAGGATCCGATTCTGGTTAGAAAATCAAGCCTCACGGATTATTCTGGCCCACAAATAGACAGTTTGAAAGAAGGGAGATCCATGCAGTAGAACCGGAAAAACCAGAATACGCAACAGTCATTTCTGCACCTTGTCCGTACATGTGGCAGATTGATTTCCTAATCGGAGCTGTCCACCTAATGGGGCTCATCATAGATGGGCCTTGTTTTGAAAATCGCACTCTAGCAACGGTCAATACACCCACTTCCCCCACTTAATGTTGACCGTTGAGATTTTTTTTCTACAGTCTCTTTCAAGGTCACTGATTAGATGGTTAAAGATCATCGGATCTGTATATCTCAGGGCAGGGTCCACTAGATGGATAGTCGAAATGGAAAAAGATCACATACCAACAAACAAACTTAATCTCCATTCTGCATCCAATCTTTAAAAACAATGGTCAGGATTATCTTTTGACCATCGTTTTTGAACCATGCCTAGTCCAAGTAATTGCACAGAAAATAGACGGTCTTGATTATCTGGCCATCGAGGACCCATATGCAAATGAAAGTCTAAGGCATGATTTCCATTGTCGCATTTATGCCCTATCCTAAAACGGACGCGGGTTCGGTGGATCCCCGGATCCACCCTGGTACGTGGATCCCTTGCTTTGGGGCCACAATAATGTATGTTTATTGTATCCACGCCGTCCATCCGTTTTAACAGCTCATTTTAGGGCAGATCCAACTATCATGTGGACCACACCACAGGAAGCCGTGGTGATTGAACGACCGCCATTAAAAACTTCTTGGGAACCACCGGAATGTTTATTTGCCATCAAACCTGTTGATAAGGTAAAAAATACCTGGATGAAGGGACCAAATAAATATCATCTTAATCCAAAACCTTCGTGACCCACAAGAAGTGTTTAACGGTTAATCAACACTGTTTCCTATAGTGTGATCCACCTGAGAGTTGGATATACAGATTTTTTACGCTTATGGGATAAAATGAACTGCCGAAACGGATGGACGGCGTGGATATAATAAGAATACATAAAAGTGGCCCCATATTCGGGGATCCATTGAAGCCGCGTCCTCCTAAAACCAAGGCTATTTTGGACGTTTCCTTAACCCCATTCCCCTCCCCTCCCTCTATATATACCCATCAATACCCCAAGCCTCACCAGTCACCATCCCAAACAACTTTCCTTCTTTCCCATTTTGCCCTCAAGAGTTTTAATCAAGATGTGTCCGAAACGTGCAGCTGGTTTTGCAGCACCACTCATTCTCCTAGTGTTGGCTTCCATGCCAGCCATCAATCAAGCGGCCACGAAAATAGTAGGCGGTTCCGATAACTGGCGATTCGGATTCAACTACTCCGATTGGGCCCTTAAAAACGGCCCATTCTACCAAAATGATACTTTGGGTTTGTGCATCTCCCCTACTTTCGATAGACGGTACACACACCAAAAAAAAAGAGAAAAAGAAGTCACCACATGTCATATGTCACGTTATGAAAATAGACCATGGTTTTAAATAATGTCTTGGTTGGGGAAACTTCAATACTTTAATATATTATATATTAACTGATGGTATTCATATGTGCAGTTTTCAAGTATGACCCGCCAAACAGTACCACATTCCCCCACAGTGTCTACTTGCTAGAGAACAACACAAGCTACCAAGCCTGCGAATTGAAAAATGCGAAGTTGGTGGCGAACCAGACGCAGGGCGGTGGTACAGGGTTTGAGTTTGTGCTGTGCGAAATCAAGGATTACTACTTTGCGTGCGGCGAGCGGAACGGGACGCATTGCAGTACTGGTCTGATGAAATTCGTTGTGAAGCCTCTCGAGCCTTGCCTGAGCTGAGGAAGTGGGCTAGGGAAGAGGCAGTGCTGCTAATTGGAATTTATAAGGTTTTTTTTTTTTTTTTTTTAAATTATTATAAATAAAAAGAGGTTTGGGATTTTAGTACGAGGATTGAATGAGACTGGGAGAGAATAAGATGTGATGTTAGCTTGGTTTGTTTAATATTATATATTGCGGATGGGATTCAAAAATTAAAGTGTTATTTTCTTGATGGGGAGTAATTTGATACTCTGGATTGGTATGAGGGTTGATATGTAGCCACTTAAAAATCGTATATATGGCATGCATTAAATCAAGCGGATTACGTGCTGCCTCGCATAGACGGATTCAGTCAAGGCAGGGCTCTGTCGGGCCCATAGTGATGTACGGGTTTTATCTACCCCATTATTCATTTTAAAAAAATAATAATAAAGAAATTTCAGAACATGAACTTAAAATTTGAGCAGATCCAAGACTCAAGTGAACCACAGTGAAGATTGAATATGCCCACCATCAAAATCTTCTTAAGGACCACAAAAGTTTTAGATCAAGTTAACACGTGTGTTCTCTTCCTCTAATTCTATGTAACCTTATAAACAAGTCGAATGACAAACAAATATCTGTGTGGATTCTAAGAAAGTTTCGGTGGACATCATTCACTTGATTTTGGTTCACTTGAGTCTTGGATCTGCTTCATGTTTGGGCTCATACTATAAAATAGTCTAGAATAAAACAAGAACAAGTGAACAATATAAATAAAACCCACATATAATAGTGGGCCCCATAGAGCACTCGCCCAGGCCGATCTCTATACTGGTAGGGGCAAGATGCAATTCACTTTCAAAATGTCCACCAATTTGATGGACAGACTGTAATAATGCATAATTTTTGTTCATGATAATCTTCAACGGATTCATAAATTGAAAATTTTAATTTGCATTACTTATACATCATGTAAGCAATTAACTCTCGGATGGTTGCACATCATTCATCATGCTTTGCCGAGTATAAAAGTCTCTCTCTCAATTTGGTCATATGGAATCAACTCATAATTTAACTCGACAGCTGACTCAGTGAGTCTGGCCGAGTTTGTAAATTTTGATAAGGTGATTGTAAACGGTGTGTTAAGGTTCGCCATGTAACAAAAAAAAAACATACATGGAAATTAAGGTGGACAAGTATAGTGGAGTGTGGGACCATCCAAAACTGTAGCATGCGGGCTGCAACCGAAATTAGAACCATTCCATCTGGTGAACAGCATATGGATGGCTCACATTTCTTCTGTTTTATGATTTTATTGATTGGATGATCCTGCCTGACTTGTTAAAGCACTTTTGATCACAGAGAATGTGACCTGATTAAATTCATCTAATGATCCGATTAACGGTGGGGCCCATCTGTTGCGGAGAGGCAAAGGAGTTGTCCCGTTTCCTATCAATCTAGTGCATGCTGTACTATTCTAAGTTAGGGGAAAGAATCTATCATCTAATTAATACAACTAGGTGTATGATAGGCGTCCAATATGGGTCTTTTGGACACTGGCTATAGTCCATTAATCAATCTGGACTGTCCCACAGACGAGATCCTAACCATCTGATCACTGGGATGCAACGGATGACGTTAAACCATCAACTTACAACATCTATTCCGTGAACCCCACAATCAATTACTTAAAATTCTAAAGAAACACTTGGATAATGTTAATCATAGTAGAAATGCTTATATAGTGGAATGAACGGTATCGATTGATCATTGGAATGTCCAAGCGTCCAAAGCAACCAGTTACATGGTAAGCATGTGATGAGTCAAACCTTCGTATCCGTCCAATCAAATCTCGGATATGCCTGTGAATCAACATACTAATGAAATATGATACGCTCGTCTAATGAAAATGTTTAGTTCTGAGTTAGTAAAATGCTTTGGAATCTGCGAATCTAAATATATTTATATGAAAGCAAGATCTTGGGTAGGATTGTAATAGCTTTCTTTTTGGATATTTCATTTCATTTTTCCTTGAAACAGTGGTATTTTTTAAAATTAAAATTGGTGTGGGCTGTCTATAAACTGGATCAACTAGAGGCTCGCCCACATGATTTCGGGGCCTAAATTTAGGTTGGGCCTACAATCCTTCCTTGGAGCCAAAATCGGGTTCTGATTCGGGTCCGGGACTTGCATGTTTGCTTGTTTTGTTGGCTTCGCAGGTAAGAACTTTCACTTTCGTAGAAAAAGTTCTTTTATAAAATGCCTGTGGGGCCAGATGGTTTGTGTTTCGAATCGAACCGTCCAAAGGGACGCAATCTACAAAGTAAATTACGTTTATTATTATTTTTTTTTCTAGCCATTTTTTCTTCTGATATGCTGTGGCCCACCTGAGGTGTCAGGATCTATAGGGAAGCGGATTGTGTGGTGTGACACATCACCAACCCGTGTGTGTTGACGTTAGAGCGGGGCATCGAGTCAAGTCGGGACCGAGTTAGGGCTGTCTCAACTTGATTTGACTCGATACTGAGTCTAACATGCCTGACTCGATCCGAGTTCGGTCTAGCCTGGACTGATTCGGACCACGTCCAATCCAGTCAGAAGTATCGAGTCAGGTTCAGTTGGCACCGAGTCAGATTGAGATATGAGGGAGGGAGGGAGGGAGGGAGTGGAGAAGAGAGAGGGGAGGAGGAGGAGGAGGAGGAGGGTGATGGTGGTGGGTGGTTGCCGGGCTTAGAAGAGGAAGAGGAGGAGGTGGTTGCCGGGCTTGGAAGAGAGAGGAGGGAGGGAGGGAGGGAGTGGAGAGGAGAGAGATGAGGAGGAGGAGGAGGAGGGTGACGGTGGTGGGTGGTTGCCGGGCTTGGAAGAGGAGGAGGATAAGGGAGGGAGAGAGAGAGGTTGGGATCGAGGGATAGGGTTAGAGAGTCGGGTCGAGTCGGGTTTCGGATTGAGTTGAGTTTAACCGGATCGAGTTTCGGGTCGAGTCAGATCAAATTACTGGGTAACTCGAACTCGACTCGGTTTGAGTTTGGATTGGGCGAAGCTTACTCAGTTTAGACCGACTCACCCATTTGGTTTGGGTCGAGTTGGATCGAGCCGAATCGTACGAGTCAAGTTAGTTGGATCGAGTTGACCTGTGCCCACCTCTAGTTGACGTAATCATGTTCTATCCGCTCCATCATGCCTTCATTTGGCGGGATCATTTTAGGACTTCGAGCCAAAAAATGAGATAAATCCAAAGATCAAGTAGACCACACCATAGAAAACAGTAGAGATTAAATTACTACCATTAAAATTTTCGTGAGAGCCACAAAAGTTTTGGATCAATCTGATATTTGTATTTTGTACCTTCATACAGGTGTGTGTGACATTTTAAACGGGTTTGATGGCATATCGACATCATGGTGGGTACAAGGAAGGTTTCAACGGTGGCAATCATTGTCCCCACTGTTTTCTGTGGTGTGGTCCACTTAAGCTTTGAATCTTACTCATTTTTGGGTTCATGCACTAAAATAATCTGGGAAAATGATTGAATGGTGTAGATATAACACATAAGGCCTACAGAACTTGATAACGCCATCAGTGGTGGATAGAACACCACGCAATGCGCTTCCCATCTAAACAATGTAATTATTATTAACCTCATGGACGGACTGGGACAGGGTAGTGACCCCAAAAGCTATGTGGACCCCACCATGATCTCGGTGTTTATTTTGTCTTGAAAGCGACATAAAAATGGTGAGGTAGATCTAAACCTAAAGTGAACTACCGCACAGGAAGCAATGGTCATGGTGAAAGGCTGGGAAGCGGATTGGCTGGTGTACCACACACCACTATATAGCTGCTGTAGGTACGTGTCGTGCGAAGACGAACACTAACGCTCCTTAAGCTCCAAGTTGTACGAACGGTTCAAAGGCGATCAAAGTTACATGGCCCCACAGTGATGTATTTATTATATCTACACCGTTCATTTATTTTTAGAGATCATTTTAAAGCATTATCCAAAAATTGAATCATATCCAAAAATCATATGGACCACACCACAGTAGAGATAATGATTTTTACCGTTAAACAATTCATAGGGCCTACGGTAACGTTTATTTTCCATCCAATCTGTTCATAAGGCTATAGAGGCCAGAATGAAAAGGAAAAACAAATTTAATATTGATCCAAAACTTCTTTGACCCCAAAAAGGGTTTCAATGGTAGACTTCAATCCCCGCTACTTTTTGCAGTGTGATCACTTGATAGTTAGATCTGTTTTATTTTTGCGTCAAAACTTAAAAGGAGCTCCCCAATGGATGGATGGTTTGGACATAACACATACCTCATGTTTTTATGCACAGAACTTGCTGACGATAATATGCCAGCTACATAGCTGGTGTGAGGTACACCAGCCAATCCGCTTCCGAAGGGCTGAAACCTTTTAATTTCTAGTCTTCTAGAACCAAGGTAAAAAAAAAAAAAAATCAGTTTGATCTGGAACGTATGTGGTTAATAATTTTTTTTAATGGTAATCATTCAATAATCATAGTTTTCTGTTGTGTGGTCCATGAGTTTTGGATCTGCCTTATTTTTTTTTGGATAATGCTGTAAAATAATTTGATAAAACCCATACATAAGGGTGGGCCACAGATCTTCGACCAGTACCAAACAGTACCGAATTCGGTACTAAAGGTGTCACTACCGAATTCGAATCCCTCGTGGAAAGCTCAGATCTCACACACGTATCCCGCTGTGACACGCTTACTTGTTGGAATGAGCGAACGTTCACACTGGGAAACGGATTGCGTGGTGTGCCACACACCATCCACTCCGTACTGTGCTGAGGTAACCAAGTTTTGTGGCCCACCACAATATATGTGTTATATCCACACCATCCATCCATTTGGTAAGATCATTTTATATTATGATAGCAAGAAAATGAGATAGATGCAAAGCATAAGTGGCCCATGCCACATAAAGCAGTGGGGTAATGATTCCCACTGTTGAAACCTTCCCAGGGCCCACTATAATATTTCTTTGTCATCCACGCTGTTGATGAGGTTAAAAAGACCGGGATGGATGAAGGTTAAAAAAAAAAAAAAAAAACAAATATCAAATTGACAGAAGACTTCTGTGGTCCCCAGTAAACTTTCAATGGTAGACTTAAGTCCCTACTGCTTTTTTGTGGTGTGGTTTACTTGAGCTTTGGATCTGCCTTATTTTTGTAAAATGGATAAACGGTGGGGATATAACATATACATCATGGTGGGTCCGACAGCGTCTACGGAGGTCGGTGGTGTGTCGCACACCACCCGCGAGTCCGGAACTCAGGATGCGTGTCTGCAACGGGGTTAGACTCGGTAGCCGCACTACCACCCCAATTACCCACGCCGGAGAGACGAGCAGGAGAGGTGGAGAGAGAGAGAGAGAGGGAGAGAGAGAGAGAGAGAGAGGGAAGGGATGAGCGTCTTCGGCGGGGATAGCTGGGCAAGGGAGGCGCAACACAGAAAGAGGAGAGTAGATGATCTTATGGTGCCCCTGCATGACACCAAAGATTCTTCTCCTCCTTCATACAAGAAGCTATCCAATGGCAAGTACGCATGCCTTGTCTGCCCTAGCAATCCTATTCTCGATTCCCCTCTCATGCTCTCCGTACGTATTTCTAAAACCCTAACCCCCATCTCTGTCTCTGTATATATGTGAATTCTTTAGATTGATCTGAACTGTCATGTTTCTCATTGCTAACACATGGAATCTATGATCTTGTAATCATGCATCATTGATGATCTTGACCTTTGAATCTTGTAAATGAAATTGAGTCATTAAATATTCATCTACAGACGCAATCACCCGTTCAACAAATGTTTCTCTATGATAGAATCCAGAAAATCGACGGTAAACCCAACATGCAATTTGATTATTCCAGTCGTATTATAGATTGATATATGATAAGTTAATTCAGTGGTGAAGATAATGCAATTTGGTATTTCCAGTTTTGTAGGCTAATTATTGCAATATAGTTTGATAGGGCACCAAAAACTCTAAATTCAGAACCACATTACCCAGCAATCTATTTGCACTAAGGGGCCATTTGGTAGCAAGAAACTTACAGCGGTTAGGGAAGAAGTTGGGCATTTGTTGAGAGATCCTGGCTAGGATCCTGAGAAAAGCCGGGACAACTCATATATCTTTTTTAGAGTTAGTTGGGTCCTCCCTCCTTGTCTCTACAAGGAGTTGATGTAGCACATGCCACGGATGCATTGTTTGCACATCTATCAAAAGAAGCCCAGACGAAAGTGGAAGTAGTCAGTCAGAGCCAAGCCCAGTCCCCAGTCCTATGTAGGGCATGACGTAACTGGGCCCTAGGCACTTCTTGTTGGAAGAAATTCATTCTGAATAGAGAGAAATTGCTGTGCGAAGTTTGGACCGTAAATCAGCCATAACTTTTGAATCGGGCATCATCGCGAAATGCAAATGCATGACCCATCGATCTTTATGTAGCAGGCCATCCGGGGTCGACCAACCACATGGCGGGGGCACGTCCATCCGTTTCGCGAGAAAACGCACCCTTTTGGTTCAAAATTACACTTTTAGGAAAAAATACTATTTTTAGTAATGTCTATTTTTGCTGTATCTCCTTATTTATAGAGTTTTAGGTATATATGCCTGTTTAAAAAATTCTTGTAATCATGCTAGGAATCCTTCAGTAAGTTTAATTTAGACTTTACTATTTTTGGAAAAATTTGCTATTTCGGTCATTTTCTATTTTAGTTGAATTAGGACTTCTATTAGGGTTTTGGGTCTTCTATATAGTGATGTAATCGAGCATTTCAAATTATTATTCTTAATTATTCAATAATACAATTTCGAAAATTCTCTTTTACCTTGTGGATCAACAACTACCTTGTGGATTCAAGGTTTTGTCTACTTGAGGAAGAAGGTGATCTTTCTCATTATTGTTTCACACTCTTCCCTTGCGTCAGAAGTAGGTTCAACCTTCTCTCCCTCTCTCTTTCCCCCCCTTTGTTTGCTCATATGTGGTCATCCGATCCATCAAGGACTTTCAAATTGTGATTTTAGGCCCTTAGATGAAATATCATCCTGATTCATAGCTTGGGTGTGTCACACGACAGGCAACAATGGTGATGGAGATACATCAAACATTGTGTGTGGGGCCAATAAGATTGTCTAAATATTGAATCCAACCTGTTAATCAAGTTCCTCCGACTTGGATGAAGTGACAAACTAAATATTTAGACGATTGAAAACTCATGTGGGTCACAACATGATTTTAAGAGGTTTACTTGTGATTTTTCATTTTTTTTTTCCCCTTATTGTGTGGCCCAACTGAGATTTTTATTGAGTTGATTTTTTGTTATTTGTATAGTGGATATGAGGGGAGAAGCTTGATGGATAGAGTGGATTTCACTTTGATAGCCTAATGGGCCCCACGGAGCTCCGGTTGTTTTGAAGGAGCAATAGGACCAAAATGAGCTTCAAAAAACAACAAAGAGTCTTGTTCTTGCCACACCAGACAAGTTTCAACAAACAACAAATAGCCTGACTAGGATAACATTGGCCTGGTTAGACAAGACCACTACAGGCCCGGCCTAGATAGGCTATCCGGGCATGAACTTTTGCTGATACTGAATGGGCCCTAAGGTTTAGGGCTTGTTTGGGTGCCACTTAAAAAATGAGTTAATCTCATTTTAGTTAATCATAATTTTGTATTAAAGATCATATTTCTTTTTTATTTCATCTCATTTTAGTTGATCATGATTATGTATTAGAGATGATGATTGTTGGTTATCAATATTATTATTAATCATTTTTAAGTGGTAACCAAATAGACCCTTAATATTTAAAGGCCTACTTGGATGTATGTCAATTCTGAATTTTAATTGTTTCTTCGGCAAACCAATCCGCTGCCTGTTTGGGGCATATTGGAAAATGGAAACCACATTTCATCAGTTTAGCTGGTTTTTGTCTCTCATTCCTTCCAATCCAAAATTTCAAGTGCATTCTTGTCTTACTTGCTCATTGTGTAGATTGGATTACTAATTATCATTATATCTATAAAAGAAAGGCTATTGTTAGAACCCACATCTTTTGCTAATTGTTTTCTCTGTGTTTGTACTTTGTAGATTGTATGCTTGTTGTTTCTTTCTTTCAATAAGCTCTTTGACAGTAGTTTAGGATGCATTAAAATGTAACCCGAATCATGATTGGTGCAGATTTTTGGTAGAAGGGATAGTTATCTCTTCTAATATGCATTTGGGGTGGCAGTAAACAGATTCTCATTGTTGCGGGGCTGTAATTTTTCCTCCTTTTTCTCTCTCCAAATCAATATCCATTGTGTTTCAGGTACTATCTGAAATGTAAAGGGCATAAATTTGAATGGAAAGGCATCCTGCTTGCATTGAATTTCTAGGGACAGCCAAACATGCTCTTATATACATCACTCATGATCATGTAATACAACTATCTGGCAGTTGGTTGGTTAATGGTGAATGGTCAGTAGTGAAGCAGAGTGAGTTGAGGAATATCTAAAGAGTAGAAGAATTTTAGTGAATTTCTGCTGGGAGTGGAATTTTCTCTCGCTTTTGCTTGACTGAGTGTGACCGTAATTTCACAGATGCATATCAAGGGTTCACGTCACATGGCCGCTGAATCCAGACTCAAGGAGAGGGAATTATGGAAACAGGAAGAGATAAAGAAGAGAATAGCCTTGTCAGGTGATTCTGCTGGTGCCACGAGTTCAAGTCCATCCAGCAAACAATTCCAGTTATCCAGCAAGCCGTTGATTGAACGGACACGGAAGGCAGCTTTTGAGGCACTACATAACCAAATGCCTGAACCAAATGCTGCAAATGGTTGCCATGATGTGAAATTCAGGGGAAATGCTTCTTACTTTGATTTGAATTGCCAATCTGCTTCTGAAAGGGGAATAGAGCCATCACCAAGTGTGACACCTGGGCCTTGTCATCTTGATGAGAGAAGTAGCAAATGTGAAAAGAGGGCAGATGGAGAGATGCTTGTGGAGCAGCAAGCACGTCAAGAGAGAGAACTGAAGTTCACTTCTGCTGGTTGGAAGCGCAATTGCCATGGAAGGTGGTTTAGAGATGAAAATGTGAGTGTTTTTCTTTGAAATTTCTCTTCTAAAATTTTGCTAGTCATGCCAGAGGTTTGCATATTAAGCTGTTATAAGTTGCTTTAGGCTATATCCATATATCTTCTCACAAAATTTTGCTAAACAAGTGCCCACCTCTCTGTTCGCACCTCCACAAATGGCCAGATGTGAGGATATCCGACCAGTGTTCTGGGTGGACCCCACTGTGTAGTTTATGTTGCCTGAAATCAGGTGGGCCACATGTATATGTTTAGTGTGTATTGTTGGATTCCTTTTTTTCTTTTTTTGGGATGCCCATTACTTTTCTACATATGTCACCAGCTGGATCTTTTGGCCAGGTCTAGGACCCACCTGATATACTGCTCAGATGTCTGCCACACATGCCACATGCCATGTGTAGAGGTGCATCATGCATGTGGTCTATAGATGTATTTACTGCCCCATATCCCCCATGCTCACTCATACATTCGGTAAAAGAAATTCTAAGATGCTAATTTGGCTAATAGTTTAGGGGGCATTTGGTTGCACCAAACATCATGAAATTTCATGATATATGGTGATTAATGTCTGATTTGGCGCAAAATATCATGAATCATGATATATTGGTGCAACGAAACGCACCCTTAACCTCTGGTGTTGATTGAGAGAATGTGGAGCTGTGGCCAGAATTAAAAGAGCACTGCTTCTAGCTTGTGGGATGCACATTGAGCACCGAGGGTTCTGGGGCACAGTATCTTCAGCCATTCCAAGGTGTTTATTGACAATCTATCTTGCGTTTCACATGTGAATTTTCAAATGCCTATTTTGAAATGTGTGTTGAGATTCCCTCCCACCACTCTGGATGGTGGGAGATGTGTGCACCAACTCTTGGTGCACATTGTACCCACACAATATTTTCTCAAAATAAAATAGAATTTACTTTTGGGAACTCATATGTGCCTAGGGTTCATGGATGCTCTTAGCATGCCGATGTGCTTTTAGACAGTCATCAGTCGTCATTTATCTGGATCGTTCATTAGGTTTTCCCTACTTTCATGGGCCTCCACAGCAGCTCATATTGATCGCCGGATGCTTGATTTTCCAAACATTGGTCTCCTTTTCTATAAACATCAGTTTTCCAAGCCACTGATGGATGGTTGCAGTCATCTGTTTTATGGCATTGATCATATGGAGAAGTTCCTCTCATTGGCCTGAATTTTTATGGCGGCCCATTAAAAGTGGGAGAACCTAATGAACCAACCAGACCGATGATTTGACTATCCACATTTATGAAAACATGATGTCGGCCCTTATTTAAAAGAAGTCCAAGGATGGTAGGAATTACAAGGTTATGAAGTTGGAAAGTTATCTGAGTAAAAGATCTCTTATATGTTAGGCTCATTATCTGTTATGCAGGTTGAGTTTGACTCGGACGAGGAGGACCCAAATATCTCTCTCCCTTAAAGGTGTGTATATGTCATCTGATCAAAGACTGATGGTGGATTATTAATTGGGTAATGAAATTTTTATAGCAGAAGAATATTGTAGTCCTATCTGAAGAAGTACCAGATTAGGGTATTCTCTATGCCGGAACAAAAACAAAATGTTAGTAAGAAGGCAGCCACTCCAAGTGTAAAGAAGATTGATCCACTTAACAATTTTGGTCTGACATCAGTTTCAAAGCAGGCAGGCGCATGATCGTTGAGCTTTCGCCCAGCAGTCATGAAACGATTTGTACGATAGTGAACTGGTGATCCCGAATAACCATAACAAGCTTATTGTTTGGCAGCTTGTATTTGATATGCATTGACAATTATCATGGAATCCATGTGAATCAGAATCACTAGTTATTTTTGGCCTCTATAATTGGAATGCACTGGAATTCGTCAATCTGGTAATTGGAATCACCAAATTGTGTTTCGATTACTGAAACATGATTTGTCACTTTACCGACCCCATGTAGCTGAGACAAAGTTAGAATAAAACCTGCAGCCCCATTTAAGCATTTGGTTTCTTCATGGGCTTGTCCCACTTATGCCTCTGCACATACCCTTCTTCCATCGATTCTTAATTGCGAAATAATGAAATTAATGTTTGTCTTTAATCTCACCATTTCCTTTTCTGTTTCTGTCATTACACGGTGAAAAACTGTAGACTGCATCATGAAGATCACCCTTGTCGAAAATAATGCTGATCCAATCAGTTGGTTCCCCGCCACACCTGCATGTTGAGTCACATCTCCAGGTGTCCATTGATTGCAAGAGTGTTGCCCAACTAATGTGTGGAACAGCCTGGTTTTGTCTCAGGGGATCTTCATAGTATCAGCTATCTAATTTCAGCCCACAAATTTCAATGGATAGGATTGAGGTTTTTGGGAACATTGTGCTTCTATGGTGGCGGAGTCGACTCAACCCGCTTGGTTTTGACTCGACAAGACCTGTCAGCTAACTAGACACGACTCATGTTGATTGTAGCAGAGGTCACTCTGGCAGTGAAATGTTTAAATATAAAAACTCCAGTGTTATTTGAACATATGACCTTCACTCTCATTATTTAAATCACTGTATCTAATCAGCAAGGGACTACTAAAGTTCATGGTGACTATGGCTATTATTATACTTTTAACCTTAGATAACTATTTATTTCATGAATAAACATATTTAATTTAATTATTAAACAGCAAGTTGAGTCTTTCAAGTCATGGCGACATTTGTGTTTTCGCTTCATCCAGGTGGGAATCGCCTCATGAAGAGGTTTATAAACATCATGGTTGGACCAGGAAGGTCTCAATGGTGGGAATTCTAGCTCCATTGTCTCTTGGGGTGTGGTTTCCTTGATTTTTGTATTTGCCTTATTTCTAGGCTTATTGTCTTAACATGGGCTCGCGAAACTAATGGATGGAATGAATTTCACATAGACATTATGGTGAGCCTGTAATGCCCCGGATTTCGTAACACGAGTTTTATACTCGTTTTTCGAAATCTCGAGAGTTAACCTACAAGGATAGCTCACATTTCATAGTAATAATTTTTTTCCCCCCCTTTTATAAGTATAGGTGAGTAATCGCAATGGAAGCAAAACAAATCACACATGGAGGAAATGTCTAAAATATATCTCAACTTATACAATTGGTTGTCCATAGGACTTATACAAACCAATGACTCAAAATAATCAAATGAAATATTTTAACAAAAATAAGAAATATAGAATCAAGAATCGCAAGGTTATCCAATTCTTCATGCTTCACAGTAATGTTAACCTATACGTCATTTACATAACCTGCACCAACTGAATACGGTTTGATAGCGTCAATGACTATCTCAGTGAGGTATACCCTCCAAGATTGCCAAGCATCATAATAGTCAAGAATGAAATTCAAATAAACTCAGAAGAATACAATATCCAACATAAATTAAACTTCATAAGTAAAATAAAAGAATAAATAATTTTTGTTTCATAAGTGACATATAGGAGGATACCACTTGGGATTCAAAAGAAGATACAACTCACATTTTCAAGTAATAATTTAAGAAAATTTAATATCTAAATTATACTTCACTATTCACAAATACGACACCAACTACATATTCACCCAAAATTCAAAGTATAACATGAAGAGATACAATCCATTCCTCACAAATATAACACAAACGGTTATAACATTTAAACTACAATTTAATATGTAACATAAAAAGATACAATCAACTTCTCATACAATATTCAATTGTCAACTTAATCTTGATTAATGAATGAATGCAATCAGCCTGAGGATGCACATCCAACTGAACAAATAAATGGACCTTTCAAACAGTCGACCCATTCATATTAGATATTAGGTCTTTCAAACAGTCGACCCATTCAAAATGTAAAAAGGGTCGTTCGAACAGTACACCGGTCTTTCAAACAGTCAACCAGACACTCGATAACGCCCATGTACCATGTATGCATGATTAACCCAACCGTTATTAGTCCAATTTACAAATAAAATATCAGACAAGCTCAAAGGTCACTATGGGGGGCGGGGCAGCCCAGCATAGGCCAATAGCTCGGGCATAGTGTCCCATTCCACCATTCTCATTTCACCATTCTCAGCTCATGAGACTTAACAAGTAAAATTCTAACATACTCAAATGATTATAAATGATATTTGTAAAATAAAGAATCCAAGACATTTCATTTACAAGAATCTCTACAACTAGTGGCTACTCATGATTTGACACGTAGACGTTACCATCAAAAGTCCAGATATACTTCCAACAACAAGAGTCCTTCTAATAAGCCACATTGACGTCAAGTCCTTCAAGGACACACTAAAATAATATAATCCATAAACCACATTGGCACAAATAATCCACGAGATGGTAAGTCTACGACCACGTAACATTTATTTTATTCACAATCGGCCACTAGTTAGAGGAATCCCTAATATAATATTTATCAATATATGATATTAGATTTTCAATGCAATCCATTAACACCAAACAAATGTCAAACTAAATCACAATCAATTTAATACACATTATCAGACAAATACACATGTAAATACTTATCAAAATTAAACTAGAGAAAATAATTCAAATAAATCATAACTCTATAGGATTTAGATCATTTATCTTTATAAATTAAGAAATATACTTACATGCACATGCTAAACAAATCAAAGAATGTGAGCATAGAAAGGTGAGTCATCCTAAAATGAAGATCAACCATTCATAACTCGATCATACATGTAAATTAGTCATACACATTATTAGACAATTAATTCAAAAGAAGACTAAAATAACTATTATAATGAAAGTAAACTTAAAGGGTGAATCCTCACCTTAGAAATATGGATTGACTTCTTGAGTGGCTAGAAAGCAAATATGAGCCATCCCCATCCAATTTAATTCAACTTAAGTTCACTTGATTTGATCAGTTCAACACAACGCAATCTTCACTTGGTCATGACTCAATGTGAAATAGGATGCCATGGAAAAATAATTAGAATCAAATCTTAGTCCATATCAAAATTAGTAAACAAAGGCTCATTTAGTTAACTTACCCACAACGACTTGACTCCGTCGCCTTAATAGCTCGACTCAATTCTAACCCGAACTCAAGTGACTTGGCAATAACTCGAATGCCACGGACCAGCAACTGCAAGAATATAGTAAAATTCATGTCATGCATGTATCAGAAATGTGCCAAACAAAAACTTTAGATTGACGTTATTGGAATCCATGTGCAGTCCCAAACTCCACCTAATAGACATCCAAGAAATATTAATTAAAGAAGGCACCAAAATGTTACAATGTTAATTTAAAAAGTAACATACTGGGATGCAAAACTTTTTGCACGTGCCTTGTTGCAATGTTAATTAAAGAAGGCATCAAAATGTAAAAATTTAATTAGTAAGGTATTAATTAAAAAAATAAGCATCATTTTGACTCTCCACCCATGTGATGCAAATTTCGCACGTGTTGTAGGGAGCTGTGCAACAAAAAGCTCCACTGGTCTCACTATAATAACCTAATATGACTGGATCATGTCAGAAGGCAAGCCGAACACGGTTTGGCCGGTGACCTCAATACCAGCTAGTTGCTAGCTGTCAAAGCTCTGTGGGCCCCACCATGATATATGTGTTTAATCCATGCCATCCACTAATTTTGACACATCTCATTATAGCGCGTAAGCTAAAAAATGAGGTAGATCTAAAGTAAATTCAAGTGGACCACACTATAAGAAACAGTGGGTATTGAACGTTTATTGTTGAAATTTTCTTGGGGCCATGGAAGTTTTCGATATGAAGCTGGTATTTGTGTTTTACCTTCATTCAGGTCTGTGTGACGTCTAGCTAGTATGACAAATAAGCATCAGTACTATGGCTTTAAGAAGGTTTCAGCAGTGGGCGTCATTATCCCCATTGTTTCATATGGTGTGGCTCATTTGAGCTTTGGATCTGACTTATTTTTGGGCTCATTCCTTAAAATGAGCTATAAAATGGATTAATGACATGGATAAAACATATACATTATCGTGGAGCCCACATATCTTTATCACCAGTTAGCTGGCTGGGGCTGGCGGACATGGTTTGGCTGGTGACCCCAAATCGGTCCGGGGAGCTCTAAAAACAGGTAGATCTAAAGCTCATGTGAACTGGGTTTGGCTGGTGATCCAACACCAGCCAGATGTGGGCCCTACTATGATGTATATGTTTTATATATCATGCTGTCCATTCGTTTTGCCAGCTCATTCCACAACATTAGCCTGAAATTGAAGCATTTCTAAAGCTTTAGCGGGCCATACCATGGAAAATAGTGGATATTGGACGCTTACTGTTGAAAAATTCTTAGTGGCCACGGGAGCTTTGCATCAAGCTTATATTTGTGTTTTTCCTTCATCCAGGTCCATGTGACGTTATTAACAGCTTCATGACAAATAAACATCACTGTAGATCTTTGGAAGGTTTCAACCGTGGACGTCACTCTCCCCACTGTTTTATGTGGTGTGGTTTACTCTTCAATTTTGATGTCATGCCATAAAATGAGTAGGAAAAATGGATGAAATAGTGTATATAGTACACATACATCATGGTGGGGCCACAGAACTTTGACACCAGTTAGCTGGCTGGTGCTGGGGTCACCTGCCAAACCGCGTCCAACTCGTGCGAGCCAGACAACCGAAACACAAGTCACCATTTGAAAACTACTTAGGCCCACTGAACTCGTGGAGCTAGACTACTTTTGATTCTGCTTCGGTAGTGATCCCTCCAGTATGGAGCTCGGTACTGGTCGGTGCTGGAAATCTTGAAGCAGATCCAAATCTAAGGTGGACCCCACTACAGCAAACGGTGGTGATTGAACGCCTACCATTAAATACTTCCTAGAGCCCACTGTAATTTTTATTTGCTATCTAACCCGTTGATCATGGTCACACGGACCTGGATTAAGGGAAAACACAAACATCAGTTTGATTCAAAACTTTCGTGGCCCTCCAGAAGTTTTTAACGGTGAGCGTTCGATTACCAGCGTTTCTGCCTCATTTTCGGAATCATGTCCTAATATGAGATCTAAAATGGATGAACGGAAGGATAAAACACTCACATCATGGTGGGGTCCACATAGCTTTTTCCAGCACCGACCAGCACGAGCTCGGTACTCGAGGTGTCACTAACGAATCTGAGTCAGAATCATGCCATTCCCGAGTGTTCATGGTTTTACATGCTTATATATACTACCATACTCAACCCCACATAGCATTCATTCAACAAACGCCATTTCCGTCTCTCAAATTCGTGAAGCTTCCTATTCGTGTACTACTCAAGACTATCAAGCGAGAAATAGCTTGCAATGGCAAAACCGTAAATGCAACGCCTTCTCTCGGAGAGATGGTCACGGTGCTGAGCATCGGACGGTGGAGGTTTGCGGGGCATAATCCCTGGGACCATCCTTGCCTTCCTCGAATCCAAGCTCCAGGTGAGGAGCCCTCATAATCTTTCTGGAATTGCAGACACGTGGCAGCTGAGCAATGGTGAATGTGTCTAGATGAAGACACATCTCCACTTGATGAACGGAAAGATGATCCTTCACCATGTGGAGGGTTAAGATGAAAACAACATGCATGGAATCATCCAAGGGCCATCCCCAGAGACCCACTAGTTGGAAGTTTCTTACCCCACTCCCCGACTGACACGTGTCACATGTATTGGGTGAGTCAAGATAATAATTTTCGTACTCCCGAGTTTATACGGTACTTTGTGATATGTGTAGGAACGATCTGTACCGTCCAAATCGTAATAGAAAGTAGGTCAAAAGTCATTGATCTGATGATCCTAACCATGAAAAAAGTGTCCCACAAGTGGTCATGATTATCGGATCCAGTAAGTTTCGGCCCATGAGGAGTTTGTGGTTGTACAAAATGAATGAAGTTTGTTTTAGTGGAGGAGCTGGATGGCGAGGATGCGAGGATAGCAGACTATTTCCACGTGATTGGAGGAACAAGCACAGGGGGGCTGGTGGACCACTATGCTTACAGCTCCGGCGAAGAATAACCGTCCGCTCTTTGCTGCCAAGGACATCACTGAATTCTACGTAGGGAACGCCCCTAAGATTTTTCCTCAAAATAGGTAAACAAAAACAGATATTCTTAAGGCCATTTAATGGCAAGGATTTTCGAGATGAGTTGAGTTGAGTCATGACTCACCCCAGTTTAGGATTGACCTGAAGTAGCTGAATTGGGGTTGACTCATCTGGTGACTCGTGGTGTTGAACTGTATCAGGTTGGACCGAGTCCGAGTCAACTCCAATATGAGAGACTGGTTTATTTTCTTAATGATCACACATCTTTCTCATTTATGTCCCACAAATGGGTCCCTCCTAATGACTGGCCTGGATGTATCAGGAGTGTGCCATATTAGCACATGGCAGGTGGACTCTTTGATCTAACATCACAGGAATTGTGTGAGCATTTCTCTGCGTCAGAAATATCATCATGCACGCCTATGTATTTGAACCCATTTACGTGGGTACAGTGCATAATATTTGTTGAAAACATGGTTTGAAAACATTAAAAAACTCTACTTCCGAGTCAACTCAGTCGACCAAATTTCAACAAGACATAAAGAAAAACTCGGTCAGGTAGAGAGTCAGCTTCCTTTGATCTAACCCCACACGAATTGTGTGAGCACCTCTCAGTTTGGTAATCATGCACACCATGCATTTGAACCCATTTACAAGGATACTACAGTGCATGATATTTGTTGAAAATATAGTTTAAACACTTGAGAAGAAAAAAAAAAAAACTCTACTCTTGAGTCAACTCACTCCGATTTCTATAAAGAAATGAGAAAAACTCGATCAGGTAACAACCCGGTTGAAACTCGAGAAAAACTCAAACTGATCTCAGCTGCATGGTCAATCTACTGTGGGTCCCATGAATTAGACAGCTTAATTTGAGTTACAGGTACTCCAGTTAACACACTCAACGTGCTCTTTGTGCAGCTTGGGTGTTTTGAGTTCTATAAAGAGCTTGTTCCCTGCAATCTCCGGTCCCAAGTACGATGGCAAGTTCCTACATTCCAAAGCCCAAGAATTACTGGGCCAGACCAGGATTCAGGATGTTGGAATTGCAAACCAAAGCACAGCAATTGCTGTGATTGTTTATCTTCCAAATCATAGCAACACTTCCCATGGAGATGCTCTTGGAAGATGAAAATGCTTGTGTATTTTCTAGGAATATTAAGTGTTAGAAGCTCCTAGTGGGGGCAGTTTTGTCTTTTCAACTTACATTCAAAAGAGCAAGTAAGTGAAGCAAGAAAAAGAGCAAGTGAAAAGCAAGTGTGTAGCAGCAGCAACAGTAAAATAAATCACTTAAAAAAAAAAAAAAAAAAAATTCTTGTCTGGTTTCTTTTCTCTCTTTCTTCCTCCTAAAAATCAGATTTTCTAAGTTGTGCAGTGGCTTTGTAAAGCCAAGAAAAATTTGTTATCTTGAAGCAAAGAGAAAATCTGGCTTATTCAAGCCAGGTTCTTCTTCTACAAGAATTTTCCAGCAATTTTTTCAGCCAAGTACAGATTTTTTCTGAAGAAAAAAAATCTGTTAAAAAAAATAAAATCAGAATGCAAAACCAAGTTCTTTTTTGAGTTCCCTGGTTGGAGATTGCCAGCAATTTTTTTAACCAAAAAAAAAAAAAAAAAAAAAATCAGATTTCAGCAAAAAAAAAAAAAACCAGATTTTAGCAGTTTTTCAGCTAAAGAAAAAAAAAAAAATAAAAAATAAAATCAGATTTTAGAAGTTTTTCCAGCTAAAAAATCTGTTTTTATTTTTTATTTTTTAAAAAAATCAGATCTTCTATTCCATTCCTCTCCCTTCATTAAAAAAAATTAAAATAAAAAATCAGCCCTTCTTCAAAAATAAAAAATAAAAAATCAGATTGTTTGGGTCCTCTTGATGCTTAGTAAAACCAAGTCGTCTAACCAATAAAGCTTGTTCAAATGGCCAGGACAATCCAGCCACATGTTCCTAAGTTGACTAAGGACAACTATGAAAAATGGTGCATCCAAATGAAGGTGTTGTTCGGGTTGTAAGAACTATGGGAGATCATCACCGATGGGTATGTAGAACCCATTATGGAGGAAGAAGCCGCCTTCTCCAATGAAGAAAAGACCGCTCTAAAAAATCAAAGGAAGAAAGACAACAAGACTTTGTTCCTCCTCTATCAAGGGTTGGATGAATCAACCTTTGAAAAGATTGCTGAAGCGACATCAAGCAAGCAAGCTTGGGTTACCCTTGGAACCATCTTCAAGGGTGTTGATCGAGTGAAGCGGATTCGCCTTCAAACACTAAGAGCCGAGTTTGAAGCGGTGCACATGAAGGAAGGTGAAAGTATCTCTGACTACTTCTCACGTCTAATTGTTATTATTAACAATTTAAAAAGAAATGGTGAAAAAGTTGAAGACATACGTGTCATGAAAAAGGCATTGCGATCTCTCACAACCAAGTTTGAGCATGTGGTTGTGGCGATCAAATAATCAAAGGACTTGGAAAAACTGTCCATTAAAGAACTGATGAGATCGTTGCAAGTGCATGAGCAGCGAATGTAAAAGAATGCTGGTTCAACGCTTGAACATGCCTTATAGTCTAATTTGACTCTAAATGAACAAAAGAATGGCCATATACAACGAGGGGGTCGTGACACTAGTAATCGTGCAAGAGGCAGAGGGTGTGGATATCATCTAAGCCATCAACAAAATCAATAAAAGTTTACCAGTTTCCGTGGAAGAGGAAATGGTAAAGGCTGGTTCATACGTGGTCGTGGAAACACAAAGAATGTTCAATGCCACAATTGCAAGAAATTTAGCCACTATGCCTCTGAGTGTTGAAGCAAAGTGGATCAAGATGAACGATCCAACTATGCTGAAGCATTACACAATGAGCAAGAAGATTCCACACTCCTCGCACAAGAAAAGGCATGTGAACTGCCAGATGTGTGGTATCTCGACACGAGTGTAAGCAACTACATGAGTGGTAACAAAGAACTGTTCGTGGAACTCATAGAAGGAGTTCTTGACAACGTAAGTTTTGGCGACTCACCAAAGGTACCTGTGATAGGTAAAAGAAAAGTTAAAATCTATCAGAAGAATGGTAAGCTAAATTACATCTCTAATGTGTATTACGTACAAAACATGAAAAATAACATCCTCAGTATTGGTCAACTCCTTGAGAAAGAGTATGTCATATACATGGAGAACTATTCTCTCTCTATAAGAGATGCTCACAGAAGACTTGTGGCTCAAGTTCAAATGGCGAAGAATCGCATGTTTCCGCTTTATATTAACACAAAGGCTAAGAAGTGTCTCTATGGAATCGTGAAGAATGATTAATGGAGATGACATCTTCGCTTTGGGCATCTCCATTTCAGTGACCTTAAACTCTTATCCTCATCAACCATGGTGCATAGCTTGTCGGCTATTGAAGCTCCAGAACATGTGTGTGAGGCATGCACACTCGACAAGCAACAAAGAAACTCCTTTCCAAGTGGATTGTCTAGAAGAGTAAAGGAACCACTTTAGTTGGTTCACACTAATATTTGCGGACCACTTGAAACACCCTCTCTTGGAGTTAATAAATACTTTATTACTTTCATTGATAATTTCAGCAGAAGACTTTGAGTATATTGCATTAAAGAAAAATCTTCCACTTTCACTATCTTTAAAATTTTCAAAGCTCGTGTTGAAGTTGAAAGTGGTCACAAAATTAAAGTACTCAGATCTGACAGAGGTGGAGAGTACACCTCAAATGCATTTCGAGATTTTTGCAGGGAACAAGGCATTAAGCAGTAACACACTGCAACCTACACACCACAGTAGAATGACATTGCGGAACGGAAGAACCGTACCATCCTCGACATGATGAGGACCATGCTGAAGGAGAAAGGCCTGCCAAAGAGCTTCTGGGCAGAGGCAGTTGCATGTACTGCCTACCTGCTCAATCGGTGTCCAACCAAGAGTGTCAGAAACATGACAGCACAGGAGGCATGAAGTGGCTACAAACCAAGCGTGGCGCACCTAAGGATCTTTGGGTGTGTCGCCTACGCTCAAGTTCCAGAAGCAAGAAGAAAGAAACTTGATGATCGTGGTGAAAAATGCATTTTCATCGGCTACAGTAAAGGATCTAAAGCCTACAAGCTCTACAATCCACTAACCAATAAAGTAGTGGTGAGTAGAGATGTGGTCTTTAGTGAGGAAGAAGCTTGAAAATGGAATGATGAAGAATCGACCAAAGATATTCAAGTCGAAATAGAAGAACATGAAGAAAGGCATGACTATCAAGAGCAAACGCCCGCAACACCTTCTTCGGCCGCATCATCAGTACACAGAAGTCCAGGAGTATATTCCATCACTCCTAGAAGAACTCCATCAGGTCAAAATTCGGCCAGCCCGTCCTCGCCCATGACACCTATAAAAATGAAAAGCTTAAGCAACATCTATGAATAAACTGAAGAGGTCAATCTTTTCTGCCTGTATGTAGACCATGAGCCTCTGACGTTTCAGGAGGCCATAAAAGAAGAATGTTGAAGAATTACTATGAAAGAAGAAATTCATGCCAATGAGACAAATGACACATGGGAGCTGACTACGCTTCCTAATGGCCAGAAAACTATTGGTGTCAAACGGGTGTACAAGATTAAGCGAAATGCTAATGGTGAGATTGATCACTACAAGGTAAGGCTCGTAGCAAAAGGCTATAAACAGAAGTACGTGGTGGACTATGAAGAAGTCTTCGCTCCTGTTGCTCGTCTTGACACTGTGAGGATGATTATCTCCCTTGCAGCCTATCACAGTTAGATGATATACCAACTGGATGTAAAATCTGCATTCCTGAATGGAATTTTGGAAGAAGAGGTCTATGTTGACCAGCCTGAAGGCTTTATTATGTAAGGGGGGAACACACGGTGTATCGATTGAAGAAAACCCTCTATGGGTTGAAGCAAGCTCCACGTGCTTAGAATGCACGCATCGACAACTATCTTGAAGATATGTGGATAACAAATTTACTGTCCATATGAGTATGTAATTTACATCAAGAAGAATGCTCATGGCGATATGCTTATAGCATGCCTATATGTTGATGATTTGCTATTTACAGGAAACAGCCAACCGATGTTTGATGAATTCAAGAAGGTCATGTTCAAGGAGTTCGAGATGACCGACAGAGGTCTGATGTCCTTTATTCTGGGCATTGAAGTGAAACAACAACATGGTGACATCCATATATCTCAGAAGAAGTATACCAAGGAATTGCTTGAAAAGTTCAAGATGGCTGATTGCAATGCCGTAAACACGCTTGTAGCAACGGGCTCAAAACTGACAAAGGACGGAGAAGGAAGAAGCGTTGACTCGACTATGTTCAAGAGTCTGATTGGAAGCCTAAGGTACCTCATAATCACAAGGCTGGATATCGTTTACAGTGTTGGGCTTCTAAGTAGGTATATGGAAGCACCAAAAGAATCACACTGGCTAGCCACAAAAAGAATCCTCAGGTACGTCAAAGGAACAATGAAATTCGGTCTTTTCTATCCATACGATGATGAATCAATGTTGTATGGATACTCAGACAATGATTGAGGATGTGACCAAGATGAAAGAAAGAGCACCACTGACTATGTATTCTATCTCGGAACGACTGCTTTCGCATGGAATTGAAGAAGTAGAGTGTGGTCGCCTTGTCCACATGTGAAGCAGAGTACATGGCAGCATCATCCACTGTCTATGAGGGAATTTGGTTGAGAAACTTGCTAAAGGAGCCGAAGCATCTGCGGGAAGAATCCATAGTTATATATGTGGATAATAAGTCGGCAATCGAGCTAGCCAAAAATCCAGTGCATCATGGAAGAAGCAAACACATTGATACTCGATATAATTTTCTGAGAGATCCTGTGAAGCAGAAAACAATAAAATTAGAGTATTGGCATATTACGGAATAGGTGACGGATAATTTCACAAAGGCATTACCGATAGATGCATTCAAACGACTATGAATAATGCTTAGAATGAAGCTGGTTTTGGTTTAAAGGGGAGTGTTGAAATTGCAAACCAAAGCCCAACAATTGCTATGACTGTTCATCTTCCAAAGCACAGCAACACTTCCCATGGAGATGCTCTTGGAAGATGAAAATGCTTGTGTATTTTCTAGGAACATTTAAGTGTTAGAAGCTCTTAGTAGGGGTAGTTTTGTCTTGTCAACTTACATTCAAAAGCCTATAAATAGGCACCTTGTATCCGGTTGTAGCAAGCAAGTGAAGTAAGAAAAAGAGCAAGTGAAAAGCAAGTGAGCAGCAACAGCAACAATAAAAGAAATCAGTTTTTTTTTTTATTATTTATTATTTTTTAAATTCTTGTCTGGTTTCTTTTCTCTCTTTCTTCCTCTTAAAAATCAGATTTTCTAAGTTGTGCAGAGGCTTTGTAAAGCCAAGAAAAATTTGTTATCTTGAAGTAAAGAGAAAATCTAGCTTATTCAGCCAACACAAGATACTTTAACAAACGTCCTTATTCCCACTTTCGACATCAAGCTTCTTCAACCATCCATCTTCACTACCTACGAAGTAGAGTACCACCATCCTTCCTTTGATTCAATCTCGTTTTGAAGGAAATGCAACTCATTTCTTGAATGTGTTTTGTTCAATAATAGGCAAGAATTGATGTTTCGAGGAATGCCCTTCTATCGAATATCTGCATAAGTGCATCTGCCGCTCCGACGTATCTTCCTGCTCACTACTTTGAAACTAAAGACACTTAGGGTAAATTTCGAAGTTTCAATCTCATCGATGGCGCAGTTGCTGCTAATAACCCAGTAAGTTGCACTAATGGGCTCATGAAGTTTCCCACTTGTAGTAGGAATTCTACCAAATTTAATTACTATATGTAATACTAATGACTGTGTGAATGTGTGACTATATATGTAGACGTTAATGTCCATTAGTCATATAAACAAGGAGATTCACGTGGAAAACGGAGATTTCTTTCCGATGAAATCGATTGACTGTCGCAAACTTCTGGTCATCTCTTTAGGCACTGGAGTGGGCAAGCAAGAATAGAGATACAACGCAAGTAGTGCCTCCAAATGGGGCGTGCTTGGATGGTTGTACAATGTCATTATGACGCCTTTGATAGACACTTTTAGCCATGCAAGTGCTGATGTGGTTAATATCCACACCTCCATTCTCTTCCAATTTCTCCATGCTAAAAAGAATTACCTTCGCATACAGGTGTAGTTCTCTTAATGAAAATATAAGCTCTTGTGGCCTGCTTGATATGTGCATCCCTTTAATTTTGGCCTAACCCTTATTCAAATAGGCTCCACCTGATCAATGCCTGGGACATTGCATGCACACATCTGCCTAATTGGCTTGAACTCATCTCCTCGTAGTGTTTCTATCTTTCTATCTAGTGATTGTTGCCAAACTAGGGTAATGCATGACTAGACTCATTGACTGGGGATGCATTGTCAGTCGATGCTTCGACGGGGGAGAACTTGGAGAATCTAGTAGAGATTGGGAAGAAGCTTTTAAAGAAGCTGGTGTCCGGGGTGAACTTAGAAATCAGCTTGTTTGAAGTGGTGAAAGGAGAGGGAACATATGAAGATGCATTGGCTCGCTTCGCCAAGCTTCTCTCTAATGAACGTAAACTCTGGCTGACCAAAATTTTTGTTCATTGATGAATTACTCATCATTGATGCTCTTCCTCAAGTGAATTTGTGGTTTATTATGTCATAGTTAGGGTTTCTCAAAATTCAAGATATTTGCTTTGTAACTCTAAAGTAAGTGTGGGAATATGCCCTGTTAATCTCATAAATTATTTATTTTTCCTTCATCTTCAGAGTTTAGTTCCTCCCGTACACGTGGACAACTTTGGCTCTCCAAAGCTACCTTGTTGTTGATGGGGTTTTTTCTTAGGCTCGACTGGTCATGAGCTTCACTTGACCGGTCGAGGGCTGGTGCACGACCAGTCGTGAATTGACTCGACTCATTTTTCAGTGAGTTGTGGTTTTGGATTTCTGAGGTTCTCGACCAGTCGTGGGATGTGTTCGACCGGTCGAGGACTCTGCACAACTAGTCGAGGTTACGCAGTTTTGAGTCTAGATCTTATGCGGACTGCGAAAATTTGAGGCGGTTTCGCAAGAGGTGCAAAAGGGAGTTGCCTAAACTATATATAGGGGTCCCTAGGGCTTTTCTAGGGTATGCAAAAGGTAATGTAAGAGGGTTTTCTAAAGCTTCGCAAGGCTTTGCTATTGTGCACTTGATATCTCATTGCTTCTATGTCCTCGTGATTGGTGAGATCTCTCCATTTTTCTTTCATTCTCTTATTGTTTATCCACTCCTACATGCGTGAAGAAGGTTGTAATGTTTTACTTCATAGTGGATTGTTGATCTGGACGAGGTCCCGTGGTTTTTACCTCTTTGAGGGTTTTCCACGTAAAAATCTCTTGTGTCGTGTGGTTTGTGCTTTGATTTATTTCATTGCTGTATTATCACATAATTCTGGTTTGTTTTGGGAGGCTAGATCCTAAGGTTTTGTGCAAGGCCTCCAACAAAGTGGTATCAGAGCGCCAGGTTCATTGAACGGAGTGAGATCGGTTCTGAATTATGGAAGGTGGCTCATCAAGGATGATCAGCCTCAATGGTTCTAACTGGGCCATATGGAAGGCTAAGATGGAGGACTTGCTTTATTGTAAGGACTTGTATTCTCCAATTCAAGGCATATCAGCAAAATCAAAGGATATGACAGATGATGATTGGAAGAAATTGGACCGGAAGGCGGCAGGGTTTATTAGACAATGGTTGGACGATTCCGTATTTTACCATGTGTCTACAGATACCTTAGTCGCTAGCCTACGACTGAAATTACAAGGGTTGTATGAGAGGAAGACAGCCGACAATAAGATTTTCTTGATACGACGACTCGTGAATCTCATGTTTAAAGATGGTGGTTCTATGGCCGAGCACATGAATGAGGTTAGCAATATATTGAACCAGCTCTCCGCTATGAAGATGGTCCTGGATGATGAATTACAGGCTTTATTATATTGCTTAGCTCATTGCCAGATAGTTGGGAGACATTGGTGGTGTCTCTAAGTAACTCCGTGCCAGACGAAAAGGTATCCATGGAACAGGTAACCAGTTGTCTCTTCAATGAGGAAACAAGGAGAAAGTCTCAGGGGTCTACTCAGCAAAAGACCTTTGTGACACATGAACGGGGAAGATGAAAGAACTGGAAGGGTGAGAAGGCCCAAGATAAATCAAGAGGCAAGTTGAGTACCAGGAATGATGTTGAATGCTGCAATTGTGGCAAGAATGGCCACTATAAGCATGAATGTTGTAAGAATAAGAACGATAAGAAAGGAAAAAGAAAGGAGAAGGAAGATGAATTAGATTCCACTACGGTCGCGACGTTGTAGTTATTCTTTCAACAGATCATGATGTTTGTCTCAGGGCTACGAGTTAGGACATCGACTGGGTGATTGACTTGGGAGCCTCTTTTCATGTGACTCCACGTAGGGATTTTTTCACAAGCTACAAGTCAGGTGACTATGGGACCGTGAAGATGAAAAATTCTGGTGTATCGAAGATCGTAGGGATCGGTGATATTTGTGTGAAGGGCGATGTGGGCTGCATGTTGGTTCTCAAGGATGTGAGACATATTCTAGACCTTCGCCTCAACTTGATGTCGACGGGAAGGTTAGATGATGATGGCTATGAAAGCCGGTTTGTTGGTGGGCGTTGGAAGCTCATCAAGGGTTCCTTGATCGCAGCAAGAGGAAAGAAGTGTTGCACCCTTTACAAGACAAGTGTCAATGTAAGGGTGGGTTGAACACAGTGGAAGATTCAACTATTAACATGTGGCATAGGCGTCTAGACCACATGAATGAAAAGGGGCTTCAGATACTAGCGAGGAAGCGGCTCCTTCCAGACGTGACAGGTATACCTCTCAAAACCTGTATTGATTGTTTATCAGGGAAACAACATAGAGTTTCATTTATTAAATCTGCTTTTCATATTAATAAAGTGCATACATTAGATTTGGTTTATTATGATGTTTGTGGTCCTATGAGGACAAACACATTGGGTGGGGCATTGTATTTTATCACTTTTACAGATGATGCATCTAGGAGGGTATGGGTTTATGCTTTGAAATCCAAGGACGAGGTCTTTGGTGTGTTTAAATTATTTCATGCTATGGTCGAGAGCGAGACAGGTAGATCATTGAAGTGCATCTGGACTGACAATGGTGGTGAATACATTGGCGACTTTCATGAGTATTGTAAGTCCCTGGGTATACGACATGAACAGACGGTTCCCAAGACCCCCCAGCATAATGGTGTAGCTGAGCGAATGAATCATACCATTGTAGAGACAATCAGATGCAGTTATCCCATGTGAAATTGCTCAAGACGTTCTGGGGAGAAGCAATGCAAACGACAATATATTTGATAAACAGGTCTCCATCAGCCTCGTTGAATGGAGAAGTGCCTGAGAAGGTGCGGACTAGACATGATCTATCGTACAGTCATCTCAGGGTGTTTGGATGCAGGGTATCCCTTTACGTACCAAAGGACGAGAGGTCTAAGCTCGATATGAAGATCAGGCAGTGTGTGTTCTTGGCGTACGGTGATGAAAAGTTCGGTTACAGATTGTGAGATCCGACCAAGAAGAAGCTCGTTAGGAGCAGAGATGTTGTTTTCTTTGAAGATCAGTGTATAGAAGACATTGATAAGCCAGAGAAGAACCAGCCTAGTTCAGGTGAGTTAGAGGGCATGAATCCGATTATTCCTCCTGTGATGTCTGATGACGGGGGAGTACAACAAGGTGCAGAGGACAAGGGAGTTCCTTAAGAAGATGGACCAGGGGATCAGCCCCCACTTGATCCACCTGTTGAGCCACACGTGAGGAGGTCATCTACGGACAGACAACCATCCAAGAGGTACTCGCCGCATGAGTACATTATGCTGACTGATGAGGGAGAGCCAGAAGATTATTTTGAGGCCCTAGCCGACAAGCATAAGGGGGAGTAGTTGAAAGCTATGCAAGAGGAGATGAAATCCTTGTATAAGAACCACACCTATGATATGATGAAATTGTCTAAGGGCAAGAAAGCTTTAAACAATAAGTGGGTGTTCAGAAAGAAGGTTGAGCAGAAGAATTCACAGATGAGGTTCAAGGCCAGACTTGTGGTGAAAGGGTTTGGTCAGATGAAAGACATAGACTTCGAGGAGATATTCTCACCAGTGGTGAAGATGACATCCATACGGGTGTTGCTTGGGTTGGCGACTAGCATGGATCTGGAGATAGAACAGTTGAATGTCAAAACTGCCTTCCTCCATGGTGACCTGGAAGAAAAGATCTACATGCACCAACCAGAGGGGTTCGAAGTTAAGGGTAAAGAGCATGTGGTGTGTAGGCTGATGAAGAGCTTGTATGGGCTGAAACATGCTCCACGAAAATGATACAAGAAGTTTGACTCGTTTATATTGAAGCATGAGTATGAGAGAACAGATTTGACCACTGTGTGTTCAGGCACAAGTTCTCAGATGGTGATTTCTTAGTTCTGCTATTATACGTTGATGACATGCTCATCATAGCAAAAGACATCAAGAAGATAGATAGGCTGAAACAGGAGTTGGGCAAGTCATTTGGGATGAAAAACTTGAGCTCGACTAAATAGATCCTATGAATGGAGATAACCCATGACAGAAGTAGCAGAAAGCTTTGGCTGTCACAAGAGCGGTATATTGATAAAATCCTAAAGCGGTTCAATATGAATGCAGTGAAGTCGGTCAGTACTCCACTGGATGGTCACTTCAGATTGAGCGACAGGCAGTGTTTCAAGACGAAGGCAGAGGTGGATGAGATGCAGAAGATACCCTACGCGTCAGTAATAGGAAGTTTGATGTATGCATGGTGTGTACACGCCCAGACATAACATATGTGGTTGGTGTTGTCAGCCGGTATTGTTGAGGGTCAAATATTGCATATTAGACCTCAGTTATTACTTGAATTTATGGACATGATACTGTTTAATGGACTATTTTAATCGTGTTTGTGCTGCAAGATGAATTTAGGAGCCTGGACTGAAAAATGGTACTAAAAGTATGGATTTAATGCTCAGAAGTCACCAAGGCAAGGGACGAACTTCAGGGGACCAAGATCAAGAAATTTACACGTCAGAGATCAAAGGAAATCAAGTCGTTCACGTTAAAGAGGCCTGAAAGTCTTCCAGAACGCAAGATCACAAGGTTCCCACCATCTGTTCAGCTCGAGAATTCATATATGGCCCGAGGACCATAAGTTAACCGTACACGACAAATTTGAACCGTTGGATCCTTGTGGAAGTGGCCCAACATACAGATCAGCCCATAAATTAATGATTTGGGACCCACCTGATATATGGATATACTTAAAAGTTGGCATCGACCCCTTAATTGAGGTGATAAAAGAGATGGACGGAGTTGATTTATCAGGAACATCACGATGGGCCCCACCCTGGGAGGTGTGCACACCCAGCAAAGGTAAACATGCGGTGCACTGGATCCCTTAAACCGGTCAAACTCGGTTTGACTGAGCCTTCTTCCTCATAAACGGAAATTTCCGTTTTCATTCCAGCGTTCGCACACCGTCCATGTGGGATGCTGATGTGGGCCACCATCTCGGTCCATTTGATTGATCTAGACCGTTCATCAGAATCACAAGGCCCATATTACCAAGGTCTAGGTGACGAAACTCCATGAAATAACGAGGATGTATTCCCAGCCGTTCAAACACAGGACGGACGGCAGACCAGAAAATTCGGTGAACTGCATCAAAAGCAATCCAAAAGCATCCGTTTCTGACCAAAATATCGAGAGGAATCCGGTGAACGGAGTGGATTTCTCAAAGAAAAAACAAAGTGGGTCCCATCATTAGATCAGCGTAAGAGGTGTTACGCAGGTCCGGTTTTAGCGCGGATGCGGTTCGAGTTTCACGGGCCATTGTGCGTCCATGGTGGTGGTTGGATGCATGATCCAGACCATCCAATATCTTGAAAAGGTGGCCCTATAACCCTGTCCATGATGTCGGTTTTGAGAGATTTGGAAGAATATCCGAGCAAATTCGATCCAAACGTAGGTCCTTTTGCGTTTTCTTTTGCTGCGCACGCTGCCGCACCGCCTGCTGGCTGCGTAAAACCTTTGCAGCAGTTTCTAAACCCGACGCCAGCTCTTCAGCAGCTGACCTCCAACAACCTATAAAGACAAGACGAGAGAGAGAGAGAAGGGCATCTCGGTTTGGCTTGGGAATGTGAGAGGGAGAGAAAGATAGCAAGTGTTTTTTTTTTTTTTTTTTATTTTGTTTTTGTTTAAGAGATCCAGCCCATTCATGTTGGGCTGAACCTCTTAGCTAGGGCTAAGAGGTGAAGCTTGTGGCGTGATGGAAGATCTCTACGGCTTGGATTTGTGACGGAATGGAATTGATTTTAGTTTGATTAATAAGGAATTTTTTAGTTTTTATTTATTTATTTATTTTATTTTATTTTATTTTTTTTATGGTTTGTTGTGACGGACATTACAATAGATCTGCGATGACTTGAGTATTTCCTTTTTCTTTTTTGGTGATTATGAAACCAGGACGCCCTGTTGTTCACCATCGCCCCTTGGACATGGTGGAATGACAGAACTCTTCCTAACATTCATACATCACTCAGATTGGCTGTGAATTGGTTTAATTCTGTTGTTTGCTTTGTCTCATGGGTATGGTTTTGTGATGGAATCCATTCTAATTTACACCCATCTGATCACTTGAAAACTAGATTAAATGAAGTTCAGAATTGATTTTCAGGTTATATCTTCCAACCGGATGAAGATGGGACTCGAAGTCCAGTTGAGTTCATGAATCAACCGTAGATCTCCCTGATCTCTACAAGTGGATCCTCTGAATCCCTAGTTCCTACCTTTAAATTTCACCAGTTTTAGATTAATTATTTCCATCATTATTCCTTTATTTTCCCTGATTTAGATTTCATCTTAGTCTAGTCCTAGTTCTAGTTAGTTACAAATTATGTATACGTTTCAGTCCCTTGGGATTCGACCTCGGTCTCACCGAGTTTATTACTATATCACAACCCTACACTTAGGGAGTGAACAAGTTTTTGGCGCCATTGCCGGGGATTGACGATTACGTTTTCTGAGATTAGCTAGTTTTAGGATTAGTTTAAGATTATGATTCTCTAATTTTAAGTTAGAATTTTTTCTATTTTTAGAAACTAATATGTTTTCCTGTTTTGTAGGATCCTGACATAAGCTTCTAATTTGGTAATACCTTTCTAATTTCTCTACTTTTTCTATTTTTAGAATTAGGATTTTAGTTTTAGAAACTTTCTTATTCTAGGTTTCCTTTTTAGAAAGTAATTTCCTTTATATTTTTCTTTTTAGGATCTTTCTATATTTAGACTTTCTATTTTAGAAACTAACTTGGTGTGTTTTGTTTTGTAGGATTTTAAGTTAGGAACATCCAATCTGGTAACTTCTTTCTAACTGCTCCTTTTACCTTCCATATTGCTGTAGGAATATTTTTCTTTTATCTTTAAAATTAGATTCAGAGTAAGGGTCTCACCATGTATATGCACGAGTGGGAATGTCAGTATGCTGAGAAGAATAACCTATATTGGAATGATTATGATAGAAATCAATCAATGTCTCAAAACTTTTCTGAAACTATCATCGAGAACCGGCCGGAATATAAAGATCTACCGATTAAGAAGTCCTTACGTGATCATATGCAGGAGAACAATTACACCCCACGGATTAACAAAACAGTACGTGAGTGTTGGGGTTATCATAACTTTGAGAGTGAGAATTGTTATCACTCATCCGATAAAAAGAAAACATTGCGTGATTATATTATGAGTGATAATATGTATTACCAACCATCAGATTCTTCTACATATGATTCGTATGACTATGATCAGTGGAAACATCAAAATTGGAAAGATGAGCCAACAACATGTTATAGTGACTATTCTCTTGGATCCCCTACCTTTGAGATCCAACCAGAAACAATCCAAGAGGATTTATGTTTGGATATCATGGAAAATCGAAAACTATTCAACCAACATGTTGCGGACATGATGAAATCATTAGAAGTAATTGAATCACACCTTAATGAGAGGAATAAGGCTAGTTTACCTCAGCCTCAATCCAATCCAAAGAAACAATGCGAGGAAAGTGATCCTAACTCGCTTGTGGAAGAAGCTAAAATTACGAATGAAGAGTTGGAGTCCATTAATGATCATATGGTTCAATTTCCCGATGAGTCGATCTCGATGACTGTCCAAAGGAATGATTAAGAGACGTGGGTGTCTTTTAAATATAATGATAGTGACAGAGTGAAACACATGATTACATTGATGAGGTAGAGGTTAGTTTATTCGAACCTCAACCTAATCTAGGAATAGAATGTGAGGAATGTGATCCCATCCCAAGTGCACACTGCACAGAACTGGACGATGATGAGTACTGGGATTCAATATCAAGTGTGGCCCCTGCCAATGATCAAGAGGTTCAGGAAGTTGTCAACCATAATGATCTACTCCACTTGTCTGACATGACTAATTTGAATGTGGAGAATGAACCAATTTCAACTAACCCTTCCAACTCTTGTGATGCATGTTTAGACTACTGCCCTGAATTGAATGATGATATGATTCGGGTGATGGACGATTTGCTTGATATGACTCTGGAATTTGAAACTACCCAGTTGAGGCCACAATCTGAGCTATACACTTTAAACGATTCAATATCTCCACTGAGAAGCTTCAATGACCAGAGTCTTCACATCAATTCTTCGCCTATTGATTGTCCATCTGTCTATGAAGGGCAAGAGAAACCAAGCATGCATCCATTCATTTCAAAAGACGAAGGAATCCTTGGACAAATCATCACAAACTTCGATGCAGGAGACGAGTCACTCTCAGCTGATTGTCCCAATTCTTTGACTACATGCGTGGCACACTTTGAAGATTCAAACGATCTCATGTCAAAAGACAAAGTGGATGCCTTGCAAGACAACATCTCGGTAGTCATCACTGACCGAGAGAACCCTTATTTTGAAGCCTCTCATTCCCCAGACCCTCAATGTTTACCATTAAGGGAAAATGAGCTGAAAATTGAACCGAAGTCTGGAACTTCGGAATGCATTGAGATTACATCATTTTCTGAGAAGTTTTCTGAGTTTTATTTACTTGTAGTCTCTGATTCACCATGGGATACTAACTTTGGAACTTTTTCTGACTCAGGTGAATCATATATACTTTGGATACCTGAGGCGAATCAACGAGAAGTTTTTGCTGAGGTACATAAGTCTCTCTGGACATTCATATGCTCCAGGGCATCCAAGCCTCTTGTAAAAAGGGATTTTGGATGATCCTGTTGAGGAACTTACTGAGAAACTTATCAAGATATTGGCCGGAAGAGGAACCTTGCGGTATGATCAAGTAGTTTTTCCCTGTTTTCATAAGATTAGGGTAGGTTGCTTTATGCTGTTCTAGGTTAGTTTGCTTTCTACATTGTTTTAGGATAGGTTGCTTCTGTTGGTTTCTCTCTTGTGCTGACTTGCTTTTATGTTGAGCTCTCTATGGAAAAGTCTCTCTCGATTCATTATCCAGGTACTATATTCCTATCACTTCTCATTTACTTTCGTTATCCCATGTGCATTATATGTTCATATCTTTTACTTTGAGGATAATGTAGATTTTTGGTTGGGGGTGGGCGATTAGGTTTCCTAATCAGTGTTTTCTTAGTCTTGAGTGGAAATTGTGAAAATTTTTAAATTTTTCTGGATTTTCTTGTGAATTCGAAGTGATTTTAACGGTCATCTTAGATTTAGAATTACAAGATAAGTGATGTTGGTAATTTATGACTCTTGGATTTCGTTATTTGTAAGATTTCACTGTTAAGTTCGAATTGTTAATCCAGGATTAGAGGTTTTAAACATTGATTGAGTCATGCTTTCACAAGACACATCTCGCTTGCACATTAAGGTTTCGATTCGACATTGAACTGTAATTTGGTGATCAGTAAGCATGGAAGGAACCAACTTGGGAAATTTGCTTGTCATGATCAATTGAAAAAGGTTAGGCGAATAATCTTCACCAGAGGTTTGCTCCCTATAGGTGTAGATTTAATTCCCCATGGATAATATGTGAAAAAGGTTTGGGTATACGGTCTTCACCATAGGTTTGCTCCCTATAGGTAAGGATTTAATCCATCTCATTAGCATTACTTTGAATGAAAAAATTAAAAGACTGGAAGAATGAAATGATCTGTGAGGCTAGTTTGGTTTAAGTCTTGGTTATCATGAATTCCCTTGTTGATTACCAATGATATCCTGAAATAGAGAAGTGAATTTTAATGATGATAAGCCGAGATTACACTATACACCCATGAAACTCAATGTTTAGAATTGTTCTAATTGATGGATTAATACTTTGAACTAGATTATGAGGTTTACCGTGCACTTGAGTCCAGGAGAAAGTAATACCCAACATTCATGAATCTTAGAATTCTCGTATCTGGATTGTTTTGCAAAATTCACTCGAATACATCGAAATTATCCTGTAGTTCTCAACTTATTTTTCGCATAATTTGCTCGGGACTAGCAAAATGCTGGTTAAGGGTTGTGTTGAGGGTCAAATATTGCATATTAGACCCCAGTTATTACTTGAATTTACGGACATGATACTGTTTAACGGACTATTTTAATCGTGTTTGTGCTGCAAGGTGAATTTAGGAGCCTGGAATGAAAAATGGTACTAAAAGTATGGATTTAACGCTCAGAAGTCACCAAGGCAAGGGACGGACTCCAGGGGACCAAGATCAAGAAATTTACACGCCAGAGATCAAAGGAAATCAAGTCGTTCACGTTAAAGAGGCCTGAAAGTCTTCTAGAACGCAGGATCACAAGGTTCCCACCATCCGTTCAGCTCGAGAATTCATATATGGCCCGAGGACCATAAGTTAACTGTACACGACAAATTTGAATCGTTGGATCCTTGTGGAAGTGGCCCAAGATACAGATCAGCCCATAAATTAATGATTTGGGACCCACCTAATATATGGATATACTTAAAAGTTGGCCTCGACCCCTTAATTGAGGTGACAAAAGGGATGGACGGAGCTGATTTATCAGGAACATCATGATGGGCCCCACCCTGGGAGGCGTGCACACCCAGCACATGTAAACATGCGATGCACTGGATCCCTTAAACCGGTCAAACTCGGTTTGACCGAGCCTTCTTCCTCATAAACGAAAACTTCCGTTTTCGTTCCAGCGTTCGCACACCGTCCATGTGGGATGCTGATGTGGGCCACCATCTCGATCCCTATGATTGATCTAGACCGTTCATCAGAATCACAAGGCCCATATTACCAAGTCTAGGTGACGAAACTCCATGAAATAACGAGGATGTATTCCCAGCCGTTCAAACACAGGACGGACGGCAGAATAGAAAATTCGGTGAACCGCATCAAAAGCAATCCAAAAGCATCCTTTTCTGACCAAAATTCCGAGAGGAATCCGGTGAACGGAGTGGATTTCTCAAAGAAAAATCAAAGTGGGTCCCACCATTAGATCAGCGTAAGAGGTGTTATGCAGGTCCGGTTTTAGCGCGGACGCGGTTCAAGTTTCACGGGCCATTGTGCGTCCATGGTGGTGGTTGGATGCATGATCCAGACCGTCCAATATCTTGAAAAGGTGGCCCTAACCCTGTCCATGATGTCGGTTTTGAGAGATTTGGAAGAATATCCGAGCAAATTCAATCCAAACGTAGGTCCTTTTGCGTTTTCTTTTGCTGCGCACACTGCCGCACTGCCTGCTGGCTGCGTAAAACCTTTACAGCAGTTTCTAAACCCGACGCCAGCTCTTCAGTAGCCGACCTCCAACAACCTATAAAGACAAGATGAGAGAGAGAGAGAAGGGCATCTCGGTTTGGCTTGGGAACGTGAGAGGGAGAGAAAGATAACAAGTGTTTTTTTTTATTTTTATTTTTTATTTTTTATTTTTTATTTTGTTTTTGTTTAAGGGATCCAGCCCATTCATGTTGGGCTGAACCTCTTAGCTAGGGCTAAGAGGTGAAGCTTGTGGCGTGATGAAAGATCTCTACGGCTTGGATTTGTGACAGAATGGAATTGATTTTAGTTTGATTAATAAGGAATGCTTTAGTTTTTTTTATGGTTTGTTGTGACAGACATTACAATAGATCTGTGATGGCTTGAGTATTTCCTTTTTCTTTTTTGGTGATTATGAAGCCAGGATGCCCTGTTGTTCACCATCACCCCTTAGACATGGTGGAATGACGGAACTCTTCCTGACATTCATACATCACTCAGATTGGCTGTGAATTGGTTTAATTCTGTTGTTTGCTTTGTCTCATGGGCATGGTTTTGTGATGAAATCCATTCTAATTTACACCCATCTGATCACTTGAAAACTAGATTAAATGAAGTTCAGAATTGATTTTTAGGTTATATCTTCCAACTGGATGAAGATGGGACTCGAAGTCCAGTTGAGTTCATGAATCAACCGTAGATCTCCCTGATCTCTACAAGTGGATCCTCTGAATTCCTAATTCCTACTTTTAAATTTCACCAGTTTTAGATTAATTATTTCCATCATTATTCCTTTAGTTTCCCTGATTTAGATTTCATCTTAGTCTAGTCCTAGTTATAGTTAGTTTCAAATTACATACAGGTTTTAGTCCCTTGGGATTCGACCTCGGTCTCACCGAGTTTATTACTACATCACAACCCTACAGTTGGGCAGTGAACAAGTTTTTGCCGCCGTTGCCGGGGATTGACGGTTACGTTTTCTGATATTAGTTATTTTTAGAATTAGTTTAAGATTATGATTCTCTGATTTTAGGTTAGAATTTTTTCTATTTTTAGAAATTAATATGTTTTCCTGTTTTTTAGGATCCTGACATAAGCTTCTAATTTGGTAATCCCTTTCTAATTTCTCTACTTTTTCTATTTTTAGAATTAAGATTTTAGTTTTAGAAACTTTCTTATTCTAGGTTTCCTTTTTAGAAACTAATTTCCTTTCTATTTTTCTTTTTAGGATCTTTCTATAGTTAGACTTTCTATTTTAGAAACTAACTTGGTGTGTTTTATTTTGTAGGATTTTAAGTTAGGAACATCCAATCTGGTAACTTCTTTCTAACTGCTCCTCTTACCTTCCATATTGCTGTAGGAATATTTTTCTTTTATCTTTAAAATTAGATTCAGAGTAAGGGTCTCACCATAATGGGTCCACATGGACAAGAAAAATATCCATATTGCCCTTCTCAATTTAAAGACAAAAAGTGTTACAACTTGAGAAGGTCCAACGGATGATAATGGGTCAGACATGATGACTAAGACATTGCTCAAGGGCAAGTTTGAGGTTTGTAGATACCAGGCTGGCTTGAAGATGACGGATTTCTCCTATGTCAAAAAGGGAGAGATTTGATGGAGTTTTTTTCCCCAGGCTCGACCGGTCGTGAGCTTCACTCGACTGATCGAGGGCTGGTGCACAACCAGGCGTGGACTGGCTCGACTCGTTTTCTAGCGAGTTGTGGTTTTGAATTTCCGAGGTGCTCGACCAGTCGTGAGATGTGCTCGACCGGTGGAGGGTGCCACTCGACTGGTCGAGGACTCTACACGACTAGTCGAGCTTACGCAGTTTTGAGTCCGGATCTTGTGCGGACTGCGGAAATTTGAGGCAGTTTCGCAAGAGGTGCGAAAGGGAGTTGCCTAAACTATAAATAGGGGTCCCTAGGACTGGTATACAAGAGGTAATGCAAGAGGGTTTCCTAAAGCTTTGCAAGGGTTTGCTAAAGGGTTTAGGGCTATCAAAGGTGTGTGTGTGTGTGTGTGTGTGAGAGAGAGAGAGAGAGAGAGAGAGAGAGAGAGAGAGAGAGAGAGAGAGAGAGAGAGAGCTTGTGGAAGGGAGGTTATGCTCATAGAGGTGATCTATTGTGCACTTGATATCTAAGCGCTTCTACGTCCTCGTGATCGGTGAGATCTCTCTGTTTTTTTTTTTTTCCATTCTCTTATTGTTTATTCACTCCTGCGTGAGTAAAAAAGGTTGCAACGTTCTACTTCATAGTGGATTGTTGATCTGGACGAGGTCCTATGGTTTTTACCTCTTTGAGGGTTTTCCACGTAAATTTTTTTGTGTCGTGTGGTTTGTGCTTTGATTTATTTCATTGCTTTATTATCCCATAATTCTGGTTTGTTTTAGGAGGTTTGTTTTGGGAGGCTAGATCCTAAGGTGTTGTGCAAGGCCCCCAACAGTACTTGTCTCCCCTTTTCTTAGAATCGGGCTTTGTAATGGGCTTGGGCCAGAATGAATTTATGAACTTGGTTTGACAAAGCGAGTTGATTAGGTAAGCTATGTGGGCTAATTAGGTGAGTTGACTCAGTGGGTTGAGTCAAGGATTGACTCTATGAGTTAGGTTTTTCCTGAAGTTTAGGTTTGGGACTAGTTTTGGAATTAATTTCTAGGGTTATAGAATTTGAATTAGGATTCAGATCAGGGTTTTGGGTTTGGATTAAGGTTAAGAGTATGGATCGAGATTTGGCTTAGGGTTAAGGATAGAGGTGGGGTATCTACAATACATTGAGTGTGTATTATTGTGAGTGGAGGTGCATCATGCATGTGGCCTATAGAGGTGGGGTATCTACAATACATTGAGTGTGTATCTACAATACATTGAGTGTGTATCTACAATCATACATTGAGTGTGTATCTACAATACATTGAGTGTGTATCTACAATACATCGAGATTTGGCTTAGGGTTAAGGATAGAGGTGGGGTATCTACAATACATTGAGTGTGTATTATTGTGGGTTGAGTCAAGGATTGACTCTTAACCTTAATCTGGAGTCACTTCTCCGACATTCTTTCAGTTTCTTTCCTGCCTCATCAATCCGCCAGCGGGAGAACCTCTCAATGGTGGGCCTTGGCTAACGCCTCTTCGCCACTGGGCGTCCTAAGAGGGCTGGCTCCAGCTCTCATCCTCTGGGAGATATGGAATTCTAGGAACGCCCTCCGCTTTGAAGGGGTTACGTCCTCTGCCCAGTAGGCCATCCTCCAAGTCCGAGCTTGGTTTTTCGTCTTTCATCAGCGTTCTCTCTTCCAGTGAGTAAAACTCAGGCAGATAGGGATGCCTTGTTGGATCTTCACCTCCCTAAGGACTCTCCCCATCAGAAATCTCTGTCTTTCGTGAGGTGGTCCAGGCCGAATCAGGGGAGAGTGAAGCTGAACGTAGATGGGTCCTCTAAGGGCAATCCTGGGCCTGCAGGTGGAGGAGGGGTTTGCCATGGGGATAAGGGTGAGTTCTTATTCGCTTTTTGCAAAGCTTACGGGCAGGGATCGAGCTTTCTTGCTGAAACAAAAGCCGTTATTCATGGCCTTCTCATTTGCAAGCGCAAAGGACTCCGCTCAGTGGACGTGGAGAGTGACTCTCGCGCTGTAGTGGACATGTTTAACAGCACGGTAGATGCCCTCTAGAGCGCTTACTACTGGAAGAACCTTTTTGTCTCGCTTCGCTCGGCAGGTTGTATCACCATCAATCACTCCCCGAGAGAAGCTAACAGGGTTGCTAACAGCCTCGTCCATTGGGCTAGTTCCAACCAGCTATCTAGATTGTTTGACAATGCTTCTTGCCTCCCTTTTCTCACCCGTGGGGAGCTGGTGCTTGATAGGACAGGTTTAGGGTCTGTTCGTGTTTCATAGTTTTATTTTCCTTCGTTTTGTCAGGTTGTTCCCTGTCCATACGATAGGTGGGCCCTGCATTTTTCTGGGGCCCTCCTGAAGGTGTTCATTTTGGTTTCCCTGGGCTCGGGGCGCTTTTTGTTAGCCCGGGTGCCCTCTCCTCTGTAATCCCAGTTCTCAGCAATGGAAAGTTCATTAAAAAAAAATAAAAAAATAAAAAATGCATGTGGCCTATAGATGGAAAATTCACCTGTAAGTAAGTACCTTACGACCTGTTTAAAGGGTTTGCGTCATAATGAAATTTTTATAGCAGAAAAATATTGCAGTCATACATATGGGTATTGAACCCAAGACCTCGTGTTGAAACTCCTTTGAGTCTACCATTGAGGTAAGGACTTTTATTTGATATGCATCTCCAATTACCATAAAATTCATGTTAATTGAAATAACAAGTTGTGTTTGGGAATTACCAAATTATGTTTGGATTACCGAAATATGATTTGTCGCTTACCAACCCAAGTAGCTGGGACAACGGTAGAATAAAGCCTGCAGCCCTGTATAAGCACTCGGTTTCTTCATGGGCCTGTCCTACTTACGCCTCTGTACGTACTCTTCTTCTATTGATCCTTAATTGCAAAATAATGAAACTAATGTTTGTCTTTAATCCTGCGATTTCCATTTCTGTTTCTGTCAGTACACAATAAAAAACTGCAAACTGTGATTTCCTAACGTTTTTACAGTGGCAGGAAAGACTGCAAGGTAGCATGTGTTGTGGCTCCTTGCTTGTATTTGGTTAGTCCTTGCTTTTCATCACCAATGTCATCATAGCCTTGTCCTGGCAATTTGGAATAGAAATCATTCTCACGGTAGCTTGGAAAAACTTCGATAACTAGATGCTAATCTGATATCAATTTCTCTTCTGCCTATCTTGGATTGAGTGGAAATGCTACTATCGAGTGCAATTACTACTAGGATGCAATCACTTCCAAGGTTGCAAGTTCTATATATATATATATATATATATATATATATATATATATATTTCCCATTTTCCTGGCTGATTGAATGTTGGTGGGTGTTGTATTTCTATTATCATCTATCTAATTTCAGCATTCAAATTTCAATGGAGGTTTTTGGGAGCATTGTCCTTTCTACGGTATGTGAATCATGGGCCTTAATACAAACTGATAACCAGGTAGAGGATCATATAATGAAGTGTAGTGAAATGTTAAAAATAAACACTCAATACTGTTATTTGAGCATGTGACCTCCATTATTTTAGTCACTGTATCAAATCAGCAAGGAACTAAAATTCTTGGTGACTATGGCTATTTTTATACTTCTAACCTTAGATAACTATTTTAAACATATTTAGTTTAATTATTAAACACCGAGTCAAGTCTTACAAGTAGAGTAGGTCGTGCCTTTGAGTGTGTGATCCAACCTGACCACACATCAAGTCGAGTTTTTAAACCATGGTTGAAACGGCATTCAGGGAGAACTGATCTATGTTATTTATAAAATTAAGGAAATTGCAAATGCATATACTAAATGCTTGCTACTAAGCCTGCATAGTTTTTTCATCTCTCCCCATGCATATTAATAAAATTTAATAGCGAAGGATGCTGGGTCTACCTAAGGATCTGTCTGTTCATCAGGCGGGTCACTTGGTTATGTGCCATGTGTTGGGATGCCTTGCACAAACCTTAGGATCTAGCCTTCCGAAACAAACCAGAATTATGGATAATAAAAGCAATGAAATAAATCAAAGCATCAATCACACACCACACAAGAGATTTTTACGTGGAAAACCCTCAAAGAGGTAAAAACCACGGGACCTCGTCCAGATCAACAATCCACTATGAAGTAGAACGTTTACAACCTTCTTCACTCACGCAGGAGTGGATAAATAATGAGAGCAAAATAAAACTAGAGATATCTCACCGATCACAAGGACGTAGAAGCGCTGAGACGACGGCTCCCTTCCACAAGCTTCCTCTCTTTCTTATCTCTTTCTCTCTCACCTTTGATAGCCCTAAACCCTTTAGCAAAATCCTTTGCAAAGCTTTAGGAAACCCTCTTGCTATTTTGTGATACCTAGAAAAACCCTAGGCAACCCCTTTTATAGTTTTGGGAAACTCCTTTCCGCATCCCAGTTGCGAAAGGACTCAAATCCGCAGTTTCGCGCAAAATCGCGGAACAAACTGCGTAACCTACGACCGGTCCTGGATTTCCTACGACCGGTCGTAGCCACCCTCGACCAGTCCTAACTCACCCTCGACCAGTCCTAGCTACAGTAAAAAACAGCAAAATTACTCGCTGGACTTTGAGTCGTGCTAGGGCTCGAACCTACGACCGGTCGAGCGCCTCCCACGACCGGTCGAGCGGGGCTCAGGACCGGTCGAAGACGGGGAAAAAACTCCATCAAATCTCCCCCATTTTGACCCAGGAGGGATCCACCTTCTTCAAGCCAGCCAGGTTTCTACAAACCTCAAACTTGCCCTTGAGCAAAGCCTTGGTCATCATGTCTGACCCATTATCGTCCGTGTGGACTTTCTCAAGCTGTAACACCTTCTGTTCCAAAGTATCCCTGATCCAGTGATACCGAATCTCTATGTGCTTCGACTTGGAATGCTGACTTGGATTCTTGCTCAAGTGTATAGCACTTTGACTATCGCAATAGACCACGTGCTCCTCCTGCTTTAGGCTAAGTTCCTGTAGGAACCTTTTCATCCAAAGCATCTCTTTACATGCTTCTGTGACTGCGATGTATTCGGCCTCTGTCGTCGACAATGCTACGACCTTCTGTAGCTTGCTCTGCCAAGAAACCGCTCCCCCTGCAAACGTGAACATGAACCCCGATGTAGACTTCCTGGAATCTATGTCACCTGCCATATCTGCATCTGTGTAGCCCTCTAACACAGGTTTACCGTCACCATAGCATAGGCTCAACCTGGATGAGCCTCTTAGATACCTCAGTATCCACTTTACCGCTGCCCAATGCTCTTTGCCAGGATTGGCAAGATACCGGCTGACAACACCAACCGCATATGCTATGTCTGGGCGTGTACACACCATAGCATACATCAAACTTCCTACAGCTGACGCGTAGGGTATCTTCTGCATCTCTTCCACCTCTGTCTTCGTCTTGGGACACTGCCTGTCGCTCAATCTGAAGTGACCATCCAGTGGAATACTGACCGGCTTCGCTGCATTCATATTGAACCGCTCTAGGACTTTCTCAATATACCGCTCTTGTGACAGCCAAAGCTTCCTGCTACTTCTGTCACGGGTTATCTCCATTCCTAGGATCTGTCTAGCCGGGCCCAAGTCTTTCATCGCAAAAGACTTGCCCAACTCCTGTTTCAGCCTGTCAATCTTTTTGATGTCTTTTCCCATGATGAGCATGTCATCAACATATAACAGCAGAACTAAGAAATCACCGTCTGAGAACTTACGCGTGAACACACAGTGGTCCGACTCCGTTCTGTCATACCCATGTTGTAACATGAACGAATCGAACTTCTTGTACCATTGCCGTGGAGCTTGTTTCAGCCCATACAAGCTCTTCTTCAGCCTACACACCATATGCTCCTTGCCCTTGACTTCGAACCCCTCTGGTTGGTGCATGTAGATCTCTTCTTCCAGGTCACCATGGAGAAAGGCAGTTTTAACATCTAACTGCTCTATCTCCAGATCCATGCTAGCCGCCAACCCAAGCAACACCCGTATGGATGTCATCTTCACCACTGGTGAGAATATCTCCTCGAAGTCTATGCCTTTCCTCTGACCAAACCCTTTCACCACAAGTCTGGCCTTAAACCTCGTCTGTGAATTCTTCTGCTCAACCTTCTTTCTGAACACCCACTTGTTGCTCAAAGCTTTCTTGCCCTTAGGCAATTTCACCATGTCATAGGTGTGATTCTTATGCAAGGATTCCATCTCCTCTTGCATAGCTTTCAACCACTCCTCCTTATGCTCGTCGGCTAGGGCCTCAGAATAATCTTCTGGCTCTCCCCCATCGGTTAGCATAATGTACTCATGTGGCGAGTACCTCTTGGACGGCTGTCTATCCCTAGATGACCTCCTCACCTGTGGCTCAACAGGTGGATCAAGTGGGGGCTGCTCCCCTGGTCCATCTTCTGAAGGAACTCCCTCGTCCTCTGCACCTTGCTGTACTCCCCCGTCATCAGGCACCACGGGAGGAGTAATCGGATCCATGTCCTCTAGCTCACCTGAACTAGGCTGGTTCTTCTCTGGCTTACCAATGTCTTCGATACACTGATCTTCAAAGAAAACCACATCTCTGCTCCTGACGAGCTTCTTCTCGGTCGGATCCCATAACTTGTAACCGAATTTTTCATCACCGTACCCCAAGAACACACACTGCCTGATCTTCATATCGAGCTTAGACCTCTCGTCCTTTGGTACGTGAACGGATGCCCTGCATCCAAACACCCTGAGATGACTGTACGATGGATCCTGTCCAGTCCACACCTTCTCAGGCACTTCTCCATTCAACGGGGCTGATGGAGACCTGTTTATCAAATACACCGCCGTGCGCATTGCTTCTCCCCAGAACGTCTTGGGCAACTTCGCATGGGATAACATGCATCTGATTCTCTCAACAATGGTGCGATTCATTCGCTCAGCTACACCATTATGCTGGGGGGTCTTGGGAACCGTTTGTTCATGCCGTATACCCTGGGACTTGCAGTACTCATGAAAGTCGCCAATGTATTCACCACCATTGTCAGTGCGGATGCACTTCAATGGTCTACCTGTCTCTCTCTCGACCATAGCATGAAACAATTTAAACACACCAAAGACCTCGTCCTTGGATTTCAAAGCATAAACCCAAACCCTCCTAGATGCATCATCTATAAAAGTAACAAAATACAATGCCCCACCCAAGGTTTTTGTCCTCATAGGACCACAAACATCAGAATAAACCAAATCTAATGCATGCACTTTATTAACATGAGAAGCAGTTTTAACGAATGAAACTCTATGTTGTTTCCCTGATAAACAATCAAGACAGGTTTTAAGAGGCATACCTGTCACGTCTGGAAGGAGCTGCTTCTTTGCTAGTACCTGAAGCCCTTTTTCACTCATGTGGCCTAGACGCCTGTGCCACATGTCAATAGCTGAATCTTCCGCTGCGTTCAACCCACCCTTGCACATACTGACACTTGCCTTGTACAGGGTGCAACACTTCTTTCCTCTAGCCACGATCAATGAACCCTTGATGAGCTTCCAGCGCCCACCACCGAACCGGCTTTCATAGCCATCATCATCCAACCTTCCCGTCGACATCAAGTTGAGGCGAAGGTCTGGGATATGCCTCACATCCCTGAGAACCAATGTGCAGCCCACATCAGTTTTCACACAAATATCACCGACTCCCACGATCTTTGATACGCCAGAATTTCCCATCTTCACAGTCCCATAGTCACCTGACTTGTAGCTTGTGAAGGAGTCCCTATGTGGAGTCGCATGAAAAGAAGCTCCCGAGTCTATCACCCAGTCGGTGCCCTGACTCGTAGCCGTGAGACATACATTGTGATCTGTAGAAAGAATAACTACCATGTCGCCATCTGAGGCAACCGCAGTGGAATCTGATTCATCTTCCTTCCCTTTTCCTTTCTTGTCATTTTTCTTACCACGACATTCATGCTTATAATGGCCCTTCTTGCCACAATTCCAGCATTCAACATCTTTTCTGTTGCTCGACTTGCCTCTTGATTTATCTCGGGCCTTCCCGCCCTTCCTGTTCTTTCCTCTCCCCCGTTCCTGCGTCACAAGAGCCTCTTGCTGAGTAGACCCCTGAGACTTCCTCCTTGTCTCTTCATTAAAGAGACAGCTAGTTACCTGTTCCATGGATATCTTTCCGTCTGGCGCGGAGTTACTTAGAGACACCACCAATGTCTCCCAACTGTCAGGCAATGAACTAAGCAATAGTAAAGCCTGCAATTCGTCATCCAGGACCATCTTCATAGAGGTGAGTTGGTTCACTATATTGCTGACCTCATTCATGTGCTCGGCCACAGAACCACCATCCTTGAACTTGAGATTCACAAGTCGCCTTATCAGAAATATCTTATTACCGGCTGTCTTCCTCTCATACAACCCTTGTAATTTTAGCCATAGGCTTTCGGCTGAGGTTTCCGTAGACACATGGTGGAACACAGAATCATCCAACCATTGTCTAATAAACCCCACCGCCTTTCGGTCCGTCTTCTTCCAATCATCATCAGTCATATCCTTGGATTTTGCTGATATGCCTGAGATTGGAGAATATAGGTCCTTGCAATAAAGCAAGTCCTCCATCTTAGCCTTCCATATGGTCCAGTTAGAACCATTGAGGCTGATCATCCTTGAGCCACCTTCCATAATTCAAAACCGATCCTACCCGTTCAATGAACTTAGCTTTGATACCACTTTGTTGGGATGCCTTGCACAAACCTTAGGATCTAGCCTCCCGAAACAAACCAGAATTATGGATAATAAAAGCAATGAAATAAATCAAAGCATCAATCACACACCACACAAGAGATTTTTACGTGGAAAACCCTCAAAGAGGTAAAAACCACGGGACCTCGTCCAGATCAACAATCCACTATGAAGTAGAACGTTTACAACCTTCTTCACTCACGCAGGAGTGGATAAATAATGAGAGCAAAATAAAACTAGAGATATCTCACCGATCACAAGGACGTAGAAGCGCTGAGACGACGGCTCCCTTCCACAAGCTTCCTCTCTTTCTTATCTCTTTCTCTCTCACCTTTGATAGCCCTAAACCCTTTAGCAAAATCCTTTGCAAAGCTTTAGGAAACCCTCTTGCTATTTTGTGATACCTAGAAAAACCCTAGGCAACCCCTTTTATAGTTTTGGGAAACTCCTTTCCGCATCCCAGTTGCGAAAGGACTCAAATCCGCAGTTTCGCGCAAAATCGCGGAACAAACTGCGTAACCTACGACCGGTCCTGGATTTCCTACGACCGGTCGTAGCCACCCTCGACCAGTCCTAACTCACCCTCGACCAGTCCTAGCTACAGTAAAAAACAGCAAAATTACTCGCTGGACTTTGAGTCGTGCTAGGGCTCGAACCTACGACCGGTCGAGCGCCTCCCACGACCGGTCGAGCGGGGCTCAGGACCGGTCGAAGACGGGGAAAAAACCCCATCACCATGGATCAAAAATCAAGCAGCTCCACTCATCCGGCGTGTTATACAGTTACCCTGAAAAAGGTTAAAAAGAACTATTGAGAGAAATGGCCAGGGGTCTACCTTCAATGCATATGATGCCAGTTTCTTACTAACCTGTTAGAGGGAGCGACTGTAACCAGAAGCTCTTGTGTTGCCAGTATGGTATCTTTGTGACGTCCGCTCTGTTCATCAGTTGTGCCAAGTCATGTTATGGATGCGAGTCCAAAAAAATGAGGCAGGTACAAAACTCGAGCTTTGCCACACTACAAGAAACAATGGGGATGGATGGATACCCATCATTGAAAGCTTCTTGGGGCCCAGTTTCGAATCAGGCAGACATTTGTGGATATATTTATTTATTTTTTTGCTTCAGCCTGGTGAGAATCAGGATCATGATCAAGTTGGATAGAATATAAACATCACAGTGGGCCCTCAGGTTTCAATGGTTGGCATTTCCAACCCCACTGTCTTCTGTGGTTTGGCACCCTTGAGGTTTGGATCTAATTGGGCTCATTTGTCATAACATGAGCTTGCAAAACCATGGATAGGGTGGATGTGACACAGACATCTAGTGAGCCGTACAGAGCTTTAGGTTACAGAGGCTAGGGGTTGTTGGAATTTCGCGTCCCAGCTGAATGTGCAAGAGTGGCCTGACTTCTGGTTAGGCACGATTGTCACCTTTATGATAAACAAAGGGTTCTTTGTGAAATGTGGATAGGTTGATTGTGCATTTGTGGTGCAGCCCACCTGGTGATCTTATCAGCCTGATTTGTATCCATCTAAGTTACTCAGACGAAATGGTTGATTAGGGGGCTACTATCACACATGTATGGACGAAATGGTTAAATAGGGGCCCTAGCATCTCACATGTATGGCTTGTTTCCTCGTGTGAGGCAAGTCACGGAGGCGTTTGGATCGCATGTTACTTTACATAAAGTTACTTATGTTTCAAGTAGCGTCCATCATGTGGGCCCAAGTTGAGCCCACCTTGGCCCTCTCCTCAATGTAAACCATCCATTGTGCGGGGCCTACCTTCAATATGGGCTATATGCGGGGACCACCTTGGATGTTGTCTGTCCTTCATGCGAGCCCACCTTTAACGTGGACCGTCCATCATCCAGGGCCTAACTTTGAAGTGGGCCGTCCATCAAGCAGGGCCTGCCTTGGATGTGGGTCATTCATGTGGGATCCACCTTCAATGTTATTGTCCATCATATGACCACCTTTATGTGGGTCATCCATCATGTGGAGCCCACTGTCAACATAAATTGTCCATCATGTGGGACCCACCTTCAATGTCCATTGCCCATCATGTGGAGCCCACCTTTGATGTGGACCACCCATCGTGTGGGCCCCATCATGTGGGCCGTCCATCATGCGGGCCCACCTTGGATGTTGGCTGTTCATCATCAGGGCTGATCTTTGATGTGGATCGTCCAATACGTGACGCTCACCTTGATGTGGGTCATCCATTATATGTGGGCCACCTTCAATGTTATTGTCCATCATGAAGGGCCATCTTCAATATTCACCACCCACATGGAGACCACCTTGGATATAGACAGTCCATTGTGTGGGCCCCACTTACAATGTGGGTCGTCCATCATGTGGGACTCGCTTTGGATGTGGGTCATTCATCATTAGGGGCCCCCCTTTGATGTCAAAAATCAATTATATGGGCTCACCTTGACGTGGGTCATCCATCATATGGGGCTCACTTTTGATGTGGACCATCTATTATGTGTGACCCACCTTTGACGTGTCTGATATGGATCATCTATCACATAAAGAGAGAGATAAATAGAAAAGTTAAAAGTTGAAAAGCAAAAAATAAAAACTTATGGGGATAAGTAACTTTCATCATGTAAATTAACTTTATAATGGTGCTCACCAAACTAAGGGCTTGAATGGCATCTATACTCTAATTCGTTAAGAGTTTTTTTGATGAGAGCTACTCCTTCAAGATCCTTTTGTTTTAGGTCTTGATTTAAATAAGCTCGTTTGGTAAAATCACTTTTTCAAGTTAATTTTTTTTAAAAAAAAAAAAAAAATATTTCCTACTTGAAATAAGCATGTTTGGTAAAACCTTTAAATAATTTTTTTTAGAGGTAGTTACGTCATTTTTTAAGATTACCACAAATTTATTATAAGAGCAATCCAAATGTTTGTTTTGGTGAATCTCACCATAAATGAACTATGACTCAAATGACAAAAGGATGGATGACTGTTCACTCCCCAAGTATAGGGTTGTGATGTAGTAATAAACTCGGTAAGACCGAGGTCGAATCCACAGGGACTGGTCGTCACAATTCAAATTCACAATTCTCCTTAACTAATTCAACAAATAATCGAGTAATTTACTAACACAATTCTATGGAAAATAACTATTGAGAATAAGGAAGAAAATTCAATCAGAGAGAGCACTAGGACTTTCGAATCCACCCCTAATTATCCTAACTATTGTTTTGTCTGTTAATTCACCTTAAATTAGATTGATCAACTTATCTAGAGAAAGCACAATCTGTGTCCTTAATCGGGCATGCAGATTGTCTAATTCCTTCAAGTAGTGCCATGAATAACATATCCCATGTCCAAATCGGGCATATGGAATATGCAGTTCAATAACGCACCCTGTTTCTTCCTCTACAGGAACCTGTTCATGATCAGATACAAGCACCTAGAATAAGCATCCAAACCACATCCATCCATAGACTCAAAAGTTCATAGATGGAGAAGTATAGAATTTAAAACAATCAAGCACACTAAGGAAAGAAACAGATCAATTTAATTCAAGTAAAATCAACATAGAACAAAGGGTGTTCAAATTAGGGGTTTCATCTCAGCCCTAGCTGAGAGATTAGTGACCCATAAATTCCATTAAACAGATGGATAAATAAAATAAAAATTCATAAAAGGAATTTCAAACCAATTTTTTCTCTTCTTTCTTCTCTTTCTTCTCTCCCTTGCTATAGATCTGGAGCTCCTCCCTGGTTCTGAATGCCTTTCCCACGTCCAAAACTCCCCTTTTATAGCTGCTGGATGGCTGGAATCGGTGGCAGAGTCGTAGAAGGACTCGGAGTACAAATTTTCGCAGCCGTGATCGGTGGGCCCCACAGAGGTATTTTCTGGAAAATCCACCCCGTCCATTGGATTCAGGACGAAATTTCAGTCAAGAATGGATGGTTTTGAAGGTCCATTAGCACGGCCCACAGAAGAAATCACAAAAAACTCAGTTTTTAACGTCCGGGGCAGTCCCCTTTTGGCCTCTGTACCGCACACGTGTGTACGCATGGGAGTGGAATCTCAGCATGGTTTTGTAGTTCTCATGGCCCTCTACAAGGTGGATGGATCAGATCTTCCGTACAGGTGATGGGTGGGGCCCACTCTCCTCTGTAAAAACGGCCAGCGACCTGGTTACGCAGACGCGAAACCGTCTTCCGTTGCAATGGTGGGGCCCATTCCTTTGATTGAACTGAAAATCCATTCCGTTCACTGGAATAAGGACGAAAAACCGGTCGAAAATGACCAGTTTTCTTCTATTTTTATGTGTCCCACCTGATCTTTACTTCCGCCGTCCATCTTCCGTTTGCTGACGATTCACGAGCGTACATATGTATACGACCAAACTTCCACCTAGGCGTGGGTTGTGGCTGCCCCAGAAAGCGGATGGACGGTTTGGATTGTCCATTTGGACGACGTGTGGGGTCCACAACCGAAGAACGGACCGGTGTCGGCAGCGTTAACGCTGTTGGAAACGGCGAAGGAGGAAGCGGACGCGGGTCAGCGCTCGTTTGACCGGGCATCGGTGCGGTGCGCCACTGGTGCGCACGTGCAAGGTGTACACTCCCCAAACACAGGGCCCACCGTGATATTTTTGAGAAATCTGCACCGTCCATCCTCTTTCTCGTATTATTTCCACCGTCAGGACCAAATTTGAGGCAGTTCCACATATCAGGTGGGTCCCAAATTGTAGATTAACGGGCTGATATGTCCATTGGACCACTTCCCAAGATCTGCAAGGGCTGAAATAATTAATATGTACGGTTGATTTATGGCCCTCATCACATGTATGAAGTTTCGAACTGATCGGATAGCGGGAACCATGTGATCTTGCATTTTGGACCAATTTCGGGCCTCTTTAACGTGAACAGCTTGATTTCTTCAGATCCCAGGGTGTGTAAAATCTTCATTATTGGTTTTCTGAGGTTCATCCTGTGCTTCGGTGGCTTTGGATCATCAAATCCATGCTTTTAATCCTCTTTTCAGTCCAACGCTCATTATTACATCCTGCAACAAAAATATAATTAAAATATGATGTTTAGGCATTATCATGTACGTAAAATACGTAATGATCGGGGTCTGATATGCAATATTTGACCCTGATCAATGACTACAAGTTTCATATTTTAAAACATTTGGGCCATCTATTATGTCATATATTAGATGTAGATCAACCATCATATAGTGCCACCTTTCATGTGGACTGTCCATTGTGTGAGCCTGTAGACACCCCACCCAGGCTAATATCTTGATTTTGTTAAGACAATCCGAGAACCATGATCATATCACCTACCCCTAATCTTAACCCGAGCTATCATGAGTCCTCATTCAATCCAGACCATGTCCAGAATCGATCCATTTCTTGAGTAACTTTCGGGTAACAATCGAGCCAATTTCAAGCCATTTTGGGCCAATATCCAAAACGAACTTTGTTTCACTCTAAGGACCCAAAAAATGACTCACCGGATGAATTTCGAGGGAAACCGTACCGAGGTGGTAATCGGATTACCGCCGGCGGTAGTCGAATTACCACTTCCTCCCAGAAAATGTACACGGAGCCAGGCACACGAGTTCCGGACTCAACCAGGTCCGGGCGGTAGTAGTCGACTACCGCCGGCGGTTGTCGGATTACCGCCGGCGGTAATCAGAGTTCCCCGCGTGCGGTCTGAGCAGGGACAGCTGTCCCAGCGGTCCAAAGTCAACTTTCTTATACGTTTACCCTCCCCATCCTCATTATTTACCATTTTACCAACCCCTTTAGCCAATGGGAGCATGCCATGTGGCAATCTCTCTCCTCTTCACCAATCATCATATGCCACATCAACATTTGCCCTCCCCTTATCCTCTAATTACCAGAAAACCATTGGAAAGGGCTATAAATAGCCCTTTCCCCTTTCATTTTCAAGATACATGGATGAGAGTGAGAGAGGGAGGGAGAGAGTGAGAGAGA
>JAJHSJ010000006.1:10125537-10229507 GCA_021015155.1 Magnolia officinalis
ATTACAAAAGCTAGTTTGGCTGACCATGTTTGATTAGTCATTCTGATTTCCATATAATAGCTAAACTCACAAAGACCATAAATTCCTTGTGGAGATTCAAAGTTACAAAGCAAACATCTTGAATTTTAAGAAACCCTAACTACAACATAATGAGCTGCAAATTTGCTTTTGGAAGAGCGTCGGTGTGGGTAATTAATCAATGGACAGGAATTTTGGCCAGCCTCAGTTTTCGTTCATTGGAGAGAAGCTTGGCAAAGCGAGCCAATGCATCTTCATTTGTTCCCTCACCTTTCACCTCTTCAGACAAGCCTGTTTCTAAGTTCACCCTTGACACCGGCTTCTTCAGAAGTTTCTTCCCAATGTCCACTAGATTCTCCAAGTTCTCCTTTGTCGAAATGTCGGTCGATGACGCATCTCCAGTCAATGAGTCCTCCTGTGGAAACATTAATGATGAATCTAGTCATGCATCACCCTAGTTTGGCAACAATGAGTAGATAGAAAGATGGACCACTATAAGAGATCCATTCAGGCCAATTAGGAAGATGTGTGTAACATCCCACGCATTGATCAGGTGGGGCTTATTAATTTGAACGTGGGTTCGCTCAAAATTAAAGTGGTGAACACATTAGGTGGGCCACAAGTGCTTATATTTTCGTCAAGAGGACTACACCTGTATGCGAAGGTAATTCTTTTCAGCTTGGAGCACTTCCAAGAGAACGGAGGTGTGGATATCAACCACATCGGCGCTTGCTTGGCTGAAAGTGTCAATTAAAGGTGTCCCACTGCCATTGTACAGCCATCCAAGCACGCCCCATTTGGAGGCACTACTTGCACTGTATCTCTGTTCCTGCTTGCCCACTCCAGTGCCCAAAGAGATAATCAAGAGTTTGCGACAGTCAATCGTCTTCATCGGAAAGAAATCCATGTTTCCCACATGAATCTCCTTGCTTATATGAATAATAGCCATTAACGTCTGCATAGTGTCACACATTCACACAATCATTAGCAGAGCATATGATAAATTGATCCAACAAGCTTTATGAGCTCATTAGTGCAACTTACTGGATTATTAGCAGCAACTCCGCCATCGATAAGATTGAAGCCTCGAATTTTACCCTGGGTGTCATTAGTTTCAAAGTAGTGAGCGGGAAGATAAGTTGGGGCCGCAGACGTACTTATGCAGATATCCGATAGAAGGGCATTCATTGAAACATCAGTTCTTGCCTATTAATGCACAAACAGCACATTTAAGAAATAAGTTGCATTTCCTATAAAATAAAATTGAATCATGGCACGCATTAGGGAGGGAAGAAGGGTGGTACTCTACTTCGTAAGTATTGAAGACGGACGGTTGAAGAAGCTTGATATCGAAAGCGGGGATAAGGATCTTGGTTAAAGTATCCTGGATCCTGGTCTGGCCCAGTAGTTGTTGAACTTTGGAATGTAGGAACTTGCCATCATACTTGGGCCCGGAGATTGCACCAAACAAGCTCTTTACAGAACTCAAAACCCCTGATCTGCACAGAGAGCACATTGAGTGTGTTATTGGAGTACTTGTACCTCAAAAAAAAAGCCGTCCAATTCGTGGGACCCACGGAATACTGATCATGCGGCTAACTGTGATTTAGCACAAGCCTTTAATGATATCTTTGGCAGAAATTCTTATCATTAAATGGCCTAAGTATTTTCATTTTTAATTACCTATTTTGAGGAAAAATCTTAGGGCAGTTCTCTAGGTAGAATTCATTGATATCCTTGGCAGAAAAGAGAGGACGGTTGTTCTTGTCCGGAGCTGCAAGCATGGTGGTCACTAGCCCTCCTGTGCTCGTTCCTGCGATCAGATCGAAGTAGTCTGCCAGCCTTGCATCCTCGCCGTCCAACTCCTGCAGTAAAACAAATTTCATTCATTCTGTACAACCACAAACTCCTCATGGGCCGAAACTTGCAGGATCCGATAATCTTGACCATTTAAAAAAATGGATGTAGAAAATCATTTAATTCTGGTTGGTAACTACTTTTGTAGGAAACTTTTTTGCATGGTTAGGATCATTGGATCAATTATTTTTGGCCCACTTTCTATTACGATTTGGACGGTTCACAAAGTAATATATAAACTCGAGAGTACGAAATTTATTATCTCCAATCCCACCCATGCATGTGACACATGGCAGTCGCGGAGTGGGATAAGAAACTTCCAGCTAGCGGGTCGCTGTGGATGGCCCTTGATGATTCCATGTTGTTTTCATCTCTTGACCGTCCATGTGGTGAAGGATCATCTTGAAGGGCTTCTCACCTGGAGCTTGGATTCGAGGAAGGCGAGGATGGTCCCAGGGATTATGCCCCGCACACCTCCACCGTCGATGCTCAGCACCGTGATCAGCTCTCCAAGAGAAGGCTTTGGATTTACGGTTTTGCCATTGCTAGCCATTTCTCGCTTGATAGCCTGAGTACTACACGAAAAGGAAGCTTCAGAATAGGAGAGAGAAGGATTGAGATTAGTTGAGAGAAGGAAATGGCGTTGATTGAATGCTATGTGGGGTTGAGTATAGTAGTATATATAGGCAGGTAAAACCATGTGCACGCAGTATTGGTATGGTGATAATACCACAATATCATCGTGTTAGTTGACTTGCTTTTGGCTGAACCCATATATGCCTAAAACATGAGAAGCCATCATCAAATAAATGATCTAGATCACCAACCCATGGACCACACCATTACAAATTACTTAAAGGTTGATGATTTGAGTAAACGTGCACGTGTTTTGTGTGTAGGCCCGTCTATCAGTATAAAACATTTCCTAGACTATTGTACAAAAATCATATTGGTCGGATGATCCAATCCTGCTTTGATTTGGGCTTATTTTCTATAACCATCATTTTTTTATGCCGTTGGACTTTTTTTTTTTTTTTTGGTAAAAGATGTCAACATTAGAAATAAAACGCCATTGATCAAGTGGTTAATATTTGTCAAATCAGTATGAGGTTTTCTGGCCTTTTCTTTTACATATGATAGGCGAGGCCCAGTTCCTTTTTGTCGGGCTGCCTGAATGTACAGTCCAATTCCTCATGAATGAAAATTTGGTGGATCATTCTACTTTTTCTTTTTTTAAAAAAATATGATGTTTTCATGGCAGTCCGTGAGATGAGTAGTGTTGGACCTAATGAAGTCTGGATCAATGAATTGGATTGTGTAAGTGTTCAAATGCAACTACGATCACTATAACTTATGGAACACAAATGTCTGCCTGATCCAAAAGTAATTCAACGGGCCGATTAGATGTGGATCCAAGTTTGGTTTATCTAGGCTTGGCCCTATCTCGGATGAACCATGCCCAAAAAAATCTCTTCAATGACTACTCTGACTCTAATTTTGTTTCATTGCTGACAAGTAAATGCATGATTCAGACAAATTGCACCAGCAATTCACGTATTCAATGCCAAAAAGATAAAAAGATCCGGTGGCTAGGATATGCCTAATTAGGAAAGTTTTAGGCATGGTCCATCCATGACCGTATGATCGGATTTAATTAATGCCTTGGATGAACCACGGGGCCATATGTAGATTTTCCATACACGTCACTTAGAAGCCATCTGTTTGACACAAACAACAAATTCTTTCTTTAAATTACATGTACATGTCCTGCATTTTTATATGATATAATCCTTCCAAAGCAACGTGCAAAATATTTGAAATTATAGTTTAAAGTATTTGCTGAACTTATCATTGAGAAATGCTTGAATGCACTCAAAGAACTATGGTTCATAGAGCTACTAGCAGCATCGATTTTCTTGTGTAGTTCAATTGGGTGATCCGAACTGTCCATTGAGTTCGTAACATATTTCATGCACTCTAATGCAAAAAATTGCACTCATCAAGATGATCCAACCTATCCATGATTTAGCCCTTTTATATCCATCCAATTTCTAGTCCTTGGATGGCATGATAATGGTTGCCTAACAAAAGTGATTCTTTAGAATCATAAGGAATCCATTGTGGACCCTACCAAATAGATGGATCAAACTTATGATTGGAACTATTTTTGTGTAATCGATATTGATCATTCTGTAAAGGCCATTCATCAGATGGTGAATATTTGTCAAATCAGTGTAATATTTTTGTGGCAATCCATGAAATGTATTAGACCTAATGAACAGTCTAGATCAATGGATTGGACTGTTTAAGTGTTCAAATGCAACTAGGAGCGCTATATTTTAGTGTGTTTAGCATTTCTCCTTATTTAATCTAATTTATGAGATGATCTCAAGTCCAATTGGTTGGACCATTATTTCTCCATATATTTTTCTAATTTGTAAGATGATTTCAAGTCCAACTGATTGGACCAACATTTCTCCTTATATTAATCTAATTTATGAGACGGTCTCAAGTCCAACATGTTGGACCATAATTTACCGTCCACCCAGAAAAGTAACTTCAACTTATGATATCACCATGGCATCCAATCCTTCCAATAGATTTGCATCACCATGAAGATCGCCTTTTGTGAAAATCCTCCCCATCCACCCATAAGGTGGGCCACACAATAGGGAACAATATCTAGTCATTTATAAATAACAAAATACAAGTGTAGTCTAATTGGTTAGTGGTTATGGCTCATTTTTGCACGCTGTAACCATATTGGACTAGTTGGATTTTTACGTACGCACAGGATAGGTTGGATGTTATTCAGTGGATGGACCATAGACTATGGTTCAATCGATTGGACTTGAAACCTCTTCATGAAACATTCTTAGAGCTCCATTTATGTAGACTATCACCTAGCCTTGAGTTTGGACAAGTAGGTTCAATGGATAAATGATCCATACCATTTGATTGTCAGACCCTATGCTGATGAGAGTTAGCCAAAGTTTCCTAAATGGAAAAATCCTAACCCTACAAATAGAAGCTTGTGCAGAAAATACAGCAAGGGTCGATGTTCAGCATGCAGAAAAACCCACGGATTGGATGGTGATGATCTTCTAATCTGGGAGTTAATCGGAGAGTCCAAATCAGCATCACAGCCTATCAGATGAATGATCTAGATCACCAACCCATGGACCCCACTAGTACAAACTTAAAGGTTGATGATAATCTCCATGCCTTACCTAAACATGAAAACATGAAAAATGCTTTGAGTAAACGCGCACGCGTTTTGTGTGTAGGCCCATCTATCATCTATTGGACTGTATATGCCTGCAAATTTTCGGAGAGACTTTCAATCTAACTTCTTTAAAAGGTTTCTCATAAGGGGACTCATACCTGCCCCCTGAGGAGATATTTTATTTAAAATAAGTTTTATTAAATTTAACTATTTTCAATATGAGAAATGCTCTAGTTCTCTCGTGACATTGGAAGTCCTTCCAGTTGCATTGGTTCACTTGAAATCGACCTGTACGGTCTGTTGAATTATAACATTTACCTATCTGTCAAAAATATACATAAAATCAATCCTATTTAATTTGGCTTATTCCTACTATTCTATACCATCATTTTCTTAATGCCATTGGACCTGTTTTTTTTTGGTAAATTATGTGGACACTAAAAATTAAAGGCCATTGATCAAATTGTTAATATTTGTCAAATCAGTGTGATGTTTTCGTGGCAGTCCCTGAAATGAGTGTTGGACCTAATCAACAGTGTGGATCAATGAATTGGATTGTCTAAGTGTTCAAATGCAACAAGAATCACTATAACTTATGTAGCACTGGAGCACTAGAACAGTATTATCTAGCCTTGAGTTTGGACAAGTAGGGTGCTTGAATAAGTGATCCACACCGTTAGATTGTCAGACCCGAGGCAGATGAGAGTTAGCCAAAGTTTCCCAGATGGAACAATCCTAACCCTACAAATAGAAGGTCATACAGAAAATACAACAATGGTCAGTTCAGCGGAAGAAAAATTCCACATATTGGAGGGCAATGATCTTATAATTTGGGAGTTATTAGCAGGATGCAAGTCAGCATTGGAGTGCTTCAGATGAATGATCTAAATCACCAACCCATGGAACCACTTGTACTGAGTTGATGATAATCTCCATGCCACAGTGAAAAGCTGGTAACCAAACTCAGCTAGGAAACAAGGAAAGTACTTTGACTAAACATGTACATGTATGTGCATGTGTTTTGTGTGTGGCCATCTATTATCTGTTTTACTTTAAGAATTCTACCACAGACTTTCAATCTAACACTCCACCGATGGTGGAGGAAACATGAAATAAACGTGCCTGAAAGGTTTTTCTCATCCGAGCATGCCAAACTTCTGTTCAGAATCCATGCTGGTGGGTAAATATGTTGTGATCTCGACCATTATTTTCTGGCCCTGATAAAGGGTCATGCATGATTACCATAGTTCCAAAACTCAACGATTTGACTCAAAGCTCGGTCGAGTCAACTCCACTTTATCAAGATTTGGTGCCGAGTCATATAGGATGATCCAATTCATTTTTTTTTATTTGGACTTATTCTCTACAGCCATTTATTTTTTTAAGCCATGGATTGGATACTTACAGTTGCCTAACACTCATAAGCAATCAATGATAAACCTAACAATAGATGGAGCAGATTATCGATTGAGCCTTTTTTCTTGTAATATATCTTGACCATTCATATTAAAGTTAATTGACCAAATGATTCATATTTGTCAGATAAGCAGCTACGAACCTAGTGAACAGTCTAGATAATTGGACTAAGTCTCCCAAGGCAATTAGGAGCACTGTAACTTAAGAGTGCTCTGGGAGCAAGCACTTGGGCATCTTTCTTTAAATATTTATTAATATTCTTAATATTTTTAATTCACGGAATTAAATGTCGAGTTGCGTCTGACCAAGTCTCTGAGTCAACACAACTCAGTTGAGCAGTGACTCAAGTTGAATTTTTGGGTTTTTTTTTTTTTTTTTTTTTTTTTTTTTTTTTTTTTTTTTTTTGAAGTAGATGCTTAGGCTTCCGAATGGCACATGCAACGCATGCAGCGATATGACAGGTTGGCATTCGGTGGTTGATTGCCAATTCTTTTGAGGAATAAATGCCATGACGCAGCAATATGACAGGTTGGTATTCGGTGGTTATTGTCAATTCTTTTGGTGAGCGGGTTCCTTCTCATGCAGAAGCGGATTTCCTACCAGCCTTTCATAGGAAGTTCCTCCACTGGGAAGCTAAGTGGGCCTATGGTGATGTTTGTGAAAAAAATTTTAAGATCTAAGACTCAAGTGAGCAACTCAAGATGAAAAAATGTGAAAAGAAATGCCTACTATTGAAACCTTCGGAGGTTCCACCTTGATGTTTATATGCCATCCAAACCGTTTATAAGGTCATTTCCATTGGGATGAACTGCAAACACAAAAAGATTAGCCTGATACAAAACTTTTGTAGCCATATAAATGTTTCAATAATGGCCATTGTTTCCTCTCCTATGGCCTATTCGAGTCTTCGATCCATTTCAATTTTTGTCGCATGTCCTAAAATGAGCTCACAAAATGGATGGACAAAGTGGATTTCTCACAAGCATCACGGTGGGCCCCATCTACCTTCCTAGTGCACAAGCTTCCATAAAAAACTTTACAAGAAAACTGCATCCTCCTCGCCTTCCCTCCCCTCGATAGGCTTATTCTACGTGCAAGGCTCACATAAGATATGTTGGATTAAGGTGATTAAAAGTCAAAATGAAGCTTGATGAGTCATGTTTTAAAGATAAATAAAATCAAAAGTTAAATGTGACTAATTTTGAGACGTATATATTTTTACACTATTAAATATATTATTAGTTTAGGCAATTAGAACTTTAAGAATTTTAATAATTGAAAAATGGAATGGTATGAAATTTATAGAATAAAAGTAGGCTTGATGATAAATTACTAAAAGAAGTATAAAACTTATTCATTAACCAAAAGTGCTTAAAACATCATAAGCAACAAACTTGTTTGAATTGAAAATTTCTGCAATTACAAGTTGCTTATGAACCAAACAAGTTGTCGATTAATCAAGAATCACTCAACCGGTGTGAATTGAACCCACTTGCAACAAAAGAGAATTCACTCAACTCTCTCTTCCATTAGAAATTTACAAGAAATAATTTTTTATTTTGAACTTAAAAATTAGATTCTATTTCTCATTGCAAATGGGTCGTTATTTAGATCAATTATAATCATCTCTTATAAATACATTAATAACAATTGTAAGTTTCTAATATGATTACATCTTTCTGAGACAATACAAAATTTCTAAACCACGTAAAAATACAATTTCAAGATATATTTAAATTTTAAATTCTCATTTTTTGTGCATGGAACACGGTTCCAAAGTCATGAATCATGGATGCACTTGAGCTAGAAATAATGGGCTGAATACCAAGTCTGGACCTTGTGTTGAGGGTCAAACAGTATCATATTCGTAAAACAACCCCCGACCAGCATTTTGCTAGTCCCGAGCAAAGTATGTGAAAAATAAATTGAGAAGTATAAGATGATTATGAAGTCGAGTGATTTTTGAAAAATAATTCAGATACGAGAATTCTAAGATTCATGAATATTGGGCAGTATTTTCACCTGGGACTCGAGCACATGGTAAATTTCATAGTCAGGCTCAAAGTATTAATCCATTAATTAGAAAAATTTTAAACATTAAGTACCATGAGTGTATAGTGAAATCTCGTCTTATCATCAAGGTTCACTTCTCTATGACATGATGTCCTTGGTACTTAACAAGAGCATTCAGGACAACCAAAACTTGCCTTACAGACCATCCTTTATTATTATTATTATCATTTTTTTTTAAGCTTTTGATTTTTCCATTAAAAGTAACGCCAAGGAGAGAATCAAATCATCACCTATAGGGAGCAAACCTATGGTGAAGACTAGTCGCCTAACTCTTTCCAAATGTCAACAATGGGGAATCGAATCTACACCTATAGGGAGCAAACCTATGGTGAAGATCGTTCGCCCAACTCTTTGTGGAGGCAGCTATCTTGTAACTGGGTACTTTCTTTTTCTTTCATTCTTCTTATTGAACAGGATGGACAAATTTTTCAGGTTGGTTCCTTTCATGCTTACTGATTACCAAGTCAATCCTTCAATATCGAACTGAAACCTCAATGTGTAAGCGAGATGTGACATGTGAAATCATGATTCAATCAATGTTTATAACTTCTAATCATGGATTAATATTTTGAACTTTAACTGTGAAATCTGATAGATTACTGAATCCAAGAGTCATAAATTACCAACATCACTTATCTTGTAATGCTTAGTGCTCTACATGGCCATCAAAAATCACTTCGAATTCACAAGAATTTTCAGAAAAATTTTAAAATTTTTTTAAAAAATTTTCACAATTTTTGCTCAAGACTAAGAAAAACAATGATTAGGTTACCTAATCTCCCACCCCCAACCTAAAATCTACATTGTCCTCAATGTAAAAGATATAAGAATGCCATGCACATGGGATAACGAAAGTAAATGTGAAGTGATGGAAAGATAGTACCTGAATGATGAATCGAGAGAGACTTTCCAAGAGATCGCAGCATGGAAACCGATTAGTACGAGAGAAAAATCAACAAAAATAAAAATAAAATCCTACCTACACCACTTTCGCAGGTGGTCTCGATTACATTTAGCACATGCAACAAGCCTTTAAACCCCTAGGTTGCCCTAGTGGACGAGTTGTAGTCTCGTGAGGGTTTGCAGCAATGTTACCCACAAACATTGAATTGACTAATCATAGAATCAAAAGCTGGGTTGTCTCCCAGGAGCGCTAAGTTTACCGTCTATCCTAAAATAACATAAAGCAAACTACTCTAGTCCTATGAAAGCAAGGAAAAGCTACTCGATCATGCCGCAAGGTTCCTCTTCCGGTCAATATCTTAATAAGTTTCTCAGTAAGTTCCTCAACAGGATCATCCAAAAGCCCTTTTTGCAATAGGCTTTGATGCCCTGGAGCATGAATGGCCAGAGAAACTTATGTAGCTCAGCAAAAATTTGTCGTTGATTCGCCTGAGGTATCCAAAGTATATATGATTCACCTGTGTCAGAAAAAGTCTCAAAGTTAGTATCCCATGGTGAATTAGAGACTACAGGTAGGTAAAATTCAGAAAAATTTTCAGGAAGTAATGTAGTTTCAATGCGTTCCGAAGTTCCAGACTTCGGTTCAATTTTCAGCTCATCTTCCTTTAATGGTAAACAATTAGGATCTGGGAAAGAAGTGGCTTCAGAGTAAGGGTGCGTTTGGTCCGTGACAACCACCAAGGTAGTGTCATGCAAGGAATCTATCTCTTCTTGTATCATGAGGTCGTTGGAATCTACGAGGTGTGTCAAGCATGAGTTCAAAGATGTGAAAAAATCAGCTGGGAGTGACTCATCTCTTGCATCAAAATCTGTGATGATGAGCCTAAGGATTCCATCATCTTTTGAAGTAGATGGATGCATACTCGCTTGCTCTTGCCCTTCACAGACAGATGGACAATCAATAGGGGAAGCATCGATGTGGTCACTCTGTTCATTGAAACTACTCAATCGAGGCGTTGAATCGTAAAAATTTGACAGTTCAGATGGTGACCTCAACTGGGTCGTTTCAACTTCAAGAGTCATATTAAGTAGCTCGTCCATTTCCCACATCATATCATCATTCAATTCAGGAGAGTGGTCTAAACATGCATCATAAGGGTTGGAAGGGTTAGTTGAAATGGGTTCATTCTCCACATTCAAATCAGTCATGTCAGACAGGTGGAGTAGATCATTATGGTTGACAACTCCCTGAACCTCTTGATCATTGGCAGGGGCTACACTTGAGATTGAATCCCAATACTCATCATCGTCAAGTTCCGTGCAGTGTGCACTTGGGATGGGATCACATTCCTCATATTCTATTCCTTGATTGGGTTGAGGTTCGAATAAACTAACCTCTACCTCATCAATGTAATCATGTGTATCATGTGAGTGAAGTGTATCACTATCATTATATTTAAAAGACACCCATGTCTCTTGATCATTCCTTTGGATAGTCATCGAGATCGACTCATCGGGAAATTGAACCATGTGCTCATCAATACAATCCAACTCTTCATTCTCAATTGTACTATTTTCCATAGTCGCATCACGTGAACTCCACTGTTGTACATCTTTTACAAGTTCTTGAAATCGTTGGAGCGTGTTTTGTTGAATGAGCTCCAGATTTTGTATGGAGTTCTGAAGCGAATTCTTTTGGATCGTTCTTTGTTGGATTTCTGAGGTATAGGACCCAAAAGAATCGTTATCATGATGCATTATTGATTCAACTTCCCAATTTTGATTGTTCCATTGATCATATGTATGAGATTGTGTATGGAGAGTTGGATTCGATTGAGGCTGAGGTGCATTAGCCTCAATTATCCTATCAAGGCGTGATTCAAGCTCTTCTATTAATTTTCTCATGTCCGCAGTAGAGTCTGTGTCACTTTGAGATGATTTCTCTTGGATCGATACTGGTTGAATCTCAAAGGTAGGGGATTCAAAAGAATTATCACTATAACATATTGTTAGTTCATCTTTCCGACATTGATGGTTCCACTGATTAGAGTCATACGGATCATGTGTGGGAGAATCTGATGGTTGGTAATACATATTATCACTCATAATATAATCACGCATTGTTTTCCTTTTCTCGGATGAGTGATAATAATTCTCACTCCCATAGTTATGATAACCTCAACACTCACGTATTGTCTTGTTAATCCGTGGGGTGTAATTGTTCTCCTGCATATGATCGCGTAAGGACTTCTTAACCGATGAAGCGTTATACTCTGGTCGGTTCTCGATGATTGTTTCAGGAAAATTTTGAGACATAGGTTGATTTCTATCATAATTATCATCCCAATATAGATTATTCTTCTCAGCATACTGACGTTCCCACTCGTGCATATACATTATGAGTCCCCAACTCTGATTCTAATCCTAAGAAAATAGAAGAAAAAGTCCTACAGCAGTATGGAAAGTAGGTAGAGGAGAAGTTAGAAGGAAGGTACCAATTGAGAAGTTCCTATGTTAAAATCCTGCAAAAGAAAACAAAAGAGATTAGCTTTTAAAATAGAAAGTCTAAAGTAAGAAAGCTCCTAAAATTGAAATAGAAAGTTAGTTTCTAAAAAGGAAAGTTCCCTAAACCTAAAAGCTAAGTTAGTTTCTAGAAAGTAAAGTTCCCTAAAATTTGAAAGTTTCTAAAATAGAAAATTTAAACCTAAAAATTTTTTTAAAAAAAAATCTAAAAATAAACTAATTCCTAAAAAGGAAAGTTTCTAAAAATAAAATAAAGGAAAGATGAGTTAGTTTCTAAAATTAGAAAGAGTCTCTAAAAAGGGAAATAACTAACCTATTTTCTAAAAACAAAAGAGGAAAGTTCTAAAAATAAATTAGTTCCTAAAAATAAAATAAAATAAATTCTAAAAAAAAATAATTAGGAAAGTTCTAAGGTTAAAGTTAGAAAGTTCTAAATTAGAAATCATAATCCTAAAATGGAAAGTAATGTTAGTTTCTAAAAAGGAAAAAAATTCTAAAATAAATAAAAACCTAGAAATAGAAAATTTCTAAAAATAGAAAGTTAGTTTCTAAAAAGGAAACCTAGAATAAGAAAGTTTCTAAAACTAAAATCCTAATTCTAAAAGTAGAAAAAGTAGAGAAATTAGAAAGAAATTACCAATTTGGAAGCTTATCTCAGAATCCTACAAAACGAGAAGATTGGGTTAGTTTCTTAAAAGGGAGAACTATCTAAAAATAGAAGGTTACTTGAAAGAAAATTTCTAAAAATTAAAGGAAAACCTGGAATTAGAAAATTCTAAAAATAAACCCTAAAAATCAGAAAAGTCCTAATCTTAAACTAATCTTAAAACCAGTTAACTTCAGGAAACGTAACCGTCAATCCCCGGCAACGGCGCCAAAAACTTGTTCACTCCCCAAGTATAGGGTTGTGATGTAGTAATAAACTCGGTGAGATCGAGGTCGAATCCACGGGGACTGAAACCTGTACGTAGTCTAAAAATAACTAGAACTAGAACTAGGATAAGATGAAATCTAAATCAGGGGTAAATATGAGAATAATGATGAATAATCAACTAAAAATTTGTAGAAATCAAAGGTAGGAAACTAGGGTGCCAAGGATCCACTTGTAGAGATCAGGGAGATCTACTCTTGATTCAAGAACACAACTGGACTTCGAATCCCATCTTCATCCAGTTGGAAAGTATATCACTAAAGTACAATCTGAACTTCCTTTGATCTAGTTTTCAAAAGAGAGGAAAGGTATAAGAATTAGATATGATTCCATCACAAATCCATGCCCATGAGACAAGGTAAACAACAGAACTTAAACCAATCCACAACCAATCAGAAGATGTATGAATGTTAGGAAGGATTCCGTCATTCCACCATGTCCAAGGGGCGATGGTGAACAACAGGGCTTCCTATCTTCACAATCAAATAATGGAAAGAAATACTCAAAGCTATCGCAGACTTATTGTAATTTCAGTTACAACAAACCATTAAAAACTAGAAATATTTCTTTAGAATCAAACTAGCATCAATAACAAGTTCAACACGAATCAAAGCCGTAGGGATCACCCATCACGCCACAAGCTTCACCTCTTAGCCCTAGCTAAGAGGTTTAGCTAACCATGACCATGATTAAACTAAATCTCTAAAAAAAACATAAATCAACAAAGAAAAAAACAGAGGAGAGAGAAAAGAAAACTCAATTAAACCAGCTGCTCCACGTGATTCCTACCCTCCACAGCTGCCCATCTGTTTTCCCCCACGTTCCAGGCCTTCCCGGTTGCACCCCTTCAAAAAAGACCCCCCCACGGCTCTCTCTTCTTTCTTTTTATAGGGATAGGAAGTCGGCAGAAGCTGGATCTAATGCAAACAGCTGGCTCTGTTTCTCGCAGCGAGAAAAGCGTAAAGGGTTGCGTTAGGAATGACAATCAGGATGCCATTCGTTCTGATCATCGCATCTGCCACCATGGATAGGGTCAGCCCTGGTTGGTACTTCACGTAGACGGTTCGGATTGGCTATCCGATCCTCCTGATGGATGCATAACAACCCGAAAATTTCGGTTTTCTCCGGACGGATGCTTGCGTAAATCCCTTAAAAACTGGCGTTGCATTAGCTATGAGGCCCACATGTGATATTTTTTTAGTGGATCGGAGCCGTTCATTAGACTTTTAGGGTCGATTCAGGCCACGGGTAGAAGTTTGAAGTAGATCAGAGTTTTGAGTGGGCCACTATGCTGATCGACGTGCGTCGGCTTCTCTATCTTTGCAATCTTGTTCTTATGCATGGTTGCACAAGAACAACAAGGTTTTGGTTGAAATCATCTCCTGGACACACCGGTCGGCTCGGATCATCATCTGATGGTGATCACGAACGCAGTGGGCCCACAGCGGCCAGATTTCGCGGACGCGCGAACGGAGCTTCCTTTCTTGCGTTGATTGAGTGGTGGGGTCCATGATTGAAGTTGGTTTGGAAATCCACACCGTCCATTGGATGCGTCTCGAAATTCTGGTCGGAAATGGATGTTTTTGGTCGTCTGTTGATGTGGCCCACAGGTTCTGTTACTCCGCCATTCATCTTCTGTTTGGATGGTTGAAAACCATTCTCCGCTGTCTGTTGCAACTCCATCATCTAGGCCTTGGTAATTTGGGCCGTGGGAATCTAATGAACGGTCTAGATCAGATCGTCGTATTATGATGGTGGCCCACAAAAACTCCTCCGCACGCTCTGTTTGAGTGTTCACTGGTAGGAAAAAAAGATTCAAAAATCCTTTAAAAAAATAGGAAAGCTCGGTCAGGGCTTTCGTTGACCGAGCTCCTGATTTGGTGCTTTGCGAGTGCACAGCCACTGTGCACTCCTATTCACGTAAGGTGGGTCCCACCTTGATGTTTATGTGAAATCTACTCCATCCATCTGTTTTTTCACCTCAATTAAGGGATTAAGCCCAAGTTTGAACCATTTCTAGATCTCAGGTGGGCCCCAAATCACATATTCAAGGGATGATCTGTTCGTTGGGCCACTTCCACAGGGTTCTAGTAGCTGAAATTTGATATGTACGGTTAATTTATGGTCCCTGGGCCATGTATGAAGTTTTGACCCGATCAGATGGTGGGAATCCTGTGATCTTGCATTCTGGACGACTTTCTGGCCACTTGAACTTTAGTTTCTCGATTTTCTCGGATCTCTGGAGTGTAAATCCGTCGATCTTGGTCCCCTGGAGTCCGTCTAAAGCCTTGGTGACATCAGAGCATTAAATCTACACTTTTAGCCTCTTATTTCAATCCAAGCTTGTAAATACGTCCTGCATCACAAACACGATTAAACAGGCCGTCAAACAGTATCATATTCGTAAAATCAGGTACTTACTGGGGTCTGATATGCAATATTTGACCCTCAACACCTTGCTTGATGGGTTGGACTTCCCCCTTGAATTAGGCTTTTACCAGGAGTCCAAATTCTCCTAAAAGATCACCCCGTCAATTTTATTTTTTATTTTATTTTAAACCACCTCTTGTATTCATAAGAGTTAGACACTTAAATAAATCAAGCCAATCCAATCAATTGATCTAGACTTTCAATTGGGTCCAATTAAAATTTCATAGGATACCATGCATGTATCACACCAATGATCTAGATGTGGAGCCTTGCTTGGTTTATCCAAGCTTGGCCCTATCATGGATGAACCATACCCAAAAAATCTATTCAATTACACTTACTCCAATTTTATTTTATTTTGATGGCAGATACATGCATGTTTTTTTTTAAAAACAAAATGCACCAGCAATCCACATATTCAACGTAAAAAGCACAAAGATCTTATTGCAATGATCCTCCTATTTGGGAAAGTTCAACCTATGATCCATCTATGATGGGTCGATCGGATTTATAATGCCTTGGATAAGGCACGGGGGCCACATGTACAAATTCCATAGAGACAGCTTTAGAAGTTTTCTCTGTTTGTCGCAAGCAAACGGGAATCTCTTTCTATAAATTACATGCATACTTTCTAGCATTTTATATGACATAATCCATTTAAAGAAACGTGTAAAAAGTTTAAAATATTTGCCAAAGTTATCATTGAGAAATGCTCCAATGCTCCCAAAGCACTATAATTCACAGTGCTCCTAGTAGCATTGGTTCACTTAATGCCATCCAATTGAGTAATCTCAACTGTCCATTAAGTTCAGAAAACATACCATGCACTCTAATGCAAAAATTGCACTGATGAATATGATTGCCTAACAAAAGTGATTCTTTAGAATCATAAGCCATCCATTATGGACCCTACAAAATAGGTGAATCAAATTTCTGGTTGGAACTTTTTTTGTGTAAATGATGTTGATGGGTTTACATTAAAGTTCATTGATGCAATGGTTAATATTTGTCAAATCAGTCTGATGTTTTCATGGCAATTCATGAGATGACTGTTAGATTTAATGAACAATCTAGATCAATGGATTGGACTATCTAAGTATTCAAATGCAACTAGCAGCGCTGTAACTTACAGCACAATGAAATCACAGGAGCATTTCTACTTCTAATATCAGGACGCCATATGGCTGCTACTCCAAGTCTAGCAATGTGGGTAGGACCCTGACCGTGGCTTACCTTGATGCATATTTATTGCAGACGTGTTTACTCTATCACTACAAGAAAATGGGGTTTTAACCTCGGTTCAAAACTGTGGCTAAAAAGGTTAAAAACTGAGGCTAAAGCCTTTAGCCTCAGTTTTGCCTCAGTTATCCAAACCAAGGTTGAAACCCCCGTGGCTAAAGGCTTTAGCCTCAGTTTTAGCAACCGAGGCTAAAATGACTTTTATAGCCTCGGTTCTTCAAGTGAGGCTAAAAACCTTTTTAGCTTCAATTCTCTCGAAATGAGGTTAAATCAAAATTTTAGCCTCCATTGTTTTCAACTGAGACTAAATCCAAATTTTAGCCTCAATTGCCTCCAACCGAAGCTAAATCTATTTTTAACCTCGGTTCTCAACAACCGAGGCTAAAGCCTTTAGCCACGGGAATTTCAGCCTTGGTTATCAACAACCGAGGCTAAATTCAAGCCTCAATTAAAAATTGAGGCTAAAAATGTTTTTTTTTTTGTTTTTTAAAATATTTATTTAAACTACTAATCCATTCATTCAATCCACTCATGAAACAATCAATCATGAAAGCCACAATACCAACAAAACAGTTAACAACAGTCTATTTAAAGTTTAACTCAATCAAATTGTCACACAACATTAGGTTCCACAAATAATACAAAGTCATTGTCGCGCCCGTCATCACCGGTGCCGTCGTGCTTGGCGGACCCTGAGATAACACTGCCCATCCATCTTCTGCTGCTTCCAGGCCAACATCATCATTGCCTCCACCAACATTCTCCATTCGAATTGTGCATAGCAGGCCCTGCAACCTCAACAGGTAGCTCAGGCCTGCTGGCTGCAAGACATGAAATGAAAACTCTCAAACAAGAAATGAAATGCAGATGGATGTGTGTAGGGAAAGGAAAGAGTAGAATTGAGAGTTGGAAGTGCTGGAAAGGACACCCAAAAGGAGGATCCGATAATGAATGAGAAAACAGACAAGATGTGGATTATAGTACATTCTCACTGACCCGGATTTGCTTAATGCGGCAGACCTCATCAGGTCCATGTTGCAGACTCTCAGCCTGTAGAATTGATAAAAACCAAGATGAGGCAGGGGAAATAAACTTATGCATTGTAACATAAGACTTTTATCCTATGAAAGACAATGCATCATAAGATATTCATTCTTCAAAAGCAATTGATATGGCCTTCTTTTTCTGATCCAAGCTATGCTTTTCACAATAAGCCTTGTGCTGAAAAAACTTGCCTCCACCAGTCTTCACATCCATGTGCAGGCCAACACATTTAGCACAAGTAGGATGAAATGCAGTTTGACAGTCATCATGATTACACTGCAAGACAGTTAAAGGTAGGGTGAAGCAAAGCAAACGGCATAAAGTCTACCTCTCAATTTTGGAGTCAAACCTACAGAATTTTAAAGAAGAAAACAAATGATTAAGCAAGCCAAACCTTTATGCAGACACCGTGTTTGCGACGGCAAATGCAGCAAAACAAGCAGGTCTCTTTCCTTTGAAATGGTCTCCTGAGGTGAATCATTTAATACAGTAGAGATATTACATGAGAATGTGTAATGTTTTCAAAGTAAATTCAAAAATAAAAATAAAAATTGCATGAGCAGTTAAAACTTCAAATTAGAACAGTTCTACATACAAGAACCATGGCATATGAAACAAACTTAAAGTAAATGAAGGAAGCAGCATCAAAAAGAATCTTTTGGGAAAGTAGCAATACGATTCACCATTGAAATTCAGGTTCCTCAGCAATTTAAAAAGCTTCTGCTTTTCCTCGGCAGATTGTGCTCCATAACCCTAGCAATTATGTTCAAATTTAAGATAAATAAAATAAAAATAGAAAAGGAGAAATGATATTCCAGTTTCTGGGTTAATTTAGAACCATCATCACATTCAAAGGGGTTTATAGCTATGACAGGTAGAGCAGAGGCATGCCCACCCATCATTCAAATTGTAGAACACCTGTGTCAATGCTAGAAATGCTAGCAGATGCTATCAACTAGAAGTGGCAAGGATAGCAACATGGCTTACAATACCATCCCATATCACACATATCCACATTGTCAAAACGGTACAATAAGTATGAAATTCAAACTGATACCAAGTACACACAGTGTATCAACCTGTACATGCCAATACACATTGGTTACAAAACGTTCTGACATGTGCAGCAAACAATAAACATTCTGATTCAATTAAAGCGAGTATTCTACTACCAAATTCCTAATTGAGCCAAAATTCCTATTTTGAAGTTCATGTAAAACCAGCAGTGCACTTAAATGGTCCTATAATCATGAAAGGTGAATATCTGCAAGCATAGTAATCCAAATTGCAGAAGAATGTGCAATGCAACAGTAAGGATAGCAACATCAACATCAAGCACACAAATAATTCCAGAAAATAATTAAATAAAAAAAGACAGATCACATAAATGATGCAGCATGACAGTAAAACCATAACCAACCCATCAATGAAAATTAAATTAAAAACCAAATAAATTCAATAATTCCATAAATCTGGGGGGGGGGGGGGGGGGGGGGGGGGGGGGGGGGGGAGGAAGAGGAAAATGAGGGAAAGTGTTATACCTGCATGAGGAGATTGGGAAGGAGGCGATGGTCGATCCCAGTCGAGGCCAATGGAGAAGCCAGATGCTGCAACCCTGCGGACTGGAGCCACCGTGCCATGACCGCATTACCTGTGTCACTGCTCGCAGGCCCCGCATCGTACAGAGCGGCCGCCGCTGCAACATTGCTTTGATGCATCTGGCCACCCATGTGGCGCTGCTGCGCCCGGCGTTGCGGCGCCAATTTTCAGAAATCAAATGAAACCACTGCAAAATTTCAAAAATTAAAAAAATATTCAAAATGAAAAGGACGGAAAAATCTCAGATACAGCAAAATCGCGACGCGATACTCACAGAGGAAGTGAGAAATAAGAGATCGAGCAGAACAACAATTTCTCTCCAAAATCTCGAGATTTAAACCCTCCACATCTGCGAATCCGATCCAGGAGACGGAAATGTAAGAGATTCGATTCGAATCTAGTCCTAATCCAGAAACAAACAAAAATGCACACAAAAGAAAAAGGATCGGAACCGTTCCAAAGAAAAACGTTACCAGATTCTCGTGATCGATCGAAGTATTTTCAGAGATCTGTGAATCTTCAAGAATCTGAAGCAGATCGGAGAGAAATGCGAGTAGAAGGGAAAAGAAACCCTAATTTCACTGAAATGCAAAGGGTTTTCGATCCTCTTTCTTTCTCTCCTTCGCTCTCTGCAATTTCTAGAGAGAGGATTGCAGAGCCTGCACACCGGAGTAGGCCCTGATATAATAATATCCTTTGTTTATGTGAGAAAGAGGGAGGGATATGAGTTTCTGGGATTTGATATTTACACCCTCCAAAATGGTTGGTTACACCACTTCTTCTACAAGGTAATTTTGTCATGGAGGGGAATTATTTGATACTCTGGCAGAGTATGGCACTTGATACACATGCAGTACGGGTCGCGTACATTAACTCAAGCTAAAGCGAATGGATTGTGGATCCCACTGAGAAATCATAAACTATGATTTGTGGAAACTTGTTCGTTAAAATAGGATTAATGGATATTTTCATTTTTAACCGTCCATTAAAAGTCCACTAATCTTATGATCAGGTTACCAAAAAAGCTTATTTTTTTTGTTCATGGTATATCTAAATAGGGATCCTTGATTTGGATGGTTTACTTTGAATTAATTATACGCCACGTCTTGATTTCTAAGTACCTACGTATTATCCATTGCACTCTGCCAGAGCATTAAAGTGTTTCTCGATGAAGAATTGTACTACGCCGCGAGAGGCGCGACACGAGATTCACCAGCAAGGCCAACGTAGGCGCGGCGGGGATCCACCAAGGTGGGTGGATCCTGACTGTGGATCCCACTGTGATGTATATTCCTTAAATCCACGTCGTCCATCCGATTTGAAAGATCATTTTAGTCGGATATCCAAAAAATGAAGAAGACAAAAATCTCAGGTGGACCACACATTGAATTTGCCTAATTTAATTGGAACCAAGAAAAGAACTAGAACGGTCTAGAACATTGTGATTTTTGGAACATGGCACATTCATTATTTGTTCATGAAATGGGTGGTTTCAATTTGATCAGACGGAGCAATGTCCAAACGGAACATAGCCCATTCATAAAAAATTAGACCTTTCACCTCGGTTTGCAACTGAGGTTAAAATGTAGACTTTTGGCCTCGGTTCCTATGCAACTAAGGCTAAAAATTAGACCTTTCGCCTCGGTTCGTTAGGAACTGGGGTTAAAAAGTAGACCTTTCGCCTCGGTTCCTATGCAACCGAGGCTAAAAAGTAGACTTTTCGCCTCGGTTCCTATGCAATGGAGGCTAGAATGTAGACCTTTCGCCTCGAATCCTATGTAACTGAGGTTAAAAAGTAGACCTTTTGCCTCTGTTCCTATGTAACTGAGGCTAAAAAGTAAACCTTTCGCCTCGGTTCCTATATAACTGAGGCTAAAAAGTAGACCTTTCGCCTCGGTTCCTATGCAACTGAGGCTAAAAAGTAGACCTTTTGCCTCGGTTCCTGTGCAACTGAGGCTAAAAAGTAGACCTTTCGCCTCGGTTCCTGTGCAACTGAGGCTAAAAAGTAAACCTTTCACCTCGGTTCCTATGTAACTGAGGTTAAAAGGTAGACGTTTCGCCTCGGTTCCTATGAAACTGAGGCTAAAAAGTAGACCTTTCGCCTCGGTTCCTATGCAACTGAGGCTAAAAGTAGACCTTTCGCCTCGGTTCCTATGTAACTGAGGCTAAAAGGTTGACTTTTCGCCTCGGTTCATATGCAACTGAGGCTAAAAGGTAGACTTTTCGCCTCGGTTCCTATGCAACTGAGGCTAAAATGAACTTTTCGCCTCGGTTCTTATGCAACTGAGGCTAAAAGACACATTTAGCCTCCATTTTTTCAACTGAGGCAAAAAAACTGTGGCTAAAGGCCTATTTTCTTGTAGTGTATCTATCCATTTTGGCAGGTCATTTTATGACATGGGTCTAAAAATGAAGAGATTCAAATCTCAGGTGCACCACGCCACACGCAAAAAGTAGTCATTGAATTAACCTACACCATTAAAAACTTCTTGAGGTCCATCTTATTGTTTATTTGCCATCCAACCTACTGACACACAGACATAAACGATGGGAAAACATGAATATTTTATTTGCCATCTAACATGTTGATAGGGTCACTCCACTTGAATGATGGGAAAACACCAGTATTAGTCTGATCCAAAACTTTCGTGGCCTACAAAAAGTTTTTAATTGACCATTCACCATTGATTCTCACTGTGTAGTCCACCTAAGATTTGGATCTATTTCATTTTTGGGCTCATGCCATAAATTGATCTAAAAAATGGAGAGCCGGAGTAGATATATATGCAGCACATATATCGAGGTAGGTCCACCGGTCAGGGTCACAGCTAAGTCCATCCCTTATATTAATCTAATTTATGTGATGGTCTGAAGTCTAGATCATAATTTACAGTCCACCCAGAAAAATTACTTATACTTATTATGTGATCGTGACATCCAATCTTTCCAATTGGTTTGCCTAGCCATGAGGATCACCCTATGCCAAAATCCGCCTCATCCACTAATCAGCTGGGACACAATATGAAACAATGTCTAGTCATTAATAAATAACAAAATACAATTGTTGTCCAATATTTAGCGGTTGTAGCTCATTTTTGTACAATGTAACAATTGGCTTGGTTTGATCTCACGTACGTGTGAGCAGAGGATAGTTTGGAAGTTATTCAGTGGGTGCACCAAAAACTATTATCCAACCAATTAGACTTGAGACCTTATTATAAACAATAATATCATCTAGCCTTGAGTTTGGACAAATAGGGTCAATTGATCAGATCCATACCGTTTGATTTTCAGACCCACCCAAATGGGAGCCAAAGTCTCCCAGATGAAACAATCCTTACCCTAGAAATAGAAGGTTGCACCAAAAATACAGCAAGGGTCCATGTTCAGTGGAAGAAAAAGCCCACAGATTGGATGGCAATTAGGGGTGCACACAGTTCGGTTTCGGTTTTGAAATTGGAACCGAATGGCCAAGGAGATAGTTGAATTGGTCCTGCCAGCTGTCAATATGGACCATTCATATGAAGGGGGCCACCTTTAGTTCTTATCCCTTTTGAAACCGGATCCGAACCGTGTGCACTTGGCAATGATCTTCTAAACTGGAAATTATTCGCAGTCCACAGCAGCATAGTAGCCCATCAGATGAATGATCTAGATCAACAACCCATGTACCCAGACTTGTATACAAACTTAGAAGTTGATGATAATCTCCATGCCTTATCTAAACATGACTACAACAAGGAAAATGCTTTCAGTAGACGTGCACATGTATTTTGTTTGTAGGCCATCTATCATCTATTTGACCGCATATGTCTTGGAATGCACCCGGAGACGTTCAATCTAACTCTCCGTACACATACGAGGAAACATGAAATAAACGTTTTTAAAAGGTTTCTCATCGGAGCTACCAATTTTAATGGATCGGGACAAGAAGCTCTGTGGGGCCCATAGATATGCCCATCAGAAATCCACTCCGTCCATTGATTTTGCAATACCAGAATAGTATAGCAATAAATGTTCGTGTAGATTCAAAACTCATGTAAGCCACACCACACTAAATTGTGGTAACACAAACATCCACCAATGAAAACTTCCTAGAGCCGACCATGATATTTTTACACTATCCAAACAGTTCAAAGGGTTATTACCACTCAGATAAACCTTTAAGCATGTAATATGATCCTGATAAAAATATTTTGTGGTCCCCATGAATATTCCAACGATGGGCGTCCAATCCCTCATATTTCGTCTGGTGTGGTTCACATGAGATTTTGATCTGCCTTATTTTTAGACTCATGTCCTATTGTTGTCTGGTAAAACTGATGGACGGTGTGGATTTATGATGGCAATCTATGTGGCCCCACACAGCTTCCAACTACAGAAACCTCTCAGCCAAAGGCAGAGGCAATCCCCATCCGATTTTATAAAGAAACCATAATGCCGGTGGGGTCAATCTTTCAAGCTTTCGACCATTAATTTAGTGGCTCTGATAAAGTTTATGCAAGCTACTTGAGTGCCTGACTCGAAACCTAATTGAGCCATCAAATGCGATTGGGAGCCGAATTGCTAGAAAAGTGCCTGACTCGGCCTAGACTTGGATAGAGTCGTTGAGTCAACTTGATGGCTTGGTGAGTCTTGCACCCACCTCTTGAGGAAACATTTTATTAAAAATAAGTTATGAATTTAACCATTTCATATTTGTCAAATGATCTAATTTTCATTAGCACTTTGATTCCCAGTAGTGGCTCTGCTATTTCAAATATGTGAAAGGATCTAATTTTCATTAGCACTTTGACTTCCAGTAGTGGCTCTGCGCAAACTATCTAAGTACCAGCAGTTTGGCCCCGTGCAAATCGTCTAATAGTAATTGATCAATGGGTCAAAGCTGAGTGTTTAGGGCTCTGATGGCCGCTCCTCACTAACCATCCAGAGCATCAAGCAGTGGCTTTGTGGATTGTTTAGACTATTGAATTGAACCTCTGAAGTGGTCCCGCCCTAACTATCAAGGTAATCCGTGTTGCCCCAAATTTTCTCTAATAGAATTTCCCAATGCTATTTCTGTCTAAGGTCTTTTGGACACCTCAGGGCAACACAAATATGTTAACAGAACTTCTAAACTTCCTAGAGCTATATAATACATGAACACTAAGGCTATTTAAGTCCTTAAGTATGTCATAATGCTCTGCCTGGACCATAATCTGAATACTTTGAAGACGAAGGGCAATAAATTTGCATTAATATATTGCATTTCTACTCTTTGCCATGTAACAGACTAATTCTCTCAAAATTTTCACATTTTAATTGAACGTTTTTTCTTTTTTTTTTTCATAGGAAATATAATTAAGGACTTTTGTCAAATCACAGCTTGAAATGTAATTTGTTTCTCATATCATTAAAAGCTTCTAGATGGGCTATATTTGTATGCATATCCTTGCAATGGAATCAATCATCAAACTAATATCAAATTGTATAATCAATTAATCAATAGATATTTGTATTGAACAAGTGGTTTCAAAATTGATTGTTTAATAAAACATTACGAATGCTAGTTTGGTTTACCATGTTCATTAGATATTCTAATTCCCAATATAGAGCTAAACTCGTAAAGACCATAAATTGCTTGTTGAGATTCTTTGTTCCATTGTGAGGGAGATCAACCACCTAATTCACCATCATCCACATGATAGGCTTGTATAGTGGTGAAGCAAAGCATTCAGTTAAGTCTTTCCTACTACCCCAAGTATTCTTAAGTTTGAGAATAATTATAAAAAGTATAGAAAGTACAAGCTGATGCTAGATAGACACCCCATATATGGATTAAGCAATCCCAAATCATTCATTGGCCATGACAACATTGTAGCCTTGAAGAATCAATGAAGTTAAGCTTCACAATATACCTTACATTGAACTTCTCTCACTTCATTCAAGGATATAAAGACATAAAAGAAATCTCCAAACCAAACTCATCTCATTTCATATCCATTTTATGAATACATATAACGGTAAGGAATATAAATAAAGACAATGAGGGAAAGATAAATAATTTATGAGATTAACAAGGTATATTCGAAAACACAGTTCAAAGTTACAAAGCAAACATCTTGAATTTTGAGAAACCCTAACTACAACATAATGAGCTGCAAATTCCCTTGAGGAAGAGCGTCGATGTGGGTAATTCGTCAATGGACAGGAATTTTGGCCAGCCTCAGTTTTCGTTCATTGGAGAGAAGCTTGGCGAAGCGAGCCAATGCATCTTCATTAGTTCCCTCGCCTTGCACCTCTTCAGACAAGCCTGTTTGTAAGTTCACCCTTGACACCGGCTTCTTCAGGAGCTTCTTCCCAATCTCCACTAGATTCTCCAAGTTCTCCTTTGTCGAAATGTCAGTCGATGATGCATCTCCAGTCAATGAGTCCTCCTGTGGAAAACATTAATGATGAATCTAATCATGCATTACCCTACTTTGGCAACAACGAGTAGATAGAAAGATGGAACACTATAAGAGATCCATTCAGGCCAATTAGGAAGATGTGTGTAACATCCCACTCATTGATCAGGTGGGGCTTATTAATTTGAACATGGGTTCGCTCAAAATTAAAGTGGTGAACACATTAGGTGGGCCACAAGTGCTTATATTTTCGTCAAGAGGACTACACCTGTATGCGAAGGTAATTCTTTTCGGCTTGGAGTACTTCGAAGAGAACGGAGGTATGGATATCAACCAAATCGGCGCTTGCTTGGCTGAAAGTGTCAATCAAAGGCGTCCCACTGCCATTGTACAGCCATCCAAGCACGCCCCATTTGGAGGCACTACTTGCACTGTATCTCTGTTCTTGCTTGCCTGCTCCAGTGCCCAAAGAGATAACCAAGAGTTTGCGACAGTCAATCGTCTTCATCGGAAAGAAATCCATGTTTTGCACATGAATCTCCTTGCTTATATGACTAATAGCCATTAACGTCTGCATAGTGTCACACATTCACACAATCATTAGCAGAGCATATGATAAAATTGGTCCAACAAGTGGGAAACTTTATGAGCTCATTAGTGCAACTTACTGGATTATTAGCAGCGACTCCGCCATCGATAAGATTGAACCCTCGAATTTTATCCTGGGTGTCATTAGTTTCAAAGTAGTGAGCGGGAAGATACGTTGGGGCCGCAGACGTACTTATGCAGATATCCGATAGAAGGGCATTCATTGAAACATCAGTTCTTGCCTATTAATGCACAAACAACACATTCAAGAAATAAGTTGAATTTCCTTTAAAATAAAATTGAATCATGGCACATGTTAGGGAGGGAAGAAGGGTGGTACTCTACTTCGTAGGTATTGAAGATTGACGGTTGAAGAAGCTTGATATCGAAAGCGGGGATAAGGATCTTGGTTAAAGTGTCCTGGATCCTGGTCTGTCCCAGTAGTTGTTGAACTTTGGAATGTAAGAACTTGCCATCATACTTGGGCCCGGAGATTGCACCAAACAAGCTCTTTACAGAACTCAAAACCCCTGATCTGCACAGAGAGCACATTGAGTGTGTTATTGGAGTACTTGTACCTCAAAAAAAAAGCCGTCCAATTCGTGGGACCCATGGAATACTGATCATGCGGCTAACTGTGATTTAGCACAAGCCTTTAATGATATCTTTGGCAGAAATTCTTATCATTAAATGGCCTAAGTATTTTCATTTTTAATTACCTATTTTGAGGAAAAATCTTAGGGCAGTTCTCTAGGTAGAATTCATTGATATCCTTGGCAGAAAAGAGAGGACGGTTGTTCTTGTCCGGAGCTGCAAGCATGGTGGTCACTAGCCCTCCTGTGCTCGTTCCTGCGATTAGATCGAAGTAGTCTGCCAGCCTCGCGTCCTCGCCGTCCAGCTCCTGCAGTAAAACAAATTTCATTCATTCTGTACGACCACAAACTCCTCATGGGCCGAAACTTGCAGGATCCGATAATCTTGACCATTTAAAAATATGGATGTAGAAAATCATTTAATTTTGGTTGGTAACTACTTTCAAAGGATACTTCTTTGCATGTTTAGGATCATCGGATCAATGATTTTTGGCCTACTTTCTATTGCGATTTGGACAGTTCATACCGCTGGTACACATCACAAAGTATTATATAAAGTCAAGAGCACGGAAATTATTATCTTGACTCCCACCCAATGCATGTGACACGTGGCAGTGGGGGGAATGGGAGAAGAAACTTCCAGCTAGTGGGTCGCTGTCGATGGCCTTTGATGATTCCATGTTGTTTTCATCTTGACCGTCCAGGTGGTGAAGGACCATCTGTCCGTTCATCTAGTGGACGCACTTAATGGATGTGTCTCCATCCATCATTGATCATCTGCCACATGTCTGCCATTTCTCAAAGATCAAAAGGGCGTCTCACCTGGAGCTTGGATTCGAGAAAGGCAAGGATGGTCCCAGGGATTATGCCCCGCACACCTCCACCGTCGATGCTCAGCACCGTGACCAGCTCTCCAAGAGAAGGCGTTGGATTTACAGTTTTGCCATTGCTAGCCATTTCTCGCTTGATAGCCTGAGTACTACACGAAAAGGAAGCTTCAGAACAGGAGAGAGAAGGATTGAGGATACGAGAGAGAAGGAAATGGCGTTGGTTGAATGCTCTGTGGGGTTGAGTATAGTAGTATATATAAGCATGTAAAATTATAACCATGTGGTACTAATACCACATGGGTTGGTTGAATGCTCTGTCGGCTGAACCCATGCCTAAAACATGAGAAGCCATCATCAAATAAATGATCGAGATCACCAACCCATGGACCCCACTAGTACAAATTACTTAAGGTTGATGATAATCTTCATGCTTTGAGTAAACGTGCACGTGTTTTGTGTGTTGGCCCGTCTATCATTTACTAGACCGTATATGTCTATGAATTTTCGAAGAGACTTTGAATCTTATAACTCTCCAACTAAATACAAGGAAACAGGAAACGTGAAATAAATGCTTCTTTAAAAGATTTCTCACCATGGAAAACCGAATTTTGCGTAGAAGCCATGTTGGGTAAATCTTTGTTATTTTTACCATTAATTTGCTGGCCCTGATAAAGGTTCATGAACCTTATACCTACTTCCAAAACTTGCTCACTCGACTCAACTCGTTTGGTTTAGCCATCAGGACTTAGTGAGCACTGGCCTGACTCAGCCTAAACTTGATGTGTTTGACAATCCAACCCTAGGATATGAACAATGTCTGTATTGTATGGATGGGGTTCATGAAAAGCTCGATCAACACCATTGGATCTTGACACTGGGTGACGCAGGGGAGGACGTGAGGTCAAGCACCGTCTTCCTCAAGGGGATAACTATTCCGAATCCACGGAACTTCTCTGGACTCCTCATAGAGACTTCTCGAATCCACGAGGAAAGAAAGCAGGAAACAGAAATAAATTCTAATAAATTTGAAATTGACTAATGAATAATTGATAATCCTCTAATGTGTCTCCTTACACCATTAATAAAGAAAAAAAATAAACTAAAATTCGTAATTACCAAAAATAACAAAATTCTAACTTTAATAAAAATCCTAATTCTAATAAAACTCTTCTAATGCCTAATTTCTAAAAATAAAAATTTCAAATAAACTTTCTCTAGAAGAGTCCTAGCTAATATAACTAAAAGTTATTTCTAAAAAGGAAGAAAATCTAAAACTCTAAAAATAAAAAAAAAAAAAAATTTAAATCAAAATTACTAAAAATAGTAAAATTTTCCTAAAAATTCATTTTTGAGCTGAAAGTGCGCGTTTTCTGACGAAACAGATAGTTGCAAAGTGGGTCAGTTCACTTCGGATGGCCCGTTTCAGTAAAGATTGATAGGTTGAGCGCCCTGTAATGATACCCGGATCAAAGGTTATGATCAATTTACGGTCTATCTTCTTTTGGCCCAACCATGCTAGGAACGTATCTGTGACACGTTCTACATCAGACCCCTCCACTTGAAAAAAACTCGTCCTTGAGTTACGTAGGAGACCTGGCACATGAGTTTGAGATAACTTCTGACGCAGATGTTCATTAGCCATTTTTTTGTACTTGGCATTAAACTCTTGAGTTGACACAATACATGTACTCATGTTTTCCTTGACTTGACTAATATTGATCGATTCCTTCACATCTGTCTTCAAGATCTCATATTTTTTCTGATAATGTGGGCAATTAGGCGGACTTGCCCATGAGACGGGATCAACGTGATTCTGTATATCTTGTATGGGAGGTAATTTATTAGGGAGTTCATCGAGCACAACCCTCTTGAACTCCTGCGATAGTGGTTCTAAATCCTCTAGGATATTCACAGGCTTCACATATTTTTTCCTTTCAACTAATGGATATATATTTCCTGTTTCCTCAGATTGTTTAACAAAGGCCTGTTCAGTGATGAGATATTATTCCTCCACTTTAGAAGTCTTGGGTTGGTTTCCCATTCCTATAGAGGTCACATGATCACCACTGATAAATCCTGTGGTCTATTGCAACTCCGTTTTGATGAAGTCGTTTCTCGCGGACCAACAATAGGATTTTTCTGCATAACCTTTTACTGATCAAATATCATGATAATAATTTTGGTTTTGTTGGAATAATACCTGATCGTAATCTCGAGGGAGGAATCGCATACACAATAACTTCTTCATCTGCGACCAGGTGCGGATTGGCGCCTTCATCTGTCTCATCCGATCGATTTGAAGTTGTTCCCACCAATCTGAAGCTCTGCTCATCAACTTGTAGGCCACGAGTTTAACTTTCTTTTCTTCTACGATGTTCATGTAATCGAAAAAACGTTCGACTTCAAGCAACCAATCAAGGAAGTCCTTGAAGTAGAGTTGGCCATTAAAACTAGGAAGATCGACTTTCATCTTGAATTCTTGAACCATCCTGTGGTTCATTGATAGCATTGCCATACGATCAGTATAATTACGAATTCCAGCAATTGGCGGTGGATGATTACCACCAAGAATATGGAGTTGCCCTAGATTTTCCATCAAGAGATCCGCTATGCGGTCGATGGAAGCCTACAGCCCTTGCATGGCTTGCCGATTCTCTTGTTGTACTACTTCAAAAGCTGCCGCCATTAAAGGTAAATTCTCCGGGACACCGCCCATGGGATTGTTGCCCGACCCGTCATTAGAAGTCATCAATCCGAAAAGAAACCTCGCTTTGATACCAAACTGACGCAGGAGAGGACGTGAGGTCGAGCACCGTCTTCCTCAAGAGGATAACTATTCTGAATCCACGGAACTTCTCTGGACTCCTCATAGAGACTTCTCGAATCCACGATGAAAGAAAGCAGGAAATAGAAATAAATTCTAATAAAATCTAAATTGACTAATGAATAATTGATAATCCTCTAATGTGTCTCCTTACACCATTAATAAAGAAAAAAAATAAACTAAAATTCGTAATTACCAAAAATAACAAAATTCTAACTTTAATAAAAATCCTAATTCTAATAAAACTCTTCTGATGCCTAATTTCTAAAAATAAAAATTCTAAATAAACTTTCTTTAAAAGAGTCCTAGTATAACTAAAAGTTATTTCTAAAAATGAAGAAAATCTAAAACTCTAAAAATAGAAAAAAAAAAAAAAAAATCGAAATTACTAAAAATAGTAAAATTTTCCTAAAAATTCGTTTTTGAGTTGAAAGTGCGCGTTTTCTGACGAAATGGATAGTTGCAAAGTGTGTCGGTTCACCTCGGATGGCCCGTTTCAGTAAAGATTGATAGGTTGTGCGCCCTGTAACGATACCCGAATCAAAAGTTATGATCAATTTACGGTCCATCTTCTTTTGGCCCAACCATGCTAGGAACGTCTCTGTGACACGTTCTACATCACTGGGTCATTGTTCAATAAACCATTGCATGTAATTATCCACCACAATGGTGTTGAAAGACCCGCTTCTGGCTCCGACTTTTTTATTTTTATTTTTTAAGTGGTCTTTGGCATTGCCTGCACCTTGAGGAGAGATTTTTTGTTAAAACTAAGTTTTATTAAATTTAACTATTTTAAATATCAGAAATGCTCCAGTGACACTGTAAGTCCTCCTAGTTGCATTGATTCACATTGAATCGATCTGAACCGTCCGCTAATCGTATAATACATTTCCTAGACTATTGTACAAAAATCATATTGGTCGTCGATTGATCCAATCCTTCTTTGATTTGGGCTTATTTTCTATAACCATCATTTTTTTATGCCATTGGACTTTCTTTTTTTTTTGTTTTGGTAAATGATGTCAACACTAGAAATTAAAGGCCATTGATCAAATGGTTAATATTTGTCAAATCAGTATGATGTTTTCTGGCCTTTTCTTATACATATGTTAGGTGAGGCCCCAGTTCCTCATGAATGAAAATTTGGTGGATCATTCCACTTTTCCTCAAAAAAAAAAAAAAAAAAAAAAAAAAAAAAAAAAAAAAAAAAAAAAGAGAAAAAAAAAAGTAGCATGATGTTTTCATGGCAGTCCTTGAGATGAGTAGTGTTGGACATAATGAACAGTCTGGATCAATGAATTGGATTGTGTAAGTGTTCACATGGTACTAATACCATAATTTCATTGCGTTAGGTGACTGATCCGATGCCTAAAACATGAGAAGCCATGTGGCATACTAGCACCATTCTCCAAACTATCTTGCTCGTGGGCCCCTTTCATGTATGGGTTGAGACCGTACGGGGTCATTGTTGCATCCATAATCCAACCATCGGTTGGGACGGCTCACGCTAAGAGGTGAACTCAAGAAATTGGACGGTGTAAAACATAAGTGGGCCATAAACAGTAAGATGGACCCATCATGATAATATGCTTCAAAATCGTTCCTAAGGTATGTCCCACCTGATCCAAAAGTTCAATAAGCCCGAGTAGATGTGGAGCCATGCTTGGTTTATCCAAGCTTGGCCTATCACGGATAAACTATATGCCCAAAAATTCTCTTTGGCTAAGAAAAATTGCACCAGCAATTCACATATTCAATGCCAAAAAGACAAAAGATCCGATGGCTAGGATATGCCTATTTGGCAAAGTTTTAGGCATGGTCCGTCCATGTGTACATCATCCCACCTTTATTTATAAAAAGGAACAAAAAAAAAAAAAGGCATGGTCCATCTACGACCGTACGATCGGATTTATGCCTTGGATAAACCATGGGGCACATGTACAAATTCCATACACGTCGCTTCAGAGGTTATCTGTTTGACACAAACAACAGACTCTTTCTTTAAATTACATGTATATGTCTAGCATTTTTATATGATATAATCGTTCCGAGGCAACCTACAAATTATTTGAAATTATAGTTTAAAGTATTTGCAGAACTTATAATTGAGAAATGCACCAATGAGCTCAAGAGCATTGTAGTTCATAGTGCTCCTGGTAGCATCGATTTAGTTGTGTAGTTCAATCGGGGCGATCTGAACTGTCCATTAAGCCCATAATGCATTTCATGCATTTTAATGTAAAAATTGCACTCTTCAGAATTATCCTACCTTAAAAAAAAAAAAATTTAAAAAAAAAAAAAAAAAAAAAAAAAAAAAAAAAAAAAAAGTTTTTAAAGAAGATTTGTATTCAATATGATCCAAGGAACTGTACAGAGCGAATACGAATCGGGCTAGCCCTCGGAGACAAAAAGGAGCTCCCCTCTGATTTGTATTCAATAAGAAGGCAGCCTATCGCAGGCTATACTTAATCTGTGCATAAACGACTTTAAGTTTCTGAAATCATTCCTAGACCCTGCATGATTGATCAGGAGCTCCCCTCTGATTAGGGGCAGGAGATCAGAAATTTGATTAAACTCTGTCTTCTTATCTTTGGCTGCCTAGATGAGCCAGGCTGTCTGCCACTCAATTTTCTTCCCTCAGAGTGTACTGAATTGTGATATTGCCTAAACCTGCATAAGTTCAATCTTCTTTTTCCAGTAGGCCTCGGATGGCATGATAATGGTTGCCTAACAAAAGTGATTCTTTAGAATCATAGGTAATCCATTATGGACCTACAAAATAGATGGATCAAACTTCTGATTGGAACCATTTTTGTGTAAATAATATTGATCATTCCTTAAAGGCCATCGATCATATGGTTAATATTTGTCAAATCATTGCAATATTTTTGTGGCATTTCTTGAAATGTGTTGGACCTAATGAACAGTCTAGATTAATGGATTGGACTGTCTAAGTGTTCAAATGCAACTGAGAGCACTATAATTTATGGTGCTTAGCATTTCTCCTTATATTAATCGAATTTCTGAGATGATCTGAAGTCCAAATGATTGGACCTTCATTTTTCCTTCTTATATTAATCTAATTTATGAGATGATCTCAAGTCTAACTGGTTGGAAAATCATTTCTCCTTCTTATATTAATCCAATTTATGATATGGTCTCAAGTCCAACCTGTTGGACCATAATTAATTTACAGTCCACCCAAAAAAATAACTTCAACTCATAATATGACCGTGGCATCCAATCCTTTCAATAGATTTGCCTCGTCATGGTCAAGATCACCTTTTGTGAAAATCCTCCCCATACACTCATAAGGTGGGCCACACAATAGAAAATAATATGTAGTCATTGATAAATAACAAAATACAAGTGTAGTCTAACCGATTAGTGGTTATGGCTCATTTTTACACACTATAATCAATTGGACTAGTTGGATTTTACGTACGCACAGGATAGGTTGCATGTTATTCAGTGGGTCATAAACTATGGTCCAACCAATTGGACTTGAGACCTCCTCATGAAATATGCTTAGGGCACAATTTATGTAGACTATCATCTAGCCTTGAGTTTTGACAAGTAGGGTCAATGGATCAATGATCCACACCGTTTGATTGTCAGACCCGATGTTGATGAGAGTTAGCTAAAGTCTCCTATATGGAACCATCCTAATCCTACAAGTAGAAGGTTGTGCAGAAAATACAGAAAGGGTCGATGTTCAGCAGAAGAAAAAGCCCACATATTGGATGACGATGATCTTCTAATCTGGGAGTTACTCAGAGAGTCCACATCAGCTTCAGAGCCCATCAGATGAATGATGTAGATCACCAACCCATGCATGAACCCCACTAGTACAAACTTAAACGTTGATGATAATCTCTATGCCTTACCAAAACATGAAAACATGAAAAATGCTTTAAGTAAATGTGCACGTGTTTTGTGTGTAGGCCCATCTATCGTTTACTAGACCTTATGTGCCTAAGAATTTTCGAAGAGACTTTCAATCTAATTCACCAACCATGTACAAGTAAAGGAAACGTGAAATAAATGCTTCTTTAAAAGGTTTTCTTTTATTATTATTCTCAGATTAGCTTGTTAGTACAAGCCTCACTCCCAATCAATACCAAGACTTCAGTGTTGAAATGAGGTATCTTCGCCCAGTCTACCACTTCAGTTATGGATCGGGGTGTTTGCTTCTTTAAAAGGTTTCTCACCAGTGAAAACTGATTTTTGCTGGCCCTGGCGAGGGTTCATGCAAGCTTACCTAGTTCCAAAACTGCCACACTTGACTCGACTCAACACGTAACTTGGTTGAGCCATATGGACTTAGCAAGCACTCAGCCTGACTCGGCCTAAACTTGGTGAGACTCGTTAAGTCGACTCAGTGTGACTCGAAACCTGCCCCTTGAGGAGAGAATTTATTTACAATAAGTTTTTCTAAATTTAACTATTTTAAATATAAGAAATGCTCTAGTGCTCTCATGAGATTGGAAGTCCTCTTAGTTGCATTGGTTCACTTGGAATCAATCTGAACCGTCCGTTAATTAGGAGTGATCCGGACCGTCGGACCTTAGATCGGGCGTATCTCGCAATCCGGAATGAGTTACCAGACGTAAAATATATGATTTTGGGGTGGAACGAGCTACATTAGGCTAGCAGGGTTGCGCAGCCCAGAATAGTGAAAAACCCCTGAATCGACGGTCATTTCCCTGTTTTAATTTCTTTTTTACTATAAATAGTAAGTTTTAATTTGATTATAACTCTTCATCCGTCGGGCTCTAGGAGTTGCGCCCAGCGTGAAAAGTGCTTAGAATAATTAGGAGAACGGTTTGGTGACGCCAAATAGGACACTTACTATTTTTGGCCAAAAACCTTGTGCACTAGTAGACATCACGACCGTCTATAAATAGTAAGTTTACTATTTATAGTAAGTCACGGATTCTAGGAGTTTTAGTTGTAGTTTGATTCTGATTGCTTTCTAATTGCTTGGTACCCCTATTTAAAGGGTTGTGAACTCGGTTTTATTCATCAATTAACCAATTTCGAATTTCTTCGAATTTATTTCTATTTTCTACTTTCTTTCCTTGTGGATTCGAGAAGTCTCTGTGAGGAGTCCAGAGAAGCTTCGTGGATTCGGAGTAGTTATCCTCATCACGTTCATCCCTGCGTCAAATGTTGTTTCTGCCTAAGGTCTTTTGAACACCTCAACGAAGCACAAATATGCTACCAAAACTTCTAAACTTCCTATAGTTATGCAATACATGAATAGTAACGGTATTTAAGTCCTCAATTATCATAATGCTCCGCATAGTCTATGATCTGAACACATTAAAGATGAAGGACAATAAATTTGCATTAATATATATCAATTGCATTTCTACTCTATGCCATGTAACAGACTAATTCTCTCTAATTTTTCACATTTTAATCAAAGGTTTTTTTTTTTTTTTTCAGAAGAAATATAATTAAAGGCTTCTATCAAATCACAACTTGAAATGTAATTTGTTTCTCATATCATTAAAAGCTTCTAGACAGGGCATATTTGTATGCATATCCTTGCAATGGAATCGATAATCAAACTAATAACAAATTATATCAATCAATAGATATTTGTATTAAACAAACGGTTTTGAAATTAAATGTTTAATAGAACATTACAAAAGCTAGTTTGGCTGACCATGTTGATTAGTCATTCTGATTCCCAATATAAAGCTAAACTCACAAAGGCCATAAATTCCCAATATAAAGCTAAACTCACAAAGACCATAAATTCCTTGTTGAGATTCAAAGTTACAAAGCAAACATCTTGAATTTTAAGAACCCTAACTACAACATAATGAGTTGCAAATTTGCTTCTGGAAGAGCGTCGGTGTGGGTAATTAATCAATGGACAGGAATTTTGGCCATCCTCAGTTTCCGTTCATTGGAGAGAAGCTTGGCGAAGCGAGCCAATGCATCTTCATTTGTTCCCTCACCTTTCACCTCTTCAGGCAAACCTGTTCCTAAGTTCACCCTTGACACTGGCTTCTTCAGGAGCTTCTTCCCAATCTCCACTAGATTCTCCAAGTTCTCCTTTGTCGAAATGTCGGTCGATGATGCATCTCCAGTCAATGAGTCCTCCTGTGGAAAACATTAATGATGAATCTAGTCATGCATTACCCTACTTTGGCAACAACGAGTAGATAGAAAGATGGAACACTATAAGATATCCATTCAGGCCAATTAGGAAGATGTGTGTAACATCCCACACATTGATCAGGTGGGGCTTATTAATTTGAACATGGGTTCGCTCAAAATTAAAGTGGTGAACACATTAGGTGGGCCACAAGTGCTTATATTTTCGTCAAGAGGACTACACCTGTATGCGAAGGTAATTCTTTTCACATTCGAGCACTTCGAAGAGAACGGAGGTGTGGATATCAACCAAATCGGCGCTTGCTTGGCTGAAAGTGTCAATTAAAGGCGTCCCACTGCCATTGTACAGCCATCCAAGCACCCCCCATTTGGAGGCACTACTTGCACTGTATCTCTGTTCCTGCTTGCCCACTCCAGTGCCCAAAGAGATAACCAAGAGTTTGCGACAGTCAATCGTCTTCATCGGAAAGAAATCCATGTTTTCCACATTAATCTCCTTGCTTATATGACTAATAGCCATTAACGTCTGCATAGTGTCACACATTCACACAATCATTAGCAGAGGATATGATAAATTTGGTCCAACAAGTGGGAAACTTTATGAGCTCATTAGTGCAACTTACTGGATTATTAGCAGCGACTCCGCCATCGATAAGATTGAACCCTCGAATTTTACCCTGGGTGTCATTAGTTTCAAAGTAGTGAGCGGGAAGATACGTTGGGGCCGCAGACGTACTTATGCAGATATCCGATAGAAGGGCATTCATTGAAACATCAGTTCTTGCCTATTAATGCACAAACAGCACATTCAAGAAATAAGTTGCATTTCCTATAAAATAAAATTGAATCATGGCACGCGTTAGGGAGGGAAGAAGGGTGGAACTCTACTTCGTAGGTATTGAAGATGGACGGTTGAAGAAGCTTGATATCGAAAGCGGGGATAAGGATCTTGGTTAAAGTATCCTGGATCCTGGTCTGGCCCAGTAGTTGTTGAACTTTGGAATGTAGGAACTTGCCATCATACTTGGGCCCGGAGATTGCACCAAATAAGCTCTTTACAGAACTCAAAACACCCTTGCTGCACAGAGGCCACATTGAGTGTGTTATTGGAGTACTTGTACCTCAAAAAAAGCCGTCCAAATCGTAGGACCCACGATTTTACAAGCCGACTGCAATGAGAAGTGGGGTCATTTATTTCTACACTTGGACAAGTCATGACTCAACTCAACACAAGGCAAGTCATGACTCAATTCGGAAATTCTTACCATTAAATGGCCTAACAGTTTCTATTTTTAATTACCTTTTTTGAGGAAAAATCTTAGGGCAGTTCTCTAGGTAAAATTCATTGATATCCGTGGCAGCAAAGAGCGGACGGTTGTTCTTGTCCGGAGCTACAAGCATGGTGGTCACTAGCCCTCCTGTGCTCGTTCCTGCGATCAGATCGAAGTAGTCTGCCAGCCTTGCATCCTCGCCGTCCAACTCCTGCAGTAAAACAAATTTCATTCATTCTGTACAACCACAAACTCCTCATGGGCCGAAACTTGCAGGATCCGATAATCTTGACATTTGAAAAAATGGATGTAGAAAATCATTTAATTCTGGTTGGTAACTACTTTTGTAGGAAACTTTTTTGCATGGTTAGGATCATTGGATCAATTACTTTTGGCCCACTTTCTATTACAATTTGGACGGTTCAGATTGATGGTACACATATCACAAAGTACTATATAAACTCGAGAGTAGGAAATTTATTATCTCGACTCCCACCCAATGCATGTGACACATGGCAGTCGGGGAGTGGGATAAGAAACTTCCAGCTAGTGGGTCACTGTAGATGGCCCTTGATGATTCCATGTTGTTTTCATCTTGACCGTCCATGTGGTGAAGGATCATCTTGAAGGGCTTCTCACCTGGAGCTTGGATTCGAGGAAGGCGAGGATGGTCCCAGGGATTATGCCCCGCACACCTCCACCGTCAATGCTCAGTACCGTGACCAGCTCTCCAACAGAAGGGGTTGGATTTACGGTTTTGCCATTGCTAGCCATTTCTCGCTTGATAGCCTGAGTACTACACGAAAAGGAAGCTTCAGAATAGGAGAGAGAAGGATTGAGTATTGGTATGGTGATATTTGGTTGAGTATAGTAGCATATATAGGCAGGTAAAATCATGTACACGCAGTATTGGTATGGTGATAATACCACAATATAATCGTGTTATTTGACTTGCTTTTGGCTGAACCATGCCTAAAACATGAGAAGCCACCTGGCATACAAGCACCGCCCGCCAAATTGTCTTGCTCGTAGGTCCCTTTCGTGCATAGGACCGTACGGGGTCTGCGTTGCATCCATACTCCAACCATCGGTTGAGACGGCTCACGCTAAGAGGTGAACTCAAGACATTGGACAGTGTAAAACATAAGTGGGCCATAAACAGTGAGATGGACCCATCATGATAATATACTTCAAACCCGTTCGTAAGGTATGTCCCACATGATCCAAAAGTTCAATAAGCCCGAGTTGATGTGGAGCCATGCTTGAAAAATTGCACCGGCAATTCACGTATTCAATGCTCAAAAGACAAAAGATCCGATGGCTAGGATATGCCTATTTGGGAAAATTTTAGGCATGGTCCATCCATGACAGTACGATCGGATTAATGCCTTGGATAAACCATGGGGCACATGTACAAATTCTATACACGTCACTTCAGAGGTTATCTGTTTGACGCAAACAACGAACTCTTTCTTTAAATTACATGTATATATCTAGCATTTTTATATGATATAATCCTTCCGAGGCAACCTATAAATTATTTAAAATTATAGTTTTAAAGTATTTGCAGAACTTATCATTGAGAAATGCACCAATGAACTCAAGAGCATTGTAGTTCATAGTGCTCCTAGTAGCATCGATTTTCTTGTGTAGTTCAATCGAGCGATCTGAACTGTCCATTAAGCCCATAATGCATTTCATGCATTTTAAAGTAAAAATTCCACTCATCAGAAATATCCAACCTTTAAAATAATAAAAAAAAAGTTTTAAAAAAGATTTGTATTCAATATGATCTAAGGATCTGTATAGAGTGAATACAAATCGGGCTAGCCCTCGGAGACAAAAAGGAGCTCCCCTCTGATTTGTATTCAATAAGAAGATAGCCTATCGCAGGCTATGCTTAATCTGTGCAGAAACGACTTTAAGTTTCTGAAATCATTCCTAGCCCCGCACGATTCAGCAGGAGCTCCCCCTCTTATTAGGGTAGGAGATCAGAAATTTGATTAAACTTTGTCTTCTTGTCTTTCGCCGCCTAGATGAGCCACTCAATTTTCTTCGCTCAGAGTGTACTGAATTGTGATATTGGCTAAACCAGCATAAGTTCAATCTTCTTTTTCCAATAGGCCTCGATGGCATGATAATGGTTGCCTAACAAAAGTGATTCTTTAGGATCATAAGTAATTCATTATGGACCTACAAAATAGATGGATCAAACTTCTGATTGGAACCAGTTTTGTGTAAATAATATTAATCATTCCTTAAAGGCCATCGATCATATGGTTAATATTTGTCAAATCATTGCAATATTTTTGTGGCATTTCTTGAAATGTGTTGGACCTAATGAACAGTCTAGATTAATGGATTGGACTGTCTAAGTGTTCAAATGCAACTAAGAGCACTATAATTTACGGTGCTTAGCATTTCTCCTTATATTAATCTAATTTCTGAGATGATCTGAAGTCCAAATGATTGGACCTTCATTTCTCCTTCTTATATTAATCTAATCAACTGGTTGGAAAATCATTTCTCCTTCTTATATTAATCTAATTTATGATATGGTCTCAAGTCCAACCTGTTGGACCATAATTTACAGTCCGCCCAAAAAAATAACTTTGACTTATAATATGACCGTGGCATCCAATCCTTCCAATAGATTTGCCTCATCATGAAGATCACCTTTTGTGAAAATCCTCCCCATACACTCATAAGGTGGGCCACACAATAGAGAATAATATGTAGTCATTGATAAATAACAAAATACAAGTTTAGTCTAACCGATTAGTGGTTATGGCTCATTTTTACACACTATAATCATTTGGACTAGTTGGATTTTACGTACGGCGCACAGGATAGGTTGGATGTTATTAAATGGGTGGATCATAAACTATGGTCCAACCAATTGGACTTGAGACCTCCTCATGGAATATGCTTAGGGCACACTTTATGTAGACTATCATCTAGCCTTGAGTTTGGACAAGCAGGGTCAATGGATCAATGATCCACACCGTTTGATTGTCAGACCCGATGGATGCTGATGAGAGTTAGCCAAAGTCTCATATATGGAACAATCCTAACCCTACAAGTAGAAGGTTGTGCAGAAAATACGGAAAGGGTCTATGTTCAGCGGAATAAAAAGCCCACGGATTGGATGACGATGATCTTCTAATCTGGGAGTTACTCAGAGAGTCCACATCAGCATCAGAGCCCATCAGAAGATGAATGGTGTAGATCACCAACCCATGCATGGACCCACTAGTACAAACTTAAATGTTGATGATAATATCTATGCCTCACCAAAACATGAAAACATGAAAAATGCTTTCAAAAACGTGCACGTGTTTTGTGTGTATTTACTGGACCGTACATGCCTATGAGTTTTCGAAGGGACTTTCAATCTAACTCCCCAACCACGTAAATTAAAGGAACCGTGAAATAAATGCTTCTTTAAAAGGTTCTCTTTTATTTACAAGACTTCAGTGTTGAAACGAGATATTTTCACTTAGTCTACCACTTGAGTTATCGATTAAGTGTGTTTACTTCCTTGAAAGGTTTCTCACCGGTGAAAACTGATTTTTGCTGCCCCTAATAAAGGTTCATGCAAGCCTACCTAGGTCCAAAACTCGCTCACTCAACTAGACCCGTTATTTGGTTGAGCCATCTGGACTTAGCAAGCACCTTTAAAAAAAAAAAAAAAAAAACCACAAGCCAATCTTAATGGAGCACTCGACAGAAAATGTACCAAGAATAACAACAACAGCCGATGTGATGGCCCCTAGCCGACTCAGCAAGCACTCGGCCTGACTCGGCCTAAACTTGGTGAGACTCTCGGTGTGACTCAAAACCTGCCCATTGAAGAGAGATTTTATTTACAATAAGATTTTCTAAATTTAACTATTTTAAATATGAGAAATGCTTTAGTGCTCTCATGACATTGGAAGTCCTCTCAGGGCCCATTTGGCCGGGTGGATTGGAAGGAATTGAATGGTATTAGGGTGGATGGCATGGATTTCAAGTTAATGATGGTTTTGTACCAGTGGATTGTCTCAAGATCCATGGGATTGCTATATCCGGAGATTGCTATATCGAGTCTGTTTGGCATGCCAGGCTAATCCCGGGATTAAACCTTCCCATCCCTTCCAATCCCTCGAAACCAAACACGTTGGAGGCAAATTTGAACGGATTAGGGTGGATTGGATGGGATTTAAAGGCAATGATGGTGTTGTCAGTGGATTGTCTTAATATCCATGGGATTGGTATATCCCGGGGATCAAATCACCTAGTCTGTTTGACACGCCCGACCAATTCCGGGATTTAACTTCCAATCCCTTCCAATCCGCCCGGCCAAAACGGGCCCTTAGTTGCATTGGTTCACTTGGAATTGATCTGAACGTCCGTTAAGCTTATAATACATTTCCTAGACTATTGAACTGATTGGATGATCCAATCTTTCTTTGATTTGGGCTTATTTTCCAGAACCATCAATTTTTTACGCCATTGGACCTATTTTTTGGTAAATAATGTCGACACTAGAAATTAAAGGCCATTGATCATATTATTAATATTTGTCACATCAGTGTGATGTTTTCATGACAGTCGTGAAATGAGTAGTGTTAGATCTAACGAACAGCCTGGATCAATGAATTGGATTGTCTAAGTGTTCAAATGCAACTAGGATCACTACAACTTATGGAACACCGGAGCACTAGAGAAATTTAGCACAAGAGCACTAGAACAGTATCATCTAGCTTTGAGTTTGGAGAAGTAGGGTACATGAATAAGTGATCCATACCGGTAGATAGTCAGACCGGACGGCAGATGGGAGTTAGCCAAAGTTCCCAGATGGAACAATCCTAACCCTACAAATAATAGAAGGTTACACAAAAAATACAGCTATGGTCTATGTTCAGCGGAAGAAAAAGCCCACATATTGGATGGCAATGATCTTCTAATCTGGGAGTTATTCGCAGGATGCAAATCAGCATTAGAGCACATCAGATAAATGATCTAAATCACCAACCAATGGGCCCCACTTATACAGAGTTGGTGATAATCTCCATGCCACTGAGAAGCCAGTAATCAAACTCAGCTTGAAAAAAAAACAGAAAAATACTTTGACTGAACATGTACATGCATGTACTTCTGTTTTTTGTGTTGCCCATCTATCATCTATTTTACTTTACATGTCTTGGAATTCTACAACAGACTTTCAATCTAACACTCCACCTATGGTTGAAGAAACGTGTAATAAACGTGCCTGAAAGGTTTTTCTCATCCGAGAACACCAACTTCTGTTCAGAAACCATGCTGGTGGGGTCCATCTTTCGTGATCTCGACCATTAATTTGCTGGATGATCCAATTCATTTTTCATTTGGACTTAATTCTCTACAATCTTTCATTTTTTAAAGCCATGGATGGGATAGTTACGTACAGTTGCCTAACACTCATAAGCAATCTATGATAAACCTAACAATAGGTGGGGCAGATTATTTGATGTAGAGCGGGTCACGGACAATTACATGGCAAAGATGGATCAGAAAAGGCCCGGTCGGCGACAGAAGTGATCTGGACCATCAGACCTTAAATCAAGCATATCTCGCAATCCGAGAAGAGTTAGCCGACGAAAAATATATGATTTTGGGGTAGAACGAGCTACTTTAGCCAACCAACCCTGCTATGCCGGGTTGCGACGCTCGGAATTGTGAGAAACCCCTGATTTGACGGTCGTTTCCCTGTTTCAATTTCGTTTTTACTATAAATAGTAAGGTTTAGTTTGCTTATAACTCTTCATCCGTCGGGCTTTAGGAGTTGCGCCCAACGTGAAAAGAGCTTAGAATAATTAGGAGAACGGGTTGGTGAAGCCAAATAGGACACTTACTATTTTTGGCCGAAAACCTTGCGCACTAGTAGACATCACGACCATCTATAAATAGTAAGTTTACTATTTATAGTAAGTCGCAAATTCTAGGAGTCCTAGTTGTAGTTTGATTCTGATTTCTTTCTCATTGCTTAGTATCCTTATTTAAAGGGTTGTGAACTCGTTTTTATGGATTCATTAATCTATTTCGAATTTATTTAGAATTTATTTCTATTTTCTGCTCTTTTTTCTCGTGGATTCGAGAAGTCTCTGTGAGGAGTCCAGAGAAGTTCCGTGGATTTGGAATAGTTATCCTCTTGAGGAAGACGGTGCTTGACCTCACGTCCTCCCCTGCGTCATTATTGATTGGGCCTTTTTTCTTGTAATTTATATTAACCATTCATATTAAAGTTCATTGACCAAATGGTTCATATTTGTCAGATAAGCATGATGTTTGAATGCTGCGAACCTAATGAACAGTGGATGATTGGACTGATCGACTATATCTTACAGTGATCTGGGAGCAAGCACTGAAGCATCTTTCTTTAATTTACATGAATTAAATGTCGAGTTGAGTCAAACCAAGTCTCCGAGTCAACACAACCCAGTTGAACAACGACCCAAGTTGAATTTTTGGGTTTTTTTTTTTAAAAAAAAAAAAAAAACTAAATGCTCTGCCTTCCAATGGCACAACGCATCAAACAGGTTGGCATTTGGTGGTTGATTGTCAATTCTTTGGGGAGGCAGGTTCCTCCTCAAGGAGACTCGGATTTCTTGCGTACCCACGATGATGTTTGTTTGTGATAAGTCCACCCTGCTCATCCGTTTTCCAAGATCCATTTAGGACATGTGACCAAAAATGAGCTAGACACAGTATTCGAGTGTGACGCAGGGATGAACATGACGAAGATAAATACTCTGAATCCACGGAGATTCTCTGGACTCCTCACAGAGACTTCTCAAATCCATGAGGAAAGAAAGCAAAAAATAGAAATAAATTCTAATAAATTTAAAATTGATTAATTGATGAATAAAAACGAGTTCACAACCCTTTAAATAGGGGTACCAAGCAATGGGAAAGAAATCAGAATCAAACTACAACTAAAACTCATAGAATTCACGACTTACTATAAATAGTAAACTTACTATTTATAGACGGTCATGATGTCTACTAGTGCGCAAGGTTTTTAGCCAAAAATAGTAAGTGTCCTATTTGGCTTCACCAAACCGTTTCCCTAATTATTCTAAGCTCTTTTCACGTTGGACGCAACTCCTAAAGCCCGACGGATGAAGAGTTATAATCAAACTAAAACTTACTATTTATAGTAAAAACGAAATTAAAACAGGGAAACGACCGTCGATCCAAGGGTTTCTCGCAATTCCGAGCGTTACAACCCAGCGTAGCAGGGTTGGTTGGCTAAAGTAGCTCGTTCTACCCCAAAATCATATATTTTACATCGGGTAACTAATTCTGGATTGCGAGATACGTCCGATCTAAGGTCCGACGGTCCGGATCACTTCTGTCGTCGACCAGGCCTTTTCTGATCCATCTTAGCCATGAAACTGTCCGCGACCCGCTCTACATCAGTCCCCTCCACTTCAAAAGAACTCGTCCTCGAGTTCTCATCCTGCGCTAGTTCATGATACTCGGTCAGGTCCGCGACGTTGAAAGTTCGTGAGATTGTCATGTCATCTGGAAGATCAACAACATAAGCATTGTCATTGATCTTTCGAATGATTGGGATGGGTCCAATCTTCTTATTTTTTAACTTGTTGTACGTCCCGGTCGGGAATCTCTCTTTGCGCAGATAGACCATAACGCGCTCGCCCACCTCGAACACTTTTTGTCGTCGGTGCTTGTCCGCTTGTTCTTTGTACTTCTCATTCGAGGCATTTAGCTTGGTCTGCACTTCCGCATGGATGCCCATGATCTTGTCTACTATATGTTCTGCTGCAATGCTCGTGCCTGGGTGCTTGGGCAGAGGGACCAGGTCAAGCGTGTGGTGAGGCACTCGTCCATAGATAATCTGGAACGGAAATTTCCCTGTCGAGTGGTTCACCATGTTGTTAAATGCGAACTCTGCTTGAGACAAGGTCAAATTCCACTACTTCGATTTTTCTCCTGAAATACAGCGAAGGAGGTTTCCCAATGTGCGATTCACAACTTTGGTTTGCCCATCATTCTGTGGGTGGTAAGCACTACTGAATTAAAGTCGTGCATCGAATCGAGCCCACAAAGTCCGTCAAAAGTGACTAATAAACTTCGTGTCACGATCAGAAGTAATGGTCTTGGGGACCCCGTGTACCCGTACGACCTCCCTAAAGAATATATAGATTCGCCACGTGTGTTGCATCGAGGGTCTTCTTGCATGGGATAAAGTGAGTCATCTTGGAGAAATGATCTACCACCACGAACACCGAATCCATGCCGCGTTGTGTTCGAGGGAGACCAAGTACGAAGTCCATTGATAAATCCTCCCAAGGACCGTCAGGCACAAGTAACAGGGTGTAGATGCCCGTATTCTGAGATTGCCCCTTGGAGCTCTGACAAGCATGACAACGTTGTACGACTTTTTCCAGATCACGTACTAATTACGGCCAGTAATACCGCTCTTCCACAAGAGCTCGTGTCTTGTCTCGCCCAAGGTGTCCACCGAAGCCACCTCCATGTAGCTCCTGAATAATCTGCTCCCTCAGAGAACTTTGGGGGATGCACAATCGATTTCCTTTAAAGAGAAAACCGTCTTGTATATGAAGGTCACTGGGGTGACCTTCTTGGCACTTCACTTAAGAATCTTTGAAGTCCTCATTCTCGGCATATAGCTTCTTGAGACAGTCGAAGCCGACCACCTTGTTACTCATCGTAACGAGTAGTGATGCACGACGGCTAAGTGCATCAGCCACCTTGTTCTGCTGCCCTGACTTGTGCTTCAGAACGAACGTGAATTCCTGTAAAAACGTAACTCATCTAGCATACACACGATTCACGTTAGTCTGACTATTAATAAACTTTAATGCTTGATGGTCAGTGTACAGAACAAACTCTCTTTGAATTAGATAATACCGCTAATGTCGCAGCGCCTGAACAACTGCGTACAACTCAAGCTCATAAGTTGACCACTTCTTTCGAGCTTCGCTGAGCTTCTCGCTGTAGAAGGCTACCGGCCTACCTTCCTGTGATAACACTCCTCCAATTCTGACGTATGAAGTGTCGCACTCAACCTCAAACAATTTGTCGAAATTAGGAAGCACCAAGACCGGTGTTGTAAACAAACGATGTTTGATCTCATGAAAGCTCTTGTTAGCTTTATCGGTCCACTAGAACAGTCCTTTTTTCATGTAATCTGTTATAGGCGCGACTATGGTGCTAAAATCTCGCATAAATCGACGATAGAAAGTCGTCAACCCGTGAAAACTTCTCACATCATGAATGTTTGTCGAGATCGGTCATTCCCTAATAGGTCGCACCTTTTCATCGTCCACACGAATGCCTGTGGACGTTACAACAAATCCTAGAAACAATATGCTGTCAGTTAAAAAACTACACTTCTACAAGTTGAGGTACAACTTGTTAATTTGTAGGACCTGCCTGAGATGTTTCCTGTGCTCCGCCTCATCCTGGCTATATATCAATATATCATCAAAATATACTATCACAAATCGGCCAGTGAACAGTTTTAGAACTTGATTCATCAAACGCATAAAAGTACTTGGTGCGTTCGATAGGCCAAAGGGCATGACCAGCCACTCATACAACCCTTCATTGGTCTTGAATGCCGTTTTTCGCTCATCACCGGGTCGGATACGAATGTGATGGTACCCATTCCTTAGATCTAGTTTTGTGAACACATTGGCCCCTTCTAGCATATCGAGCATGACGTCCAACTGTGGTATTAGGAACCGATACTTGATGGTAATTTTGTTGATTGCCCGGCTGTCGACACACATGCGCTTCCATCTTTTTTTGGCGTTAATAATGCTGGTACGGCAAATGGGCTCATGCTCTCTCTCAAGAGACCCTTACGGATCAATTCCTCCACTTGCCCCTGAAGTATCTCGCACTCCTTCGGACTCATCCGATAATGAGGACGGTTGGGCAGGCTAGCCCAAGGGACGAGGTCTATGTGATGTTGGATGTCCCTCATGGGGGACAATCCATTAGGTAAATCCTCAGGCCAGACTTTTTTGAATTCGTTTAGCAACAGTTTTAAACTTAGAGGGATGTTTGAGGGTTCCTCTTCCTCGCCCTTCACCACTACATCGTACACCTCGCCAGTTTCCTTGGATTCCTCCATGAAATTCCGAATAGTCAAGAGGGAACTCCCCTCCACTTTAGATGCTTTAGGGTGGTTCTCTGGTGCCATAGGGGCAAGGATTATTTTTCGGCTATCCTTAACGAATACGTAGACATTGGCTCGTCCCCGATGGGTCGCATCATGGTCCGACTGCCAGGGTCGACCAAGTAGCATGTGGCAAGCTTCTATGTCAACCACGTCACAAAGTATCTGATTTTTATAATTTTTACCAATTGAAAACGAGATAGTGCATTGTTCAGTTACCTTGGTTTCATTCACCTTTTTTATCCAGCCGATTGAGTACGGGAAAGGATATTTCGTCGTTGATAGCCACAATTTGTCTACCATCACTCTTGAGACAATGTTCTTGCTACTACCACTGTCTATGATCACATCACGGACATTTCCGTTGACAGTGCACCGAGTACGAAATATGTTGTGTCGATGTGGATGTAATTCCTTTCGTGGGGTATACAGTAATCGCCTCACAAGTAGAAATTCGCCACGATCCTCGCTAGTCATTTCATCGCCACCTCCTATTTCTTCAGTGGTTTTTCATGTTCATCATAGCCATGGTCTACTTCTGCGGCCTCATCTTCAGTGCCCCCTTCGTTTATAGTCAAGTGTGTTGCGGGACGTTGAGGACAGGTGTTTGATAAGTGGTCTGGCTGGCTACAGCAGTAACAATTGTTCGACCTTGGCCGAGCATAAGGATTTGGAATCCTACTCGGGCCCGCTGTTGTGGGTGCTGTACGTTGAGGTCTAGATGAGCCGCTCCCCGTATCATGGTTCGCTATTGTAGGATATTGAAGACGTTCTCCTACTAGATTTTTTCCTCATACCAGCACTGGATCCTGCGTGGGACCCGTCATGGGGGGTCGAGTTGAAGGATAGGGACAAGCAGGAACTCTTGCAAGTTGTGTTTCTGCCCTACCCACCAATTGAACTGCTTCATCCACAGTCCCGACTGGGTACATCTGAACTCGGTCCTGAATTGTCGCTCACAACCCACCTATAAATCGTGCCACCTTCTGTGACTCAGATTCTGACAAATCATTTCGTGTAGCCAACCGCTGGAATTCTTCAGTGTAATCTGTGATGGTTCGATTTCCTTGTCGACAATTTTGGTATTGCTGGAATAATATCTGCTCATAATCACTGGGGAGAAATCGTGATTGAAGAAGACGTCTCATCCGTGGCCATGATGAGATGGGTGCCTTGTTCTAGTTGGCTCGTGAGAGTTATAATTGTTCCCACCATGTAGAAGCACCAGATTTTAACTTAAACGCTACCAATTTTACCCTTTTATGATGGCACATCCATATAATCAAAATATTTCTCTACTTCGACTAGCCAATCGAGGAAATCTTTTATACGTAATAAACCATTAAAACTAGGAAGTTCAATCTTATCTCAATAGCCTCTTTTAGCATGATCTAGATGATCGCCTCCATAGATTGGTCGTCGGGCAAAACCCTCATTAAGGTCCTCGTCGCTAGAACTTGAATCATCTGGTGTAGCCCTACGGTTTGCCACTGGTAGTGCCCTACGGAAATCAGGGTTGCGTCATACAGCAACCATGGGTGGTGGAGCCACCATGGGGGTGGAGCAACCATAGGTGGTGGAGCACCGCCTAGGGCTCAGGGCGGAAGTAGCGCATCCGCAAGACCGTCGAGGGTTACCTGCAGCCCTTGCATGGTCAACTGACTCTCCCGATGGAAAACTTCCATTCTTTCTTAAAGATAACAAATCCCTGCATCACCGTCCACAGGATTTTGATTCATACCTTCATTGTTTATCATCGGCCCGAGGGGAATCCTCGCTCTAATACCAATTGACGCAGGGATGAATGTGATGAGGATAAATACTCCGAATCCACAGAGCTTCTCTGGACTCCTCACAGAGACTTCTCGAATCCACGAGGAAAGAAAGCAGAAAATAGAAATAAATTCTAATAAATTCAAAATTGATTAATTGATGAATAAAAACAAGTTCACAACCTTTTAAATAGGGGTACCAAGCAATGGGAAAGAAATCAGAATCAAACTACAACTAAAACTCCTAGAATTCACGACTTAGTATAAATAGTAACCTTACTATTTATAGACGGTCGTGATGTCTACTAGTGCGCAAGGTTTTCGGCCAAAAATAGTAAGTGTCCTATTTGGCTTCACCAAACCATTCCCCTAATTATTCTAAGCTCTTTTCACGTTGGACGCAACTCCTAAAGCTCGACGGATGAAGAGTTATAATCAAACTAAAACTTACTATTTATAGTAAAAACAAAATTAAAGCAGGAAAATGACCGTCGATCTAGGGGTTTCTCGCAATTCTGAGCATCGCAACCCTGGCATAGCAGGGTTGGTTGGCTAAAGTAGCTCGTTCTACCCCAAAATCATATATTTTACGTTGGGTAACTCATTCCGGATTGCGAGATACGCTCGATCTAAGGTCCGACGGTCCGGATCACTTCTGTCATCGACCGGGCCTTTTCTGATCCATCTTGGCCATGAAACTGTCCGCGACCTGCTCTACATCAGAGTGGGCCACACAAGATGAAAATTTGTGAAAGGAAATGCCCATATGATGAATGACCGATATATTGCAGGTTGGGCCCCACATGATGGACAGTCCACAACAAAGGTGGGACCTACATAATCGATGGTGCACATCAAAGGTGGGTCCCACATGATGGACTATCCACATCAAGTGAGCCCCACATGATAGATGACACATATGATAGATGGTGGACATCAAAGGTGGGCCCCTTATGATGAATGACTCATATTGAACATGTGGACCCACATCAAGGTTGGCCCATGTAAAGAACGGTTCACATCAAAGGTAGGCCCCACATGATAGATGGCCCGCATCAAAGTGTGGCCCATCATGACGGACCATGCACATCAAGTGGGTCTCATCTTATGGGCAGTTCACATCAAAGGTAGGACCCACATGATGGATGATGGTCATTGAAGGTGGGCCCACATGATGGATGACCCATATTAAAGATGGGCCCCACACAATTAATGGTCCACATCAAGGTGGACCCACATAATGGACAGAGTGCGCTTCACATGATAGATGGCCCACATCAAAGTGTGGCTCCTCGTAATGGACGGTCCCATATCCAAGGTGGGCCACATGATGGATGATCCATATAAAAGGTGTGGCCCACACGATGAATGATGGATATCAAAAGTGGGCCTGACATGATTGACAATCCACTTCAAAGGTATGGCCCACACTATAGACACATAAAATGTAGACTCCACATGATGGGTGATTGGCAGTGGACATTATGCGGCACCACATAAAGACAATTATCATTGATGGTAGGTTCCACATGATGGATGACGTACATCAAGGTGGCCCCCTAATGATGAACGGTCCACATCCAAGATGGACCTTGTATGATGGATGACCCACTTTGAAGGTTTGGCTCTGTAGACACTGAAAAATCGGCGTCCACGTTGTCCGGTGAAAAACGTTGTAATTGGGATGTTGGGGGTGATTAAGCTGATTTGATGATTGTTGGAGTCGCCACTAGCCGAATGATCTCAAAATCCCGCGGTCGGCTAGAACCACGGAATACGTAAGGTTGGAGAAATCCGAAGACTCTCCGACCTTAGATTGACTCCTGGTCTACGATCCGGGATTCTGGGTAAGGGACCTCGGTTACAAAGAGGGAAGGTGTTAGGCACCCTCTCTGCCCGTACAAGTGTACGGTCTCGACTTAGTGTGGTAAAATAGTCTCAAAGGATGATGATGATGTTATGGTCATGAGGGGACTAGTCACACGTGGATTTCTGATGTAGCAGGATCCGAATATTTCGGCAGGCTACAGAGCATACGTCCGACAATATGTCTAGAGGGCGGATGTGATGATGCTTATGCAAAAAGATAAGAAAAGTGGACTAGATCACTAGGAATTTCTGATGTGACAGGATCCGGTGTACGGCAAGTCACAGAGCATACATCCACTAGAGATCTAGAAAAGCAAGAGGGTTGAGAAGGGAGTATATGTCATGTTGAATGCTTGTAGGATGATAGATCTTTGGCTTGATTCTTGAGTAGGCTAAGGCATGAGCTGAACCATGATCATTTTGGGCTAGGCTTTTTGGAAAGGTTGAGGTGAAGGCTGGGAGATGGCTTGGAAAACTTGGGCTTGAAGGCTTGGGAGCTCCTTCCCTTCCTTCACTCTCTCTCTCTCTCTCTCTCTCTCTCTCTCTCTCTCTCTCTCTCTCTCTCTCTCTCTCTCTCTCTCTCTCTCTCTCTCTTCTCTCTCTTCTCTCTCTCTCTCTCTCTCACTCTCTCTCACTCTATCTCTCTCACTCTCTCCCTCTCTCACTCTCATCCATGTATCTTGAAAATGAAAGGGGAAAGGGCTATTTATAGCCCTTTCCAATGGTTTTCTGGTAATTAGAGGATAAGGGGAGGGCAAATGTTGATGTGGCATATGATGATTGGTGAAGAGGAGAGAGATTGCCACATGGCATGCTCCCATTGGCTAAAGGGGTTGGTAAAATGGTAAATAATGAGGATGGGGAGGGTAAACGTATAAGAAAGTTGACTTTGGACGCTGGGACAGCTGTCCCTGCTCAGACCGCACGCGGCGGAACTCTGATTACCGCCGGCGGTAATCCGACAACCGCCGGCGGTAGTCGGACTACCGCCCGGACCTGGTTGAGTCCGGAACTCGTGTGCCTGGCTCCGTGTACATTTTCTGGGAGGAAGTGGTAATTCGACTACCGCCGGCGGTAATCCGATTACCACCTCGGTACGGTTTCCCTCGAAATTCATCCGGTGAGTCATTTTTTGGGTCCTTAGAGTGAAACAAAGTTCGTTTTGGATATTTGGCCCAAAATGGCTTGAAATTGGCTCGATTGTTACCCGAAAGTTACTCAAGAAATGGATCGGTTCTGGACATGGTCTGGATTGAATGAGGACTCATGATAGCTCGGGTTAAGATTAGGGGTAGGTGATATGATCATGGTTCTCGGATTGTCTTAACAAAATCAAGATATTAGCCTGGGTGGGGTGTCTACAGGCTCACACAATGGACAGTCCACATGAAAGGTGGCACTATATGATGGTTGATCTACATCTAATATATGACATAATAGATGGCCCAAATGTTTTAAAATATGAAACTTGTAGTCATTGATCAGGGTCAAATATTGCATATCAGACCCCGATCATTACGTATTTTACGTACATGATAATGCCTAAACATCATATTTTAATTATATTTTTGTTGCAGGATGTAATAATGAGCGTTGGACTGAAAAGAGGATTAAAAGCATGGATTTGATGATCCAAAGCCACCGAAGCACAGGATGAACCTCAGAAAACCAATAATGAAGATTTTACACGCCTGGGATCTGAAGAAATCAAGCTGTTCACGTTAAAGAGGCCCGAAATTGGTCCAAAATGCAAGATCACATGGTTCCCGCTATCCGATCAGTTCGAAACTTCATACATGTGATGAGGGCCATAAATCAACCGTACATATTAAATTTCAGCCCTTGCAGATCTTGGGAAGTGGTCCAATGGACATATCAGCCCGTTAATCTACAATTTGGGACCCACCTGATATGTGGAACTGCCTCAAATTTGGTCCTGACGGTGGAAATAATACGAGAAAGAGGATGGACGGTGCAGATTTCTCAAAAATATCACGGTGGGCCCTGTGTTTGGGGAGTGTACACCTTGCACGTGCGCACCAGTGGCGCACCGCACCGATGCCCGGTCAAAACGAGCGCTGACCCGCGTCCGCCTTCGCCGTTTCCAACAGCGTTAACGCTGCCGACACCGGTCTTCGGTTGTGGACCCCACACGTCGTCCAAATGGACAATCCAAACCGTCCATCCGCTTTCTGGGGCAGCCACAACCCACGCCTAGGTGGAAGTTTGGTCGTATACATATGTACGCTCGTGAATCGTCAGCAAACGGAAGATGGACGGCGGAAGTAAAGATCAGGTGGGACACATAAAAATAGAAGAAAACTGGTCATTTTCGACCGGTTTTTCGTCCTTATTCCAGTGAACGGAATGGATTTTCAGTTCAATCAAAGGAATGGGCCCCACCATTGCAACGGAAGACGGTTTCGCGTCTGCGTAACCAGGTCGCTGGCCGTTTTTACAGAGGAGAGTGGGCCCCACCCATCACCTGTACGGAAGATCTGATCCATCCACCTTGTAGAGGGCCATGAGAACTACAAAACCATGCTGAGATTCCACTCCCATGCGTACACACGTGTGCGGTACAGAGGCCAAAAGGGGACTGCCCCGGGACGTTAAAAACTGAGTTTTTTGTGATTTCTTCTGTGGGCCGTGCTAATGGACCTTCAAAACCATCCATTCTTGACTGAAATTTCGTCCTGAATCCAATGGACGGGGTGGATTTTCCAGAAAATACCTCTGTGGGGCCCACCGATCACGGCTGCGAAAATTTGTACTCCGAGTCCTTCTACGACTCTGCCACCGATTCCAGCCATCCAGCAGCTATAAAAGGGGAGTTTTGGACGTGGGAAAGGCATTCAGAACCAGGGAGGAGCTCCAGATCTATAGCAAGGGAGAGAAGAAAGAGAAGAAAGAAGAGAGAAAAATTGGTTTGAAATTCCTTTTATGAATTTTTATTTTTATTTATCCATCTGTTTAATGGAATTTATGGGTCACTAATCTCTCAGCTAGGGCTGAGATGAAACCCCTAATTTGAACACCCTTTGTTCTATGTTGATTTTACTTGAATTAAATTGATCTGTTTCTTTCCTTAGTGTGCTTGATTGTTTTAAATTCTATACTTCTCCATCTATGAACTTTTGAGTCTATGGATGGATGTGGTTTGGATGCTTATTCTAGGTGCTTGTATCTGATCATGAACAGGTTCCTGTAGAGGAAGAAACAGGGTGCGTTATTGAACTGCATATTCCATATGCCCGATTTGGACATGGGATATGTTATTCATGGCACTACTTGAAGGAATTAGACAATCTGCATGCCCGATTAAGGACACAGATTGTGCTTTCTCTAGATAAGTTGATCAATCTAATTTAAGGTGAATTAACAGACAAAACAATAGTTAGGATAATTAGGGGTGGATTCGAAAGTCCTAGTGCTCTCTCTGATTGAATTTTCTTCCTTATTCTCAATAGTTATTTTCCATAGAATTGTGTTAGTAAATTACTCGATTATTTGTTGAATTAGTTAAGGAGAATTGTGAATTTGAATTGTGACGACCAGTCCCTGTGGATTCGACCTCGGTCTTACCGAGTTTATTACTACATCACAACCCTATACTTGGGGAGTGAACAGTCATCCATCCTTTTGTCATTTGAGTCATAGTTCATTTATGGTGAGATTCACCAAAACAAACATTTGGATTGCTCTTATAATAAATTTGTGGTAATCTTAAAAAATGACGTAACTACCTCTAAAAAAAAATTATTTAAAGGTTTTACCAAACATGCTTATTTCAAGTAGGAAATATTTTTTTTTTTTTTTTAAAAAAAATTAACTTGAAAAAGTGATTTTACCAAACGAGCTTATTTAAATCAAGACCTAAAACAAAAGGATCTTGAAGGAGTAGCTCTCATCAAAAAAACTCTTAACGAATTAGAGTATAGATGCCATTCAAGCCCTTAGTTTGGTGAGCACCATTATAAAGTTAATTTACATGATGAAAGTTACTTATCCCCATAAGTTTTTATTTTTTGCTTTTCAACTTTTAACTTTTCTATTTATCTCTCTCTTTATGTGATAGATGATCCATATCAGACACGTCAAAGGTGGGTCACACATAATAGATGGTCCACATCAAAAGTGAGCCCCATATGATGGATGACCCACGTCAAGGTGAGCCCATATAATTGATTTTTGACATCAAAGGGGGGCCCCTAATGATGAATGACCCACATCCAAAGCGAGTCCCACATGATGGACGACCCACATTGTAAGTGGGGCCCACACAATGGACTGTCTATATCCAAGGTGGTCTCCATGTGGGTGGTGAATATTGAAGATGGCCCTTCATGATGGACAATAACATTGAAGGTGGCCCACATATAATGGATGACCCACATCAAGGTGAGCGTCACGTATTGGACGATCCACATCAAAGATCAGCCCTGATGATGAACAGCCAACATCCAAGGTGGGCCCGCATGATGGACGGCCCACATGATGGGGCCCACACGATGGGTGGTCCACATCAAAGGTGGGCTCCACATGATGGGCAATGGACATTGAAGGTGGGTCCCACATGATGGACAATTTATGTTGACAGTGGGCTCCACATGATGGATGACCCACATAAAGGTGGTCATATGATGGACAATAACATTGAAGGTGGATCCCACATGAATGACCCACATCCAAGGCAGGCCCTGCTTGATGGACGGCCCACTTCAAAGTTAGGCCCTGGATGATGGACGGTCCACGTTAAAGGTGGGCTCGCATGAAGGACAGACAACATCCAAGGTGGTCCCCGCATATAGCCCATATTGAAGGTAGGCCCCGCACAATGGATGGTTTACATTGAGGAGAGGGCCAAGGTGGGCTCAACTTGGGCCCACATGATGGACGCTACTTGAAACATAAGTAACTTTATGTAAAGTAACATGCGATCCAAACGCCTCCGTGACTTGCCTCACACGAGGAAACAAGCCATACATGTGAGATGCTAGGGCCCCTATTTAACCATTTCGTCCATACATGTGTGATAGTAGCCCCCTAATCAACCATTTCGTCTGAGTAACTTAGATGGATACAAATCAGGCTGATAAGATCACCAGGTGGGCTGCACCACAAATGCACAATCAACCTATCCACATTTCACAAAGAACCCTTTGTTTATCATAAAGGTGACAATCGTGCCTAACCAGAAGTCAGGCCACTCTTGCACATTCAGCTGGGACGCGAAATTCCAACAACCCCTAGCCTCTGTAACCTAAAGCTCTGTACGGCTCACTAGATGTCTGTGTCACATCCACCCTATCCATGGTTTTGCAAGCTCATGTTATGACAAATGAGCCCAATTAGATCCAAACCTCAAGGGTGCCAAACCACAGAAGACAGTGGGGTTGGAAATGCCAACCATTGAAACCTGAGGGCCCACTGTGATGTTTATATTCTATCCAACTTGATCATGATCCTGATTCTCACCAGGCTGAAGCAAAAAAATAAATAAATATATCCACAAATGTCTGCCTGATTCGAAACTGGGCCCCAAGAAGCTTTCAATGATGGGTATCCATCCATCCCCATTGTTTCTTGTAGTGTGGCAAAGCTCGAGTTTTGTACCTGCCTCATTTTTTTGGACTCGCATCCATAACATGACTTGGCACAACTGATGAACAGAGCGGACGTCACAAAGATACCATACTGGCAACACAAGAGCTTCTGGTTACAGTCGCTCCCTCTAACAGGTTAGTAAGAAACTGGCATCATATGCATTGAAGGTAGACCCCTGGCCATTTCTCTCAATAGTTCTTTTTAACCTTTTTCAGGGTAACTGTATAACACGCCGGATGAGTGGAGCTGCTTGATTTTTGATCCATGGTGATGGGGTTTTTTCCCCGTCTTCGACCGGTCCTGAGCCCCGCTCGACCGGTCGTGGGAGGCGCTCGACCGGTCGTAGGTTCGAGCCCTAGCACGACTCAAAGTCCAGCGAGTAATTTTGCTGTTTTTTACTGTAGCTAGGACTGGTCGAGGGTGAGTTAGGACTGGTCGAGGGTGGCTACGACCGGTCGTAGGAAATCCAGGACCGGTCGTAGGTTACGCAGTTTGTTCCGCGATTTTGCGCGAAACTGCGGATTTGAGTCCTTTCGCAACTGGGATGCGGAAAGGAGTTTCCCAAAACTATAAAAGGGGTTGCCTAGGGTTTTTCTAGGTATCACAAAATAGCAAGAGGGTTTCCTAAAGCTTTGCAAAGGATTTTGCTAAAGGGTTTAGGGCTATCAAAGGTGAGAGAGAAAGAGATAAGAAAGAGAGGAAGCTTGTGGAAGGGAGCCGTCGTCTCAGCGCTTCTACGTCCTTGTGATCGGTGAGATATCTCTAGTTTTATTTTGCTCTCATTATTTATCCACTCCTGCGTGAGTGAAGAAGGTTGTAAACGTTCTACTTCATAGTGGATTGTTGATCTGGACGAGGTCCCGTGGTTTTTACCTCTTTGAGGGTTTTCCACGTAAAAATCTCTTGTGTGGTGTGTGATTGATGCTTTGATTTATTTCATTGCTTTTATTATCCATAATTCTGGTTTGTTTCGGGAGGCTAGATCCTAAGGTTTGTGCAAGGCATCCCAACAAAGTGGTATCAAAGCTAAGTTCATTGAACGGGTAGGATCGGTTTTGAATTATGGAAGGTGGCTCAAGGATGATCAGCCTCAATGGTTCTAACTGGACCATATGGAAGGCTAAGATGGAGGACTTGCTTTATTGCAAGGACCTATATTCTCCAATCTCAGGCATATCAGCAAAATCCAAGGATATGACTGATGATGATTGGAAGAAGACGGACCGAAAGGCGGTGGGGTTTATTAGACAATGGTTGGATGATTCTGTGTTCCACCATGTGTCTACGGAAACCTCAGCCGAAAGCCTATGGCTAAAATTACAAGGGTTGTATGAGAGGAAGACAGCCGGTAATAAGATATTTCTGATAAGGCGACTTGTGAATCTCAAGTTCAAGGATGGTGGTTCTGTGGCCGAGCACATGAATGAGGTCAGCAATATAGTGAACCAACTCACCTCTATGAAGATGGTCCTGGATGACGAATTGCAGGCTTTACTATTGCTTAGTTCATTGCCTGACAGTTGGGAGACATTGGTGGTGTCTCTAAGTAACTCCGCGCCAGACGGAAAGATATCCATGGAACAGGTAACTAGCTGTCTCTTTAATGAAGAGACAAGGAGGAAGTCTCAGGGGTCTACTCAGCAAGAGGCTCTTGTGACGCAGGAACGGGGGAGAGGAAAGAACAGGAAGGGCGGGAAGGCCCGAGATAAATCAAGAGGCAAGTCGAGCAACAGAAAAGATGTTGAATGCTGGAATTGTGGCAAGAAGGGCCATTATAAGCATGAATGTCGTGGTAAGAAAAATGACAAGAAAGGAAAAGGGAAGGAAGATGAATCAGATTCCACTGCGGTTGCCTCAGATGGCGACATGGTAGTTATTCTTTCTACAGATCACAATGTATGTCTCACGGCTACGAGTCAGGGCACCGACTGGGTGATAGACTCGGGAGCTTCTTTTCATGCGACTCCACATAGGGACTCCTTCACAAGCTACAAGTCAGGTGACTATGGGACTGTGAAGATGGGAAATTCTGGCGTATCAAAGATCGTGGGAGTCGGTGATATTTGTGTGAAAACTGATGTGGGCTGCACATTGGTTCTCAGGGATGTGAGGCATATCCCAGACCTTCGCCTCAACTTGATGTCGACGGGAAGGTTGGATGATGATGGCTATGAAAGCCGGTTCGGTGGTGGGCGCTGGAAGCTCATCAAGGGTTCATTGATCGTGGCTAGAGGAAAGAAGTGTTGCACCCTGTACAAGGCAAGTGTCAGTATGTGCAAGGGTGGGTTGAACGCAGCGGAAGATTCAGCTATTGACATGTGGCACAGGCGTCTAGGCCACATGAGTGAAAAAGGGCTTCAGGTACTAGCAAAGAAGCAGCTCCTTCCAGACGTGACAGGTATGCCTCTTAAAACCTGTCTTGATTGTTTATCAGGGAAACAACATAGAGTTTCATTCGTTAAAACTGCTTCTCATGTTAATAAAGTGCATGCATTAGATTTGGTTTATTCTGATGTTTGTGGTCCTATGAGGACAAAAACCTTGGGTGGGGCATTGTATTTTGTTACTTTTATAGATGATGCATCTAGGAGGGTTTGGGTTTATGCTTTGAAATCCAAGGACGAGGTCTTTGGTGTGTTTAAATTGTTTCATGCTATGGTCGAGAGAGAGACAGGTAGACCATTGAAGTGCATCCGCACTGACAATGGTGGTGAATACATTGGCGACTTTCATGAGTACTGCAAGTCCCAGGGTATACGGCATGAACAAACGGTTCCCAAGACCCCCCAGCATAATGGTGTAGCTGAGCGAATGAATCGCACCATTGTTGAGAGAATCAGATGCATGTTATCCCATGCGAAGTTGCCCAAGACGTTCTGGGGAGAAGCAATGCGCACGGCGGTGTATTTGATAAACAGGTCTCCATCAGCCCCGTTGAATGGAGAAGTGCCTGAGAAGGTGTGGACTGGACAGGATCCATCGTACAGTCATCTCAGGGTGTTTGGATGCAGGGCATCCGTTCACGTACCAAAGGACGAGAGGTCTAAGCTCGATATGAAGATCAGGCAGTGTGTGTTCTTGGGGTACGGTGATGAAAAATTCGGTTACAAGTTATGGGATCCGACCGAGAAGAAGCTCGTCAGGAGCAGAGATGTGGTTTTCTTTGAAGATCAGTGTATCGAAGACATTGGTAAGCCAGAGAAGAACCAGCCTAGTTCAGGTGAGCTAGAGGACATGGATCCGATTACTCCTCCCGTGGTGCCTGATGACGGGGGAGTACAGCAAGGTGCAGAGGACGAGGGAGTTCCTTCAGAAGATGGACCAGGGGAGCAGCCCCCACTTGATCCACCTGTTGAGCCACAGGTGAGGAGGTCATCTAGGGATAGACAGCCGTCCAAGAGGTACTCGCCACATGAGTACATTATGCTAACCGATGGGGGAGAGCCAGAAGATTATTCTGAGGCCCTAGCCGACGAGCATAAGGAGGAGTGGTTGAAAGCTATGCAAGAGGAGATGGAATCCTTGCATAAGAATCACACCTATGACATGGTGAAATTGCCTAAGGGCAAGAAAGCTTTGAGCAACAAGTGGGTGTTCAGAAAGAAGGTTGAGCAGAAGAATTCACAGACGAGGTTTAAGGCCAGACTTGTGGTGAAAGGGTTTGGTCAGAGGAAAGGCATAGACTTCGAGGAGATATTCTCACCAGTGGTGAAGATGACATCCATACGGGTGTTGCTTGGGTTGGCGGCTAGCATGGATCTGGAGATAGAGCAGTTAGATGTTAAAACTGCCTTTCTCCATGGTGACCTGGAAGAAGAGATCTACATGCACCAACCAGAGGGGTTCGAAGTCAAGGGCAAGGAGCATATGGTGTGTAGGCTGAAGAAGAGCTTGTATGGGCTGAAACAAGCTCCACGGCAATGGTACAAGAAGTTCGATTCGTTCATGTTACAACATGGGTATGACAGAACGGAGTCGGACCACTGTGTGTTCACGCGTAAGTTCTCAGACGGTGATTTCTTAGTTCTGCTGTTATATGTTGATGACATGCTCATCATGGGAAAAGACATCAAAAAGATTGACAGGCTGAAACAGGAGTTGGGCAAGTCTTTTGCGATGAAAGACTTGGGCCCGGCTAGACAGATCCTAGGAATGGAGATAACCCGTGACAGAAGTAGCAGGAAGCTTTGGCTGTCACAAGAGCGGTATATTGAGAAAGTCCTAGAGCGGTTCAATATGAATGCAGCGAAGCCGGTCAGTATTCCACTGGATGGTCACTTCAGATTGAGCGACAGGCAGTGTCCCAAGACGAAGACAGAGGTGGAAGAGATGCAGAAGATACCCTACGCGTCAGCTGTAGGAAGTTTGATGTATGCTATGGTGTGTACACGCCCAGACATAGCATATGCGGTTGGTGTTGTCAGCCGGTATCTTGCCAATCCTGGCAAAGAGCATTGGGCAGCGGTAAAGTGGATACTGAGGTATCTAAGAGGCTCATCCAGGTTGAGCCTATGCTATGGTGACGGTAAACCTGTGTTAGAGGGCTACACAGATGCAGATATGGCAGGTGACATAGATTCCAGGAAGTCTACATCGGGGTTCATGTTCACGTTTGCAGGGGGAGCGGTTTCTTGGCAGAGCAAGCTACAGAAGGTCGTAGCATTGTCGACGACAGAGGCCGAATACATCGCAGTCACAGAAGCATGTAAAGAGATGCTTTGGATGAAAAGGTTCCTACAGGAACTTAGCCTAAAGCAGGAGGAGCACGTGGTCTATTGCGATAGTCAAAGTGCTATACACTTGAGCAAGAATCCAAGTCAGCATTCCAAGTCGAAGCACATAGAGATTCGGTATCACTGGATCAGGGATACTTTGGAACAGAAGGTGTTACAGCTTGAGAAAGTCCACACGGACGATAATGGGTCAGACATGATGACCAAGGCTTTGCTCAAGGGCAAGTTTGAGGTTTGTAGAAACCTGGCTGGCTTGAAGAAGGTGGATCCCTCCTGGGTCAAAATGGGGGAGATTTGATGGAGTTTTTTCCCCGTCTTCGACCGGTCCTGAGCCCCGCTCGACCGGTCGTGGGAGGCGCTCGACCGGTCGTAGGTTCGAGCCCTAGCACGACTCAAAGTCCAGCGAGTAATTTTGCTGTTTTTTACTGTAGCTAGGACTGGTCGAGGGTGAGTTAGGACTGGTCGAGGGTGGCTACGACCGGTCGTAGGAAATCCAGGACCGGTCGTAGGTTACGCAGTTTGTTCCGCGATTTTGCGCGAAACTGCGGATTTGAGTCCTTTCGCAACTGGGATGCGGAAAGGAGTTTCCCAAAACTATAAAAGGGGTTGCCTAGGGTTTTTCTAGGTATCACAAAATAGCAAGAGGGTTTCCTAAAGCTTTGCAAAGGATTTTGCTAAAGGGTTTAGGGCTATCAAAGGTGAGAGAGAAAGAGATAAGAAAGAGAGGAAGCTTGTGGAAGGGAGCCGTCGTCTCAGCGCTTCTACGTCCTTGTGATCGGTGAGATATCTCTAGTTTTATTTTGCTCTCATTATTTATCCACTCCTGCGTGAGTGAAGAAGGTTGTAAACGTTCTACTTCATAGTGGATTGTTGATCTGGACGAGGTCCCGTGGTTTTTACCTCTTTGAGGGTTTTCCACGTAAAAATCTCTTGTGTGGTGTGTGATTGATGCTTTGATTTATTTCATTGCTTTTATTATCCATAATTCTGGTTTGTTTCGGAAGGCTAGATCCTAAGGTTTGTGCAAGGCATCCCAACACATGGCACATAACCAAGTGACCCGCCTGATGAACAGACAGATCCTTAGGTAGACCCAGCATCCTTCGCTATTAAATTTTATTAATATGCATGGGGAGAGATGAAAAAACTATGCAGGCTTAGTAGCAAGCATTTAGTATATGCATTTGCAATTTCCTTAATTTTATAAATAACATAGATCAGTTCTCCCTGAATGCCGTTTCAACCATGGTTTAAAAACTCGACTTGATGTGTGGTCAGGTTGGATCACACACTCAAAGGCACGACCTACTCTACTTGTAAGACTTGACTCGGTGTTTAATAATTAAACTAAATATGTTTAAAATAGTTATCTAAGGTTAGAAGTATAAAAATAGCCATAGTCACCAAGAATTTTAGTTCCTTGCTGATTTGATACAGTGACTAAAATAATGGAGGTCACATGCTCAAATAACAGTATTGAGTGTTTATTTTTAACATTTCACTACACTTCATTATATGATCCTCTACCTGGTTATCAGTTTGTATTAAGGCCCATGATTCACATACCGTAGAAAGGACAATGCTCCCAAAAACCTCCATTGAAATTTGAATGCTGAAATTAGATAGATGATAATAGAAATACAACACCCACCAACATTCAATCAGCCAGGAAAATGGGAAATATATATATATATATATATATATATATATATATATATATATATAGAACTTGCAACCTTGGAAGTGATTGCATCCTAGTAGTAATTGCACTCGATAGTAGCATTTCCACTCAATCCAAGATAGGCAGAAGAGAAATTGATATCAGATTAGCATCTAGTTATCGAAGTTTTTCCAAGCTACCGTGAGAATGATTTCTATTCCAAATTGCCAGGACAAGGCTATGATGACATTGGTGATGAAAAGCAAGGACTAACCAAATACAAGCAAGGAGCCACAACACATGCTACCTTGCAGTCTTTCCTGCCACTGTAAAAACGTTAGGAAATCACAGTTTGCAGTTTTTTATTGTGTACTGACAGAAACAGAAATGGAAATCGCAGGATTAAAGACAAACATTAGTTTCATTATTTTGCAATTAAGGATCAATAGAAGAAGAGTACGTACAGAGGCGTAAGTAGGACAGGCCCATGAAGAAACCGAGTGCTTATACAGGGCTGCAGGCTTTATTCTACCGTTGTCCCAGCTACTTGGGTTGGTAAGCGACAAATCATATTTCGGTAATCCAAACATAATTTGGTAATTCCCAAACACAACTTGTTATTTCAATTAACATGAATTTTATGGTAATTGGAGATGCATATCAAATAAAAGTCCTTACCTCAATGGTAGACTCAAAGGAGTTTCAACACGAGGTCTTGGGTTCAATACCCATATGTATGACTGCAATATTTTTCTGCTATAAAAATTTCATTATGACGCAAACCCTTTAAACAGGTCGTAAGGTACTTACTTACAGGTGAATTTTCCATCTATAGGCCACATGCATTTTTTATTTTTTTATTTTTTTTTAATGAACTTTCCATTGCTGAGAACTGGGATTACAGAGGAGAGGGCACCCGGGCTAACAAAAAGCGCCCCGAGCCCAGGGAAACCAAAATGAACACCTTCAGGAGGGCCCCAGAAAAATGCAGGGCCCACCTATCGTATGGACAGGGAACAACCTGACAAAACGAAGGAAAATAAAACTATGAAACACGAACAGACCCTAAACCTGTCCTATCAAGCACCAGCTCCCCACGGGTGAGAAAAGGGAGGCAAGAAGCATTGTCAAACAATCTAGATAGCTGGTTGGAACTAGCCCAATGGACGAGGCTGTTAGCAACCCTGTTAGCTTCTCTCGGGGAGTGATTGATGGTGATACAACCTGCCGAGCGAAGCGAGACAAAAAGGTTCTTCCAGTAGTAAGCGCTCTAGAGGGCATCTACCGTGCTGTTAAACATGTCCACTACAGCGCGAGAGTCACTCTCCACGTCCACTGAGCGGAGTCCTTTGCGCTTGCAAATGAGAAGGCCATGAATAACGGCTTTTGTTTCAGCAAGAAAGCTCGATCCCTGCCCGTAAGCTTTGCAAAAAGCGAATAAGAACTCACCCTTATCCCCATGGCAAACCCCTCCTCCACCTGCAGGCCCAGGATTGCCCTTAGAGGACCCATCTACGTTCAGCTTCACTCTCCCCTGATTCGGCCTGGACCACCTCACGAAAGACAGAGATTTCTGATGGGGAGAGTCCTTAGGGAGGTGAAGATCCAACAAGGCATCCCTATCTGCCTGAGTTTTACTCACTGGAAGAGAGAACGCTGATGAAAGACGAAAAACCAAGCTCGGACTTGGAGGATGGCCTACTGGGCAGAGGACGTAACCCCTTCAAAGCGGAGGGCGTTCCTAGAATTCCATATCTCCCAGAGGATGAGAGCTGGAGCCAGCCCTCTTAGGACGCCCAGTGGCGAAGAGGCGTTAGCCAAGGCCCACCATTGAGAGGTTCTCCCGCTGGCGGATTGATGAGGCAGGAAAGAAACTGAAAGAATGTCGGAGAAGTGACTCCAGATTAAGGTTAAGAGTCAATCCTTGACTCAACCCACAATAATACACACTCAATGTATTGTAGATACCCCACCTCTATCCTTAACCCTAAGCCAAATCTCGATGTATTGTAGATACACACTCAATGTATTGTAGATACACACTCAATGTATGATTGTAGATACACACTCAATGTATTGTAGATACACACTCAATGTATTGTAGATACCCCACCTCTATAGGCCACATGCATGATGCACCTCCACTCACAATAATACACACTCAATGTATTGTAGATACCCCACCTCTATCCTTAACCCTAAGCCAAATCTCGATCCATACTCTTAACCTTAATCCAAACCCAAAACCCTGATCTGAATCCTAATTCAAATTCTATAACCCTAGAAATTAATTCCAAAACTAGTCCCAAACCTAAACTTCAGGAAAAACCTAACTCATAGAGTCAATCCTTGACTCAACCCACTGAGTCAACTCACCTAATTAGCCCACATAGCTTACCTAATCAACTCGCTTTGTCAAACCAAGTTCATAAATTCATTCTGGCCCAAGCCCATTACAAAGCCCGATTCTAAGAAAAGGGGAGACAAGTACTGTTGGGGGCCTTGCACAACACCTTAGGATCTAGCCTCCCAAAACAAACCTCCTAAAACAAACCAGAATTATGGGATAATAAAGCAATGAAATAAATCAAAGCACAAACCACACGACACAAAAAAAATTTACGTGGAAAACCCTCAAAGAGGTAAAAACCATAGGACCTCGTCCAGATCAACAATCCACTATGAAGTAGAACGTTGCAACCTTTTTTACTCACGCAGGAGTGAATAAACAATAAGAGAATGGAAAAAAAAAAAAAACAGAGAGATCTCACCGATCACGAGGACGTAGAAGCGCTTAGATATCAAGTGCACAATAGATCACCTCTATGAGCATAACCTCCCTTCCACAAGCTCTCTCTCTCTCTCTCTCTCTCTCTCTCTCTCTCTCTCTCTCTCTCTCTCTCTCTCACACACACACACACACACACACACACACACATTTGATAGCCCTAAACCCTTTAGCAAACCCTTGCAAAGCTTTAGGAAACCCTCTTGCATTACCTCTTGTATACCAGTCCTAGGGACCCCTATTTATAGTTTAGGCAACTCCCTTTCGCACCTCTTGCGAAACTGCCTCAAATTTCCGCAGTCCGCACAAGATCCGGACTCAAAACTGCGTAAGCTCGACTAGTCGTGTAGAGTCCTCGACCAGTCGAGTGGCACCCTCCACCGGTCGAGCACATCTCACGACTGGTCGAGCACCTCGGAAATTCAAAACCACAACTCGCTAGAAAACGAGTCGAGCCAGTCCACGCCTGGTTGTGCACCAGCCCTCGATCAGTCGAGTGAAGCTCACGACCGGTCGAGCCTGGGGAAAAAAACTCCATCAAATCTCTCCCTTTTTGACATAGGAGAAATCCGTCATCTTCAAGCCAGCCTGGTATCTACAAACCTCAAACTTGCCCTTGAGCAATGTCTTAGTCATCATGTCTGACCCATTATCATCCGTTGGACCTTCTCAAGTTGTAACACTTTTTGTCTTTAAATTGAGAAGGGCAATATGGATATTTTTCTTGTCCATGTGGACCCATTATGGTGAGACCCTTACTCTGAATCTAATTTTAAAGATAAAAGAAAAATATTCCTACAGCAATATGGAAGGTAAGAGGAGCAGTTAGAAAGAAGTTACCAGATTGGATGTTCCTAACTTAAAATCCTACAAAATAAAACACACCAAGTTAGTTTCTAAAATAGAAAGTCTAACTATAGAAAGATCCTAAAAAGAAAAATAGAAAGGAAATTAGTTTCTAAAAAGGAAACCTAGAATAAGAAAGTTTCTAAAACTAAAATCTTAATTCTAAAAATAGAAAAAGTAGAGAAATTAGAAAGGGATTACCAAATTAGAAGCTTATGTCAGGATCCTAAAAAACAGGAAAACATATTAATTTCTAAAAATAGAAAAAATTCTAACCTAAAATCAGAGAATCATAATCTTAAACTAATTCTAAAAATAACTAATATCAGAAAACGTAACCGTCAATCCCCGGCAACGGCGGCAAAAACTTGTTCACTGCCCAACTGTAGGGTTGTGATGTAGTAATAAACTCGGTGAGACCGAGGTCGAATCCCAAGGGACTAAAACCTGTATGTAATTTGAAACTAACTATAACTAGGACTAGACTAAGATGAAATCTAAATCAGGGAAACTAAAGGAATAATGATGGAAATAATTAATCTAAAACTGGTGAAATTTAAAAGTAGGAATTAGGAATTCAGAGGATCCACTTGTAGAGATCAGGGAGATCTACGGTTGATTCATGAACTCAACTGGACTTCGAGTCCCATCTTCATCCAGTTGGAAGATATAACCTAAAAATCAATTCTGAACTTCATTTAATCTAGTTTTCAAGTGATCAGATGGGTGTAAATTAGAATGGATTTCATCACAAAACCATGCCCATGAGACAAAGCAAACAACAGAATTAAACCAATTCACAGCCAATCTGAGTGATGTATGAATGTCAGGAAGAGTTCCGTCATTCCACCATGTCTAAGGGGTGATGGTGAACAACAGGGCATCCTGGCTTCATAATCACCAAAAAAGAAAAAGGAAATACTCAAGCCATCACAGATCTATTGTAATGTCTGTCACAACAAACCATAAAAAAAACTAAAGCATTCCTTATTAATCAAACTAAAATCAATTCCATTCTGTCACAAATCCAAGCCGTAGAGATCTTTCATCACGCCACAAGCTTCACCTCTTAGCCCTAGCTAAGAGGTTCAGCCCAACATGAATGGGCTGGATCCCTTAAACAAAAACAAAATAAAAAATAAAAAATAAAAAATAAAAATAAAAAAAAAACACTTGTTATCTTTCTCTCCCTCTCACGTTCCCAAGCCAAACCGAGATGCCCTTCTCTCTCTCTCTCATCTTGTCTTTATAGGTTGTTGGAGGTCGGCTACTGAAGAGCTGGCGTCGGGTTTAGAAACTGCTGTAAAGGTTTTACGCAGCCAGCAGGCAGTGCGGCAGTGTGCGCAGCAAAAGAAAACGCAAAAGGACCTACGTTTGGATTGAATTTGCTCGGATATTCTTCCAAATCTCTCAAAACCGACATCATGGACAGGGTTAGGGCCACCTTTTCAAGATATTGGACGGTCTGGATCATGCATCCAACCACCACCATGGACGCACAATGGCCCGTGAAACTTGAACCGCGTCCGCGCTAAAACCGGACCTGCATAACACCTCTTACGCTGATCTAATGGTGGGACCCACTTTGATTTTTCTTTGAGAAATCCACTCCGTTCACCGGATTCCTCTCGGAATTTTGGTCAGAAAAGGATGCTTTTGGATTGCTTTTGATGCGGTTCACCGAATTTTCTATTCTGCCGTCCGTCCTGTGTTTGAACGGCTGGGAATACATCCTCGTTATTTCATGGAGTTTCGTCACCTAGACTTGGTAATATGGGCCTTGTGATTCTGATGAACGGTCTAGATCAATCATAGGGATCGAGATGGTGGCCCACATCAGCATCCCACATGGACGGTGTGCGAACGCTGGAACGAAAACGGAAGTTTTCGTTTATGAGGAAGAAGGCTCGGTCAAACCGAGTTTGACCGGTTTAAGGGATCCAGTGCATCGCATGTTTACATGTGCTGGGTGTGCACGCCTCCCAGGGTGGGGCCCATCATGATGTTCCTGATAAATCAGCTCCGTCCATCCCTTTTGTCACCTCAATTAAGGGGTCGAGGCCAACTTTTAAGTATATCCATATATTAGGTGGGTCCCAAATCATTAATTTATGGGCTGATCTGTATCTTGGGCCACTTCCACAAGGATCCAACGATTCAAATTTGTCGTGTACAGTTAACTTATGGTCCTCGGGCCATATATGAATTCTCGAGCTGAACGGATGGTGGGAACCTTGTGATCCTGCGTTCTAGAAGACTTTCAGGCCTCTTTAACGTGAACGACTTGATTTCCTTTGATCTCTGGCGTGTAAATTTCTTGATCTTGGTCCCCTGGAGTCCGTCCCTTGCCTTGGTGACTTCTGAGCGTTAAATCCATACTTTTAGTACCATTTTTCATTCCAGGCTCCTAAATTCACCTTGCAGCACAAACACGATTAAAATAGTCCGTTAAACAGTATCATGTCCGTAAATTCAAGTAATAACTGGGGTCTAATATGCAATATTTGACCCTCAACACAACCCTTAACCAGCATTTTGCTAGTCCCGAGCAAATTATGCGAAAAATAAGTTGAGAACTACAGGATAATTTCGATGTATTCGAGTGAATTTTGCAAAACAATCCAGATACGAGAATTCTAAGATTCATGAATGTTGGGTATTACTTTCTCCTGGACTCAAGTGCACGGTAAACCTCATAATCTAGTTCAAAGTATTAATCCATCAATTAGAACAATTCTAAACATTGAGTTTCATGGGTGTATAGTGTAATCTCGGCTTATCATCATTAAAATTCACTTCTCTATTTCAGGATATCATTGGTAATCAACAAGGGAATTCATGATAACCAAGACTTAAACCAAACTAGCCTCACAGATCATTTCATTCTTCCAGTCTTTTAATTTTTTCATTCAAAGTAATGCTAATGAGATGGATTAAATCCTTACCTATAGGGAGCAAACCTATGGTGAAGACCGTATACCCAAACCTTTTTCACATATTATCCATGGGGAATTAAATCTACACCTATAGGGAGCAAACCTCTGGTGAAGATTATTCGCCTAACCTTTTTCAATTGATCATGACAAGCAAATTTCCCAAGTTGGTTCCTTCCATGCTTACTGATCACCAAATTACAGTTCAATGTCGAATCGAAACCTTAATGTGCAAGCGAGATGTGTCTTGTGAAAGCATGACTCAATCAATGTTTAAAACCTCTAATCCTGGATTAACAATTCGAACTTAACAGTGAAATCTTACAAATAACGAAATCCAAGAGTCATAAATTACCAACATCACTTATCTTGTAATTCTAAATCTAAGATGACCGTTAAAATCACTTCGAATTCACAAGAAAATCCAGAAAAATTTAAAAATTTTCACAATTTCCACTCAAGACTAAGAAAACACTGATTAGGAAACCTAATCGCCCACCCCCAACCAAAAATCTACATTATCCTCAAAGTAAAAGATATGAACATATAATGCACATGGGATAACGAAAGTAAATGAGAAGTGATAGGAATATAGTACCTGGATAATGAATCGAGAGAGACTTTTCCATAGAGAGCTCAACATAAAAGCAAGTCAGCACAAGAGAGAAACCAACAGAAGCAACCTATCCTAAAACAATGTAGAAAGCAAACTAACCTAGAACAGCATAAAGCAACCTACCCTAATCTTATGAAAACAGGGAAAAACTACTTGATCATACCGCAAGGTTCCTCTTCCGGCCAATATCTTGATAAGTTTCTCAGTAAGTTCCTCAACAGGATCATCCAAAATCCCTTTTTACAAGAGGCTTGGATGCCCTGGAGCATATGAATGTCCAGAGAGACTTATGTACCTCAGCAAAAACTTCTCGTTGATTCGCCTCAGGTATCCAAAGTATATATGATTCACCTGAGTCAGAAAAAGTTCCAAAGTTAGTATCCCATGGTGAATCAGAGACTACAAGTAAATAAAACTCAGAAAACTTCTCAGAAAATGATGTAATCTCAATGCATTCCGAAGTTCCAGACTTCGGTTCAATTTTCAGCTCATTTTCCCTTAATGGTAAACATTGAGGGTCTGGGGAATGAGAGGCTTCAAAATAAGGGTTCTCTCGGTCAGTGATGACTACCGAGATGTTGTCTTGCAAGGCATCCACTTTGTCTTTTGACATGAGATCGTTTGAATCTTCAAAGTGTGCCACGCATGTAGTCAAAGAATTGGGACAATCAGCTGAGAGTGACTCGTCTCCTGCATCGAAGTTTGTGATGATTTGTCCAAGGATTCCTTCGTCTTTTGAAATGAATGGATGCATGCTTGGTTTCTCTTGCCCTTCATAGACAGATGGACAATCAATAGGCGAAGAATTGATGTGAAGACTCTGGTCATTGAAGCTTCTCAGTGGAGATATTGAATCGTTTAAAGTGTATAGCTCAGATTGTGGCCTCAACTGGGTAGTTTCAAATTCCAGAGTCATATCAAGCAAATCGTCCATCACCCGAATCATATCATCATTCAATTCAGGGCAGTAGTCTAAACATGCATCACAAGAGTTGGAAGGGTTAGTTGAAATTGGTTCATTCTCCACATTCAAATTAGTCATGTCAGACAAGTGGAGTAGATCATTATGGTTGACAACTTCCTGAACCTCTTGATCATTGGCAGGGGCCACACTTGATATTGAATCCCAGTACTCATCATCGTCCAGTTCTGTGCAGTGTGCACTTGGGATGGGATCACATTCCTCACATTCTATTCCTAGATTAGGTTGAGGTTCGAATAAACTAACCTCTACCTCATCAATGTAATCATGTGTTTCACTCTGTCACTATCATTATATTTAAAAGACACCCACGTCTCTTAATCATTCCTTTGGACAGTCATCGAGATCGACTCATCGGGAAATTGAACCATATGATCATTAATGGACTCCAACTCTTCATTCGTAATTTTAGCTTCTTCCACAAGCGAGTTAGGATCACTTTCCTCGCATTGTTTCTTTGGATTGGATTGAGGCTGAGGTAAACTAGCCTTATTCCTCTCATTAAGGTGTGATTCAATTACTTCTAATGATTTCATCATGTCCGCAACATGTTGGTTGAATAGTTTTCGATTTTCCATGATATCCAAACATAAATCCTCTTGGATTGTTTCTGGTTGGATCTCAAAGGTAGGGGATCCAAGAGAATAGTCACTATAACATGTTGTTGGCTCATCTTTCCAATTTTGATGTTTCCACTGATCATAGTCATACGAATCATATGTAGAAGAATCTGATGGTTGGTAATACATATTATCACTCATAATATAATCACGCAATGTTTTCTTTTTATCGGATGAGTGATAACAATTCTCACTCTCAAAGTTATGATAACCCCAACACTCACGTACTGTTTTGTTAATCCGTGGGGTGTAATTGTTCTCCTGCATATGATCACGTAAGGACTTCTTAATCGGTAGATCTTTATATTCCGGCCGGTTCTCGATGATAGTTTCAGAAAAGTTTTGAGACATTGATTGATTTCTATCATAATCATTCCAATATAGGTTATTCTTCTCAGCATACTGACATTCCCACTCGTGCATATACATGGTGAGACCCTTACTCTGAATCTAATTTTAAAGATAAAAGAAAAATATTCCTACAGCAATATGGAAGGTAAAAGGAGCAGTTAGAAAGAAGTTACCAGATTGGATGTTCCTAACTTAAAATCCTACAAAACAAAACACACCAAGTTAGTTTCTAAAATAGAAAGTCTAAATATAGAAAGATCCTAAAAAGAAAAATATAAAGGAAATTACTTTCTAAAAAGGAAACCTAGAATAAGAAAGTTTCTAAAACTAAAATCCTAATTCTAAAAATAGAAAAAGTAGAGAAATTAGAAAGGTATTACCAAATTAGAAGCTTATGTCAGGATCCTACAAAACAGGAAAACATATTAGTTTCTAAAAATAGAAAAAATTCTAACTTAAAATTAGAGAATCATAATCTTAAACTAATCCTAAAACTAGCTAATCTCAGAAAACGTAATCGTCAATCCCCGGCAATGGCGCCAAAAACTTGTTCACTCCCTAAGTGTAGGGTTGTGATATAGTAATAAACTCGGTGAGACCGAGGTCGAATCCCAAGGGACTGAAACGTATACATAATTTGTAACTAACTAGAACTAGGACTAGACTAAGATGAAATCTAAATCAGGGAAAATAAAGGAATAATGATGGAAATAATTAATCTAAAACTGGTGAAATTTAAAGGTAGGAACTAGGGATTCAGAGGATCCACTTGTAGAGATCAGGGAGATCTACGGTTGATTCATGAACTCAACTGGACTTCGAGTCCCATCTTCATCCGGTTGGAAGATATAACCTGAAAATCAATTCTGAACTTCATTTAATCTAGTTTTCAAGTGATCAGATGGGTGTAAATTAGAATGGATTCCATCACAAAACCATACCCATGAGACAAAGCAAACAACAGAATTAAACCAATTCACAGCCAATCTGAGTGATGTATGAATGTTAGGAAGAGTTCTGTCATTCCACCATGTCCAAGGGGCGATGGTGAACAACAGGGCGTCCTGGTTTCATAATCACCAAAAAAGAAAAAGGAAATACTCAAGTCATCGCAGATCTATTGTAATGTCCGTCACAACAAACCATAAAAAAAATAAAATAAAATAAAATAAATAAATAAATAAAAACTAAAAAATTCCTTATTAATCAAACTAAAATCAATTCCATTCCGTCACAAATCCAAGCCGTAGAGATCTTCCATCACGCCACAAGCTTCACCTCTTAGCCCTAGCTAAGAGGTTCAGCCCAACATGAATGGGCTGGATCTCTTAAACAAAAACAAAATAAAAAGAAAAAAAAAAAAAACACTTGCTATCTTTCTCTCCCTCTCACATTCCCAAGCCAAACCGAGATGCCCTTCTCTCTCTCTCTCGTCTTGTCTTTATAGGTTGTTGGAGGTCAGCTGCTGAAGAGCTGGCGTCGGGTTTAGAAACTGCTGCAAAGGTTTTACGCAGCCAGCAGGCGGTGCGGCAGCGTGCGCAGCAAAAGAAAACGCAAAAGGACCTACGTTTGGATCGAATTTGCTCGGATATTCTTCCAAATCTCTCAAAACCGACATCATGGACAGGGTTATAGGGCCACCTTTTCAAGATATTGGATGGTCTGGATCATGCATCCAACCACCACCATGGACGCACAATGGCCCGTGAAACTCGAACCGCATCCGCGCTAAAACCGGACCTGCGTAACACCTCTTACGCTGATCTAATGATGGGACCCACTTTGTTTTTTCTTTGAGAAATCCACTCCGTTCACCGGATTCCTCTCGATATTTTGGTCAGAAACGGATGCTTTTGGATTGCTTTTGATGCAGTTCACCGAATTTTCTGGTCTGCCGTCCGTCCTGTGTTTGAACGGCTGGGAATACATCCTCGTTATTTCATGGAGTTTCGTCACCTAGACCTTGGTAATATGGGCCTTGTGATTCTGATGAACGGTCTAGATCAATCAAATGGACCGAGATGGTGGCCCACATCAGCATCCCACATGGACGGTGTGCGAACGCTGGAATGAAAACGGAAATTTCCGTTTATGAGGAAGAAGGCTCAGTCAAACCGAGTTTGACCGGTTTAAGGGATCCAGTGCACCGCATGTTTACCTTTGCTGGGTGTGCACACCTCCCAGGGTGGGGCCCATCGTGATGTTCCTGATAAATCAACTCCGTCCATCTCTTTTATCACCTCAATTAAGGGGTCGATGCCAACTTTTAAGTATATCCATATATCAGGTGGGTCCCAAATCATTAATTTATGGGCTGATCTGTATGTTGGGCCACTTCCACAAGGATCCAACGGTTCAAATTTGTCGTGTACGGTTAACTTATGGTCCTCGGGCCATATATGAATTCTCGAGCTGAACAGATGGTGGGAACCTTGTGATCTTGCGTTCTGGAAGACTTTCAGGCCTCTTTAACGTGAACGACTTGATTTCCTTTGATCTCTGACGTGTAAATTTCTTGATCTTGGTCCCCTGAAGTTCGTCCCTTGCCTTGGTGACTTCTGAGCATTAAATCCATACTTTTAGTACCATTTTTCAGTCCAGGCTCCTAAATTCATCTTGCAGCACAAACACGATTAAAATAGTCCATTAAACAGTATCATGTCCATAAATTCAAGTAATAACTGAGGTCTAATATGCAATATTTGACCCTCAACAATACCGGCTGACAACACCAACCACATATGTTATGTCTGGGCGTGTACACACCATGCATACATCAAACTTCCTATTACTGACGCGTAGGGTATCTTCTGCATCTCATCCACCTCTGCCTTCGTCTTGAAACACTGCCTGTCGCTCAATCTGAAGTGACCATCCAGTGGAGTACTGACCGACTTCACTGCATTCATATTGAACCGCTTTAGGATTTTATCAATATACCGCTCTTGTGACAGCCAAAGCTTTCTGCTACTTCTGTCATGGGTTATCTCCATTCATAGGATCTATTTAGTCGAGCTCAAGTTTTTCATCCCAAATGACTTGCCCAACTCCTGTTTCAGCCTATCTATCTTCTTGATGTCTTTTGCTATGATGAGCATGTCATCAACGTATAATAGCAGAACTAAGAAATCACCATCTGAGAACTTGTGCCTGAACACACAGTGGTCAAATCTGTTCTCTCATACTCATGCTTCAATATAAACGAGTCAAACTTCTTGTATCATTTTCGTGGAGCATGTTTCAGCCCATACAAGCTCTTCATCAGCCTACACACCACATGCTCTTTACCCTTAACTTCGAACCCCTCTGGTTGGTGCATGTAGATCTTTTCTTCCAGGTCACCATGGAGGAAGGCAGTTTTGACATTCAACTGTTCTATCTCCAGATCCATGCTAGTCGCCAACCCAAGCAACACCCGTATGGATGTCATCTTCACCACTGGTGAGAATATCTCCTCGAAGTCTATGTCTTTCATCTGACCAAACCCTTTCACCACAAGTCTGGCCTTGAACCTCATCTGTGAATTCTTCTGCTCAACCTTCTTTCTGAACACCCACTTATTGTTTAAAGCTTTCTTGCCCTTAGACAATTTCATCATATCATAGGTGTGGTTCTTATACAAGGATTTCATCTCCTCTTGCATAGCTTTCAACTACTCCCCCTTATGCTTGTCGGCTAGGGCCTCAAAATAATCTTCTGGCTCTCCCTCATCAGTCAGCATAATGTACTCATGCGGCGAGTACCTCTTGGATGGTTGTCTGTCCGTAGATGACCTCCTCACGTGTGGCTCAACAGGTGGATCAAGTGGGGGCTGATCCCCTGGTCCATCTTCTTAAGGAACTCCCTTGTCCTCTGCACCTTGTTGTACTCCCCCGTCATCAGACATCACAGGAGGAATAATCGGATTCATGCCCTCTAACTCACCTGAACTAGGCTGGTTCTTCTCTGGCTTATCAATGTCTTCTATACACTGATCTTCAAAGAAAACAACATCTCTGCTCCTAACGAGCTTCTTCTTGGTCGGATCTCACAATCTGTAACCGAACTTTTCATCACCGTACGCCAAGAACACACACTGCCTGATCTTCATATCGAGCTTAGACCTCTCGTCCTTTGGTACGTAAAGGGATACCCTGCATCCAAACACCCTGAGATGACTGTACGATAGATCATGTCTAGTCCGCACCTTCTCAGGCACTTCTCCATTCAACGAGGCTGATGGAGACCTGTTTATCAAATATATTGTCGTTTGCATTGCTTCTCCCCAGAACGTCTTGAGCAATTTCACATGGGATAACTGCATCTGATTGTCTCTACAATGGTATGATTCATTCGCTCAGCTACACCATTATGCTGGGGGTCTTGGGAACCGTCTGTTCATGTCGTATACCCAGGGACTTACAATACTCATGAAAGTCGCCAATGTATTCACCACCATTGTCAGTCCAGATGCACTTCAATGATCTACCTGTCTCGCTCTCGACCATAGCATGAAATAATTTAAACACACCAAAGACCTCGTCCTTGGATTTCAAAGCATAAACCCATACCCTCCTAGATGCATCATCTGTAAAAGTGATAAAATACAATGCCCCACCCAATGTGTTTGTCCTCATAGGACCACAAACATCATAATAAACCAAATCTAATGTATGCACTTTATTAATATGAAAAGCAGATTTAATAAATGAAACTCTATGTTGTTTCCCTGATAAACAATCAATACAGGTTTTGAGAGGTATACCTGTCACGTCTGGAAGGAGCCGCTTCCTCGCTAGTATCTGAAGCCCCTTTTCATTCATGTGGTCTAGACGCCTATGCCACATGTTAATAGTTGAATCTTCCACTGTGTTCAACCCACCCTTACATTGACACTTGTCTTGTAAAGGGTGCAACACTTCTTTCCTCTTGCTGCGATCAAGGAACCCTTGATGAGCTTCCAACGCCCACCAACAAACCGGCTTTCATAGCCATCATCATCTAACCTTCCCGTCGACATCAAGTTGAGGCGAAGGTCTAGAATATGTCTCACATCCTTGAGAACCAACATGCAGCCCACATCGCCCTTCACACAAATATCACCGATCCCTACGATCTTCGATACACCAGAATTTTTCATCTTCACGGTCCCATAGTCACCTGACTTGTAGCTTGTGAAAAAATCCCTACGTGGAGTCACATGAAAAGAGGCTCCCAAGTCAATCACCCAGTCGATGTCCTAACTCGTAGCCCTGAGACAAACATCATGATCTGTTGAAAGAATAACTACAACGTCGCGACCGTAGTGGAATCTAATTCATCTTCCTTCTCCTTTCTTTTCCTTTCTTATCGTTCTTATTCTTACAACATTCATGCTTATAGTGGCCATTCTTGCCACAATTGCAGCATTCAACATCATTCCTGGTACTCAACTTGCCTCTTGATTTATCTTGGGCCTTCTCACCCTTCCAGTTCTTTCATCTTCCCCGTTCATGTGTCACAAAGGTCTTTTGCTGAGTAGACCCCTGAGACTTTCTCCTTGTTTCCTCATTGAAGAGACAACTGGTTACCTGTTCCATGGATACCTTTTCGTCTGGCACGGAGTTACTTAGAGACACCACCAATGTCTCCCAACTATCTGGCAATGAGCTAAGCAATATAATAAAGCCTGTAATTCATCATCCAGGACCATCTTCATAGCGGAGAGCTGGTTCAATATATTGCTAACCTCATTCATGTGCTCGGCCATAGAACCACCATCTTTAAACATGAGATTCACGAGTCGTCGTATCAAGAAAATCTTATTGTCGGCTGTCTTCCTCTCATACAACCCTTGTAATTTCAGTCGTAGGCTAGCGACTAAGGTATCTGTAGACACATGGTAAAATACGGAATCGTCCAACCATTGTCTAATAAACCCTGCCGCCTTCCGGTCCAATTTCTTCCAATCATCATCTGTCATATCCTTTGATTTTGCTGATATGCCTTGAATTGGAGAATACAAGTCCTTACAATAAAGCAAGTCCTCCATCTTAGCCTTCCATATGGCCCAGTTAGAACCATTGAGGCTGATCATCCTTGATGAGCCACCTTCCATAATTCAGAACCGATCTCACTCCGTTCAATGAACCTGGCGCTCTGATACCACTTTGTTGGAGGCCTTGCACAAAACCTTAGGATCTAGCCTCCCAAAACAAACCAGAATTATGTGATAATACAGCAATGAAATAAATCAAAGCACAAACCACACGACACAAGAGATTTTTACGTGGAAAACCCTCAAAGAGGTAAAAACCACGGGACCTCGTCCAGATCAACAATCCACTATGAAGTAAAACATTACAACCTTCTTCACGCATGTAGGAGTGGATAAACAATAAGAGAATGAAAGAAAAATGGAGAGATCTCACCAATCACGAGGACATAGAAGCAATGAGATATCAAGTGCACAATAGCAAAGCCTTGCGAAGCTTTAGAAAACCCTCTTACATTACCTTTTGCATACCCTAGAAAAGCCCTAGGGACCCCTATATATAGTTTAGGCAACTCCCTTTTGCACCTCTTGCGAAACCGCCTCAAATTTTCGCAGTCCGCATAAGATCTAGACTCAAAACTGCGTAACCTCGACTAGTTGTGCAGAGTCCTCGACCGGTCGAACACATCCCACGACTGGTCGAGAACCTCAGAAATCCAAAACCACAACTCACTGAAAAATGAGTCGAGTCAATTCACGACTGGTCGTGCACCAGCCCTCGACCGGTCAAGTGAAGCTCATGACCAGTCGAGCCTAAGAAAAAACCCCATCAACAACAAGGTAGCTTTGGAGAGCCAAAGTTGTCCACGTGTACGGGAGGAACTAAACTCTGAAGATGAAGGAAAAATAAATAATTTATGAGATTAACAGGGCATATTCCCACACTTACTTTAGAGTTACAAAGCAAATATCTTGAATTTTGAGAAACCCTAACTATGACATAATAAACCACAAATTCACTTGAGGAAGAGCATCAATGATGAGTAATTCATCAATGAACAAAAATTTTGGTCAGCCAGAGTTTACGTTCATTAGAGAGAAGCTTGGCGAAGCGAGCCAATGCATCTTCATATGTTCCCTCTCCTTTCACCACTTCAAACAAGCTGATTTCTAAGTTCACCCCGGACACCAGCTTCTTTAAAAGCTTCTTCCCAATCTCTACTAGATTCTCCAAGTTCTCCCCCGTCGAAGCATCGACTGACAATGCATCCCCAGTCAATGAGTCTAGTCATGCATTACCCTAGTTTGGCAACAATCACTAGATAGAAAGATAGAAACACTACGAGGAGATGAGTTCAAGCCAATTAGGCAGATGTGTGCATGCAATGTCCCAGGCATTGATCAGGTGGAGCCTATTTGAATAAGGGTTAGGCCAAAATTAAAGGGATGCACATATCAAGCAGGCCACAAGAGCTTATATTTTCATTAAGAGAACTACACCTGTATGCGAAGGTAATTCTTTTTAGCATGGAGAAATTGGAAGAGAATGGAGGTGTGGATATTAACCACATCAGCACTTGCATGGCTAAAAGTGTCTATCAAAGGCGTCATAATGACATTGTACAACCATCCAAGCACGCCCCATTTGGAGGCACTACTTGCGTTGTATCTCTATTCTTGCTTGCCCACTCCAGTGCCTAAAGAGATGACCAGAAGTTTGCGACAGTCAATCGATTTCATCGGAAAGAAATCTCCGTTTTCCACGTGAATCTCCTTGTTTATATGACTAATGGACATTAACGTCTACATATATAGTCACACATTCACACAGTCATTAGTATTACATATAGTAATTAAATTTGGTAGAATTCCTACTACAAGTGGGAAACTTCATGAGCCCATTAGTGCAACTTACTGGGTTATTAGCAGCAACTGCGCCATCGATGAGATTGAAACTTCGAAATTTACCCTAAGTGTCTTTAGTTTCAAAGTAGTGAGCAGGAAGATACGTCGGAGCGGCAGATGCACTTATGCAGATATTCGATAGAAGGGCATTCCTCGAAACATCAATTCTTGCCTATTATTGAACAAAACACATTCAAGAAATGAGTTGCATTTCCTTCAAAACGAGATTGAATCAAAGGAAGGATGGTGGTACTCTACTTCGTAGGTAGTGAAGATGGATGGTTGAAGAAGCTTGATGTCGAAAGTGGGAATAAGGACGTTTGTTAAAGTATCTTGTGTTGGCTGAATAAGCTAGATTTTCTCTTTACTTCAAGATAACAAATTTTTCTTGGCTTTACAAAGCCTCTGCACAACTTAGAAAATCTGATTTTTAAGAGGAAGAAAGAGAGAAAAGAAACCAGACAAGAATTTAAAAAATAATAAATAATAAAAAAAAAAACTGATTTCTTTTATTGTTGCTGTTGCTGCTCACTTGCTTTTCACTTGCTCTTTTTCTTACTTCACTTGCTTGCTACAACCGGATACAAGGTGCCTATTTATAGGCTTTTGAATGTAAGTTGACAAGACAAAACTACCCCTACTAAGAGCTTCTAACACTTAAATGTTCCTAGAAAATACACAAGCATTTTCATCTTCCAAGAGCATCTCCATGGGAAGTGTTGCTGTGCTTTGGAAGATGAACAGTCATAGCAATTGTTGGGCTTTGGTTTGCAATTTCAACACTCCCCTTTAAACCAAAACCAGCTTCATTCTAAGCATTATTCATAGTCGTTTGAATGCATCTATCGGTAATGCCTTTGTGAAATTATCCGTCACCTATTCCGTAATATGCCAATACTCTAATTTTATTGTTTTCTGCTTCACAGGATCTCTCAGAAAATTATATCGAGTATCAATGTGTTTGCTTCTTCCATGATGCACTGGATTTTTGGCTAGCTCGATTGCCGACTTATTATCCACATATATAACTATGGATTCTTCCCGCAGATGCTTCGGCTCCTTTAGCAAGTTTCTCAACCAAATTCCCTCATAGACAGTGGATGATGCTGCCATGTACTCTGCTTCACATGTGGACAAGGCGACCACACTCTACTTCTTCAATTCCATGCGAAAGCAGTCGTTCCGAGATAGAATACATAGTCAGTGGTGCTCTTTCTTTCATCTTGGTCACATCCTCAATCATTGTCTGAGTATCCATACAACATTGATTCATCATCGTATGGATAGAAAAGACCGAATTTCATTGTTCCTTTGACGTACCTGAGGATTCTTTTTGTGGCTAGCCAGTGTGATTCTTTTGGTGCTTCCATATACCTACTTAGAAGCCCAACACTGTAAACGATATCCAGCCTTGTGATTATGAGGTACCTTAGGCTTCCAATCAGACTCTTGAACATAGTCGAGTCAACGCTTCTTCCTTCTCCATCCTTTGTCAGTTTTGAGCCCGTTGCTACAAGCGTGTTTACGGCATTGCAATCAGCCATCTTGAACTTTTCAAGCAATTCCTTGGTATACTTCTTCTGAGATATATGGATGTCACCATGTTGTTGTTTCACTTCAATGCCCAGAATAAAGGACATCAGACCTCTGTCGGTCATCTCGAACTCCTTGAACATGACCTTCTTGAATTCATCAAACATCGGTTGGCTGTTTCCTGTAAATAGCAAATCATCAACATATAGGCATGCTATAAGCATATCGCCATGAGCATTCTTCTTGATGTAAATTACATACTCATATGGACAGTAAATTTGTTATCCACATATCTTCAAGATAGTTGTCGATGCGTGCATTCTAAGCACGTGGAGCTTGCTTCAACCCATAGAGGGTTTTCTTCAATCGATACACCGTGTGTTCCCCCCTTACATAATAAAGCCTTCAGGCTGGTCAACATAGACCTCTTCTTCCAAAATTCCATTCAGGAATGCAGATTTTACATCCAGTTGGTATATCATCTAACTGTGATAGGCTGCAAGGGAGATAATCATCCTCACAGTGTCAAGACGAGCAACAGGAGCGAAGACTTCTTCATAGTCCACCACGTACTTCTGTTTATAGCCTTTTGCTACGAGCCTTACCTTGTAGTGATCAATCTCACCATTAGCATTTCGCTTAATCTTGTACACCCGTTTGACACCAATAGTTTTCTGGCCATTAGGAAGCGTAGTCAGCTCCCATGTGTCATTTGTCTCATTGGCATGAATTTCTTCTTTCATAGTAATTCTTCAACATTCTTCTTTTATGGCCTCCTGAAACGTCAGAGGCTCATGGTCTACATACAGGCAGAAAAGATTGACCTCTTCAGTTTATTCATAGATGTTGCTTAAGCTTTTCATTTTTATAGGTGTCATGGGCGAGGACGGGCTGGCCGAATTTTGACCTGATGGAGTTCTTCTAGGAGTGATGGAATATACTCCTGGACTTCTGTGTACTGATGATGCGGCCGAAGAAGGTGTTGCGGGCGTTTGCTCTTGATAGTCATGCCTTTCTTCATGTTCTTCTATTTCGACTTGAATATCTTTGGTCGATTCTTCATCATTCCATTTTCAAGCTTCTTCCTCACTAAAGACCACATCTCTACTCACCACTACTTTATTGGTTAGTGGATTGTAGAGCTTGTAGGCTTTAGATCCTTTACTGTAGCCGATGAAAATGCATTTTTCACCACGATCATCAAGTTTCTTTCTTCTTGCTTCTGGAACTTGAGCGTAGGCGACACACCCAAAGATCCTTAGGTGCGCCACGCTTGGTTTGTAGCCACTTCATGCCTCCTGTGCTGTCATGTTTCTGACACTCTTGGTTGGACACCGATTGAGCAGGTAGGCAGTACATGCAACTGCCTCTGCCCAGAAGCTCTTGGCAGGCCTTTCTCCTTCAGCATGGTCCTCATCATGTCGAGGATGGTACGGTTCTTCCGTTCCGCAATGTCATTCTACTGTGGTGTGTAGGTTGCAGTGTGTTACTGCTTAATGCCTTGTTCCCTGCAAAAATCTCGAAATGCATTTGAGGTGTACTCTCCACCTCTGTCAGATCTGAGTACTTTAATTTTGTGACCACTTTCAACTTCAACACGAGCTTTGAAAATTTTAAAGATAGTGAAAGTGGAAGATTTTTCTTTAATGCAATATACTCAAAGTCTTCTGCTGAAATTATCAATGAAAGTAATAAAGTATTTATTAACTCCAAGAGAGGGTGTTTCAAGTGGTCCGCAAATATTAGTGTGAACCAACTAAAGTGGTTCCTTTACTCTTCTAGACAATCCACTTGGAAAGGAGTTTCTTTGTTGCTTGTCGAGTGTGCATGCCTCACACACATGTTCTGGAGCTTCAATAGCCGACAAGCTATGCACCATGGTTGATGAGGATAAGAGTTTAAGGTCACTGAAATGGAGATGCCCAAAGCGAAGATGTCATCTCCATTAATCATTCTTCACGATTCCATAGAGACACTTCTTAGCCTTTGTGTTAATATAAAGCGGAAACATGCGATTCTTCGCCATTTGAACTTGAGCCACAAGTCTTCTGTGAGCATCTCTTATAGAGAGAGAATAGTTCTCCATGTATATGACATACTCTTTCTCAAGGAGTTGACCAATACTGAGGATGTTATTTTTCATGTTTTGTACGTAATACACATTAGAGATGTAATTTAGCTTACCATTCTTCTGATAGATTTTAACTTTTCTTTTACCTATCACAGGTACCTTTGGTGAGTCGCCAAAACTTACGTTGTCAAGAACTCCTTCTATGAGTTCCACGAACAGTTCTTTGTTACCACTCATGTAGTTGCTTACACTCGTGTCGAGATACCACACATCTGGCAGTTCACATGCCTTTTCTTGTGCGAGGAGTGTGGAATCTTCTTGCTCATTGTGTAATGCTTCAGCATAGTTGGATCGTTCATCTTGATCCACTTTGCTTCAACACTCAGAGGCATAGTGGCTAAATTTCTTGCAATTGTGGCATTGAACATTCTTTGTGTTTCCACGACCACGTATGAACCAGCCTTTACCATTTCCTCTTCCACGGAAACTGGTAAACTTTTATTGATTTTGTTGATGGCTTAGATGATATCCACACCCTCTGCCTCTTGCACGATTACTAGTGTCACGACCCCCTCGTTGTATATGGCCATTCTTTTGTTCATTTAGAGTCAAATTAGACTATAAGGCATGTTCAAGCGTTGAACCAGCATTCTTTTACATTCGCTGCTCATGCACTTGCAACGATCTCATCAGTTCTTTAATGGACAGTTTTTCCAAGTCCTTTGATTATTTGATCGCCACAACCACATGCTCAAACTTGGTTGTGAGAGATCGCAATGCCTTTTTCATGACACGTATGTCTTCAACTTTTTCACCATTTCTTTTTAAATTGTTAATAATAACAATTAGACGTGAGAAGTAGTCAGAGATACTTTCACCTTCCTTCATGTGCACCGCTTCAAACTCGGCTCTTAGTGTTTGAAGGCGAATCCGCTTCACTCGATCAACACCCTTGAAGATGGTTCCAAGGGTAACCCAAGCTTGCTTGCTTGATGTCGCTTCAGCAATCTTTTCAAAGGTTGATTCATCCAACCCTTGATAGAGGAGGAACAAAGTCTTGTTGTCTTTCTTCCTTTGATTTTTAGAGCGGTCTTTTCTTCATTGGAGAAGGCGGCTTCTTCCTCCATAATGGGTTCTACATACCCATCGGTGATGATCTCCCATAGTTCTTACAACCCGAACAACACCTTCATTTGGATGCACCATTTTTCATAGTTGTCCTTAGTCAACTTAGGAACATGTGGCTGGATTGTCCTGGCCATTTGAACAAGCTTTATTGGTTAGACGACTTGGTTTTACTAAGCATCAAGAGGACCCAAACAATCTGATTTTTTATTTTTTATTTTTGAAGAAGGGCTGATTTTTTATTTTAATTTTTTTTAATGAAGGGAGAGGAATGGAATAGAAGATCTGATTTTTTTAAAAATAAAAAATAAAAACAGATTTTTTTTAGCTGGAAAAACTTCTAAAATCTGATTTTATTTTTATTTTTATTTTTTCCTTTAGCTGAAAAACTGCTAAAATCTGGTTGTTTTTTTTTTTTGCTGAAATCTGATTTTTTTTTTTTTTTTTTTTTTGTTAAAAAAATTGCTGGCAATCTCCAACCAGGGAACTCAAAAAAGAACTTGGTTTTGCATTCTGATTTTTTTTTTTTTAACAGATTTTTTTTCTTCATAAAAAATCTGTACTTGGCTGAAAAAATTGCTGGAAAATTCTTGTAGAAGAAGAACCTGGCTTGAATAAGCCAGATTTTCTCTTTGCTTCAAGATAACAAATTTTTCTTGGCTTTACAAAGCCACTGCACAACTTAGAAAATCTGATTTTTAGGAGGAAGAAAGAGAGAAAAGAAACCAGACAAGAATTTTTTTTTTTTTTTTTTTTTTAAGTGATTTATTTTACTGTTGCTGCTGCTACACACTTGCTTTTCACTTGCTCTTTTTCTTGCTTCACTTACTTGCTCTTTTGAATGTAAGTTGAAAAGACAAAACTGCCCCCACTAGGAGCTTCTAACACTTAATATTCCTAGAAAATACACAAGTATTTTCATCTTCCAAGAGCATCTCCATGGGAAGTGTTGCTATGATTTGGAAGATAAACAATCACAGCAATTGCTGTGCTTTGGTTTGCAATTCCAACATCCTGAATCCTGGTCTGGCCCAGTAATTCTTGGGCTTTGGAATGTAGGAACTTGCCATCGTACTTGGGACCGGAGATTGCAGGGAACAAGCTCTTTATAGAACTCAAAACACCCAAGCTGCACAAAGAGCACGTTGAGTGTGTTAACTGGAGTACCTGTAACTCAAATTAAGCTGTCTAATTCATGGGACCCACAGTAGATTGACCATGCAGCTGAGATCAGTTTGAGTTTTTCTCGAGTTTCAACCGGGTTGTTACCTGATCGAGTTTTTCTCATTTCTTTATAGAAATCGGAGTGAGTTGACTCAAGAGTAGAGTTTTTTTTTTTTTCTTCTCAAGTGTTTAAACTATATTTTCAACAAATATCATGCACTGTAGTATCCTTGTAAATGGGTTCAAATGCATGGTGTGCATGATTACCAAACTGAGAGGTGCTCACACAATTCGTGTGGGGTTAGATCAAAGGAAGCTGACTCTCTACCTGACCGAGTTTTTCTTTATGTCTTGTTGAAATTTGGTCGACTGAGTTGACTCGGAAGTAGAGTTTTTTAATGTTTTCAAACCATGTTTTCAACAAATATTATGCACTGTACCCACGTAAATGGGTTCAAATACATAGGCGTGCATGATGATATTTCTGACGCAGAGAAATGCTCACACAATTCCTGTGATGTTAGATCAAAGAGTCCACCTGCCATGTGCTAATATGGCACACTCCTGATACATCCAGGCCAGTCATTAGGAGGGACCCATTTGTGGGACATAAATGAGAAAGATGTGTGATCATTAAGAAAATAAACCAGTCTCTCATATTGGAGTTGACTCGGACTCGGTCCAACCTGATACAGTTCAACACCACGAGTCACCAGATGAGTCAACCCCAATTCAGCTACTTCAGGTCAATCCTAAACTGGGGTGAGTCATGACTCAACTCAACTCATCTCGAAAATCCTTGCCATTAAATGGCCTTAAGAATATCTGTTTTTGTTTACCTATTTTGAGGAAAAATCTTAGGGGCGTTCCCTACGTAGAATTCAGTGATGTCCTTGGCAGCAAAGAGCGGACGGTTATTCTTCGCCGGAGCTGTAAGCATAGTGGTCCACCAGCCCCCCTGTGCTTGTTCCTCCAATCACGTGGAAATAGTCTGCTATCCTCGCATCCTCGCCATCCAGCTCCTCCACTAAAACAAACTTCATTCATTTTGTACAACCACAAACTCCTCATGGGCCGAAACTTACTGGATCCGATAATCATGACCACTTGTGGGACACTTTTTTCATGGTTAGGATCATCAGATCAATGACTTTTGACCTACTTTCTATTACGATTTGGACGGTACAGATCGTTCCTACACATATCACAAAGTACCGTATAAACTCGGGAGTACGAAAATTATTATCTTGACTCACCCAATACATGTGACACGTGTCAGTCGGGGAGTGGGGTAAGAAACTTCCAACTAGTGGGTCTCTGGGGATGGCCCTTGGATGATTCCATGCATGTTGTTTTCATCTTAACCCTCCACATGGTGAAGGATCATCTTTCCGTTCATCAAGTGGAGATGTGTCTTCATCTAGACACATTCACCATTGCTCAGCTGCCACGTGTCTTCCATTCCTCAAAGATCACAAGGGCTTCTCACCTGGAGCTTGGATTCGAGGAAGGCGAGGATGGTCCCAGGGATTATGCCCCGCAAACCTCCACCGTCCGATGCTCAGCACCGTGACCATCTCTCCGAGAGAAGGCGTTGCATTTACGGTTTTGCCATTGCAAGCTATTTCTCGCTTGATAGTCTTGAGTAGTACACGAATAGGAAGCTTCACGAATTTGAGAGATGGAAATGGCGTTTGTTGAATGAATGCTATGTGGGGTTGAGTATGGTAGTATATATAAGCATGTAAAACCATGAACACTCAGGAATGGCATGACGCTGACTCAGATTCGTTAGTGACACCTCGAGTACCGTGTTCGGATGTGTCAAAATTAGTGGATGGCATGGATTAAACACATATATCATGGTGGGGCCCACAGAGCTTTGACAGCTAGCAACTAGCTGGTATTGAGGTCACCGGCCAAACCGTGTTCGGCTTGCCTTCTAACATGATCCAGTCATATTAGGTTATTATAGCGAGACCAGTGGAGCTTTTTGTTGCACAGCTCCCTACAACACGTGCGAAATTTGCATCACATGGGTGGAGAGTCAAAATGATGCTTATTTTTTTAATTAATACCTTACTAATTAAATTTTTACATTTTGATGCCTTCTTTAATTAACATTGCAACAAGGCACGTGCAAAAAGTTTTGCATCCCAGTATGTTACTTTTTAAATTAACATTGTAACATTTTGGTGCCTTCTTTAATTAATATTTCTTGGATGTCTATTAGGTGGAGTTTGGGACTGCACATGGATTCCAATAACGTCAATCTAAAGTTTTTGTTTGGCACGTTTCTGATACATGCATGACATGAATTTTACTATATTCTTGCAGTTGCTGGTCCGTGGCATTCGAGTTATTGCCAAGTCACAACAACACTTGAGTTCGGGTTAGAATTGAGTCGAGCTATTAAGGCGACCGAGTCAAGTCATTGTGGGTAAGTTAACTAAATGAGCCTTTGTTTACTAATTTTGATATGGACTTAGATCTTATTCTAATTATTTTTCCATGGCATCCTATTTCACATTGAGTCATGACCAAGTGAAGATTGCGTTGTGTTGAACTGATCAAATCAAGTGAACTTAAGTTGAATTAAATTGGATGGGGATGGCTCATATTTGCTTTCTAGCCACTCAAGAAGTCAATCCATATTTCTAAGGTGAGGATTCACCCTTTAAGTTTACTTTCATTATAATAGTTATTTTAGTCTTCTTTTGAATTAATTGCCTAATAATGTTTATGACTAATTTATATGTATGATCAAGTTATGAATTGTTGATCTTCATTTAGGATGACTCACCTTTCTATGTTCACATTCTTTGATTTGTTTAGCATGTGCATGTAAGTATATTTCTTAATTAACATGATCGATACTTTCGTGGAAGATAGGACACCCCTTACCTTATCCTCTGATCCTCTAGAGACGTGCCTGGCCCACTCCCATGAGTTTGATGATGACATGATTAGGGAGATGTGTGTCATACTTGATGCTGCGCCGGTACTTGAAGTTAACCGGTGGAGGCCACAATTTGAAGAGTTACCCCAAACTGATGAAACGCCTCTACTGTCTAACCTCAAGCCACCGAATCTTGACCTAAAACCTTTGCCCTCTGATTTGAAATATGCATATTAGGTCAAGATGAGACATGCCCGGTGGTGATTTCTGCCCACCTTGAGAAAGAACAAGAGATTATGCTCATATCTACTCTCCTGGAGCATAAGGGAGCCCTTGGATGGACAATCGCGGACCTCAAGGGAGTCAACCCCTCGATTTGTACTCACCGCATATATCTTTAGGATAATGCGAAGACCGCTCGGCAACCACAACGTAGACTAAATCCAAACATGAAGGAAGTGGTTAAGGCCAAGGTTCTTAAACTATTGGATGTGGGTATCATATACCCTATATCTGATAGTCAATGGGTGAGTCCAACTCAGGTGGTTCCTAAGAAGTCCGGGATCACCATCGTAGCCAATGCCAATAATGAACTCGTACCGACTGGAGTCACTACTGGTTGGAGGATGTGCATTGACTACAAAAAATAAATACCGTCACGAGGAAAGACCACTTTCTTTGCCCTTCATTGATCAGATCTTTGAAAGGTTAACACTGTTTTTAGAGTATTGAGCAGATACTGGAGTATAGTGATCAGTAAAGATAGAATATACACTGATTACTGTTTTCTTGACGGGTATTTGGGCACAACAGATAGAGATCGCCCCTGAAGATCAAGAAAACTACGTTTACATGTCCTTACGGCACCTTTGCTACCGAAGGATGCCATTCGGGCTATGTAATGCCCCTGCCACCTTTCAGCGATGTATGATGAGTATTTTTTCTCACATGTTGGGGCAATATTTAGAGGTCTTCATGGATGATTTCTCTGTCTTCGGTCCATCTTTCAGCGAGTGCTTGGAAAGTCTTAAATGTGTGCTGAAAAGATGTGAAGAAAAGAACTTGGTACTTAATTGTGAAAAGTGTCATTTCATGGTTCATAAGGGAATTGTCCTTGGACATATCATCTCGTCCAAAGCAATCGAGGTGGATAAGGCAAAAATTGATCTTATCTCTAACCTACCTCCACCCAAGAACATACGGGACGTGCAATCCTTCTTAGGACACGTTGGGTTCTATAGAAGATTCATAAAGGACTTTAGTCTCATCTCTCGTCCTCTATATAATCTACTTCAAAAGGATGCATCATATGAGTGGACTGAACCATGTCAGGAAGCTTTTACTAAGCTCAAGGGCATATTGACTAGTGCACCCATCATACAGCCACCTGACTGGAGCATTCCTTTTGAACTTATGTGCGACACGTCTGATTATGCTCTTGGGCAGTTCTAGGCCAGAGAAAAGATAAGAAACCCTACGTTATTCATTACGCAAGTAAGACTCTAAATCCTGCCCAAGTGAACTACTCGACTACGAAAAAGGAACTCTTAGCCGTAGTGTTCGCCTTGGACAAATTTAGGTCCTACTTGATCGGATCCAAGATCATTATTTACACTGATCATGTAGCGCTTAAGTATCTTCTGTCTAAGAATGATGCTAAGCCCCGCCTGATACGATGGATCCTCCTACTCCAGGAATTTGACCTAGAGATAAAAGATAAAAAAGGAGTAGAGAACATAGTGGCTGACCATCTTTCTCGCCTTAATCCCTCTGATTCCCTTGAGACGACGCAGATTAATGACATGTTCCCTGACGAACAGTTGTTCAGAGTCTCTCATTCACCTTGGTTCGCTGATATCGCTAATTATCTTACCACAGGTTCCATACCGATACATTGGATGCGCAAGATAAGAAGAAATTTTTCACCGAGGTGCGCAACTTCTTCTGGGATGATCCATACTTGTTTAAATATTGCCCAGACCAAATCTTGAGGAGATGTGTGCCAGACGATGAGCATTAGAGTGTCATCTCCTTCTATCACTCACAGGCCTGTGGTGGTCACTTTTCTGCAAAAAAGACCACGGCCAAGATTCTGCAGTGTGGCTTCTATTGGCCTACTATGTTCAGGGACACTCATGAGTTTTGCAAAGCTTATGAGCGTTGTCAGAAATTGAGAGCATTGTCCCATCGAAATATGATGCCCTTGAATCTCATTCTTATCATCGAGGCATTTGATTGTTGGGGCACTGATTTCATGGGACCATTCCCCAATCTTTTGGAAATATATATATTTTGCTCGTTGTAGACTATGTCACTAAATGGGTCGAAGCTATTCCGTGTCGGAATAATGACCATCGCACGGTCATTAAATTCCTAAAAGAGAACATCCTTTCCCGATTTGGAACGCCTCGAGCTATCATTAGTGATGGGGGCTCACACTTTTGTAATAGACCATTTGAGAGTTTAATGAAGAAATACGGTATCTCTCATAAGGTGAGCACCCCATACCACGCACAGACAAGTGGGCACGTTGAGATTTCCAATAGGGAGATCAAACACATTTTGGAGAAAACAGTTAACCTTGACCGTAAGGATTGGTCAATTCGGTTGACCGATGCCTTATGGGCGTACCGTACTGCTTTTAAAACCTCTATTGGAATGTCTCTCTTTAGACTTGTCTATGGGAAAGCTTGTCACTTGCCTGTGGAGTTGGAACATAGAGCCTACTGGGCGATCAAAAGTTTGAATTTCAATCTGGACAGCGCTGGCTCGCTACGCAAACTTCAGTTGAATGAACTCGAAGAAATCCGGAACAACGCGTATGTGAACTCGAGAATTTACAAGGACAGGATGAAGGCATTTCATGACCAACATATTCAACGAAAATCATTCACGCCAGGCTAGAAAGTCCTCTTGTATAACTCTCGATTACATCTCTTTCCAGGTAAGCTTCGATCTCGTTGGACCGGCCCTTTACTGCATATCCTCATGGGGCCGTCGAGATAAGAGACCCCGACAATGGCAAGGAGTTTAAAGTAAATGGACATCGCTTAAAGCCATTTGTCGAGAAATTTGATTCAGAGGACATGTTCATGCTTCTGACTGATCCTGTTTACCAGGAATGATCTCCTAGTCTGATGGAGGTTTAGGTAGGTTCTTGTTTGCATAAGACTAGGGTAGTTATTTTGGTCTAGCTGAAGATGTTAAACTTAGCGCTCCTGGGAGGCAACCCAGCCTTTCAATTTATTTCATTTTCCTAGTTAGTTAGTTCAATGTTTGTGGGTAACATTACTACAAACCCTCATGAGACTACAACTCGTCCACTAGGGGCAACCTAGGGGTTTAAAGGCTTGTTGCATATGCTAAATGCAATCGAGAGCACCTGCGAAAGTGGTATAGGTAGGAGTTTATTTTTGTTATTGTGTTTTACTTGTGTTGGTTTCTCTTGCGCTGACTTACTCTCTCGCTAATATTTTTGGAAAAGTCTCTCGATTCGTTATCCAGGTACTATCTTCCCATCACTTCTCTTTTACTTTCGTTGTCCCATGTGCATGGCATGCTTACATCTTTCACATTGAGGACAATGTCGATTTTAGGTTGGGGGTGGGAGATTAGGTTCCCTAATCAGTGTTTTCTTGGTCTTGAGCAGAAATTGTGAAATTTTTTAATTTTTCTGGAATTTCTTATAAAGTCGAAGTGATTTTGACGGCCATCTTGGATTTAGAATTACAAGATAAGTGATGTTGGCAATTTATGACTCTTGGATTCCGTATTTGTTAGATTTCACAGTTAAGTTCGAACTGTTAATCCTTGATTAGAGGTTTTAAACATTGATTGAGTCATGATTTCACAAGACGCATCTCGCTTGCACATTACGGTTTCAATTCGATATTGAATTATAATTTGGTGATCAGTAAGCATGGAAGGAACCAACCTGGGGAATTTGGCCATCATGTTCAATAAGAAGAATGAAACAAAAAGAAAATACCCAGTTACAAGATAGCTGTCTGCGGAAAGGGTTGGGCGAATAATCTTCACCATAGGTTTGCTCCCTATAGGTGGGGATTCGATTCCCCATGGACGATATGTGAAAAGGGTTAGGTGTACGGTCTTCACCATAGGTTTGCTCCCTATAGGTGAGGATGTGATTCCCCTCCATGGCGTTACTTTTAATGAAAAAAATATGAAAGAATGAGCCGTGAGGCAAGTTTTGGTTGTCCTGAATACTCTTGTTAAGTGTCAAGGACATCATGTCATAGAGAAGTGAACCTTGATGATAAGACGAGAATTCACTATACACTCATGGTACTTAATGTCTAGAATTTTTCAAATTAATGGATTAATACTTTGAGCCTGACTATGAAATTTACCATGTGCTCGAGTCCTAGATGAAAATACTGCCCAATATTCATGAATCTTAGAATTCTTGTATCTGAATTATTTTTCAAGAATCACTCGAGTTCATAATCATCTTATACTTCTCAATTTATTTTTCGCATACTTTGCTCGTGACTAGCAAAATGCTGGTTGGGGGTTGTGTTGAGGGTCAAATATTGCATATCAGACCCTAGTAATTACCTAATTTTACGAATATGGTACTGTTTAACGGCTCAATTTAACTGTGTTTATGCTGCAATGTGTGTTTAGGAGCTTGGACGGAAACAGGGTGCTAAAAGCATGGAATTAACGCTCTAAAGTCACCAGAGCAAGGGAGGGACTCCAGAGGACCAAGATCAACGAATTTACATGCCAGGGATCCGAGGAAATCAAGTTGTTCACATTGAAAATGGCCCGAAACTGGTCCAGAATGCAAGATCACTGGGTTCCCACCATCTGATCGGCTCCACACTTTATATATGTCCTGAGGATCATGAATTGGTCGTACACGTCGATTTTCATCCATTGGATACCTCTAGAAGCGGCCCAACAACAGAGATCATCCCTGTAACTCCTTAAGTGGGGCCCACCTGGTACCTGGATATGTTTTGAATTGAGTACCAACCCATTAAATGAGCTGTAAAAGAAGATGGACAGAGCGAATTTCGAACAAACATCTCAGTGGACCCCACGTGGAGGGGGGTGTACACCATGTACATGAGGGGCGCTGACCACCGAATGCACAAAGTCCCTGCTGACCCGACCTCCTTCCTAAAACGGGAAATCCCGTTTTCCACTATGCAACAGGGAGTTGCGGTCCCTTCCTGTGGGCCACCATTGCGAGTCAAAACTCTGATCCAGACCGTTCATCAGAGTCCGACGTGCGCCCGGACCAAGACCTAGGTGGACAACTTCCAAGAAGCAGCGAGGATTCGTTTTCAGCCTTTCAAATATAAAACAGACGGTGGAGTAAAAGTATAGGTGGGCCGCACTAAATCTGAGAAAAAAGTATCCAATTTCGGGTGGTTTTTCGTAACTAAGCCAATGGACGGATTAGATTGATCAACACAACAATCAAGTGGGCCCCACCATCACCACAGCGGGACGGCTACGCATCCCTGTTTCGCGTCAGGACGCAGTCTGGTTTTTGCGGGCTTTGATGTGGTCTCGATGATGATCGGATTACTGATCTGATCCGTCCACCGTGTAGGCCACTCAAAAACGTCTTATGGACAGGATCACATAAACAAAGGCGTGGGGAGAATCCATTTTTTCTGCTGCGTAAACTCTAGCCGACTCCTTTGTTGCGTAAAGGGAGTCGGTTCTCCAACTCCAGCAAGGCTACACAACAACCACCCTTGCCTATAAAAGAGAAGAAAAGAGAGAGAGGAAAGGTATCTACGGCTGATGTGAAGAGACAGAGAGGGGAGAGAGAGAGAAGTGGTAGTTCTTTTAATTCTTTCTTTTTGTTGTTTGTTTTTTCTATAAATTTTAAGGTTATTAGTTTAGCCATGTTAGATTAAACCCCTTAGCTAGGGCTAAGGGATGATGCTTGTAGTGAGATGGGCTGATTTTGCGGCTTGGATTATATTCATTGAACTACTTCTCCATTAGTTTGATTTTAAGAAATTACATATAGTTTTAATGATATTTTGTGACTGCAATTACAATTAATCTGCGATAGCTTTATGTAATTCCTTTACTTTTATTTTGATGTTAGGAAGCCTTGTTATTCATCATTGCCCCTTGGACATGGTTGGATGACAGAACTTTTTCTGACATTCATCCATTGTTGATTGGCTGTGATTTGGTTTCGTTTTGTTGTTTACTTTGTCTCATGGGCATGGTTTTGTAATGGAATTGATTCTGATTCTCACACCTTTCATCTCTTTGAAAATTTAATCAAAAGTAGTTCAATTCTAGTTGAGGTTGTAAATCAAGCATAAATCTCATTGATCTCTACAAGTGGATCCCCTGAATCCCTAGTTTCCCTTTTCCTGAATTCTTTAAGTTTTAGATAATTATTTCATCATTATTCCTCAATTGACCCTCGATTTAGATTTCATCTCATTCTAGTTCTAGTCCTATTTAGTTTCAGACTACGTACAAGTATCAGTCCCTTGGGATTCGACCTCGGTCTTACCAAGTTTATTACTACATCACAACCCTACACTTGGGGAGTGAACAATAGGTTGTGCGCCCTGTAACGATACCCGGATCAAAAGTTATGATCAATTTACGGTCCATCTTCTTTGGCTCAACCATGCTAGGAACGTCTCTGTGACACGTTCTACATCACTAGGTCATTGTTCAATAGACCATTGTATGTAATTATCCACCACAATGGTGTTGAAAGGCCAGCGTCTGGCTCCAAATTTTTATTTTTATTTTTTTAGTGGTCTTTGGCATTGCCTGCACCTTGAGGAGAGATTTTTTTGTTAAAACTAAGTTTTATTAAATTTAACTATTTTAAATATGAGAAATGCTCCAGTGACATTGTAAGTCCTCCTAGTTGCATTGGTTCACATGGAATCGATCTGAACCATCCGCTAATCGTATAATACATTTCGTAGACTATTGTACAAAAATCATATTGGTAGTCGGTTGATCCAATCCTTCTTTGATTTGGGCTTATTTTCTATAACCATCATTTTTTATGCCATTGGACTTTTTTTTTTTTTTTTTTGGTAAATGATGTCAACACTAGAAATTAAAGGCCATTGATCAAATGGTTAATATTTGTCAAATCAGTATGATGTTTTCTAGCCTTTTCTTATACATATGTTAGGCGAGGCCCCAGTTCCTCATGAATGAAAATTTGGTGGATCATTCCACTTTTCCTCAAAAAAAAAAAATAATAATAAAAATAAAAATAATAGCATGATGTTTTCATGGCAGTCCCTGAGATGAGTAGTGTTGGACCTAATGAACAGTCTGGATCAATGAATTGGATTGTGTAAGTATTCACATGGTACTAATACCATAATTTCATTGCGTTAGGTGCTTGATCCCATGCCTAAAACATGAGAAGCCACGTGGCATACAAGCACCGTTCTCCAAATTATCTTGCTCGTGGGCCCCTTTCATGTATGGGTTGAGACCGTACGGGGTCATTGTTGCATCCACAATCCAACCATCGGTTGGGACGGCTCACGCTAAGAGGTGAACTCAAGAAATTGGACGGTGTAAAACATAAGTGGGCCATAAACAGTAAGATGGACCCATCATGATAATATGCTTCAAAAGCGTTCGTAAGGTATGTCCCACCTGATCCAAAAGTTCAATAAGCCCGAGTAGAGTAGATGTGGAGCCATGCTTTTATCCAAGCTTGGCCTATCACGGATAAACTATATGCCCAAAATTTCTCTTTGGCTAAGAAAAATTGCACCAGCAATTCACATATTCAATGCCAAAAAGACATATTCAATGCCAAAAAGACAAAAGATCCGATGGCTAGGATATGCCTATTTGGCAAAGTTTTAGGCATGGTCCATCCATGTATACATTATCCCACCTTTATTTATAAAAAGGAAGAAGAAAGAAAAAAATAATAAAATAAGGCATGGTCCATCCACGACCGTACGATCGGATTAATTAATGCCTTGGATAAACCATGGGGCACATGTACAAATTCCATACACGTCGCTTCAGAGGTAATCTGTTTGACACAAACAACGGACTCTTTCTTTAAATTATATGTATACGTCTAGCATTTTTATATGATATAATCGTTCCGAGGCAGCCTACGAATTATTTAAAATTATAGTTTAAAGTATTTGCAGAACTTATCATTGAGAAATGCACCAATGAGCTCAAGAGCATTGTAGTTCATAGTGCTCCTGGTAGCATCGATTTAGTTGTGTAGTTCAATCGCGGGATCTGAACTGTCCATTAAGCCCATAATGCATTTCATGCATTTTAATGTAAAAATTGCACTAGTCAGAATTATCCTACCTATTAACAAAAAAAAAAAAAAAAAAAAAGTTTTTAAAGAAGATTTGTATTCAATATGATCCAAGGAACTGTACACAGCGAATACGAACCGGGCTAGCCCTCCGAGACAAAAAGGAGCTCCCCTCTGATTTGTATTCAATAAGAAGGCAGCCTATCGCAGGCTATACTTAATCTGTGCATAAACAACTTTAAGTTTCTGAAATCATTCCTAGACCCTGCATGATTGATCAGGAGCTCCCCTCTGATTAGGGGCAGGAGATCAGATATTTGATTAAACTCTGCCTTCTTATCTTTGGCTGCCTAGATGAGCCAGGCTGTCTACCACTCAATTTTCTTCGCTCAGAGTGTACTGAATTGTGATATTGCCTAAACCTGCATAAGTTCAATCTTCTTTTTCCAGTAGGCCTCGGATGGCATGATAATGGTTGCCTAACAAAAGTGATTCTTTAGAATCATAGGTAATCCATTGTGGACCTACAAAATAGATGGATCAAACTTCTGATTGGAACCATTTTTGTGTAAATAATATTGATCATTCGTTAAAGGCCATCGATCAAATGGTTAATATATGTCAAATCAGTGCAATATTTTTGTGGCATTTCTTGAAATGTGTTGGACCTAATGAACAGTCTAGATTAATGGATTGGACTGTCGAAGTGTTCAAATGCAACTAGGAGCACTATAATTTAGTGTGCTTAGCATTTCTCCTTATATTAATCTAATTTCTGAGATGATCTGAAGTCCAAATGATTGGACCTTCATTTCTCCTTCTATATTAATCTAATTTATGAGATGATATCAAGTCTAACTGGTTGGAAAATCATTTCTCCTTCTTATATTAATCTAATTTATGATATGGTCTCAAGTCCAACCTGTTGGACCATAATTAATTTACCGTCCACCCAAAAAAATAACTTCAACTTATAATATGACCGTGGCATCCAATCCTTTCAATAGATTTGCCTCGTCATGATCAAGATCACCTTTTGTGAAAATCCTCCCCATACACTCATAAGGTGGGCCACACAATAGAGAATAATATGTAGTCATTGATAAATAACAAAATACAAGTGTAGTCTAACCAATTAGTGGTTATGGCTCATTTTTACACACTATAATCAATTGGACTAGTTGGATTTTACGTACGCACAGGATAGGTTGCATGTTATTCAATGGGTCATAAACTATGGTCCAACCAATTGGGCTCGAGACCTCCTCATGAAATACGCTTAGCGCACAATTTATGTAGACTATCATCTAGCCTTGAGTTTTGACAAGTAGGGTCAATGGATCAATGATCCACACCGTTTGATTGTCAGACCCGATGTTGATGAGAGTTAGCCAAAGTCTCCTATATGGAACCATCCTAATCCTACAAGTAGAAGGTTGTGCAGAAAATACAAAAAGGGTCGATGTTCAGCAAAAGAAAAGGCCCACATATTGGATGACGATGATCTTCTAATCTGGGAGTTACTCAGAGAGTCCACATCAGCTACAGAGCCCATCAGATGAATGATGTAGATCACCAACCCATGCATGAACCCCACTAGTACAAACTTAAACGTTGATGATAATCTCTATGCCTTGCCAAAACATGAAAACATGAAAAATGCTTTGAGTAAATGTGCACGTGTTTTGTGTGTAGGCCCATCTATCGTTTACTAGACCTTATGTGCCTAAGAATTTTCGAAGAGACTTTCAATCTAATTCACCAACCATGTACAAGTAAAGGAAACGTGAAATAAATGCTTCTTTAAAAGGTTTTCTTTTATTATTATTCTCAGATTAGCTTGTTAGTACAAGCCTCACTCCCAATCGATACCAAGACTTTAGTGTTGAAATGAGGTATCTTCGCCCAGTCTACCACTTGATGGATCGGGGTGTTTGCTTCTTTAAAAGGTTTCTCACCAGTGAAAACTGATTTTTGTTGGCCCTGGCGAGGGTTCATGCAAGCTTACCTAGTTCCAAAACTGCCACACTTGACTCGACTCAACGCGTAACTTGGTTGAGCCATATGGACTTAGCAAGCACTTGGCCTGACTCAGCCTAAACTTGGTGAGACTCGTTAAGTCGACTCAGTGTGACTCGAAACCTGCCCCTTGAGGAGAGAATTTATTTACAATAAGTTCTTCTAAATTTAACTATTTTAAATATAAGAAATGCTCTAGTGCTCTCATGAGATTGGAAGTCCTCTTAGTTGCATTGGTTCACTTGGAATCAATCTGAACCGTCCGTTAATTAGGAGTGATCCGGACCATCGGACCTTAGATCGGGCGTATCTCGCAATCCGGAATGAGTTACCTGACGTAATATATATGATTTTGGGGTGGAACGAGCTACTTTAGGCTAGCGGGGTTGCGCAGCCCAGAATAGTGAAAAACCCCTGAATCGACGGTCGTTTCCCTGTTTTAATTTCTTTTTACTATAAATAGTAAGTAAGTTTTAATTTGATTATAACTCTTCATCCGTCGGGCTCTAGGAGTTGCGCCCAGCGTGAAAAGTGCTTAGAATAATTAGGAGAACGGTTTGGTGATGCCAAATAGGACACTTACTATTTTTGGCCAAAAACCTTGCACACTAGTAGACACCACAACCGTCTATAAATAGTAAGTTTACTATTTACAGTAAGTCGCGGATTCTAGGAGTTTTAGTTGTAGTTTGATTCTGATTTCTTTCTCATTGCTTGGTACCCCTATTTAAAAGGTTGTGAACTCGTTTTTATTCATCAATTAATCAATTTCGAATTTCTTCGAATTTATTTATATTTTCTGCTTTCTTTCCTTGTCGATTTGAGAAGTCTCTGTGAAGAGTCCAGAGAAGCTTCGTGGATTCGGAGTAGTTATCCTCATCACGTTCATCCCTGCGTCAAATGTTGTTTCTACCTAAGGTCTTTTGAACACCTCAACGAAGCACAAATATGCTACCAAAACTTCTAAACTTCCTAGAGTTATGCAATACATGAACAGTAACGGTATTTAAGTCCTCAATTATCATAATGCTCCGCATAGTCTATGATCTGAACACATTAAAGATGAAGGACAATAAATTTGCATTAATATATATCAATTGCATTTCTACTCTGTGCCATGTAACAGACTAATTCTCTCTAATTTTTCACATTTTAATCGAAGGTTTTTTTTTTTTTTTCAGAAGAAATATAATTAAAGGCTTCTATCAAATCACAACTTGAAATGTAATTTGTTTCTCATATCATTAAAAGCTTCTGGACAGGGCATATTTGTATGCATATCCTTGCAATGGAATCAATAATCAAACTAATAACAAATTATATCAATCAATAGATATTTGTATAACAAACGGTTTTGAAATTAAATGTTTAATAGAACATTACAAAAAGCTAGTTTGGCTGACCATGTTGATTAGTCATTCTGATTCCCAATATAAAGCTAAACTCACAAAGACCATAAATTCCTTGTGGAGATTCAAAGTTACAAAGCAAACATCTTGAATTTTAAGAAACCCTAACTACAACATAATGAGCTGCAAATTTGCTTTTGGAAGAGCGTCGGTGTGGGTAATTAATCAATGGACAGGAATTTTGGCCAGCCTCAGTTTTCGTTCATTGGAGAGAAGCTTGGCAAAAAGAGCCAATGCATCTTCATTTGTTCCCTCACCTTTCACCTCTTCAGACAAGCCTGTTTCTAAGTTCACCCTTGACACCGGCTTCTTCAGAAGTTTCTTCCCAATGTCCACTAGATTCTCCAAGTTCTCCTTTGTCGAAATGTCGGTCGATGACGCATCTCCAGTCAATGAGTCCTCCTGTGGAAAACATTAATGATGAATCTAGTCATGCATCACCCTAGTTTGGCAACAATGAGTAGATAGAAAGATGGACCACTATAAGAGATCCATTCAGGCCAATTAGGAAGATGTGTGTAACATCCCACGCATTGATCAGGTGGGGCTTATTAATTTGAACGTGGGTTCGCTCAAAATTAAAGTGGTGAACACATTAGGTGGGCCACAAGTGCTTATATTTTCGTCAAGAGGACTACACCTGTATGCGAAGGTAATTCTTTTCAGCTTGGAGCACTTCCAAGAGAACGGAGGTGTGGATATCAACCACATCGGCGCTTGCTTGGCTGAAAGTGTCAATTAAAGGTGTCCCACTGCCATTGTACAGCCATCCAAGCACGCCCCATTTGGAGGCACTACTTGCACTGTATCTCTGTTCCTGCTTGCCCACTCCAGTGCCCAAAGAGATAATCAAGAGTTTGCGACAGTCAATCGTCTTCATCGGAAAGAAATCCATGTTTCCCACATGAATCTCCTTGCTTATATGAATAATAGCCATTAACGTCTGCATAGTGTCACACATTCACACAATCATTAGCAGAGCATATGATAAAATTGATCCAACAAGCTTTATGAGCTCATTAGTGCAACTTACTGGATTATTAGCAGCAACTCCGCCATCGATAAGATTGAAGCCTCGAATTTTACCCTGGGTGTCATTAGTTTCAAAGTAGTGAGCGGGAAGATAAGTTGGGGCCGCAGACGTACTTATGCAGATATCCGATAGAAGGGCATTCATGATTGAAACATCAGTTCTTGCCTATTAATGCACAAACAGCACATTTAAGAAATAAGTTGCATTTCCCTAAAATAAAATTGAATCATGGCACGCATTAGGGAGGGAGGAGGGAAGAAGGGTGGTACTCTACTTCGTAAGTATTGAAGACGGACGGTTGAAGAAGCTTGATATCGAAAGCGGGGATAAGGATCTTGGTTAAAGTATCCTGGATCCTGGTCTGGCCCAGTAGTTGTTGAACTTTGGAATGTAGGAACTTGCCATCATACTTGGGCCGGAGATTGCACCAACAAGCTCTTTACAGAACTCAAAACCCTGATCTGCACAGAGAGCACATTGAGTGTGTTATTGGAGTACTTGTACCTCAAAAAAAAGCCGTCCAATTCGTGGGACCCACGGAATACTGATCATGCGGCTAACTGTGATTTAGCACAAGCCTTTAATGATATCTTTGGCAGAAATTCTTATCATTAAATGGCCTAAGTATTTTCATTTTTAATTACCTATTTTGAGGAAAATCTTAGGGCAGTTCTCTAGGTAGAATTCATTGATATCCTTGGCAGAAAAGAGAGGACGGTTGTTCTTGTCCGGAGCTGCAAGCATGGTGGTCACTAGCCCTCCTGTGCTCGTTCCTGCGATCAGATCGAAGTAGTCTGCCAGCCTTGCATCCTCGCCGTCCAACTCCTGCAGTAAAACAAATTTCATTCATTCTGTACAACCACAAACTCCTCATGGGCCGAAACTTGCAGGATCCGATAATCTTGACCATTTAAAAAAATGGATGTAGAAAATCATTTAATTCTGGTTGGTAACTACTTTTGTAGGAAACTTTTTTGCATGGTTAGGATCATTGGATCAATTTTTTGGCCCACTTTCTATTACGATTTGGACGGTTCACAAAGTAATATATAAACTCGAGAGTACGAAATTATTATCTCCAATCCACCCAATGCATGTGACACATGGCAGTCGCGGAGGGGATAAGAAACTTCCAGCTAGCGGGTCGCTGTGGATGGCCCTTGATGATTCCATGTTGTTTTCATCTTGACCGTCCATGTGGTGAAGGATCATCTTGAAGGGCTTTCACCTGGAGCTTGGATTCGAGGAAGGCGAGGATGGTCCCAGGGATTATGCCCCCGCACACCTCCACCGTCGATGCTCAGCACCGTGATCAGCTCTCCAAGAGAAGGCTTTGGATTTACGGTTTTGCCATTGCTAGCCATTTCTCGCTTGATAGCCTGAGTACTACACGAAAAGGAAGCTTCAGAATAGGAGAGAGAAGGATTGAGATTAGTTGAGAGAAGGAAATGGCGTTGATTGAATGCTATGTGGGGTTGAGTATAGTATAGTAGTATATATAGGCAGGGTAAAACCATGTGCACGCAGTATTGGTATGGTGGATGATAATCCACAATATCATCGTGTTAGTTGACTTGCTTTTGGCTGAACCCATATATGCCTAAAACATGAGAAGCCATCATCAAATAAATGATCTAGATCACCCAACCATGGACCACACCATTACAAATTACTTAAAGGTTGATGATTTGAGTAAACGTGCACGTGTTTTGTGTGTAGGCCC
>JAJHSJ010000006.1:10229607-10345233 GCA_021015155.1 Magnolia officinalis
AATATTTGACCCTCAACAATACCGGCTGACAACACCAACCAAATAGTTATGTCTGGGCGTGTACACACCACATGCATACATCAAACTTCCTATTACTGACGCGTAGGGTATCTTCTGCATCTCATCCACCTCTGCCTTCGTCTTGAAACACTGCCTGTCGCTCAATCTGAAGTGACCATCCAGTGGAGTACTGACCGACTTCACTGCATTCATATTGAACCGCTTTAGGATTTTATCAATATACCGCTCTTGTGACAGCCAAAGCTTTCTGCTACTTCTGTCATGGGTTATCTCCATTCATAGGATCTATTTAGTCGAGCTCAAGTTTTTCATCCCAAATGACTTGCCCAACTCCTGTTTCAGCCTATCTATCTTCTTGATGTCTTTTGCTATGATGAGCATGTCATCAACGTATAATAGCAGAACTAAGAAATCACCATCTGAGAACTTGTGCCTGAACACACAGTGGTCAAATCTGTTCTCTCATACTCATGCTTCAATATAAACGAGTCAAACTTCTTGTATCATTTTCGTGGAGCATGTTTCAGCCCATACAAGCTCTTCATCAGCCTACACACCACATGCTCTTTACCCTTAACTTCGAACCCCTCTGGTTGGTGCATGTAGATCTTTTCTTCCAGGTCACCATGGAGGAAGGCAGTTTTGACATTCAACTGTTCTATCTCCAGATCCATGCTAGTCGCCAACCCAAGCAACACCCGTATGGATGTCATCTTCACCACTGGTGAGAATATCTCCTCGAAGTCTATGTCTTTCATCTGACCAAACCCTTTCACCACAAGTCTGGCCTTGAACCTCATCTGTGAATTCTTCTGCTCAACCTTCTTTCTGAACACCACTTATTGTTTAAAGCTTTCTTGCCCTTAGACAATTTCATCATATCATAGGTGTGGTTCTTATACAAGGATTTCATCTCCTCTTGCATAGCTTTCAACTACTCCCCCTTATGCTTGTCGGCTAGGGCCTCAAAATAATCTTCTGGCTCTCCCTCATCAGTCAGCATAATGTACTCATGCGGCGAGTACCTCTTGGATGGTTGTCTGTCCGTAGATGACCTCCTCACGTGTGGCTCAACAGGTGGATCAAGTGGGGGCTGATCCCCTGGTCCATCTTCTTAAGGAACTCCCTTGTCCTCTGCACCTTGTTGTACTCCCCCGTCATCAGACATCACAGGAGGAATAATCGGATTCATGCCCTCTAACTCACCTGAACTAGGCTGGTTCTTCTCTGGCTTATCAATGTCTTCTATACACTGATCTTCAAAGAAAACAACATCTCTGCTCCTAACGAGCTTCTTCTTGGTCGGATCTCACAATCTGTAACCGAACTTTTCATCACCGTACGCCAAGAACACACACTGCCTGATCTTCATATCGAGCTTAGACCTCTCGTCCTTTGGTACGTAAAGGGATACCCTGCATCCAAACAGCCTGAGATGACTGTACGATAGATCATGTCTAGTCCGCACCTTCTCAGGCACTTCTCCATTCAACGAGGCTGATGGAGACCTGTTTATCAAATATATTGTCGTTTGCATTGCTTCTCCCCAGAACGTCTTGAGCAATTTCACATGGGATAACTGCATCTGATTGTCTCTACAATGGTATGATTCATTCGCTCAGCTACACCATTATGCTGGGGGGTCTTGGGAACCGTCTGTTCATGTCGTATACCCAGGGACTTACAATACTCATGAAAGTCGCCAATGTATTCACCACCATTGTCAGTCCAGATGCACTTCAATGATCTACCTGTCTCGCTCTCGACCATAGCATGAAATAATTTAAACACACCAAAGACCTCGTCCTTGGATTTCAAAGCATAAACCCATACCCTCCTAGATGCATCATCTGTAAAAGTGATAAAATACAATGCCCCACCCAATGTGTTTGTCCTCATAGGACCACAAACATCATAATAAACCAAATCTAATGTATGCACTTTATTATATGAAAAGCAGATTTAATAAATGAAACTCTATTTGTTTCCCTGATAAACAATCAATACAGGTTTTGAGAGGTATACCTGTCACGTCTGGAAGGAGCCGCTTCCTCGCTAGTATCTGAAGCCCCTTTTCATTCATGTGGTCTAGACGCCTATGCCACATGTTAATAGTTGAATCTTCCACTGTGTTCAACCCACCCTTACATTGACACTTGTCTTGTAAAGGGTGCAACACTTCTTTCCTCTTGCTGCGATCAAGGAACCCTTGATGAGCTTCCAACGCCCACCAACAAACCGGCTTTCATAGCCATCATCATCTAACCTTCCCGTCGACATCAAGTTGAGCGAAGGTCTAGAATATGTCTCACATCCTTGAGAACCAACATGCAGCCCACATCGCCCTTCACACAAATATCACCGATCCCTACGATCTTCGATACACCAGAATTTTTCATCTTCACGGTCCCATAGTCACCTGACTTGTAGCTTGTGAAAAAATCCCTACGTGGAGTCACATGAAAAGAGGCTCCCAAGTCAATCACCCAGTCGATGTCCTAACTCGTAGCCCTGAGACAAACATCATGATCTGTTGAAAGAATAACTAACACGTCGCGACCGTAGTGGAATCTAATTCATCTTCCTTCTCCTTTCTTTTTCCTTTCTTATCGTTCTTATTCTTACAACATTCATGCTTATAGTGGCCATTCTTGCCACAATTGCAGCATTCAACATCATTCCTGGTACTCAACTTGCCTCTTGATTTATCTTGGGCCTTCTCACCCTTCCAGTTCTTTCATCTTCCCCGTTCATGTGTCACAAAGGTCTTTTGCTGAGTAGACCCCTGAGACTTTCTCCTTGTTTCCTCATTGAAGAGACAACTGGTTACCTGTTCCATGGATACCTTTTCGTCTGGCACGGAGTTACTTAGAGACACCACCAATGTCTCCCAACTATCTGGCAATGAGCTAAGCAATATAATAAAGCCTGTAATTCATCATCCAGGACCATCTTCATAGCGGAGAGCTGGTTCAATATATTGCTAACCTCATTCATGTGCTCGGCCATAGAACCACCATCTTTAAACATGAGATTCACGAGTCGTCGTATCAAGAAAATCTTATTGTCGGCTGTCTTCCTCTCATACAACCCTTGTAATTTCAGTCGTAGGCTAGCGACTAAGGTATCTGTAGACACATGGTAAAATACGGAATCGTCCAACCATTGTCTAATAAACCCTGCCGCCTTCCGGTCCAATTTCTTCCAATCATCATCTGTCATATCCTTTGATTTTGCTGATATGCCTTGAATTGGAGAATACAAGTCCTTACAATAAAGCAAGTCCTCCATCTTAGCCTTCCATATGGCCCAGTTAGAACCATTGAGGCTGATCATCCTTGATGAGCCACCTTCCATAATTCAGAACCGATCTCACTCCGTTCAATGAACCTGGCGCTCTGATACCACTTTGTTGGAGGCCTTGCACAAAACCTTAGGATCTAGCCTCCCAAAACAAACCAGAATTATGTGATAATACAGCAATGAAATAAATCAAAGCACAAACCACACGACACAAGAGATTTTTACGTGGAAAACCCTCAAAGAGGTAAAAACCACGGGACCTCGTCCAGATCAACAATCCACTATGAAGTAAAACATTACAACCTTCTTCACGCATGTAGGAGTGGATAACAATAAGAGAATGAAAGAAAAATGGAGAGATCTCACCAATCACGAGGACATAGAAGCAATGAGATATCAAGTGCACAATAGCAAAGCCTTGCGAAGCTTTAGAAAACCCTCTTACATTACCTTTTGCATACCCTAGAAAAGCCCTAGGGACCCCTATATATAGTTTAGGCAACTCCCTTTTGCACCTCTTGCGAAACCGCCTCAAATTTTCGCAGTCCGCATAAGATCTAGACTCAAAACTGCGTAACCTCGACTAGTTGTGCAGAGTCCTCGACCGGTCGAACACATCCCACGACTGGTCGAGAACCTCAGAAATCCAAAACCACAACTCACTGAAAAATGAGTCGAGTCAATTCACGACTGGTCGTGCACCAGCCCTCGACCGGTCAAGTGAAGCTCATGACCAGTCGAGCCTAAGAAAAAACCCCATCAACAACAAGGTAGCTTTGGAGAGCCAAAGTTGTCCACGTGTACGGGAGGAACTAAACTCTGAAGATGAAGGAAAAATAAATAATTTATGAGATTAACAGGGCATATTCCCACACTTACTTTAGAGTTACAAAGCAAATATCTTGAATTTTGAGAAACCCTAACTATGACATAATAAACCACAAATTCACTTGAGGAAGAGCATCAATGATGAGTAATTCATCAATGAACAAAAATTTTGGTCAGCCAGAGTTTACGTTCATTAGAGAGAAGCTTGGCGAAGCGAGCCAATGCATCTTCATATGTTCCCTCTCCTTTCACCACTTCAAACAAGCTGATTTCTAAGTTCACCCCGGACACCAGCTTCTTTAAAAGCTTCTTCCCAATCTCTACTAGATTCTCCAAGTTCTCCCCCGTCGAAGCATCGACTGACAATGCATCCCCAGTCAATGAGTCTAGTCATGCATTACCCTAGTTTGGCAACAATCACTAGATAGAAAGATAGAAACACTACGAGGAGATGAGTTCAAGCCAATTAGGCAGATGTGTGCATGCAATGTCCCAGGCATTGATCAGGTGGAGCCTATTTGAATAAGGGTTAGGCCAAAATAAAGGGATGCACATATCAAGCAGGCCACAAGAGCTTATATTTTCATTAAGAGAACTACACCTGTATGCGAAGGTAATTCTTTTTAGCATGGAGAAATTGGAAGAGAATGGAGGTGTGGATATTAACCACATCAGCACTTGCATGGCTAAAAGTGTCTATCAAAGGCGTCATAATGACATTGTACAACCATCCAAGCACGCCCCATTTGGAGGCACTACTTGCGTTGTATCTCTATTCTTGCTTGCCCACTCCAGTGCCTAAAGAGATGACCAGAAGTTTGCGACAGTCAATCGATTTCATCGGAAAGAAATCTCCGTTTTCCACGTGAATCTCCTTGTTTATATGACTAATGGACATTAACGTCTACATATATAGTCACACATTCACACAGTCATTAGTATTACATATAGTAATTAAATTTGGTAGAATTCCTACTACAAGTGGGAAACTTCATGAGCCCATTAGTGCAACTTACTGGGTTATTAGCAGCAACTGCGCCATCGATGAGATTGAAACTTCGAAATTTACCCTAAGTGTCTTTAGTTTCAAAGTAGTGAGCAGGAAGATACGTCGGAGCGGCAGATGCACTTATGCAGATATTCGATAGAAGGGCATTCCTCGAAACATCAATTCTTGCCTATTATTGAACAAAACACATTCAAGAAATGAGTTGCATTTCCTTCAAAACGAGATTGAATCAAAGGAAGGATGGTGGTACTCTACTTCGTAGGTAGTGAAGATGGATGGTTGAAGAAGCTTGATGTCGAAAGTGGGAATAAGGACGTTTGTTAAAGTATCTTGTGTTGGCTGAATAAGCTAGATTTTCTCTTTACTTCAAGATAACAAATTTTTCTTGGCTTTACAAAGCCTCTGCACAACTTAGAAAATCTGATTTTTAAGAGGAAGAAAGAGAGAAAAGAAACCAGACAAGAATTTAAAAAATAATAAATAATAAAAAAAAAAACTGATTTCTTTTATTGTTGCTGTTGCTGCTCACTTGCTTTTCACTTGCTCTTTTTCTTACTTCACTTGCTTGCTACAACCGGATACAAGGTGCCTATTTATAGGCTTTTGAATGTAAGTTGACAAGACAAAACTACCCCTACTAAGAGCTTCTAACACTTAAATGTTCCTAGAAAATACACAAGCATTTTCATCTTCCAAGAGCATCTCCATGGGAAGTGTTGCTGTGCTTTGGAAGATGAACAGTCATAGCAATTGTTGGGCTTTGGTTTGCAATTTCAACACTCCCCTTTAAACCAAACCAGCTTCATTCTAAGCATTATTCATAGTCGTTTGAATGCATCTATCGGTAATGCCTTTGTGAAATTATCCGTCACCTATTCCGTAATATGCCAATACTCTAATTTTTTATGTTTTCTGCTTCACAGGATCTCTCAGAAAATTATATCGAGTATCAATGTTTGCTTCTTCCATGATGCACTGGATTTTTGGCTAGCTCGATTGCCGACTTATTATCCACATATATAACTATGGATTCTTCCCGCAGATGCTTCGGCTCCTTTAGCAAGTTTCTCAACCAAATTCCCTCATAGACAGTGGATGATGCTGCCATGTACTCTGCTTCACATGTGGACAAGGCGACCACACTCTACTTCTTCAATTCCATGCGAAAGCAGTCGTTCCGAGATAGAATACATAGTCAGTGGTGCTCTTTCTTTCATCTTGGTCACATCCTCAATCATTGTCTGAGTATCCATACAACATTGATTCATCATCGTATGGATAGAAAAGACCGAATTTCATTGTTCCTTTGACGTACCTGAGGATTCTTTTTGTGGCTAGCCAGTGTGATTCTTTTGGTGCTTCCATATACCTACTTAGAAGCCCAACACTGTAAACGATATCCAGCCTTGTGATTATGAGGTACCTTAGGCTTCCAATCAGACTCTTGAACATAGTCGAGTCAACGCTTCTTCCTTCTCCGTCCTTTGTCAGTTTTGAGCCGTTGCTACAAGCGTGTTTACGGCATTGCAATCAGCCATCTTGAACTTTTCAAGCAATTCCTTGGTATACTTCTTCTGAGATATATGGATGTCACCATGTTGTTGTTTCACTTCAATGCCCAGAATAAAGGACATCAGACCTCTGTCGGTCATCTCGAACTCCTTGAACATGACCTTCTTGAATTCATCAAACATCGGTTGGCTGTTTCCTGTAAATAGCAAATCATCAACATATAGGCATGCTATAAGCATATCGCCATGAGCATTCTTCTTGATGTAAATTACATACTCATATGGACAGTAAATTTGTATCCACATATCTTCAAGATAGTTGTCGATGCGTGCATTCTAAGCACGTGGAGCTTGCTTCAACCCATAGAGGGTTTTCTTCAATCGATACAACCGTGTGTTCCCCCCTTACATAATAAAGCCTTCAGGCTGGTCAACATAGACCTCTTCTTCCAAATTTCATTCAGGAATGCAGATTTTACATCCAGTTGGTAGATCATCTAACTGTGATAGGCTGCAAGGGAGATAATCATCCTCACAGTGTCAAGACGAGCAACACAGGAAAGACTTCTTCATAGTCCACCACGTACTTCTGTTGTAGCCTTTTGCTACGAGCCTTACCTTGTAGCGATCAATCTCACCATTAGCATTTCGCTTAATCTTGTACACCCGTTTGACACCAATAGTTTTCTGGCCATTAGGAAGCGTAGTCAGCTCCCATGTGTCATTTGTCTCATTGGCATGAATTTCTTCTTTCATAGTAATTCTTCAACATTCTTCTTTTATGGCCTCCTGAAACGTCAGAGGCTCATGGTCTGCATACAGGCAGAAAAGATTGACCTCTTCAGTTTATTCATAGATGTTGCTTAAGCTTTTCATTTTTATAGGTGTCATGGGCGAGGATGGGCTGGCCGAATTTTGACCTGATGGAGTTCTTCTAGGAGTGATGGAATATACTCCTGGACTTCTGTGTACTGATGATGCGGCCGAAGAAGGTGTTGCGGGCGTTTGCTCTTGATAGTCATGCCTTTCTTCATGTTCTTCTATTTCGACTTGAATATCTTTGGTCGATTCTTCATCATTCCATTTTCAAGCTTTTTCCTCACTAAAGACCACATCTCTACTCACCACTACTTTATTGGTTAGTGGATTGTAGAGCTTGTAGGCTTTAGATCCTTTACTGTAGCCGATGAAAACGCATTTTCACCACCACGATCATCAAGTTTCTTTCTCTTCTTGCTTCTGGAACTTGAGCGTAGGCGACACACCCAAAGATCCTTAGGTGCGCCACGCTTGGTTTGTAGCCACTTCATGCCTCCTGTGCTGTCATGTTTCTGACACTCTTGGTTGGACACCGATTGAGCAGGTAGGCAGTACATGCAACTGCCTCTGCCCAGAAGCTCTCTGGCAGGCCTTTCTCCTTCAGCATGGTCCTCATCATGTCGAGGATGGTACGGTTCTTCCGTTCCGCAATGTCATTCTACTGTGGTGTGTAGGTTGCAGTGTGTTGCTGCTTAATGCCTTGTTCCCTGCAAAAATCTCGAAATGCATTTGAGGTGTACTCTCCACCTCTGTCAGATCTGAGTACTTTAATTTTGTGACCACTTTCATTCAACTTCAACACGAGCTTTGAAAATTTTAAAGATAGTGAAAGCGGAAGATTTTTCTTTAATGCAATATACTCAAAGTCTTCTGCTGAAATTATCAATGAAAGTAATAAAGTATTTATTACCTCCAAGAGAGGGTGTTTCAAGTGGTCCGCAAATATTAGTGTGAACCAACTAAAGTGGTTCCTTTACTCTTCTAGACAATCCACTTGGAAAGGAGTTTCTTTGTTGCTTGTCGAGTGTGCATGCCTCACACACATGTTCTGGAGCTTCAATAGCCGACAAGCTATGCACCATGGTTGATGAGGATAAGAGTTTAAGGTCACTGAAATGGAGATGCCCAAAGCGAAGATGTCATCTCCATTAATCATTCTTCACGATTCCATAGAGACACTTCTTAGCCTTTGTGTTAATATAAAGCGGAAACATGTGATTCTTCGCCATTTGAACTTGAGCCACAAGTCTTCTGTGAGCATCTCTTATAGAGAGAGAATAGTTCTCCATGTATATGACATACTCTTTCTCAAGGAGTTGACCAATACTGAGGATGTTATTTTTCATGTTTTGTACGTAATACACATTAGAGATGTAATTTAGCTTACCATTCTTCTGATAGATTTTAACTTTTCTTTTACCTATCACAGGTACCTTTGGTGAGTCGCCAAAACTTACGTTGTCAAGAACTCCTTCTGTGAGTTCCACGAACAGTTCTTTGTTACCACTCATGTAGTTGCTTACACTCGTATCGAGATACCACACATCTGGCAGTTCACATGCCTTTTCTTGTGCGAGGAGTGTGGAATCTTCTTGCTCATTGTGTAATGCTTCAGCATAGTTGGATCGTTCATCTTGATCCACTTTGCTCCAACACTCAGAGGCATAGTGGCTAAATTTCTTGCAATTGTGGCATTGAACATTCTTTGTGTTTCCACGACCACGTATTAACCAGCCTCTACCATTTCCTCTTCCACGGAAACTGGTAAACTTTTATTGATTTTGTTGATGGCTTAGATGATATCCACACCCTCTGCCTCTTGCACGATTACTAGTGTCACGACCCCCTCGTTGTATATGGCCATTCTTTTGTTCATTTAGAGTCAAATTAGACTATAAGGCATGTTCAAGCGTTGAACCAGCATTCTTTTACATTCGCTGCTCATGCACTTGCAACGATCTCATCAGTTCTTTAATGGACAGTTTTTTCAAGTCCTTTGATTATTTGATCGCCACAACCACATGCTCAAACTTGGTTGTGAGAGATCGCAATGCCTTTTTCATGACACGTATGTCTTCAACTTTTTCACCATTTCTTTTTAAATTGTTAATAATAACAATTAGACGTGAGAAGTAGTCAGAGATACTTTCACCTTCCTTCATGTGCACCGCTTCAAACTCGGCTCTTAGTGTTTGAAGGCGAATCCGCTTCACTCGATCAACACCCTTGAAGATGGTTCCAAGGGTATCCCAAGCTTGCTTGCTTGATGTCGCTTCAGCAATCTTTTCAAAGGTTGATTCATCCAACCCTTGATAGAGGAGGAACAAAGTCTGTTGTCTTTCTTCCTTTGATTTTTGAGAGCGGTCTTTTCTTCATTGGAGAAGGCGGCTTCTTCCTCCATAATGGGTTCTACATACCCATCGGTGATGATCTCCCATAGTTCTTACAACCCGAACAACACCTTCATTTGGATGCACCATTTTTCATAGTTGTCCTTAGTCAACTTAGGAACCTGTGGCTGGATTGTCCTGGCCATTTGAACAAGCTTTATTGGTTAGACGACTTGGTTTTACTAAGCATCAAGAGGACCCAAAAATCTGATTTTTTATTTTTATTTTTGAAGAAGGGCTGATTTTTTATTTTAATTTTTTTTATGAAGGGAGAGGAATGGAATAGAAGATCTGATTTTTTTTAAAAATAAAAAATAAAAACAGATTTTTTTTTAGCTGGAAAAACTTCTAAAATCTGATTTTATTTTTTTATTTTTATTTTTCCTTTAGCTGAAAAACTGCTAAAATCTGGTTTTTTTTTTTTTTGCTGAAATCTGATTTTTTTTTTTTTTTTTTTTTTTTGTTAAAAAAATTGCTGGCAATCTCCAACCAGGGAACTCAAAAAAGAACTTGGTTTTGCATTCTGATTTTTTTTTTTTTAACAGATTTTTTTTCTTCATAAAAAATCTGTACTTGGCTGAAAAAATTGCTGGAAAATTCTTGTAGAAGAAGAACCTGGCTTGAATAAGCCAGATTTTCTCTTTGCTTCAAGATAACAAATTTTTCTTGGCTTTACAAAGCCACTGCACAACTTAGAAAATCTGATTTTTAGGAGGAAGAAAGAGAGAAAAGAAACCAGACAAGAATTTTTTTTTTTTTTTTTTTTTTTAAGTGATTTATTTTACTGTTGCTGCTGCTACACACTTGCTTTTCACTTGCTCTTTTTCTTGCTTCACTTACTTGCTCTTTTGAATGTAAGTTGAAAAGACAAAACTGCCCCCACTAGGAGCTTCTAACACTTAATATTCCTAGAAAATACACAAGTATTTTCATCTTCCAAGAGCATCTCCATGGGAAGTGTTGCTATGATTTGGAAGATAAACAATCACAGCAATTGCTGTGCTTTGGTTTGCAATTCCAACATCCTGAATCCTGGTCTGGCCCAGTAATTCTTGGGCTTTGGAATGTAGGAACTTGCCATCGTACTTGGGACCGGAGATTGCAGGGAACAAGCTCTTTATAGAACTCAAAACACCCAAGCTGCACAAAGAGCACGTTGAGTGTGTTAACTGGAGTACCTGTAACTCAAATTAAGCTGTCTAATTCATGGGACCCACAGTAGATTGACCATGCAGCTGAGATCAGTTTGAGTTTTTCTCGAGTTTCAACCGGGTTGTTACCTGATCGAGTTTTTCTCATTTCTTTATAGAAATCGGAGTGAGTTGACTCAAGAGTAGAGTTTTTTTTTTTTTTCTTCTCAAGTGTTTAAACTATATTTTCAACAAATATCATGCACTGTAGTATCCTTGTAAATGGGTTCAAATGCATGGTGTGCATGATTACCAAACTGAGAGGTGCTCACACAATTCGTGTGGGGTTAGATCAAAGGAAGCTGACTCTCTACCTGACCGAGTTTTTCTTTATGTCTTGTTGAAATTTGGTCGACTGAGTTGACTCGGAAGTAGAGTTTTTTAATGTTTTCAAACCATGTTTTCAACAAATATTATGCACTGTACCCACGTAAATGGGTTCAAATACATAGGCGTGCATGATGATATTTCTGACGCAGAGAAATGCTCACACAATTCCTGTGATGTTAGATCAAAGAGTCCACCTGCCATGTGCTAATATGGCACACTCCTGATACATCCAGGCCAGTCATTAGGAGGGACCCATTTGTGGGACATAAATGAGAAAGATGTGTGATCATTAAGAAAATAAACCAGTCTCTCATATTGGAGTTGACTCGGACTCGGTCCAACCTGATACAGTTCAACACCACGAGTCACCAGATGAGTCAACCCCAATTCAGCTACTTCAGGTCAATCCTAAACTGGGGTGAGTCATGACTCAACTCAACTCATCTCGAAAATCCTTGCCATTAAATGGCCTTAAGAATATCTGTTTTTGTTTACCTATTTTGAGGAAAAATCTTAGGGGCGTTCCCTACGTAGAATTCAGTGATGTCCTTGGCAGCAAAGAGCGGACGGTTATTCTTCGCCGGAGCTGTAAGCATAGTGGTCCACCAGCCCCCCTGTGCTTGTTCCTCCAATCACGTGGAAATAGTCTGCTATCCTCGCATCCTCGCCATCCAGCTCCTCCACTAAAACAAACTTCATTCATTTTGTACAACCACAAACTCCTCATGGGCCGAAACTTACTGGATCCGATAATCATGACCACTTGTGGGACACTTTTTTCATGGTTAGGATCATCAGATCAATGACTTTTGACCTACTTTCTATTACGATTTGGACGGTACAGATCGTTCCTACACATATCACAAAGTACCGTATAAACTCGGGAGTACGAAAATTATTATCTTGACTCACCCAATACATGTGACACGTGTCAGTCGGGGAGTGGGGTAAGAAACTTCCAACTAGTGGGTCTCTGGGGATGGCCCTTGGATGATTCCATGCATGTTGTTTTCATCTTAACCCTCCACATGGTGAAGGATCATCTTTCCGTTCATCAAGTGGAGATGTGTCTTCATCTAGACACATTCACCATTGCTCAGCTGCCACGTGTCTTCCATTCCTCAAAGATCACAAGGGCTTCTCACCTGGAGCTTGGATTCGAGGAAGGCGAGGATGGTCCCAGGGATTATGCCCCGCAAACCTCCACCGTCCGATGCTCAGCACCGTGACCATCTCTCCGAGAGAAGGCGTTGCATTTACGGTTTTGCCATTGCAAGCTATTTCTCGCTTGATAGTCTTGAGTAGTACACGAATAGGAAGCTTCACGAATTTGAGAGATGGAAATGGCGTTTGTTGAATGAATGCTATGTGGGGTTGAGTATGGTAGTATATATAAGCATGTAAAACCATGAACACTCAGGAATGGCATGACGCTGACTCAGATTCGTTAGTGACACCTCGAGTACCGTGTTCGGATGTGTCAAAATTAGTGGATGGCATGGATTAAACACATATATCATGGTGGGGCCCACAGAGCTTTGACAGCTAGCAACTAGCTGGTATTGAGGTCACCGGCCAAACCGTGTTCGGCTTGCCTTCTAACATGATCCAGTCATATTAGGTTATTATAGCGAGACCAGTGGAGCTTTTTGTTGCACAGCTCCCTACAACACGTGCGAAATTTGCATCACATGGGTGGAGAGTCAAAATGATGCTTATTTTTTTAATTAATACCTTACTAATTAAATTTTTACATTTTGATGCCTTCTTTAATTAACATTGCAACAAGGCACGTGCAAAAAGTTTTGCATCCCAGTATGTTACTTTTTAAATTAACATTGTAACATTTTGGTGCCTTCTTTAATTAATATTTCTTGGATGTCTATTAGGTGGAGTTTGGGACTGCACATGGATTCCAATAACGTCAATCTAAAGTTTTTGTTTGGCACGTTTCTGATACATGCATGACATGAATTTTACTATATTCTTGCAGTTGCTGGTCCGTGGCATTCGAGTTATTGCCAAGTCACAACAACACTTGAGTTCGGGTTAGAATTGAGTCGAGCTATTAAGGCGACCGAGTCAAGTCATTGTGGGTAAGTTAACTAAATGAGCCTTTGTTTACTAATTTTGATATGGACTTAGATCTTATTCTAATTATTTTTCCATGGCATCCTATTTCACATTGAGTCATGACCAAGTGAAGATTGCGTTGTGTTGAACTGATCAAATCAAGTGAACTTAAGTTGAATTAAATTGGATGGGGATGGCTCATATTTGCTTTCTAGCCACTCAAGAAGTCAATCCATATTTCTAAGGTGAGGATTCACCCTTTAAGTTTACTTTCATTATAATAGTTATTTTAGTCTTCTTTTGAATTAATTGCCTAATAATGTTTATGACTAATTTATATGTATGATCAAGTTATGAATTGTTGATCTTCATTTTAGGATGACTCACCTTTCTATGTTCACATTCTTTGATTTGTTTAGCATGTGCATGTAAGTATATTTCTTAATTAACATGATCGATACTTTCGTGGAAGATAGGACACCCCTTACCTTATCCTCTGATCCTCTAGAGACGTGCCTGGCCCACTCCCATGAGTTTGATGATGACATGATTAGGGAGATGTGTGTCATACTTGATGCTGCGCCGGTACTTGAAGTTAACCGGTGGAGGCCACAATTTGAAGAGTTACCCCAAACTGATGAAACGCCTCTACTGTCTAACCTCAAGCCACCGAATCTTGACCTAAAACCTTTGCCCTCTGATTTGAAATATGCATATTTAGGTCAAGATGAGACATGCCCGGTGGTGATTTCTGCCCACCTTGAGAAAGAACAAGAGATTATGCTCATATCTACTCTCCTGGAGCATAAGGGAGCCCTTGGATGGACAATCGCGGACCTCAAGGGAGTCAACCCCTCGATTTGTACTCACCGCATATATCTTTAGGATAATGCGAAGACCGCTCGGCAACCACAACGTAGACTAAATCCAAACATGAAGGAAGTGGTTAAGGCCAAGGTTCTTAAACTATTGGATGTGGGTATCATATACCCTATATCTGATAGTCAATGGGTGAGTCCAACTCAGGTGGTTCCTAAGAAGTCCGGGATCACCATCGTAGCCAATGCCAATAATGAACTCGTACCGACTGGAGTCACTACTGGTTGGAGGATGTGCATTGACTACAAAAAATTAAATACCGTCACGAGGAAAGACCACTTTCTTTTGCCCTTCATTGATCAGATCTTGAAAAGGTTAACTAGTCATTCCTATTACTGTTTTCTTGACGGGTATTTGGGCTACAACCAGATAGAGATCGCCCCTGAAGATCAAGAAAAGACTACGTTTACATGTCCTTACGGCACCTTTGCTTACCGAAGGATGCCATTCGGGCTATGTAATGCCCCTGCCACCTTTCAGCGATGTATGATGAGTATTTTTTCTCACATGTTGGGGCAATATTTAGAGGTCTTCATGGATGATTTCTCTGTCTTCGGTCCATCTTTCAGCGAGTGCTTGGAAAGTCTTAAATGTGTGCTGAAAAGATGTGAAGAAAAGAACTTGGTACTTAATTGTGAAAAGTGTCATTTCATGGTTCATAAGGGAATTGTCCTTGGACATATCATCTCGTCCAAAGCAATCGAGGTGGATAAGGCAAAAATTGATCTTATCTCTAACCTACCTCCACCCAAGAACATACGGGACGTGCAATCCTTCTTAGGACACGTTGGGTTCTATAGAAGATTCATAAAGGACTTTAGTCTCATCTCTCGTCCTCTATATAATCTACTTCAAAAGGATGCATCATATGAGTGGACTGAACCATGTCAGGAAGCTTTTACTAAGCTCAAGGGCATATTGACTAGTGCACCCATCATACAGCCACCTGACTGGAGCATTCCTTTTGAACTTATGTGCGACACGTCTGATTATGCTCTTGGGGCAGTTCTAGGCCAGAGAAAAGATAAGAAACCCTACGTTATTCATTACGCAAGTAAGACTCTAAATCCTGCCCAAGTGAACTACTCGACTACGAAAAAGGAACTCTTAGCCGTAGTGTTCGCCTTGGACAAATTTAGGTCCTACTTGATCGGATCCAAGATCATTATTTACACTGATCATGTAGCGCTTAAGTATCTTCTGTCTAAGAATGATGCTAAGCCCCGCCTGATACGATGGATCCTCCTACTCCAGGAATTTGACCTAGAGATAAAAGATAAAAAAGGAGTAGAGAACATAGTGGCTGACCATCTTTCTCGCCTTAATCCCTCTGATTCCCTTGAGACGACGCAGATTAATGACATGTTCCCTGACGAACAGTTGTTCAGAGTCTCTCATTCACCTTGGTTCGCTGATATCGCTAATTATCTTACCACAGGTTCCATACCGATACATTGGATGCGCAAGATAAGAAGAAATTTTTCACCGAGGTGCGCAACTTCTTCTGGGATGATCCATACTTGTTTAAATATTGCCCAGACCAAATCTTGAGGAGATGTGTGCCAGACGATGAGCATTAGAGTGTCATCTCCTTCTATCACTCACAGGCCTGTGGTGGTCACTTTTCTGCAAAAAAGACCACGGCCAAGATTCTGCAGTGTGGCTTCTATTGGCCTACTATGTTCAGGGACACTCATGAGTTTTGCAAAGCTTATGAGCGTTGTCAGAAATTGAGAGCATTGTCCCATCGAAATATGATGCCCTTGAATCTCATTCTTATCATCGAGGCATTTGATTGTTGGGGCACTGATTTCATGGGACCATTCCCCCAATCTTTTGGAAATATATATATTTTGCTCGTTGTAGACTATGTCACTAAATGGGTCGAAGCTATTCCGTGTCGGAATAATGACCATCGCACGGTCATTAAATTCCTAAAAGAGAACATCCTTTCCCGATTTGGAACGCCTCGAGCTATCATTAGTGATGGGGGCTCACACTTTTGTAATAGACCATTTGAGAGTTTAATGAAGAAATACGGTATCTCTCATAAGGTGAGCACCCCATACCACGCACAGACAAGTGGGCACGTTGAGATTTCCAATAGGGAGATCAAACACATTTTGGAGAAAACAGTTAACCTTGACCGTAAGGATTGGTCAATTCGGTTGACCGATGCCTTATGGGCGTACCGTACTGCTTTTAAAACCTCTATTGGAATGTCTCTCTTTAGACTTGTCTATGGGAAAGCTTGTCACTTGCCTGTGGAGTTGGAACATAGAGCCTACTGGGCGATCAAAAGTTTGAATTTCAATCTGGACAGCGCTGGCTCGCTACGCAAACTTCAGTTGAATGAACTCGAAGAAATCCGGAACAACGCGTATGTGAACTCGAGAATTTACAAGGACAGGATGAAGGCATTTCATGACCAACATATTCAACGAAAATCATTCACGCCAGGCTAGAAAGTCCTCTTGTATAACTCTCGATTACATCTCTTTCCAGGTAAGCTTCGATCTCGTTGGACCGGCCCTTTACTGCATATCCTCATGGGGCCGTCGAGATAAGAGACCCCGACAATGGCAAGGAGTTTAAAGTAAATGGACATCGCTTAAAGCCATTTGTCGAGAAATTTGATTCAGAGGACATGTTCATGCTTCTGACTGATCCTGTTTACCAGGAATGATCTCCTAGTCTGATGGAGGTTTAGGTAGGTTTCTTGTTTGCATAAGACTAGGGTAGTTATTTTGGTCTAGCTGAAGATGTTAAACTTAGCGCTCCTGGGAGGCAACCCAGCCTTTCAATTTATTTCATTTTCCTAGTTAGTTAGTTCAATGTTTGTGGGTAACATTACTACAAACCCTCATGAGACTACAACTCGTCCACTAGGGGCAACCTAGGGGTTTAAAGGCTTGTTGCATATGCTAAATGCAATCGAGAGCACCTGCGAAAGTGGTATAGGTAGGAGTTTATTTTTGTTATTTGTGTTTTACTTGTGTTGGTTTCTCACTTGCGCTGACTTACTCTCTCGCTAATATTTTTGGAAAAGTCTCTCGATTCGTTATCCAGGTACTATCTTCCCATCACTTCTCTTTTACTTTCGTTGTCCCATGTGCATGGCATGCTTACATCTTTCACATTGAGGACAATGTCGATTTTAGGTTGGGGGTGGGAGATTAGGTTCCCTAATCAGTGTTTTCTTGGTCTTGAGCAGAAATTGTGAAATTTTTTAATTTTTCTGGAATTTCTTATAAAGTCGAAGTGATTTTGACGGCCATCTTGGATTTAGAATTACAAGATAAGTGATGTTGGCAATTTATGACTCTTGGATTCCGTATTTGTTAGATTTCACAGTTAAGTTCGAACTGTTAATCCTTGATTAGAGGTTTTAAACATTGATTGAGTCATGATTTCACAAGACGCATCTCGCTTGCACATTACGGTTTCAATTCGATATTGAATTATAATTTGGTGATCAGTAAGCATGGAAGGAACCAACCTGGGGAATTTGGCCATCATGTTCAATAAGAAGAATGAAACAAAAAGAAAATACCCAGTTACAAGATAGCTGTCTGCGGAAAGGGTTGGGCGAATAATCTTCACCATAGGTTTGCTCCCTATAGGTGGGGATTCGATTCCCCATGGACGATATGTGAAAAGGGTTAGGTGTACGGTCTTCACCATAGGTTTGCTCCCTATAGGTGAGGATGTGATTCCCCTCCATGGCGTTACTTTTAATGAAAAAAATATGAAAGAATGAGCCGTGAGGCAAGTTTTGGTTGTCCTGAATACTCTTGTTAAGTGTCAAGGACATCATGTCATAGAGAAGTGAACCTTGATGATAAGACGAGAATTCACTATACACTCATGGTACTTAATGTCTAGAATTTTTCAAATTAATGGATTAATACTTTGAGCCTGACTATGAAATTTACCATGTGCTCGAGTCCTAGATGAAAATACTGCCCAATATTCATGAATCTTAGAATTCTTGTATCTGAATTATTTTTCAAGAATCACTCGAGTTCATAATCATCTTATACTTCTCAATTTATTTTTCGCATACTTTGCTCGTGACTAGCAAAATGCTGGTTGGGGGTTGTGTTGAGGGTCAAATATTGCATATCAGACCCTAGTAATTACCTAATTTTACGAATATGGTACTGTTTAACGGCTCAATTTAACTGTGTTTATGCTGCAATGTGTGTTTAGGAGCTTGGACGGAAACAGGGTGCTAAAAGCATGGAATTAACGCTCTAAAGTCACCAGAGCAAGGGAGGGACTCCAGAGGACCAAGATCAACGAATTTACATGCCAGGGATCCGAGGAAATCAAGTTGTTCACATTGAAAATGGCCCGAAACTGGTCCAGAATGCAAGATCACTGGGTTCCCACCATCTGATCGGCTCCACACTTTATATATGTCCTGAGGATCATGAATTGGTCGTACACGTCGATTTTCATCCATTGGATACCTCTAGAAGCGGCCCAACAGACAGATCATCCCTGTAACTCCTTAAGTGGGGCCCACCTGGTACCTGGATATGTTTTGAATTGAGTACCAACCCATTAAATGAGCTGTAAAAGAAGATGGACAGAGCGAATTTCGAACAAACATCTCAGTGGACCCCACGTGGAGGGGGGTGTACACCATGTACATGAGGGGCGCTGACCACCGAATGCACAAAGTCCCTGCTGACCCGACCTCCTTCCTAAAACGGGAAATCCCGTTTTCCACTATGCAACAGGGAGTTGCGGTCCCTTCCTGTGGGCCACCATTGCGAGTCAAAACTCTGATCCAGACCGTTCATCAGAGTCCGACGTGCGCCCGGACCAAGACCTAGGTGGACAACTTCCAAGAAGCAGCGAGGATTCGTTTTCAGCCTTTCAAATATAAAACAGACGGTGGAGTAAAAGTATAGGTGGGCCGCACTAAATCTGAGAAAAAAGTATCCAATTTCGGGTGGTTTTTCGTAACTAAGCCAATGGACGGATTAGATTGATCAACACAACAATCAAGTGGGCCCCACCATCACCACAGCGGGACGGCTACGCATCCCTGTTTCGCGTCAGGACGCAGTCTGGTTTTTGCGGGCTTTGATGTGGTCTCGATGATGATCGGATTACTGATCTGATCCGTCCACCGTGTAGGCCACTCAAAAACGTCTTATGGACAGGATCACATAAACAAAGGCGTGGGGAGAATCCATTTTTTCTGCTGCGTAAACTCTAGCCGACTCCTTTGTTGCGTAAAGGGAGTCGGTTCTCCAACTCCAGCAAGGCTACACAACAACCACCCTTGCCTATAAAAGAGAAGAAAAGAGAGAGAGGAAAGGTATCTACGGCTGATGTGAAGAGACAGAGAGAGGGAGAGAGAGAGAAGTGGTAGTTCTTTTAATTCTTTCTTTTTGTTGTTTGTTTTTTCTATAAATTTTAAGGTTATTAGTTTAGCCATGTTAGATTAAACCCCTTAGCTAGGGCTAAGGGATGATGCTTGTAGTGAGATGGGCTGATTTTGCGGCTTGGATTATATTCATTGAACTACTTCTCCATTAGTTTGATTTTAAGAAATTACATATAGTTTTTAATGATATTTTGTGACTGCAATTACAATTAATCTGCGATAGCTTTATGTAATTCCTTTACTTTTATTTTGATGTTAGGAAGCCTTGTTATTCATCATTGCCCCTTGGACATGGTTGGATGACAGAACTTTTTCTGACATTCATCCATTGTTGATTGGCTGTGATTTGGTTTCGTTTTGTTGTTTACTTTGTCTCATGGGCATGGTTTTGTAATGGAATTGATTCTGATTCTCACACCTTTCATCTCTTTGAAAATTTAATCAAAAGTAGTTCAATTCTAGTTGAGGTTGTAAATCAAGCATAAATCTCATTGATCTCTACAAGTGGATCCCCTGAATCCCTAGTTTCCCTTTTCCTGAATTCTTTAAGTTTTAGATAATTATTTCATCATTATTCCTCAATTGACCCTCGATTTAGATTTCATCTCATTCTAGTTCTAGTCCTATTTAGTTTCAGACTACGTACAAGTATCAGTCCCTTGGGATTCGACCTCGGTCTTACCAAGTTTATTACTACATCACAACCCTACACTTGGGGAGTGAACAATAGGTTGTGCGCCCTGTAACGATACCCGGATCAAAAGTTATGATCAATTTACGGTCCATCTTCTTTTGGCTCAACCATGCTAGGAACGTCTCTGTGACACGTTCTACATCACTAGGTCATTGTTCAATAGACCATTGTATGTAATTATCCACCACAATGGTGTTGAAAGGCCAGCGTCTGGCTCCAAATTTTTTATTTTTATTTTTTTAGTGGTCTTTGGCATTGCCTGCACCTTGAGGAGAGATTTTTTTGTTAAAACTAAGTTTTATTAAATTTAACTATTTTAAATATGAGAAATGCTCCAGTGACATTGTAAGTCCTCCTAGTTGCATTGGTTCACATGGAATCGATCTGAACCATCCGCTAATCGTATAATACATTTCGTAGACTATTGTACAAAAATCATATTGGTAGTCGGTTGATCCAATCCTTCTTTGATTTGGGCTTATTTTCTATAACCATCATTTTTTTATGCCATTGGACTTTTTTTTTTTTTTTTTTTGGTAAATGATGTCAACACTAGAAATTAAAGGCCATTGATCAAATGGTTAATATTTGTCAAATCAGTATGATGTTTTCTAGCCTTTTCTTATACATATGTTAGGCGAGGCCCCAGTTCCTCATGAATGAAAATTTGGTGGATCATTCCACTTTTCCTCAAAAAAAAAAATAATAATAAAAATAAAAATAATAGCATGATGTTTTCATGGCAGTCCCTGAGATGAGTAGTGTTGGACCTAATGAACAGTCTGGATCAATGAATTGGATTGTGTAAGTATTCACATGGTACTAATACCATAATTTCATTGCGTTAGGTGCTTGATCCCATGCCTAAAACATGAGAAGCCACGTGGCATACAAGCACCGTTCTCCAAATTATCTTGCTCGTGGGCCCCTTTCATGTATGGGTTGAGACCGTACGGGGTCATTGTTGCATCCACAATCCAACCATCGGTTGGGACGGCTCACGCTAAGAGGTGAACTCAAGAAATTGGACGGTGTAAAACATAAGTGGGCCATAAACAGTAAGATGGACCCATCATGATAATATGCTTCAAAAGCGTTCGTAAGGTATGTCCCACCTGATCCAAAAGTTCAATAAGCCCGAGTAGATGTGGAGCCATGCTTTTATCCAAGCTTGGCCTATCACGGATAAACTATATGCCCAAAATTTCTCTTTGGCTAAGAAAAATTGCACCAGCAATTCACATATTCAATGCCAAAAAGACATATTCAATGCCAAAAAGACAAAAGATCCGATGGCTAGGATATGCCTATTTGGCAAAGTTTTAGGCATGGTCCATCCATGTATACATTATCCCACCTTTATTTATAAAAAGGAAGAAAGAAAAAAATAATAATAATAAGGCATGGTCCATCCACGACCGTACGATCGGATTAATTAATGCCTTGGATAAACCATGGGGCACATGTACAAATTCCATACACGTCGCTTCAGAGGTAATCTGTTTGACACAAACAACGGACTCTTTCTTTAAATTATATGTATACGTCTAGCATTTTTATATGATATAATCGTTCCGAGGCAGCCTACGAATTATTTAAAATTATAGTTTAAAGTATTTGCAGAACTTATCATTGAGAAATGCACCAATGAGCTCAAGAGCATTGTAGTTCATAGTGCTCCTGGTAGCATCGATTTAGTTGTGTAGTTCAATCGCGGGATCTGAACTGTCCATTAAGCCCATAATGCATTTCATGCATTTTAATGTAAAAATTGCACTAGTCAGAATTATCCTACCTATTAACAAAAAAAAAAAAAAAAAAAAAGTTTTTAAAGAAGATTTGTATTCAATATGATCCAAGGAACTGTACACAGCGAATACGAACCGGGCTAGCCCTCCGAGACAAAAAGGAGCTCCCCTCTGATTTGTATTCAATAAGAAGGCAGCCTATCGCAGGCTATACTTAATCTGTGCATAAACAACTTTAAGTTTCTGAAATCATTCCTAGACCCTGCATGATTGATCAGGAGCTCCCCTCTGATTAGGGGCAGGAGATCAGATATTTGATTAAACTCTGCCTTCTTATCTTTGGCTGCCTAGATGAGCCAGGCTGTCTACCACTCAATTTTCTTCGCTCAGAGTGTACTGAATTGTGATATTGCCTAAACCTGCATAAGTTCAATCTTCTTTTTCCAGTAGGCCTCGGATGGCATGATAATGGTTGCCTAACAAAAGTGATTCTTTAGAATCATAGGTAATCCATTGTGGACCTACAAAATAGATGGATCAAACTTCTGATTGGAACCATTTTTGTGTAAATAATATTGATCATTCGTTAAAGGCCATCGATCAAATGGTTAATATATGTCAAATCAGTGCAATATTTTTGTGGCATTTCTTGAAATGTGTTGGACCTAATGAACAGTCTAGATTAATGGATTGGACTGTCGAAGTGTTCAAATGCAACTAGGAGCACTATAATTTAGTGTGCTTAGCATTTCTCCTTATATTAATCTAATTTCTGAGATGATCTGAAGTCCAAATGATTGGACCTTCATTTCTCCTTCTTATATTAATCTAATTTATGAGATGATATCAAGTCTAACTGGTTGGAAAATCATTTCTCCTTCTTATATTAATCTAATTTATGATATGGTCTCAAGTCCAACCTGTTGGACCATAATTAATTTACCGTCCACCCAAAAAAATAACTTCAACTTATAATATGACCGTGGCATCCAATCCTTTCAATAGATTTGCCTCGTCATGATCAAGATCACCTTTTGTGAAAATCCTCCCCATACACTCATAAGGTGGGCCACACAATAGAGAATAATATGTAGTCATTGATAAATAACAAAATACAAGTGTAGTCTAACCAATTAGTGGTTATGGCTCATTTTTACACACTATAATCAATTGGACTAGTTGGATTTTACGTACGCACAGGATAGGTTGCATGTTATTCAATGGGTCATAAACTATGGTCCAACCAATTGGGCTCGAGACCTCCTCATGAAATACGCTTAGCGCACAATTTATGTAGACTATCATCTAGCCTTGAGTTTTGACAAGTAGGGTCAATGGATCAATGATCCACACCGTTTGATTGTCAGACCCGATGTTGATGAGAGTTAGCCAAAGTCTCCTATATGGAACCATCCTAATCCTACAAGTAGAAGGTTGTGCAGAAAATACAAAAAGGGTCGATGTTCAGCAAAAGAAAAGGCCCACATATTGGATGACGATGATCTTCTAATCTGGGAGTTACTCAGAGAGTCCACATCAGCTACAGAGCCCATCAGATGAATGATGTAGATCACCAACCCATGCATGAACCCCACTAGTACAAACTTAAACGTTGATGATAATCTCTATGCCTTGCCAAAACATGAAAACATGAAAAATGCTTTGAGTAAATGTGCACGTGTTTTGTGTGTAGGCCCATCTATCGTTTACTAGACCTTATGTGCCTAAGAATTTTCGAAGAGACTTTCAATCTAATTCACCAACCATGTACAAGTAAAGGAAACGTGAAATAAATGCTTCTTTAAAAGGTTTTCTTTTATTATTATTCTCAGATTAGCTTGTTAGTACAAGCCTCACTCCCAATCGATACCAAGACTTTAGTGTTGAAATGAGGTATCTTCGCCCAGTCTACCACTTGATGGATCGGGGTGTTTGCTTCTTTAAAAGGTTTCTCACCAGTGAAAACTGATTTTTGTTGGCCCTGGCGAGGGTTCATGCAAGCTTACCTAGTTCCAAAACTGCCACACTTGACTCGACTCAACGCGTAACTTGGTTGAGCCATATGGACTTAGCAAGCACTTGGCCTGACTCAGCCTAAACTTGGTGAGACTCGTTAAGTCGACTCAGTGTGACTCGAAACCTGCCCCTTGAGGAGAGAATTTATTTACAATAAGTTCTTCTAAATTTAACTATTTTAAATATAAGAAATGCTCTAGTGCTCTCATGAGATTGGAAGTCCTCTTAGTTGCATTGGTTCACTTGGAATCAATCTGAACCGTCCGTTAATTAGGAGTGATCCGGACCATCGGACCTTAGATCGGGCGTATCTCGCAATCCGGAATGAGTTACCTGACGTAATATATATGATTTTGGGGTGGAACGAGCTACTTTAGGCTAGCGGGGTTGCGCAGCCCAGAATAGTGAAAAACCCCTGAATCGACGGTCGTTTCCCTGTTTTAATTTCTTTTTTACTATAAATAGTAAGTTTTAATTTGATTATAACTCTTCATCCGTCGGGCTCTAGGAGTTGCGCCCAGCGTGAAAAGTGCTTAGAATAATTAGGAGAACGGTTTGGTGATGCCAAATAGGACACTTACTATTTTTGGCCAAAAACCTTGCACACTAGTAGACACCACAACCGTCTATAAATAGTAAGTTTACTATTTACAGTAAGTCGCGGATTCTAGGAGTTTTAGTTGTAGTTTGATTCTGATTTCTTTCTCATTGCTTGGTACCCCTATTTAAAAGGTTGTGAACTCGTTTTTATTCATCAATTAATCAATTTCGAATTTCTTCGAATTTATTTATATTTTCTGCTTTCTTTCCTTGTCGATTTGAGAAGTCTCTGTGAAGAGTCCAGAGAAGCTTCGTGGATTCGGAGTAGTTATCCTCATCACGTTCATCCCTGCGTCAAATGTTGTTTCTACCTAAGGTCTTTTGAACACCTCAACGAAGCACAAATATGCTACCAAAACTTCTAAACTTCCTAGAGTTATGCAATACATGAACAGTAACGGTATTTAAGTCCTCAATTATCATAATGCTCCGCATAGTCTATGATCTGAACACATTAAAGATGAAGGACAATAAATTTGCATTAATATATATCAATTGCATTTCTACTCTGTGCCATGTAACAGACTAATTCTCTCTAATTTTTCACATTTTAATCGAAGGTTTTTTTTTTTTTTTCAGAAGAAATATAATTAAAGGCTTCTATCAAATCACAACTTGAAATGTAATTTGTTTCTCATATCATTAAAAGCTTCTGGACAGGGCATATTTGTATGCATATCCTTGCAATGGAATCAATAATCAAACTAATAACAAATTATATCAATCAATAGATATTTGTATAACAAACGGTTTTGAAATTAAATGTTTAATAGAACATTACAAAAGCTAGTTTGGCTGACCATGTTGATTAGTCATTCTGATTCCCAATATAAAGCTAAACTCACAAAGACCATAAATTCCTTGTGGAGATTCAAAGTTACAAAGCAAACATCTTGAATTTTAAGAAACCCTAACTACAACATAATGAGCTGCAAATTTGCTTTTGGAAGAGCGTCGGTGTGGGTAATTAATCAATGGACAGGAATTTTGGCCAGCCTCAGTTTTCGTTCATTGGAGAGAAGCTTGGCAAAGCGAGCCAATGCATCTTCATTTGTTCCCTCACCTTTCACCTCTTCAGACAAGCCTGTTTCTAAGTTCACCCTTGACACCGGCTTCTTCAGAAGTTTCTTCCCAATGTCCACTAGATTCTCCAAGTTCTCCTTTGTCGAAATGTCGGTCGATGACGCATCTCCAGTCAATGAGTCCTCCTGTGGAAAACATTAATGATGAATCTAGTCATGCATCACCCTAGTTTGGCAACAATGAGTAGATAGAAAGATGGACCACTATAAGAGATCCATTCAGGCCAATTAGGAAGATGTGTGTAACATCCCACGCATTGATCAGGTGGGGCTTATTAATTTGAACGTGGGTTCGCTCAAAATTAAAGTGGTGAACACATTAGGTGGGCCACAAGTGCTTATATTTTCGTCAAGAGGACTACACCTGTATGCGAAGGTAATTCTTTTCAGCTTGGAGCACTTCCAAGAGAACGGAGGTGTGGATATCAACCACATCGGCGCTTGCTTGGCTGAAAGTGTCAATTAAAGGTGTCCCACTGCCATTGTACAGCCATCCAAGCACGCCCCATTTGGAGGCACTACTTGCACTGTATCTCTGTTCCTGCTTGCCCACTCCAGTGCCCAAAGAGATAATCAAGAGTTTGCGACAGTCAATCGTCTTCATCGGAAAGAAATCCATGTTTCCCACATGAATCTCCTTGCTTATATGAATAATAGCCATTAACGTCTGCATAGTGTCACACATTCACACAATCATTAGCAGAGCATATGATAAAATTGATCCAACAAGCTTTATGAGCTCATTAGTGCAACTTACTGGATTATTAGCAGCAACTCCGCCATCGATAAGATTGAAGCCTCGAATTTTACCCTGGGTGTCATTAGTTTCAAAGTAGTGAGCGGGAAGATAAGTTGGGGCCGCAGACGTACTTATGCAGATATCCGATAGAAGGGCATTCATTGAAACATCAGTTCTTGCCTATTAATGCACAAACAGCACATTTAAGAAATAAGTTGCATTTCCTATAAAATAAAATTGAATCATGGCACGCATTAGGGAGGGAAGAAGGGTGGTACTCTACTTCGTAAGTATTGAAGACGGACGGTTGAAGAAGCTTGATATCGAAAGCGGGGATAAGGATCTTGGTTAAAGTATCCTGGATCCTGGTCTGGCCCAGTAGTTGTTGAACTTTGGAATGTAGGAACTTGCCATCATACTTGGGCCCGGAGATTGCACCAAACAAGCTCTTTACAGAACTCAAAACCCCTGATCTGCACAGAGAGCACATTGAGTGTGTTATTGGAGTACTTGTACCTCAAAAAAAAAGCCGTCCAATTCGTGGGACCCACGGAATACTGATCATGCGGCTAACTGTGATTTAGCACAAGCCTTTAATGATATCTTTGGCAGAAATTCTTATCATTAAATGGCCTAAGTATTTTCATTTTTAATTACCTATTTTGAGGAAAAATCTTAGGGCAGTTCTCTAGGTAGAATTCATTGATATCCTTGGCAGAAAAGAGAGGACGGTTGTTCTTGTCCGGAGCTGCAAGCATGGTGGTCACTAGCCCTCCTGTGCTCGTTCCTGCGATCAGATCGAAGTAGTCTGCCAGCCTTGCATCCTCGCCGTCCAACTCCTGCAGTAAAACAAATTTCATTCATTCTGTACAACCACAAACTCCTCATGGGCCGAAACTTGCAGGATCCGATAATCTTGACCATTTAAAAAAATGGATGTAGAAAATCATTTAATTCTGGTTGGTAACTACTTTTGTAGGAAACTTTTTTGCATGGTTAGGATCATTGGATCAATTATTTTTGGCCCACTTTCTATTACGATTTGGACGGTTCACAAAGTAATATATAAACTCGAGAGTACGAAATTTATTATCTCCAATCCCACCCAATGCATGTGACACATGGCAGTCGCGGAGTGGGATAAGAAACTTCCAGCTAGCGGGTCGCTGTGGATGGCCCTTGATGATTCCATGTTGTTTTCATCTTGACCGTCCATGTGGTGAAGGATCATCTTGAAGGGCTTCTCACCTGGAGCTTGGATTCGAGGAAGGCGAGGATGGTCCCAGGGATTATGCCCCGCACACCTCCACCGTCGATGCTCAGCACCGTGATCAGCTCTCCAAGAGAAGGCTTTGGATTTACGGTTTTGCCATTGCTAGCCATTTCTCGCTTGATAGCCTGAGTACTACACGAAAAGGAAGCTTCAGAATAGGAGAGAGAAGGATTGAGATTAGTTGAGAGAAGGAAATGGCGTTGATTGAATGCTATGTGGGGTTGAGTATAGTAGTATATATAGGCAGGTAAAACCATGTGCACGCAGTATTGGTATGGTGATAATACCACAATATCATCGTGTTAGTTGACTTGCTTTTGGCTGAACCCATATATGCCTAAAACATGAGAAGCCATCATCAAATAAATGATCTAGATCACCAACCCATGGACCACACCATTACAAATTACTTAAAGGTTGATGATTTGAGTAAACGTGCACGTGTTTTGTGTGTAGGCCCGTCTATCAGTATAAAACATTTCCTAGACTATTGTACAAAAATCATATTGGTCGGATGATCCAATCCTGCTTTGATTTGGGCTTATTTTCTATAACCATCATTTTTTTATGCCGTTGGACTTTTTTTTTTTTTTTTGGTAAAAGATGTCAACATTAGAAATAAAACGCCATTGATCAAGTGGTTAATATTTGTCAAATCAGTATGAGGTTTTCTGGCCTTTTCTTTTACATATGATAGGCGAGGCCCAGTTCCTTTTTGTCGGGCTGCCTGAATGTACAGTCCAATTCCTCATGAATGAAAATTTGGTGGATCATTCTACTTTTCTTTTTTTAAAAAAATATGATGTTTTCATGGCAGTCCGTGAGATGAGTAGTGTTGGACCTAATGAAGTCTGGATCAATGAATTGGATTGTGTAAGTGTTCAAATGCAACTACGATCACTATAACTTATGGAACACAAATGTCTGCCTGATCCAAAAGTAATTCAACGGGCCGATTAGATGTGGATCCAAGTTTGGTTTATCTAGGCTTGGCCCTATCTCGGATGAACCATGCCCAAAAAAATCTCTTCAATGACTACTCTGACTCTAATTTTGTTTCATTGCTGACAAGTAAATGCATGATTCAGACAAATTGCACCAGCAATTCACGTATTCAATGCCAAAAAGATAAAAAGATCCGGTGGCTAGGATATGCCTAATTAGGAAAGTTTTAGGCATGGTCCATCCATGACCGTATGATCGGATTTAATTAATGCCTTGGATGAACCACGGGGGCCATATGTAGATTTTCCATACACGTCACTTAGAAGCCATCTGTTTGACACAAACAACAAATTCTTTCTTTAAATTACATGTACATGTCCTGCATTTTTATATGATATAATCCTTCCAAAGCAACGTGCAAAATATTTGAAATTATAGTTTAAAGTATTTGCTGAACTTATCATTGAGAAATGCTTGAATGCACTCAAAGAACTATGGTTCATAGAGCTACTAGCAGCATCGATTTTCTTGTGTAGTTCAATTGGGTGATCCGAACTGTCCATTGAGTTCGTAACATATTTCATGCACTCTAATGCAAAAAATTGCACTCATCAAGATGATCCAACCTATCCATGATTTAGCCCTTTTTATATCCATCCAATTTCTAGTCCTTGGATGGCATGATAATGGTTGCCTAACAAAAGTGATTCTTTAGAATCATAAGGAATCCATTGTGGACCCTACCAAATAGATGGATCAAACTTATGATTGGAACTATTTTTGTGTAATCGATATTGATCATTCTGTAAAGGCCATTCATCAGATGGTGAATATTTGTCAAATCAGTGTAATATTTTTGTGGCAATCCATGAAATGTATTAGACCTAATGAACAGTCTAGATCAATGGATTGGACTGTTTAAGTGTTCAAATGCAACTAGGAGCGCTATATTTTAGTGTGTTTAGCATTTCTCCTTATATTAATCTAATTTATGAGATGATCTCAAGTCCAATTGGTTGGACCATTATTTCTCCATATATTTTTCTAATTTGTAAGATGATTTCAAGTCCAACTGATTGGACCAACATTTCTCCTTATATTAATCTAATTTATGAGACGGTCTCAAGTCCAACATGTTGGACCATAATTTACCGTCCACCCAGAAAAGTAACTTCAACTTATGATATCACCATGGCATCCAATCCTTCCAATAGATTTGCATCACCATGAAGATCGCCTTTTGTGAAAATCCTCCCCATCCACCCATAAGGTGGGCCACACAATAGGGAACAATATCTAGTCATTTATAAATAACAAAATACAAGTGTAGTCTAATTGGTTAGTGGTTATGGCTCATTTTTGCACGCTGTAACCATATTGGACTAGTTGGATTTTTACGTACGCACAGGATAGGTTGGATGTTATTCAGTGGATGGACCATAGACTATGGTTCAATCGATTGGACTTGAAACCTCTTCATGAAACATTCTTAGAGCTCCATTTATGTAGACTATCACCTAGCCTTGAGTTTGGACAAGTAGGTTCAATGGATAAATGATCCATACCATTTGATTGTCAGACCCTATGCTGATGAGAGTTAGCCAAAGTTTCCTAAATGGAAAAATCCTAACCCTACAAATAGAAGCTTGTGCAGAAAATACAGCAAGGGTCGATGTTCAGCATGCAGAAAAACCCACGGATTGGATGGTGATGATCTTCTAATCTGGGAGTTAATCGGAGAGTCCAAATCAGCATCACAGCCTATCAGATGAATGATCTAGATCACCAACCCATGGACCCCACTAGTACAAACTTAAAGGTTGATGATAATCTCCATGCCTTACCTAAACATGAAAACATGAAAAATGCTTTGAGTAAACGCGCACGCGTTTTGTGTGTAGGCCCATCTATCATCTATTGGACTGTATATGCCTGCAAATTTTCGGAGAGACTTTCAATCTAACTTCTTTAAAAGGTTTCTCATAAGGGGACTCATACCTGCCCCCTGAGGAGATATTTTATTTAAAATAAGTTTTATTAAATTTAACTATTTTCAATATGAGAAATGCTCTAGTTCTCTCGTGACATTGGAAGTCCTTCCAGTTGCATTGGTTCACTTGAAATCGACCTGTACGGTCTGTTGAAATTATAATACATTTCCTAGACTATTGTACAAAAATCATACTGATCGGAAAATCCAATCCTTGTTTAATTTGGGCTTATTTCTATAACCATCATTTTCTTAATGCCATTGGACCTGTTTTTTTTGGTAAATTATGTGGACACTAAAAATTAAAGGCCATTGATCAAATTGTTAATATTTGTCAAATCAGTGTGATGTTTTCGTGGCAGTCCCTGAAATGAGTGTTGGACCTAATCAACAGTGTGGATCAATGAATTGGATTGTCTAAGTGTTCAAATGCAACAAGAATCACTATAACTTATGTAGCACTGGAGCACTAGAACAGTATTATCTAGCCTTGAGTTTGGACAAGTAGGGTGCTTGAATAAGTGATCCACACCGTTAGATTGTCAGACCCGAGGCAGATGAGAGTTAGCCAAAGTTTCCCAGATGGAACAATCCTAACCCTACAAATAGAAGGTCATACAGAAAATACAACAATGGTCAGTTCAGCGGAAGAAAAATTCCACATATTGGAGGGCAATGATCTTATAATTTGGGAGTTATTAGCAGGATGCAAGTCAGCATTGGAGTGCTTCAGATGAATGATCTAAATCACCAACCCATGGAACCACTTGTACTGAGTTGATGATAATCTCCATGCCACAGTGAAAAGCTGGTAACCAAACTCAGCTAGGAAACAAGGAAAGTACTTTGACTAAACATGTACATGTATGTGCATGTGTTTTGTGTGTGGCCATCTATTATCTGTTTTACTTTAAGAATTCTACCACAGACTTTCAATCTAACACTCCACCGATGGTGGAGGAAACATGAAATAAACGTGCCTGAAAGGTTTTTCTCATCCGAGCATGCCAAACTTCTGTTCAGAATCCATGCTGGTGGGTAAATATGTTGTGATCTCGACCATTAATTTTCTGGCCCTGATAAAGGGTCATGCATGATTACCATAGTTCCAAAACTCAACGATTTGACTCAAAGCTCGGTCGAGTCAACTCCACTTTATCAAGATTTGGTGCCGAGTCATATAGGATGATCCAATTCATTTTTTTTTATTTGGACTTATTCTCTACAGCCATTTATTTTTTTAAGCCATGGATTGGATACTTACAGTTGCCTAACACTCATAAGCAATCAATGATAAACCTAACAATAGATGGAGCAGATTATCGATTGAGCCTTTTTTCTTGTAATATATCTTGACCATTCATATTAAAGTTAATTGACCAAATGATTCATATTTGTCAGATAAGCAGCTACGAACCTAGTGAACAGTCTAGATAATTGGACTAAGTCTCCCAAGGCAATTAGGAGCACTGTAACTTAAGAGTGCTCTGGGAGCAAGCACTTGGGCATCTTTCTTTAAATATTTATTAATATTCTTAATATTTTTAATTCACGGAATTAAATGTCGAGTTGCGTCTGACCAAGTCTCTGAGTCAACACAACTCAGTTGAGCAGTGACTCAAGTTGAATTTTTGGGTTTTTTTTTTTTTTTTTTTTTTTTTTTTTTTTTTTTTTTTTTTGAAGTAGATGCTTAGGCTTCCGAATGGCACATGCAACGCATGCAGCGATATGACAGGTTGGCATTCGGTGGTTGATTGCCAATTCTTTTGAGGAATAAATGCCATGACGCAGCAATATGACAGGTTGGTATTCGGTGGTTATTGTCAATTCTTTTGGTGAGCGGGTTCCTTCTCATGCAGAAGCGGATTTCCTACCAGCCTTTCATAGGAAGTTCCTCCACTGGGAAGCTAAGTGGGCCTATGGTGATGTTTGTGAAAAAAATTTTAAGATCTAAGACTCAAGTGAGCAACTCAAGATGAAAAAATGTGAAAAGAAATGCCTACTATTGAAACCTTCGGAGGTTCCACCTTGATGTTTATATGCCATCCAAACCGTTTATAAGGTCATTTCCATTGGGATGAACTGCAAACACAAAAAGATTAGCCTGATACAAAACTTTTGTAGCCATATAAATGTTTCAATAATGGCCATTGTTTCCTCTCCTATGGCCTATTCGAGTCTTCGATCCATTTCAATTTTTGTCGCATGTCCTAAAATGAGCTCACAAAATGGATGGACAAAGTGGATTTCTCACAAGCATCACGGTGGGCCCCATCTACCTTCCTAGTGCACAAGCTTCCATAAAAAACTTTACAAGAAAACTGCATCCTCCTCGCCTTCCCTCCCCTCGATAGGCTTATTCTACGTGCAAGGCTCACATAAGATATGTTGGATTAAGGTGATTAAAAGTCAAAATGAAGCTTGATGAGTCATGTTTTAAAGATAAATAAAATCAAAAGTTAAATGTGACTAATTTTGAGACGTATATATTTTTACACTATTAAATATATTATTAGTTTAGGCAATTAGAACTTTAAGAATTTTAATAATTGAAAAATGGAATGGTATGAAATTTATAGAATAAAAGTAGGCTTGATGATAAATTACTAAAAGAAGTATAAAACTTATTCATTAACCAAAAGTGCTTAAAACATCATAAGCAACAAACTTGTTTGAATTGAAAATTTCTGCAATTACAAGTTGCTTATGAACCAAACAAGTTGTCGATTAATCAAGAATCACTCAACCGGTGTGAATTGAACCCACTTGCAACAAAAGAGAATTCACTCAACTCTCTCTTCCATTAGAAATTTACAAGAAATAATTTTTTATTTTGAACTTAAAAATTAGATTCTATTTCTCATTGCAAATGGGTCGTTATTTAGATCAATTATAATCATCTCTTATAAATACATTAATAACAATTGTAAGTTTCTAATATGATTACATCTTTCTGAGACAATACAAAATTTCTAAACCACGTAAAAATACAATTTCAAGATATATTTAAATTTTAAATTCTCATTTTTTGTGCATGGAACACGGTTCCAAAGTCATGAATCATGGATGCACTTGAGCTAGAAATAATGGGCTGAATACCAAGTCTGGACCTTGTGTTGAGGGTCAAACAGTATCATATTCGTAAAACAACCCCCGACCAGCATTTTGCTAGTCCCGAGCAAAGTATGTGAAAAATAAATTGAGAAGTATAAGATGATTATGAAGTCGAGTGATTTTTGAAAAATAATTCAGATACGAGAATTCTAAGATTCATGAATATTGGGCAGTATTTTCACCTGGGACTCGAGCACATGGTAAATTTCATAGTCAGGCTCAAAGTATTAATCCATTAATTAGAAAAATTTTAAACATTAAGTACCATGAGTGTATAGTGAAATCTCGTCTTATCATCAAGGTTCACTTCTCTATGACATGATGTCCTTGGTACTTAACAAGAGCATTCAGGACAACCAAAACTTGCCTTACAGACCATCCTTTATTATTATTATTATCATTTTTTTTTAAGCTTTTGATTTTTCCATTAAAAGTAACGCCAAGGAGAGAATCAAATCATCACCTATAGGGAGCAAACCTATGGTGAAGACTAGTCGCCTAACTCTTTCCAAATGTCAACAATGGGGAATCGAATCTACACCTATAGGGAGCAAACCTATGGTGAAGATCGTTCGCCCAACTCTTTGTGGAGGCAGCTATCTTGTAACTGGGTACTTTCTTTTTCTTTCATTCTTCTTATTGAACAGGATGGACAAATTTTTCAGGTTGGTTCCTTTCATGCTTACTGATTACCAAGTCAATCCTTCAATATCGAACTGAAACCTCAATGTGTAAGCGAGATGTGACATGTGAAATCATGATTCAATCAATGTTTATAACTTCTAATCATGGATTAATATTTTGAACTTTAACTGTGAAATCTGATAGATTACTGAATCCAAGAGTCATAAATTACCAACATCACTTATCTTGTAATGCTTAGTGCTCTACATGGCCATCAAAAATCACTTCGAATTCACAAGAATTTTCAGAAAAATTTTAAAATTTTTTTAAAAAATTTTCACAATTTTTGCTCAAGACTAAGAAAAACAATGATTAGGTTACCTAATCTCCCACCCCCAACCTAAAATCTACATTGTCCTCAATGTAAAAGATATAAGAATGCCATGCACATGGGATAACGAAAGTAAATGTGAAGTGATGGAAAGATAGTACCTGAATGATGAATCGAGAGAGACTTTCCAAGAGATCGCAGCATGGAAACCGATTAGTACGAGAGAAAAATCAACAAAAATAAAAATAAAATCCTACCTACACCACTTTCGCAGGTGGTCTCGATTACATTTAGCACATGCAACAAGCCTTTAAACCCCTAGGTTGCCCTAGTGGACGAGTTGTAGTCTCGTGAGGGTTTGCAGCAATGTTACCCACAAACATTGAATTGACTAATCATAGAATCAAAAGCTGGGTTGTCTCCCAGGAGCGCTAAGTTTACCGTCTATCCTAAAATAACATAAAGCAAACTACTCTAGTCCTATGAAAGCAAGGAAAAGCTACTCGATCATGCCGCAAGGTTCCTCTTCCGGTCAATATCTTAATAAGTTTCTCAGTAAGTTCCTCAACAGGATCATCCAAAAGCCCTTTTTGCAATAGGCTTTGATGCCCTGGAGCATGAATGGCCAGAGAAACTTATGTAGCTCAGCAAAAATTTGTCGTTGATTCGCCTGAGGTATCCAAAGTATATATGATTCACCTGTGTCAGAAAAAGTCTCAAAGTTAGTATCCCATGGTGAATTAGAGACTACAGGTAGGTAAAATTCAGAAAAATTTTCAGGAAGTAATGTAGTTTCAATGCGTTCCGAAGTTCCAGACTTCGGTTCAATTTTCAGCTCATCTTCCTTTAATGGTAAACAATTAGGATCTGGGAAAGAAGTGGCTTCAGAGTAAGGGTGCGTTTGGTCCGTGACAACCACCAAGGTAGTGTCATGCAAGGAATCTATCTCTTCTTGTATCATGAGGTCGTTGGAATCTACGAGGTGTGTCAAGCATGAGTTCAAAGATGTGAAAAAATCAGCTGGGAGTGACTCATCTCTTGCATCAAAATCTGTGATGATGAGCCTAAGGATTCCATCATCTTTTGAAGTAGATGGATGCATACTCGCTTGCTCTTGCCCTTCACAGACAGATGGACAATCAATAGGGGAAGCATCGATGTGGTCACTCTGTTCATTGAAACTACTCAATCGAGGCGTTGAATCGTAAAAATTTGACAGTTCAGATGGTGACCTCAACTGGGTCGTTTCAACTTCAAGAGTCATATTAAGTAGCTCGTCCATTTCCCACATCATATCATCATTCAATTCAGGAGAGTGGTCTAAACATGCATCATAAGGGTTGGAAGGGTTAGTTGAAATGGGTTCATTCTCCACATTCAAATCAGTCATGTCAGACAGGTGGAGTAGATCATTATGGTTGACAACTCCCTGAACCTCTTGATCATTGGCAGGGGCTACACTTGAGATTGAATCCCAATACTCATCATCGTCAAGTTCCGTGCAGTGTGCACTTGGGATGGGATCACATTCCTCATATTCTATTCCTTGATTGGGTTGAGGTTCGAATAAACTAACCTCTACCTCATCAATGTAATCATGTGTATCATGTGAGTGAAGTGTATCACTATCATTATATTTAAAAGACACCCATGTCTCTTGATCATTCCTTTGGATAGTCATCGAGATCGACTCATCGGGAAATTGAACCATGTGCTCATCAATACAATCCAACTCTTCATTCTCAATTGTACTATTTTCCATAGTCGCATCACGTGAACTCCACTGTTGTACATCTTTTACAAGTTCTTGAAATCGTTGGAGCGTGTTTTGTTGAATGAGCTCCAGATTTTGTATGGAGTTCTGAAGCGAATTCTTTTGGATCGTTCTTTGTTGGATTTCTGAGGTATAGGACCCAAAAGAATCGTTATCATGATGCATTATTGATTCAACTTCCCAATTTTGATTGTTCCATTGATCATATGTATGAGATTGTGTATGGAGAGTTGGATTCGATTGAGGCTGAGGTGCATTAGCCTCAATTATCCTATCAAGGCGTGATTCAAGCTCTTCTATTAATTTTCTCATGTCCGCAGTAGAGTCTGTGTCACTTTGAGATGATTTCTCTTGGATCGATACTGGTTGAATCTCAAAGGTAGGGGATTCAAAAGAATTATCACTATAACATATTGTTAGTTCATCTTTCCGACATTGATGGTTCCACTGATTAGAGTCATACGGATCATGTGTGGGAGAATCTGATGGTTGGTAATACATATTATCACTCATAATATAATCACGCATTGTTTTCCTTTTCTCGGATGAGTGATAATAATTCTCACTCCCATAGTTATGATAACCTCAACACTCACGTATTGTCTTGTTAATCCGTGGGGTGTAATTGTTCTCCTGCATATGATCGCGTAAGGACTTCTTAACCGATGAAGCGTTATACTCTGGTCGGTTCTCGATGATTGTTTCAGGAAAATTTTGAGACATAGGTTGATTTCTATCATAATTATCATCCCAATATAGATTATTCTTCTCAGCATACTGACGTTCCCACTCGTGCATATACATTATGAGTCCCCAACTCTGATTCTAATCCTAAGAAAATAGAAGAAAAAGTCCTACAGCAGTATGGAAAGTAGGTAGAGGAGAAGTTAGAAGGAAGGTACCAATTGAGAAGTTCCTATGTTAAAATCCTGCAAAAGAAAACAAAAGAGATTAGCTTTTAAAATAGAAAGTCTAAAGTAAGAAAGCTCCTAAAATTGAAATAGAAAGTTAGTTTCTAAAAAGGAAAGTTCCCTAAACCTAAAAGCTAAGTTAGTTTCTAGAAAGTAAAGTTCCCTAAAATTTGAAAGTTTCTAAAATAGAAAATTTAAACCTAAAAATTTTTTTAAAAAAAAATCTAAAAATAAACTAATTCCTAAAAAGGAAAGTTTCTAAAAATAAAATAAAGGAAAGATGAGTTAGTTTCTAAAATTAGAAAGAGTCTCTAAAAAGGGAAATAACTAACCTATTTTCTAAAAACAAAAGAGGAAAGTTCTAAAAATAAATTAGTTCCTAAAAATAAAATAAAATAAATTCTAAAAAAAAATAATTAGGAAAGTTCTAAGGTTAAAGTTAGAAAGTTCTAAATTAGAAATCATAATCCTAAAATGGAAAGTAATGTTAGTTTCTAAAAAGGAAAAAAATTCTAAAATAAATAAAAACCTAGAAATAGAAAATTTCTAAAAATAGAAAGTTAGTTTCTAAAAAGGAAACCTAGAATAAGAAAGTTTCTAAAACTAAAATCCTAATTCTAAAAGTAGAAAAAGTAGAGAAATTAGAAAGAAATTACCAATTTGGAAGCTTATCTCAGAATCCTACAAAACGAGAAGATTGGGTTAGTTTCTTAAAAGGGAGAACTATCTAAAAATAGAAGGTTACTTGAAAGAAAATTTCTAAAAATTAAAGGAAAACCTGGAATTAGAAAATTCTAAAAATAAACCCTAAAAATCAGAAAAGTCCTAATCTTAAACTAATCTTAAAACCAGTTAACTTCAGGAAACGTAACCGTCAATCCCCGGCAACGGCGCCAAAAACTTGTTCACTCCCCAAGTATAGGGTTGTGATGTAGTAATAAACTCGGTGAGATCGAGGTCGAATCCACGGGGACTGAAACCTGTACGTAGTCTAAAAATAACTAGAACTAGAACTAGGATAAGATGAAATCTAAATCAGGGGTAAATATGAGAATAATGATGAATAATCAACTAAAAATTTGTAGAAATCAAAGGTAGGAAACTAGGGTGCCAAGGATCCACTTGTAGAGATCAGGGAGATCTACTCTTGATTCAAGAACACAACTGGACTTCGAATCCCATCTTCATCCAGTTGGAAAGTATATCACTAAAGTACAATCTGAACTTCCTTTGATCTAGTTTTCAAAAGAGAGGAAAGGTATAAGAATTAGATATGATTCCATCACAAATCCATGCCCATGAGACAAGGTAAACAACAGAACTTAAACCAATCCACAACCAATCAGAAGATGTATGAATGTTAGGAAGGATTCCGTCATTCCACCATGTCCAAGGGGCGATGGTGAACAACAGGGCTTCCTATCTTCACAATCAAATAATGGAAAGAAATACTCAAAGCTATCGCAGACTTATTGTAATTTCAGTTACAACAAACCATTAAAAACTAGAAATATTTCTTTAGAATCAAACTAGCATCAATAACAAGTTCAACACGAATCAAAGCCGTAGGGATCACCCATCACGCCACAAGCTTCACCTCTTAGCCCTAGCTAAGAGGTTTAGCTAACCATGACCATGATTAAACTAAATCTCTAAAAAAAACATAAATCAACAAAGAAAAAAACAGAGGAGAGAGAAAAGAAAACTCAATTAAACCAGCTGCTCCACGTGATTCCTACCCTCCACAGCTGCCCATCTGTTTTCCCCCACGTTCCAGGCCTTCCCGGTTGCACCCCTTCAAAAAAGACCCCCCCACGGCTCTCTCTTCTTTCTTTTTATAGGGATAGGAAGTCGGCAGAAGCTGGATCTAATGCAAACAGCTGGCTCTGTTTCTCGCAGCGAGAAAAGCGTAAAGGGTTGCGTTAGGAATGACAATCAGGATGCCATTCGTTCTGATCATCGCATCTGCCACCATGGATAGGGTCAGCCCTGGTTGGTACTTCACGTAGACGGTTCGGATTGGCTATCCGATCCTCCTGATGGATGCATAACAACCCGAAAATTTCGGTTTTCTCCGGACGGATGCTTGCGTAAATCCCTTAAAAACTGGCGTTGCATTAGCTATGAGGCCCACATGTGATATTTTTTTAGTGGATCGGAGCCGTTCATTAGACTTTTAGGGTCGATTCAGGCCACGGGTAGAAGTTTGAAGTAGATCAGAGTTTTGAGTGGGCCACTATGCTGATCGACGTGCGTCGGCTTCTCTATCTTTGCAATCTTGTTCTTATGCATGGTTGCACAAGAACAACAAGGTTTTGGTTGAAATCATCTCCTGGACACACCGGTCGGCTCGGATCATCATCTGATGGTGATCACGAACGCAGTGGGCCCACAGCGGCCAGATTTCGCGGACGCGCGAACGGAGCTTCCTTTCTTGCGTTGATTGAGTGGTGGGGTCCATGATTGAAGTTGGTTTGGAAATCCACACCGTCCATTGGATGCGTCTCGAAATTCTGGTCGGAAATGGATGTTTTTGGTCGTCTGTTGATGTGGCCCACAGGTTCTGTTACTCCGCCATTCATCTTCTGTTTGGATGGTTGAAAACCATTCTCCGCTGTCTGTTGCAACTCCATCATCTAGGCCTTGGTAATTTGGGCCGTGGGAATCTAATGAACGGTCTAGATCAGATCGTCGTATTATGATGGTGGCCCACAAAAACTCCTCCGCACGCTCTGTTTGAGTGTTCACTGGTAGGAAAAAAAGATTCAAAAATCCTTTAAAAAAATAGGAAAGCTCGGTCAGGGCTTTCGTTGACCGAGCTCCTGATTTGGTGCTTTGCGAGTGCACAGCCACTGTGCACTCCTATTCACGTAAGGTGGGTCCCACCTTGATGTTTATGTGAAATCTACTCCATCCATCTGTTTTTTCACCTCAATTAAGGGATTAAGCCCAAGTTTGAACCATTTCTAGATCTCAGGTGGGCCCCAAATCACATATTCAAGGGATGATCTGTTCGTTGGGCCACTTCCACAGGGTTCTAGTAGCTGAAATTTGATATGTACGGTTAATTTATGGTCCCTGGGCCATGTATGAAGTTTTGACCCGATCAGATGGTGGGAATCCTGTGATCTTGCATTCTGGACGACTTTCTGGCCACTTGAACTTTAGTTTCTCGATTTTCTCGGATCTCTGGAGTGTAAATCCGTCGATCTTGGTCCCCTGGAGTCCGTCTAAAGCCTTGGTGACATCAGAGCATTAAATCTACACTTTTAGCCTCTTATTTCAATCCAAGCTTGTAAATACGTCCTGCATCACAAACACGATTAAACAGGCCGTCAAACAGTATCATATTCGTAAAATCAGGTACTTACTGGGGTCTGATATGCAATATTTGACCCTCAACACCTTGCTTGATGGGTTGGACTTCCCCCTTGAATTAGGCTTTTACCAGGAGTCCAAATTCTCCTAAAAGATCACCCCGTCAATTTTATTTTTTATTTTATTTTAAACCACCTCTTGTATTCATAAGAGTTAGACACTTAAATAAATCAAGCCAATCCAATCAATTGATCTAGACTTTCAATTGGGTCCAATTAAAATTTCATAGGATACCATGCATGTATCACACCAATGATCTAGATGTGGAGCCTTGCTTGGTTTATCCAAGCTTGGCCCTATCATGGATGAACCATACCCAAAAAATCTATTCAATTACACTTACTCCAATTTTATTTTATTTTGATGGCAGATACATGCATGTTTTTTTTAAAAACAAAATGCACCAGCAATCCACATATTCAACGTAAAAAGCACAAAGATCTTATTGCAATGATCCTCCTATTTGGGAAAGTTCAACCTATGATCCATCTATGATGGGTCGATCGGATTTATAATGCCTTGGATAAGGCACGGGGGCCACATGTACAAATTCCATAGAGACAGCTTTAGAAGTTTTCTCTGTTTGTCGCAAGCAAACGGGAATCTCTTTCTATAAATTACATGCATACTTTCTAGCATTTTATATGACATAATCCATTTAAAGAAACGTGTAAAAAGTTTAAAATATTTGCCAAAGTTATCATTGAGAAATGCTCCAATGCTCCCAAAGCACTATAATTCACAGTGCTCCTAGTAGCATTGGTTCACTTAATGCCATCCAATTGAGTAATCTCAACTGTCCATTAAGTTCAGAAAACATACCATGCACTCTAATGCAAAAATTGCACTGATGAATATGATTGCCTAACAAAAGTGATTCTTTAGAATCATAAGCCATCCATTATGGACCCTACAAAATAGGTGAATCAAATTTCTGGTTGGAACTTTTTTTGTGTAAATGATGTTGATGGGTTTACATTAAAGTTCATTGATGCAATGGTTAATATTTGTCAAATCAGTCTGATGTTTTCATGGCAATTCATGAGATGACTGTTAGATTTAATGAACAATCTAGATCAATGGATTGGACTATCTAAGTATTCAAATGCAACTAGCAGCGCTGTAACTTACAGCACAATGAAATCACAGGAGCATTTCTACTTCTAATATCAGGACGCCATATGGCTGCTACTCCAAGTCTAGCAATGTGGGTAGGACCCTGACCGTGGCTTACCTTGATGCATATTTATTGCAGACGTGTTTACTCTATCTATCCATTTTGGCAGGTCATTTTATGACATGGGTCTAAAAATGAAGAGATTCAAATCTCAGGTGCACCACGCCACACGCAAAAAGTAGTCATTGAATTAACCTACACCATTAAAAACTTCTTGAGGTCCATCTTATTGTTTATTTGCCATCCAACCTACTGACACACAGACATAAACGATGGGAAAACATGAATATTTTATTTGCCATCTAACATGTTGATAGGGTCACTCCACTTGAATGATGGGAAAACACCAGTATTAGTCTGATCCAAAACTTTCGTGGCCTACAAAAAGTTTTTAATTGACCATTCACCATTGATTCTCACTGTGTAGTCCACCTAAGATTTGGATCTATTTCATTTTTGGGCTCATGCCATAAATTGATCTAAAAAATGGAGAGCCGGAGTAGATATATATGCAGCACATATATCGAGGTAGGTCCACCGGTCAGGGTCACAGCTAAGTCCATCCCTTATATTAATCTAATTTATGTGATGGTCTGAAGTCTAGATCATAATTTACAGTCCACCCAGAAAAATTACTTATACTTATTATGTGATCGTGACATCCAATCTTTCCAATTGGTTTGCCTAGCCATGAGGATCACCCTATGCCAAAATCCGCCTCATCCACTAATCAGCTGGGACACAATATGAAACAATGTCTAGTCATTAATAAATAACAAAATACAATTGTTGTCCAATATTTAGCGGTTGTAGCTCATTTTTGTACAATGTAACAATTGGCTTGGTTTGATCTCACGTACGTGTGAGCAGAGGATAGTTTGGAAGTTATTCAGTGGGTGCACCAAAAACTATTATCCAACCAATTAGACTTGAGACCTTATTATAAACAATAATATCATCTAGCCTTGAGTTTGGACAAATAGGGTCAATTGATCAGATCCATACCGTTTGATTTTCAGACCCACCCAAATGGGAGCCAAAGTCTCCCAGATGAAACAATCCTTACCCTAGAAATAGAAGGTTGCACCAAAAATACAGCAAGGGTCCATGTTCAGTGGAAGAAAAAGCCCACAGATTGGATGGCAATTAGGGGTGCACACAGTTCGGTTTCGGTTTTGAAATTGGAACCGAATGGCCAAGGAGATAGTTGAATTGGTCCTGCCAGCTGTCAATATGGACCATTCATATGAAGGGGGCCACCTTTAGTTCTTATCCCTTTTGAAACCGGATCCGAACCGTGTGCACTTGGCAATGATCTTCTAAACTGGAAATTATTCGCAGTCCACAGCAGCATAGTAGCCCATCAGATGAATGATCTAGATCAACAACCCATGTACCCAGACTTGTATACAAACTTAGAAGTTGATGATAATCTCCATGCCTTATCTAAACATGACTACAACAAGGAAAATGCTTTCAGTAGACGTGCACATGTATTTTGTTTGTAGGCCATCTATCATCTATTTGACCGCATATGTCTTGGAATGCACCCGGAGACGTTCAATCTAACTCTCCGTACACATACGAGGAAACATGAAATAAACGTTTTTAAAAGGTTTCTCATCGGAGCTACCAATTTTAATGGATCGGGACAAGAAGCTCTGTGGGGCCCATAGATATGCCCATCAGAAATCCACTCCGTCCATTGATTTTGCAATACCAGAATAGTATAGCAATAAATGTTCGTGTAGATTCAAAACTCATGTAAGCCACACCACACTAAATTGTGGTAACACAAACATCCACCAATGAAAACTTCCTAGAGCCGACCATGATATTTTTACACTATCCAAACAGTTCAAAGGGTTATTACCACTCAGATAAACCTTTAAGCATGTAATATGATCCTGATAAAATATTTTGTGGTCCCCATGAATATTCCAACGATGGGCGTCCAATCCCTCATATTTCGTCTGGTGTGGTTCACATGAGATTTTGATCTGCCTTATTTTTAGACTCATGTCCTATTGTTGTCTGGTAAAACTGATGGACGGTGTGGATTTATGATGGCAATCTATGTGGCCCCACACAGCTTCCAACTACAGAAACCTCTCAGCCAAAGGCAGAGGCAATCCCCATCCGATTTTATAAAGAAACCATAATGCCGGTGGGGTCAATCTTTCAAGCTTTCGACCATTAATTTAGTGGCTCTGATAAAGTTTATGCAAGCTACTTGAGTGCCTGACTCGAAACCTAATTGAGCCATCAAATGCGATTGGGAGCCGAATTGCTAGAAAAGTGCCTGACTCGGCCTAGACTTGGATAGAGTCGTTGAGTCAACTTGATGGCTTGGTGAGTCTTGCACCCACCTCTTGAGGAAACATTTTATTAAAAATAAGTTATGAATTTAACCATTTCATATTTGTCAAATGATCTAATTTTCATTAGCACTTTGATTCCCAGTAGTGGCTCTGCTATTTCAAATATGTGAAAGGATCTAATTTTCATTAGCACTTTGACTTCCAGTAGTGGCTCTGCGCAAACTATCTAAGTACCAGCAGTTTGGCCCCGTGCAAATCGTCTAATAGTAATTGATCAATGGGTCAAAGCTGAGTGTTTAGGGCTCTGATGGCCGCTCCTCACTAACCATCCAGAGCATCAAGCAGTGGCTTTGTGGATTGTTTAGACTATTGAATTGAACCTCTGAAGTGGTCCCGCCCTAACTATCAAGGTAATCCGTGTTGCCCCAAATTTTCTCTAATAGAATTTCCCAATGCTATTTCTGTCTAAGGTCTTTTGGACACCTCAGGGCAACACAAATATGTTAACAGAACTTCTAAACTTCCTAGAGCTATATAATACATGAACACTAAGGCTATTTAAGTCCTTAAGTATGTCATAATGCTCTGCCTGGACCATAATCTGAATACTTTGAAGACGAAGGGCAATAAATTTGCATTAATATATTGCATTTCTACTCTTTGCCATGTAACAGACTAATTCTCTCAAAATTTTCACATTTTAATTGAACGTTTTTTCTTTTTTTTTTTCATAGGAAATATAATTAAGGACTTTTGTCAAATCACAGCTTGAAATGTAATTTGTTTCTCATATCATTAAAAGCTTCTAGATGGGCTATATTTGTATGCATATCCTTGCAATGGAATCAATCATCAAACTAATATCAAATTGTATAATCAATTAATCAATAGATATTTGTATTGAACAAGTGGTTTCAAAATTGATTGTTTAATAAAACATTACGAATGCTAGTTTGGTTTACCATGTTCATTAGATATTCTAATTCCCAATATAGAGCTAAACTCGTAAAGACCATAAATTGCTTGTTGAGATTCTTTGTTCCATTGTGAGGGAGATCAACCACCTAATTCACCATCATCCACATGATAGGCTTGTATAGTGGTGAAGCAAAGCATTCAGTTAAGTCTTTCCTACTACCCCAAGTATTCTTAAGTTTGAGAATAATTATAAAAAGTATAGAAAGTACAAGCTGATGCTAGATAGACACCCCATATATGGATTAAGCAATCCCAAATCATTCATTGGCCATGACAACATTGTAGCCTTGAAGAATCAATGAAGTTAAGCTTCACAATATACCTTACATTGAACTTCTCTCACTTCATTCAAGGATATAAAGACATAAAAGAAATCTCCAAACCAAACTCATCTCATTTCATATCCATTTTATGAATACATATAACGGTAAGGAATATAAATAAAGACAATGAGGGAAAGATAAATAATTTATGAGATTAACAAGGTATATTCGAAAACACAGTTCAAAGTTACAAAGCAAACATCTTGAATTTTGAGAAACCCTAACTACAACATAATGAGCTGCAAATTCCCTTGAGGAAGAGCGTCGATGTGGGTAATTCGTCAATGGACAGGAATTTTGGCCAGCCTCAGTTTTCGTTCATTGGAGAGAAGCTTGGCGAAGCGAGCCAATGCATCTTCATTAGTTCCCTCGCCTTGCACCTCTTCAGACAAGCCTGTTTGTAAGTTCACCCTTGACACCGGCTTCTTCAGGAGCTTCTTCCCAATCTCCACTAGATTCTCCAAGTTCTCCTTTGTCGAAATGTCAGTCGATGATGCATCTCCAGTCAATGAGTCCTCCTGTGGAAAACATTAATGATGAATCTAATCATGCATTACCCTACTTTGGCAACAACGAGTAGATAGAAAGATGGAACACTATAAGAGATCCATTCAGGCCAATTAGGAAGATGTGTGTAACATCCCACTCATTGATCAGGTGGGGCTTATTAATTTGAACATGGGTTCGCTCAAAATTAAAGTGGTGAACACATTAGGTGGGCCACAAGTGCTTATATTTTCGTCAAGAGGACTACACCTGTATGCGAAGGTAATTCTTTTCGGCTTGGAGTACTTCGAAGAGAACGGAGGTATGGATATCAACCAAATCGGCGCTTGCTTGGCTGAAAGTGTCAATCAAAGGCGTCCCACTGCCATTGTACAGCCATCCAAGCACGCCCCATTTGGAGGCACTACTTGCACTGTATCTCTGTTCTTGCTTGCCTGCTCCAGTGCCCAAAGAGATAACCAAGAGTTTGCGACAGTCAATCGTCTTCATCGGAAAGAAATCCATGTTTTGCACATGAATCTCCTTGCTTATATGACTAATAGCCATTAACGTCTGCATAGTGTCACACATTCACACAATCATTAGCAGAGCATATGATAAAATTGGTCCAACAAGTGGGAAACTTTATGAGCTCATTAGTGCAACTTACTGGATTATTAGCAGCGACTCCGCCATCGATAAGATTGAACCCTCGAATTTTATCCTGGGTGTCATTAGTTTCAAAGTAGTGAGCGGGAAGATACGTTGGGGCCGCAGACGTACTTATGCAGATATCCGATAGAAGGGCATTCATTGAAACATCAGTTCTTGCCTATTAATGCACAAACAACACATTCAAGAAATAAGTTGAATTTCCTTTAAAATAAAATTGAATCATGGCACATGTTAGGGAGGGAAGAAGGGTGGTACTCTACTTCGTAGGTATTGAAGATTGACGGTTGAAGAAGCTTGATATCGAAAGCGGGGATAAGGATCTTGGTTAAAGTGTCCTGGATCCTGGTCTGTCCCAGTAGTTGTTGAACTTTGGAATGTAAGAACTTGCCATCATACTTGGGCCCGGAGATTGCACCAAACAAGCTCTTTACAGAACTCAAAACCCCTGATCTGCACAGAGAGCACATTGAGTGTGTTATTGGAGTACTTGTACCTCAAAAAAAAAGCCGTCCAATTCGTGGGACCCATGGAATACTGATCATGCGGCTAACTGTGATTTAGCACAAGCCTTTAATGATATCTTTGGCAGAAATTCTTATCATTAAATGGCCTAAGTATTTTCATTTTTAATTACCTATTTTGAGGAAAAATCTTAGGGCAGTTCTCTAGGTAGAATTCATTGATATCCTTGGCAGAAAAGAGAGGACGGTTGTTCTTGTCCGGAGCTGCAAGCATGGTGGTCACTAGCCCTCCTGTGCTCGTTCCTGCGATTAGATCGAAGTAGTCTGCCAGCCTCGCGTCCTCGCCGTCCAGCTCCTGCAGTAAAACAAATTTCATTCATTCTGTACGACCACAAACTCCTCATGGGCCGAAACTTGCAGGATCCGATAATCTTGACCATTTAAAAATATGGATGTAGAAAATCATTTAATTTTGGTTGGTAACTACTTTCAAAGGATACTTCTTTGCATGTTTAGGATCATCGGATCAATGATTTTTGGCCTACTTTCTATTGCGATTTGGACAGTTCATACCGCTGGTACACATCACAAAGTATTATATAAAGTCAAGAGCACGGAAATTATTATCTTGACTCCCACCCAATGCATGTGACACGTGTCAGTGGGGGAATGGGAGAAGAAACTTCCAGCTAGTGGGTCGCTGTCGATGGCCTTTGATGATTCCATGTTGTTTTCATCTTGACCGTCCACGTGGTGAAGGACCATCTGTCCGTTCATCTAGTGGACGCACTTAATGGATGTGTCTCCATCCATCATTGATCATCTGCCACATGTCTGCCATTTCTCAAAGATCAAAAGGGCGTCTCACCTGGAGCTTGGATTCGAGAAAGGCAAGGATGGTCCCAGGGATTATGCCCCGCACACCTCCACCGTCGATGCTCAGCACCGTGACCAGCTCTCCAAGAGAAGGCGTTGGATTTACAGTTTTGCCATTGCTAGCCATTTCTCGCTTGATAGCCTGAGTACTACACGAAAAGGAAGCTTCAGAACAGGAGAGAGAAGGATTGAGGATACGAGAGAGAAGGAAATGGCGTTGGTTGAATGCTCTGTGGGGTTGAGTATAGTAGTATATATAAGCATGTAAAATTATAACCATGTGGTACTAATACCACATGGGTTGGTTGAATGCTCTGTCGGCTGAACCCATGCCTAAAACATGAGAAGCCATCATCAAATAAATGATCGAGATCACCAACCCATGGACCCCACTAGTACAAATTACTTAAGGTTGATGATAATCTTCATGCTTTGAGTAAACGTGCACGTGTTTTGTGTGTTGGCCCGTCTATCATTTACTAGACCGTATATGTCTATGAATTTTCGAAGAGACTTTGAATCTTATAACTCTCCAACTAAATACAAGGAAACAGGAAACGTGAAATAAATGCTTCTTTAAAAGATTTCTCACCATGGAAAACCGAATTTTGCGTAGAAGCCATGTTGGGTAAATCTTTGTTATTTTTACCATTAATTTGCTGGCCCTGATAAAGGTTCATGAACCTTATACCTACTTCCAAAACTTGCTCACTCGACTCAACTCGTTTGGTTTAGCCATCAGGACTTAGTGAGCACTGGCCTGACTCAGCCTAAACTTGATGTGTTTGACAATCCAACCCTAGGATATGAACAATGTCTGTATTGTATGGATGGGGTTCATGAAAAGCTCGATCAACACCATTGGATCTTGACACTGGGTGACGCAGGGGAGGACGTGAGGTCAAGCACCGTCTTCCTCAAGGGGATAACTATTCCGAATCCACGGAACTTCTCTGGACTCCTCATAGAGACTTCTCGAATCCACGAGGAAAGAAAGCAGGAAATAGAAATAAATTCTAATAAATTTGAAATTGACTAATGAATAATTGATAATCCTCTAATGTGTCTCCTTACACCATTAATAAAGAAAAAAAAATAAACTAAAATTCGTAATTACCAAAAATAACAAAATTCTAACTTTAATAAAAATCCTAATTCTAATAAAACTCTTCTAATGCCTAATTTCTAAAAATAAAAATTTCAAATAAACTTTCTCTAGAAGAGTCCTAGCTAATATAACTAAAAGTTATTTCTAAAAAGGAAGAAAATCTAAAACTCTAAAAATAAAAAAAAAAAATTTAAATCAAAATTACTAAAAATAGTAAAATTTTCCTAAAAATTCATTTTTGAGCTGAAAGTGCGCGTTTTCTGACGAAACAGATAGTTGCAAAGTGGGTCAGTTCACTTCGGATGGCCCGTTTCAGTAAAGATTGATAGGTTGAGCGCCCTGTAATGATACCCGGATCAAAGTTATGATCAATTTACGGTCTATCTTCTTTTGGCCCAACCATGCTAGGAACGTATCTGTGACACGTTCTACATCAGACCCCTCCACTTGAAAAAAACTCGTCCTTGAGTTACGTAGGAGACCTGGCACATGAGTTTGAGATAACTTCTGACGCAGATGTTCATTAGCCATTTTTTTGTACTTGGCATTAAACTCTTGAGTTGACACAATACATGTACTCATGTTTTCCTTGACTTGACTAATATTGATCGATTCCTTCACATCTGTCTTCAAGATCTCATATTTTTTCTGATAATGTGGGCAATTAGGCGGACTTGCCCATGAGACGGGATCAACGTGATTTGTATATCTTGTATGGGAGGTAATTTATTAGGGAGTTCATCGAGCACAACCCTCTTGAACTCCTGCGATAGTGGTTCTAAATCCTCTAGGATATTCACAGGCTCACATATTTTTTCCTTTCAACTAATGGATATATATTTCCTGTTTCCTCAGATTGTTTAACAAAGGCCTGTTCAGTGATGAGATATTATCCTCCACTTTAGAAGTCTTGGGTTGGTTTCCCATTCCTATAGAGGTCACATGATCACCACTGATAAATCCTGTGGTCTATTGCAACTCCGTTTTGATGAAGTCGTTTCTCGCGGACCAACAATAGGATTTTTCTGCATAACCTTTTACTGATCAAATATCATGATAATAATTTTGGTTTTGTTGGAATAATACCTGATCGTAATCTCGAGGGAGGAATCGCATACACAATAACTTCTTCATCCGCGACCAGGTGCGGATTGGTGCCTTCATCTGTCTCATCCGATCGATTTGAAGTTGTTCCCACCAATCTGAAGCTCTGCTCATCAACTTGTAGGCCACGAGTTTAACTTTCTTTTCTTCTACGATGTTCATGTAATCGAAAAAACGTTCGACTTCAAGCAACCAATCAAGGAAGTCCTTGAAGTAGAGTTGGCCATTAAAACTAGGAAGATCGACTTTCATCTTGAATTCTTGAACCATCTTGTGGTTCATTGATAGCATTGCCATACGATCAGTATAATTACGAATTCCAGCAATTGGCGGTGGATGATTACCACCAGGAATATGGAGTTGCCCTAGATTTTCCATCAAGAGATCCGCTATGCGGTCGATGGAAGCCTACAACCCTTGCATGGCTTGCCGATTCTCTTGTTGTACTACTTCAAAAGCTGCCGCCATTAAAGGTAAATTCTCCGGGACACCGCCCATGGGATTGTTGCCCGACCCGTCATTAGAAGTCATCAATCCGAGAAGAAACCTCGCTTTGATACCAAACTGACGCAGGAGAGGACGTGAGGTCGAGCACCGTCTTCCTCAAGAGGATAACTATTCTGAATCCACGGAACTTCTCTGGACTCCTCATAGAGACTTCTCGAATCCACGATGAAAGAAAGTAGGAAATAGAAATAAATTCTAATAAAATCTAAATTGACTAATGAATAATTGATAATCCTCTAATGTGTCTCCTTACACCATTAATAAAGAAAAAAAATAAACTAAAATTCGTAATTACCAAAAATAACAAAATTCTAACTTTAATAAAAATCCTAATTCTAATAAAACTCTTCTGATGCCTAATTTCTAAAAATAAAAATTCTAAATAAACTTTCTCTAAAAGAGTCCTAGTATAACTAAAAGTTATTTCTAAAAATGAAGAAAATCTAAAACTCTAAAAATAGAAAAAAAAAAATTAAAAAATCGAAATTACTAAAAATAGTAAAATTTTCCTAAAAATTCGTTTTTGAGTTGAAAGTGCGCGTTTTCTGACGAAATGGATAGTTGCAAAGTGGGTCGATTCACCTCGGATGGCCCGTTTCAGTAAAGATTGATAGGTTGTGCGCCCTGTAACAATACCCGAATCAAAAGTTATGATCAATTTACGGTCCATCTTCTTTTGGCCCAACCATGCTAGGAACGTCTCTGTGACACGTTCTACATCACTGGGTCATTGTTCAATAAACCATTGCATGTAATTATCCACCACAATGGTGTTGAAAGACCCGCTTCTGGCTCCGACTTTTTTATTTTTATTTTTTAAGTGGTCTTTGGCATTGCCTGCACCTTGAGGAGAGATTTTTTGTTAAAACTAAGTTTTATTAAATTTAACTATTTTAAATATCAGAAATGCTCCAGTGACACTGTAAGTCCTCCTAGTTGCATTGATTCACATGGAATCGATCTGAACCGTCCGCTAATCGTATAATACATTTCCTAGACTATTGTACAAAAATCATATTGGTCGTCGATTGATCCAATCCTTCTTTGATTTGGGCTTATTTTCTATAACCATCATTTTTTTATGCCATTGGACTTTCTTTTTTTTTTTTGTTTTGGTAAATGATGTCAACACAAGAAATTAAAGGCCATTGATCAAATGGTTAATATTTGTCAAATCAGTATGATGTTTTCTGGCCTTTTCTTATACATATGTTAGGCGAGGCCCCGGTTCCTCATGAATGAAAATTTGGTGGATCATTCTACTTTTCCTCAAAAAAAAAAAAAAAAAGAAAAAAAAAAGTAGCATGATGTTTTCATGGCAGTACTTGAGATGAGTAGTGTTGGACCTAATGAACAGTCTGGATCAATGAATTGGATTGTGTAAGTGTTCACATGGTACTAATACCATAATTTCATTGCGTTAGGTGACTGATCCGATGCCTAAAACATGAGAAGCCATGTCGCATACTAGCACCGTTCTCCAAATTATCTTGCTCGTGGGCCCCTTTCATGTATGGGTTGAGACCGTACGGGGTCATTGTTGCATCCATAATCCAACCATCGGTTGGGACGGCTCACGCTAAGAGGTGAACTCAAGAAATTGGACGGTGTAAAACATAAGTGGGCCATAAACAGTAAGATGGACCCATCATGATAATATGCTTCAAAATCGTTCGTAAGGTATGTCCCACCTGATCCAAAAGTTCAATAAGCCCGAGTAGCTATCACGGATAAACTATATGCCCAAAAATTCTCTTTGGCTAAGAAAAATTGCACCAGCAATTCACATATTCAATGCCAAAAAGACAAAAGATCCGATGGCTAGGATATGCCTATTTGGCAAAGTTTTAGGCATGGTCCATCCATGTATACATCATCCCACCTTTATTTATAAAAAGGAAAAAAAAAAAAAAAAAAGGCATGGTCCATCCACGACCGTACGATCGGATTAATGCCTTGGATAAACCATGGGGCACATGTACAAATTCCATACACGTAGCTTCAGAGGTTATCTACCTACGAATTATTTGAAATTATAGTTTAAAGTATTTGCAGAACTTATCATTGAGAAATGCACCAATGAGCTCAAGAGCATTGTAGTTCATAGTGCTCCTGGTAGCATCGATTTAGTTGTGTAGTTCAATCGGGCGATCTGAACTGTCCATTAAGCCCATAATGCATTTCATGCATTTTAATGTAAAAATTGCACTCGTCAGAATTATCCTACCTTAAAAAAAAAAAAAAAAAAAAAAAAAAAAAAAAAAAAAAAAAAAGGTTTTTAAAGAAGATTTGTATTCAATATGATCCAAGGAACTGTACAGAGCGAATACGAATCGGGCTAGCCCTCGGAGACAAAAAGGAGCTCCCCTCTGATTTGTATTCAATAAGAAGGCAGCCTATCGCAGGCTATACTTAATCTGTGCATAAACGACTTTAAGTTTCTGAAATCATTCCTAGACCCTGCATGATTGATCAGGAGCTCCCCTCTAATTAGGGGCAGGAGATCAGAAATTTGATTAAACTCTGTCTTCTTATCTTTGGCTGCCTAGATGAGCCAGGCTGTCTGCCACTCAATTTTCTTCGCTCAGAGTGTACTGAATTGTGATATTGCCTAAACCTGCATAAGTTCAATCTTCTTTTTCCAGTAGGCCTCGGATGGCATGATAATGGTTGCCTAACAAAAGTGATTCTTTAGAATCATAGGTAATTCATTATGGACCTACAAAATAGATGGATCAAACTTCTGATTGGAACCATTTTTGTGTAAATAATATTGATCATTCCTTAAAGGCCATCGATCATATGGTTAATATTTGTCAAATCATTGCAATATTTTTGTGGCATTTCTTGAAATGTGTTGGACCTAATGAACAGTCTAGATTAATGGATTGGACTGTCTAAGTGTTCAAATGCAACTAAGAGCACTATAATTTATGGTGCTTAGCATTTCTCCTTATATTAATCGAATTTCTGAGATGATCTGAAGTCCAAATGATTGGACCTTCATTTTTACTTCTTATATTAATCTAATTTATGAGATGATCTCAAGTCTAATTGGTTGGAAAATCATTTCTCCTTCTTATATTAATCTAATTTATGATATGGTCTCAAGTCCAACCTGTTGGACCATAATTAATTTACAGTCCACCCAAAAAAATAACTTCAACTCATAATATGACCGTGGCATCCAATCCTTTCAATAGATTTGCCTCGTCATGATCAAGATCACCTTTTGTGAAAATCCTCCCCATACACTCATAAGGTGGGCCACACAATAGAAAATAATATGTAGTCATTGATAAATAACAAAATACAAGTGTAGTCTAACCGATTAGTGGTTATGGCTCATTTTTACACACTATAATCAATTGGACTAGTTGGATTTTACGTACGCACAGGATAGGTTGCATGTTATTCAGTGGGCCATAAACTATGGTCCAACCAATTGGACTTGAGACCTCCTCATGAAATATGCTTAGGGCACAATTTATGTAGACTATCATCTAGCCTTGAGTTTTGACAAGTAGGGTCAATGGATCAATGATCCACACCGTTTGATTGTCAGACCCGATGTTGATGAGAGTTAGCTAAAGTCTCCTATATGGAACCATCCGAAAACTACAAGTAGAAGGTTGTGCAGAAAATACAGAAAGGGTCGATGTTCAGCAGAAGAAAAAGCCCACATATTGGATGACGATGATCTTCTAATCTGGGAGTTACTCAGAGAGTCCACATCAGCTTCAGAGCCCATCAGATGAATGATGTAGATCACCAACCCATGCATGAACCCCACTAGTACAAACTTAAACGTTGATGATAATCTCTATGCCTTACCAAAACATGAAAACATGAAAAATGCTTTGAGTAAATGTGCACGTGTTTTGTGTGTAGGCCCATCTATCGTTTACTAGACCTTATGTGCCTAAGAATTTTCGAAGAGACTTTCAATCTAATTCACCAACCATGTACAAGTAAAGGAAACGTGAAATAAATGCTTCTTTAAAAGGTTTTCTTTTATTATTATTCTCAGATTAGCTTGTTAGTACAAGCCTCACTCCCGTGTTGAAATGAGGTATCTTCGCCCAGTCTACCACTTCAGTTATGGATCGGGGTGTTTGCTTCTTTAAAAGGTTTCTCACCAGTGAAAACTGATTTTTGCTGGCCCTGGCGAGGGTTCATGCAAGCTTACCTAGTTCCAAAACTGCCACACTTGACTCGACTCAACACGTAACTTGGTTGAGCCATATGGACTTAGCAAGCACTCAGCCTGACTCGGCCTAAACTTGGTGAGACTCGTTAAGTCGACTCAGTGTGACTCGAAACCTGCCCCTTGAGGAGAGAATTTATTTACAATAAGTTTTTCTAAATTTAACTATTTTAAATATAAGAAATGCTCTAGTGCTCTCATGAGATTGGAAGTCCTCTTAGTTGCATTGGTTCACTTGGAATCAATCTGAACCGTCCATTAATTAGGAGTGATCCGGACCGTCGGACCTTAGATCGGGCGTATCTCGCAATCCGGAATGAGTTACCTGACGTAAAATATATGATTTTGGGGTGGAACGAGCTACTTTAGGCTAGCGGGGTTGCGCAGCCCAGAATAGTGAAAAACCCCTGAATCGACGGTCGTTTCCCTGTTTTAATTTCTTTTTTACTATAAATAGTAAGTTTTAATTTGATTATAACTCTTCATCCGTCGGGCTTTAGGAGTTGCGCCCAGCGTGAAAAGTGCTTAGAATAATTAGGAGAACGGTTTGGTGACGCCAAATAGGACACTTACTATTTTTGGCCAAAAACCTTGTGCACTAGTAGACATCACGACCGTCTATAAATAGTAAGTTTACTATTTATAGTAAGTCACGGATTCTAGGAGTTTTAGTTGTAGTTTGATTCTGATTTCTTTCTAATTGCTTGGTACCCCTATTTAAAGGGTCGTGAACTCGTTTTTATTCATCAATTAACCAATTTCGAATTTCTTCGAATTTATTTCTATTTTCTACTTTCTTTCCTTGTGGATTCGAGAAGTCTCTGTGAGGAGTCCAGAGAAGCTTCGTGGATTCGGAGTAGTTATCCTCATCACGTTCATCCCTGCGTCAAATGTTGTTTCTGCCTAAGGTCTTTTGAACACCTCAACGAAGCACAAATATGCTACCAAAACTTCTAAACTTCCTAGAGTTATGCAATACATGAATAGTAACGGTATTTAAGTCCTCAATTATCATAATGCTCCGCATAGTCTATGATCTGAACACATTAAAGATGAAGGACAATAAATTTGCATTAATATATATCAATTGCATTTCTACTCTATGCCATGTAACAGACTAATTCTCTCTAATTTTTCACATTTTAATCAAAGGTTTTTTTTTTTTTTTTAAGAAGAAATATAATTAAAGGCTTCTATCAAATCACAACTTGAAATGTAATTTGTTTCTCATATCATTAAAAGCTTCTAGACAGGGCATATTTGTATGCATATCCTTGCAATGGAATCAATAATCAAACTAATAACAAATTATATCAATCAATAGATATTTGTATTAAACAAACGGTTTTGAAATTAAATGTTTAATAGAACATTACAAAAGCTAGTTTGGCTGACCATGTTGATTAGTCATTCTGATTCCCAATATAAAGCTAAACTCACAAAGGCCATAAATTCCCAATATAAAGCTAAACTCACAAAGACCATAAATTCCTTGTTGAGATTCAAAGTTACAAAGCAAACATCTTGAATTTTAAGAACCCTAACTACAACATAATGAGTTGCAAATTTGCTTCTGGAAGAGCGTCGGTGTGGGTAATTAATCAATGGACAGGAATTTTGGCCATCCTCAGTTTCTGTTCATTGGAGAGAAGCTTGGCGAAGCGAGCCAATGCATCTTCATTTGTTCCCTCACCTTTCACCTCTTCAGGCAAACCTGTTCCTAAGTTCACCCTTGACACTGGCTTCTTCAGGAGCTTCTTCCCAATCTCCACTAGATTCTCCAAGTTCTCCTTTGTCGAAATGTCGGTCGATGATGCATCTCCAGTCAATGAGTCCTCCTGTGGAAAACATTAATGATGAATCTATTGATGCATTGCCCTACTTTGGCAACAACGAGTAGATAGAAAGATGGAACACTATAAGAGATCCATTCAGGCCAATTAGGAAGATGTGTGTAACATCCCACACATTGATCAGGTGGGGCTTATTAATTTGAACATGGGTTCGCTCAAAATTAAAGTGGTGAACACATTAGGTGGGCCACAAGTGCTTATATTTTCGTCAAGAGGACTACACCTGTATGCGAAGGTAATTCTTTTCACATTCGAGCACTTCGAAGAGAACGGAGGTGTGGATATCAACCAAATCGGCGCTTGCTTGGCTGAAAGTGTCAATTAAAGGCGTCCCACTGCCATTGTACAGCCATCCAAGCACGCCCCATTTGGAGGCACTACTTGCACTGTATCTCTGTTCCTGCTTGCCCACTCCAGTGCCCAAAGAGATAACCAAGAGTTTGCGACAGTCAATCGTCTTCATCGGAAAGAAATCCATGTTTTCCACATTAATCTCCTTGCTTATATGACTAATAGCCATTAACGTCTGCATAGTGTCACACATTCACACAATCATTAGCAGAGGATATGATAAATTTGGTCCAACAAGTGGGAAACTTTATGAGCTCATTAGTGCAACTTACTGGATTATTAGCAGCGACTCCGCCATCGATAAGATTGAAGCCTCGAATTTTACCCTGGGTGTCATTAGTTTCAAAGTAGTGAGCGGGAAGATACGTTGGGGCCGCAGACGTACTTATGCAGATATCCGATAGAAGGGCATTCATTGAAACATCAGTTCTTGCCTATTAATGCACAAACAGCACATTCAAGAAATAAGTTGCATTTCCTATAAAATAAAATTGAATCATGGCACGCGTTAGGGAGGGAAGAAGGGTGGTACTCTACTTCGTAGGTATTGAAGATGGACGGTTGAAGAAGCTTGATATCGAAAGCGGGGATAAGGATCTTGGTTAAAGTATCCTGGATCCTGGTCTGGCCCAGTAGTTGTTGAACTTTGGAATGTAGGAACTTGCCATCATACTTGGGCCCGGAGATTGCACCAAATAAGCTCTTTACAGAACTCAAAACACCCTTGCTGCACAGAGGCCACATTGAGTGTGTTATTGGAGTACTTGTACCTCAAAAAAAGCCGTCCAAATCGTAGGACCCACGATTTTACAAGCCGACTGCAATGAGAAGTGGGGTCATTTATTTCTACACTTGGATAAGTCATGACTCAACTCAACACAAGGCAAGTCATGACTCAATTCGGAAATTCTTACCATTAAATGGCCTAACAATTTCTATTTTTAATTACCTTTTTTGAGGAAAAATCTTAGGGCAGTTCTCTAGGTAAAATTCATTGATATCCGTGGCAGCAAAGAGCGGACGGTTGTTCTTGTCCGGAGCTACAAGCATGGTGGTCACTAGCCCTCCTGTGCTCGTTCCTGCGATCAGATCGAAGTAGTCTGCCAGCCTTGCATCCTCGCCGTCCAACTCCTGCAGTAAAACAAATTTCATTCATTCTGTACAACCACAAACTCCTCATGGGCCGAAACTTGCAGGATCCGATAATCTTGACCATTTGAAAAAATGGATGTAGAAAATCATTTAATTCTGGTTGGTAACTACTTTTGTAGGAAACTTTTTTGCATGGTTAGGATCATTGGATCAATTACTTTTGGCCCACTTTCTATTACAATTTGGACGGTTCAGATTGCTGGTACACATATCACAAAGTACTATATAAACTCGAAGTAGGAAATTTATTATCTCGACTCCCACCCAATGCATGTGACACATGGCAGTCGGGGAGTGGGATAAGAAACTTCCAGCTAGTGGGTCACTGTAGATAGCCCTTGATGATTCCATGTTGTTTTCATCTTGACCGTCCATGTGGTGAAGGATCATCTTGAAGGGCTTCTCACCTGGAGCTTGGATTCGAGGAAGGCGAGGATGGTCCCAGGGATTATGCCCCGCACACCTCCACCGTCGATGCTCAGTACCGTGACCAGCTCTCCAACAGAAGGCGTTGGATTTACGGTTTTGCCATTGCTAGCCATTTCTCGCTTGATAGCCTGAGTACTTACACGAAAAGGAAGCTTCAGAATAGGAGAGAGAAGGATTGAGAATACGTGGCGTATTGGTATGGTGATATTTGGTTGAGTATAGTAGCATATATAGGCAGCTAAAATCATGTACACGCAGTATTGGTATGGTGATAATACCACAATATAATCGTGTTATTTGACTTTCTTTTGGCTGAACCATGCCTAAAATATGAGAAGCCACCTGGCATACAAGCACCGCCCGCCAAATTGTATTGCTCGTAGGTCCCTTTCGTGCATAGGACCGTACGGGGTCTGCGTTGCATCCATACTCCAACCATCGGTTGGGACGGCTCACGCTAAGAGGTGAACTCAAGATATTGGACAGTGTAAAACATAAGTGGGCCATAAACAGTGAGATGGACCCATCATGATAATATGCTTCAAACCCGTTCGTAAGGTATCTCCCACCTGATCCAAAAGTTCAATAAGCCCGAGTAGATGTGGAGCCATGCTTGAAAAATTGCACCGGCAATTCACGTATTCAATGCTCAAAAGACAAAAAATCCGATGGCTAGGATATGCCTATTTGGGAAAATTTTAGGTATGGTCCATCCATGACAGTACGATCAGATTAATGCCTTGGATAAACCATGGGGCACATGTACAAATTCTATACACGTCACTTCAGAGGTTATCTGTTAGACGCAAACAACGAACTCTTTCTTTAAATTACATGTATCTATCTAGCATTTTTATATGATATAATCCTTCCGAGGCAACCTATAAATTATTTAAAATTATAGTTTTAAAGTATTTGCAGAACTTATCATTGAGAAATGCACCAATGAACTCAAGAGCATTGTAGTTCATAGTGCTCCTAGTAGCATCGATTTTCTTGTGTAGTTCAATCGAGCGATCTGAACTGTCCATTAAGCCCATAATGCATTTCATGCATTTTAATGTAAAAATTCCACTCATCAGAAATATCCAACCTTTAAAAAAAAAAAAAGTTTTAAAAAAGATTTGTATTCAATATGATCTAAGGATCTGTACAGAGTGAATACAAATCGGGCTAGCCCTCCAAGACAAAAAGGAGCTCCCCTCTGATTTGTATTCAATAAGAAGATAGCCTATCGCAGGCTATGCTTAATCTGTGCAGAAACGACTTTAAGTTTCTGAAATCATTCCTAGCCCCGCACGATTCAGCAGGAGCTCCCCCTCTTATTAGGGGTAGGAGATCAGAAATTTGATTAAACTTTGTCTTCTTGTCTTTCGCTGCCTAGATGAGCCACTCAATTTTCTTCGCTCAGAGTGTACTGAATTGTGATATTGGCTAAACCAGCATAAGTTCAATCTTCTTTTTCCAATAGGCCTCGATGGCATGATAATGGTTGCCTAACAAAAGTGATTCTTTAGAATCATAAGTAATTCATTATGGACCTACAAAATAGATGGATCAAACTTCTGATTGGAACCAGTTTTGTGTAAATAATATTAATCATTCCTTAAAGGCCATCGATCATATGGTTAATATTTGTCAAATCATTGCAATATTTTTGTGGCATTTCTTGAAATGTGTTGGACCTAATGAACAGTCTAGATTAATGGATTGGACTCTCTAAGTGTTCAAATGCAACTAAGAGCACTATAATTTACGGTGCTTAGCATTTCTCCTTATATTAATCTAATTTCTGAGATGATCTGAAGTCCAAATGATTGGACCTTCATTTCTCCTTCTTATATTAATCTAATCAACTGGTTGGAAAATCATTTCTCCTTCTTATATTAATCTAATTTATGATATGGTCTCAAGTCCAACCTGTTGGACCATAATTCACAGTCCACCCAAAAAAATAACTTCGACTTATAATATGACCGTGGCATCCAATCCTTCCAATAGATTTGCCTCGTCATGAAGATCATCTTTGGTGAAAATCCTCCCCATACACTCATAAGGTGGGCCACACAATAGAGAATAATATGTAGTCATTGATAAATAACAAAATACATGTGTAGTCTAACCGAGTAGTGGTTATGGCTCATTTTTACACACTATAATCATTTGGACTAGTTGGATTTTCCATACGTCGCACAGGATAGGTTGGATGTTATTCAATGGGTGGATTATAAACTATGGTCCAACCAATTGGACTTGAGACCTCCTCATGAAATATGCTTAGGGCACACTTTATGTAGACTATCATCTAGCCTTGAGTTTGGACAAGTAGAGTCAATGGATCAATGATTCACACCGTTTGATTGTCAGACCCGATGGATGCTGATGAGAGTTAGCCAAAGTCTCCTATATGGAACAATCCTAACCCTACAAGTAGAAGGTTGTGCAGAAAATACAGAAAGGGTCGATGTTCAGCGGAATAAAAAGCCCACAGATTGGATGACGATGATCTTCTAATCTGGGAGTTACTCAGAGAGTCCACATCAGCATCAGAGCCCATCAGAAGATGAATGGTGTAGATCACCAACCCATGCATGGACCCACTAGTACAAACTTAAATGTTGATGATAATGTCTATGCCTCACCAAAACATGAAAACCAGGGGCTGCTCAACATTTTTGGGGGCCTTAGGCAAGTCATAAAATTTGTCTTTTTAGTTTAAAAAATTAAAAAAAAAAATAATAATAATAAATTTAAAATTAAACTATAAATTTGTTTCTTGCCTTTTTAGATGCAAAATTACTAATTAAACTTTTGTATTCAAGTTTACCTAATAAATCAGTTTCGATAGATAAAATTGTTAAACCGTTTAATATATCTTGAGACATAATTGTTCATAAATAATTTTTGATAATCTTTAGTTTTAAAAAACTTCTTTCTACAAATGTAACTGTAACTGGTATGGTAAGTAGTATTCTACATGCAATAAAATAATTTGGAAAATAATTTTGTTATTTTATTAGATTAAGTATTTCAATTGGAGTATTAATTTTTATTTTTGCAACTTCTTTTAAAACTTTTAATTCCGAAAATAAATCCAAACCGTTAGAAAAATAAAGTTAGAATTTAATTTAGAAAAATGACATTAGAATTTAATTTTTTGAGAACTTAATTAGCAATAAAGTAGGTAGTTGTGGTCCTAGATTTTAGGAGAAGAATTATTGGGAATAATGCTATTATTTTTTAAAAGAAATGATAGAGTTAGACTATTATTATTGATAGTGCTAGTTTGTAGGATTTATTTTTTATTTTCAATTTCAAATTTGTAAACTAATTTTTAGATGTTTCTATTTTATAGGCCTTTCAATAAGTTTTATTTCAAAAAATTTAAGCTTTTTTTCTTCTTCTAAATTTAATTTTGCTATAATATAGGACCTTCATAATTAAAAAATTTTAATTTTGCTATAATATAGGGCCTTCATAATTAGGGGGCCTTAGGCGATTGCCTCACCTGCCTACCCCTTTGAGCCGCCCCTGATGAAAACATGAAAAATGCTTTCATAAACGTGCACGTGTTTTGTGTGTATTTACTGGACCGTACATGCCTATGAGTTTCCGAAGAGACTTTCAATCTAACTCCCCAACCACGTAAATTAAAGGAACCGTGAAATAAATGCTTCTTTAAAAGGTTTTCTTTTATTAACAAGATTTCAGTGTTGAAACGAGATATTTTCACTCAGTCTACCACTTGAGTTATCGATTAAGTGTGTTTACTTCTTTAAAAGGTTTCTCACCGGTGAAAACTGATTTTTGCTGTCCCTAATAAAGGTTCATGCAAGCCTACCTAGGTCCAAAACTCGCTCACTCAACTAGACCCGTTATTTGGTTGAGCCATCTGGACTTAGCAAGCACCTTTTTTTTACAAAAAAAAAAAAAAAAAACAATAACCACAAGCCAATCTTAATGGAGCACTCGACAGAAAATGTACCAAGAATAACAACAACAGCCGATGTGATGGCCCCTAGCCGACTTAGCAAGCACTCGGCCTGACTCGGCCTAAACTTGGTGAGACTCTCGGTGTGACTCAAAACCTGCCCATTGAAGAGAGATTTTATTTACAATAAGATTTTCTAAATTTAACTATTTTAAATATGAGAAATGCTCTAGTGCTCTCATGACATTGGAAGTCCTCTCAGGGCCCGTTTGGCCAGGTGGATTGGAAGGGATTGAATGATATTAGGGTGGATGGCATGGATTTCAAGTTACTGATGGTGTTGTACCAGTGGATTGTCTCAAGATCCATGGGATTGCTATATCTGGAGATTGCTATATCAAGTCTGTTTCGCATGTCAGGCTAATCTCGGGATTAAACCTTCCCATCCCTTCCAATCCTTCGAACCAAACACGTTGGAGGCAAATTTGAACGGATTAGGGTGGATTGGATGGGATTTAAAGGCAATGATGGTGTTGTCAGTGGATTGTCTTAAGATCCATGGGATTGCTATATCCCGGGGAACAGATCACCTATTCTGTTTGGCACGCCCGACCAATTCCGGGATTTAACTTCCAATCCCTTCCAATCCGCCCGGCCAAAACGGGCCCTTAGTTGCATTGGTTCACTTGGAATTGACTGAACGTCCGTTAAGCTTATAATACATTTCCTAGACTATTGTACTGATTGGATGATCCAATCTATCTTTGATTTGGGCTTATTTTCTAGAACCATCAATTTTTTATGCCATTGGACCTATTTTTTGGTAAATAATGTCGACACTAGAAATTAAAGGCCATTGATCATATTATTAATATTTGTCACATCAGTGTGATGTTTTCATGACAGTCGTGAAATGAGTAGTGTTAGATCTAATGAACAGCCTGGATCAATGAATTGGATTGTCTAAGTGATCAAATGCAACTAGGATCACTACAACTTATGGAACACCGGAGCACTAGAGAAATTTAGCACAAGAGCACTAGAACAGTATCATCTAGCTTTGAGTTTGGAGAAGGAGGGTACATGAATAAGTGATCCATACCGGTAGATTGTCAGACCGGACGGCAGATGGGAGTTAGCCAAAGTTTCCAGATGGAACAATCCTAACCCTACAAATAATAGAAGGTTACACAAAAAATACAGCAATGGTCTATATGTTCAGCGGAAGAAAAAGCCCACATATTGGATGGCAATGATCTTCTAATCTGGGAGTTATTCGCAGGATGCAAATCAGCATTAGAGCACATCAGATAAATGATCTAAATCACCAACCCATGGGCCCCACTTATACAGAGTTGGTGATAATCTCCATGCCACTGAGAAGCCAGTAATCAAACTCAGCTTGAAAAAAAAAATACTTTGACTAAACATGTACATGCATGTACATGTGTTTTTTGTGTTGCCCATCTATCATCTATTTTACTTTACATGTCTTGGAATTCTACAACAGACTTTCAATCTAACACTCCACCTATGGTTGAAGAAACGTGTAATAAACGTGCCTGAAAGGTTTTTCTCATCCGAGAACACCAACTTCTGTTCAGAAACCATGCTGGTGGGGTCCATCTTTCGTGATCTCGACCATTAATTTGCTGGATGATCCAAATCATTTTTCATTTGGACTTAATTCTCTACAGCCTTTCATTTTTTAAAGCCATGGATGGGATAGTTACGTACAGTTGCCTAACACTCATAAGCAATCCATGATAAACCTAACAATAGGTGGGGCAGATTATTGATTGGGCCTTTTTTCTTGTAATTTATATTAACCATTCATATATATTAAAGTTCATTGACCAAATGGTTCATATTTGTCAGATAAGCATGATGTTTGAATGCTGCGAACCTAATGAACAGTGGATGATTGGACTGATCGACTATATCTTACAGTGATCTGGGAGCAAGCACTGAAGCATCTTTCTTTAATTTACATGAATTAAATGTCGAGTTGAGTCAGACCAAGTCTCCGAGTCAACACAACCCAGTTGAACAACGACCCAAGTTGAATTTTTGGGTTTTTTTTTTTTTAAAAAAAAAAAACTAAATGCTCGGGCTTCCAATGGCACAACGCATCAGACAGGTTGGCATTTGGTGGTTGATTGTCAATTCTTTGGGGAGGCAGGTTCCTCCTCAAGGAGACTCGGATTTCTTGCGGACCCACGATGATGTTTGTTTGTGATAAGTCCACCCTGCTCATCCGTTTTGCAAGATCCATTTAGGACATGTGACCAAAAATGAGCTAGACACAATATTCGAGTGTGACGCAGGGATGAACATGACGAGGATAAATACTCCGAATCCACGGAGCTTCTCTGGACTCCTCACAGAGACTTCTCGAATCCACGAGGAAAGAAAGCAGAAAATAGAAATAAATTCTAATAAATTTAAAATTGATTAATTGATGAATAAAAACGAGTTCACAACCCTTTAAATAGGGGTACCAAGCAATGGGAAAGAAATCAGAATCAAACTACAACTAAAACTCCTAGAATTCGCGACTTACTATAAATAGTAAACTTACTATTTATAGACGGTCGTGATGTCTACTAGTGTGCAAGGTTTTTGGCCAAAAATAGTAAGTGTCCTATTTGGCTTCACCAAACCGTTTCCCTAATTATTCTAAGCTCTTTTCACGTTGAACGCAACTCCTAAAGCCCCACGGATGAAGAGTTATAATCAAACTAAAACTTACTATTTATAGTAAAAACAAAATTAAAACAGGGAAACGATCGTCGATCCAAGGGTTTCTCGCAATTCCGAGCGTTGCGACCCAACGTAGCAGGGTTGGTTGGCTAAAGTAGCTCGTTCTACCCCAAAATCATATCTTTTATGTCGGGTAACTCATTCTGGATTGCGAGATACGTCTGATCTAAGGTCCGACGGTCCGTATCACTTCTGTCATCGACCGGGCCTTTTCTGATCCATCTTGGCCATGAAATTGTCTGCGACCCGCTCTACATTAGTCCCCTCCACTTCAAAAGAACTCGTCCTCGAGTTCTCATCCTGCGCTAGTTCATGATACTCGGTCAGGTCCGCGACGTTGAAAGTCCGTGAGATTGTCATGTCATCTGGAAGATCAACAACATAAGCGTTGTCATTGATCTTTCGAATGATTGGGATGGGTCCAATCTTCTTCTTTTTCAACTTGTTGTACGTCCCGGTCGGGAATCTCTCTTTGCACAGATGGACCATAACGCGCTCGCCCACCTCGAACACTTTTTGTCGTCGGTGCTTGTCCGCTTGTTCCTTGTACTTCTCATTCGAGGCATTTAGCTTGGTCTGCACTTCCACATGGATGCCCATGATCTTGTCTGCCATATGTTTTGCCGCAATGCTCGTGCCGGGTGCTTGGGCAGAGGGATCAGGTCAAGCGTGTGGTGAGGCACTCGTCCATAAATAATCTGGAACGAATATTTCCCTGTCGAGCGGTTCACCATCTAGAATGCGAACTCTGCTTGAGACAAGGCCAAATCCCACTGCTTCGGTTTTTCTCCTGAAATACAGCGAAGGAGGTTTCCCAACGTGCGATTCACAACTTTTGTTTGTCCATCAGTCTGTGGGTGGTAAGCACTACTGAATTAAAGTCGTGTATCGAATTGAGCCCACAAAGTCCGTCAAAAGTGGCTAATGAACTTCGTGTCACGATCAGAAGTAATGGTCTTGGGGACCCCGTGTACCCGTACGACCTCCCTAAAGAATAGATTCGCCACGTGTGTTGCATCGAGGGTCTTCTTACATGGGATAAAGTGAGTCATCTTGGAGAAACGATCTACCACCACGAACACCGAATCCATGCCGCGTTGTGTTCGAGGGAGACCAAGTACGAAGTCCATTGATAAATCCTCCCAAGGACCGTCAGTCACAGGTAACGGGGTGTAGATGCCCGTATTCTGAGATTGCCCCTTGGAGGTCTGACAAGCATGACAACGTTGTACGGCTTTTCCCACATCACGTACTAATTGCGGCCAGTAATACCGCTCTTCCACAAGAGCTCGCGTCTTGTCTCGCCCAAGGTGTCCACCGAGGCCACCTCCATGTAGCTCCTGAATAATCTGCTCCCTCAGAGAACTTTGGGGGATGCACAATTGATTTCCTTTGAAGAGAAAACCGTCTTGTATATGAAGGTCACTGGGGTGACCTTCTTGGCACTTCACTTAAGAATCTTTGAAGTCCTCATCCTCGGCATATAGCTCCTTGAGACAGTCGAAGCCGACCACCTTGTTACTCATCGTAACGAGTAGTGATGCACGACGACTAAGTGCATCAGCCACCTTGTTCTGCTGCCCTGACTTGTGCTTCAGAACGAACGCGAATTCCTGTAAAAACGCAACCCATCTAGCATACACACGATTCACGTTAGTCTGACTATTAATAAACTTTAATGCTTGATGATCAGTGTACAGAACAAACTCTCTTTGAATTAGATAATGTCGCCAATGTCGCAGTGCCTGAACAACTGCGTACAACTCAAGCTCATAAGTTGACCACTTCTTTCGGGCTTCGCTGAGCTTCTCGCTGTAGAAGGCTGCCGGCCTACCTTCCTGTAATAACACTCCTCCAATTCTGACGTATGAAGCGTCGCACTCAACCTCAAACAATTTGTCGAAATTATGAAGCACCAAAACCGGTGTTGTAGACAAACGATGTTTGATCTCATGAAAGCTCTTGTCAGCTTTAACGGTCCACCGGAACGGTCCTTTTTTCATGCAATCTGTTATAGACGCGACTATGGTGCTAAAATCTCGCATAAATAGACGATAGAAAATCGCCAACCCATGAAAACTTCTCACCTCATGAATGTTTATCGGGATCGGCCATTCCCTAATAGGTCGCACCTTTTCATCGTCCACACGAATGCCTGTGGACGTCACAACAAATCCTAGAAACAACAGACTGTCAGTTAAAAAACTACACTTCTACAAGTTGAGGTACAACTTGTTAATTTGTAGGACCTGCAGCACCTGCCTGAGATGTTTCCTGTGCTCCGCCTCATCCTGACTATATATCAATATATCATCAAAATATACTATCACAAATCGGCCAGTGAACGGTTTTAGAACTTGATTCATCAAACCCATAAAAGTACTTGATGCGTTCGATGGGCCAAAGGGCATGACCAGCCACTCATACAACCCTTCATTGGTCTTGAATGCCGTTTTCCGCTCATCACATTCCTTAGATCTAGTTTTGTGAACACATTGGCCCCTTCTAGCATATCGAGCATGTCGTCCAACCGTGGTATTAGGAACCGATACTTGATGGTAATTTTGTTGATTGCCCGGCTGTTGACACACATGCGCTTCCATCTTTTTTTAGCGTTAATAATGCTGGTACGGCACATGGGCTCATGCTCTCTCTCAAGAGACCCTTACAGATCAATTCCTCCACTTGCCCCTGAAGTATCTCGCACTCCTTCGGACTCATCCGATAATGAGGACGGTTGGGCAGGCTAGCCCAAGGGACGAGGTCTATGTGATATTGGATGTCCCTCATGGGGGATAATCCATCAGGTAAATCCTCAGGCCAGACTTTTTTGAATTCGTTTAGCAACAGTTTTAAACTTAGAGGGATGTTTGAGGGTTTCTCTTCCTCGCCCTTCACCACTACGTCGTACACCTCGCCAGTTTTCTTGGATTCCTCCATGAAATCCTGAATAGTCAAGAGGGAACTCCCCTCCACTTTAGAGGCTTCAGGGTGGTTCTCTGGTGCCATAGGGGCAAGGATTATTTTCGGCTATCCTTGACGAATACGTAGACATTGGCTCGTCCCCGATGGGTCGCATCACGGTCCGACTGCTAGGGTCGACCGAGTAGCATGTGACAAGCTTCTATGTCAACCACGTCACAAAGTATCTGATCTTTATAATTTTTACCAATTGAAAACGAGATAGTGCATTGTTTAGTTACCTTAGTTTCATTCACCTTTTTTATCCAGCTGATTGAGTACGGAAAAGGATGTTTCGTCGTTGATAGCGACAATTTGTCTACCATCACTCTTGAGACGATGTTCTTGCTACTACCACTGTCTATGATCACATCACAGACATTTTCGTTGACAGTGCACCGAGTACGAAATATGTTGTGTTGCTGTGGATGTAATTCCTTTTGTGGGATATACAGTAATCACCTCACAAGTAGAAATTCACCACGATCCTCGCTAGTCATTTCATCGCCACCTGCTATTTCTTCAGTGGTTTGTTCATGTTCATCATAGCCATAGTCTTCTTCTGCGGCCTCATCTTCAGTGCCCCCTTCGTTTATAGTCAAGTGTGCTGCGGGACGTTGAGGACAGGTGTTTGATAAGTGGTCTGGCTAGCCACAGCGGTAACAATTGTTCGACCTTGGCCGAGCATAAGGATTTGAAATCCTACTCGGGCCCGCTGTTGTGGGTGCTGTACATTGAGGTCTGGATGAGTCGCTCCCCGTGTCATGGTTCGCTGTTGTAGGATGTTGAAGACATTCTCCTACTAGATTTTTTCCTCATACCAGCACTGGATCCTGCGTGGGACCGTCATGGGGGGTCGAGTTGAAGGATAGGGACTCTTGCAAGTTGTGTTTCTGCCTTACCCGCCAATTGAACTGCTTCATCCACAGTCCCGACTGGGTACATCTGAACTCGGTCCTGAATTGTCGATCGCAACCCACCTATAAATCGTGTCACCTTCTGTGACTCAGATTCTGACAGATCGTTTCGTGTAGCCAACCGCTGGAATTCTTCAGTGTAATTTGTGATGGTTCGATTTCCTTGTCGACAATTTTGGTATTGCTGGAATAATATCTGCTCATAATCACTGGGGAGAAATCGTGATTGAAGAAGACGTCTCATCCGTGGCCATGATGAGATGGGTGCCTTATTCTGACTGGCTCGTGAGAGTTGTAATTGTTCCCACCATGTAGAAGCACCAGATTTTAACTTAAACGCTACCAATTTTACCCTTTTATGATGGCACATCCATATAATCAAAATATCTCTCTACTTTGGCTAGCCAATCGAGGAAATCTTCTATACGTAATAAATCATTAAAACTAGGAAGTTCAATCTTATCTCGATAGTCTCTTTTAGCACGATCTAGATGATCGCCTTCATAGATTGGTCGTCGGGCAAAACCCTCATTAAGGTCCTCGTCGCTAGAACTTGAATCATCTGGTGTAGCCCTACAATTTGCCACTGGAAGTGCCCTACGGAAATCGGGGTTGCGTCGTACAGCAACCATGGGTGGTGGAGCAACCATAGGTGGTGGAGCACCGCATAGGGCTCGGGGCGGAAGTAGCGCATCCGCAAGACGGTCGAGGGTTACCTGCATCCCTTGCATGGTCAACTGACTCTCCCGATGGAAAGCTTTCATTCTTTCTTAAAGATAACGAATCCCTGGATCACCGTCCACAGGATTTTAATTCATACCTTCATTGTTTGTCATCAGCCCGAGGGGAATCCTCGCTCTGATACCAATTGACGCAGGGATGAACGTGATGAGGATAAATACTCCGAATCCACAGAGCTTCTCTGGACTCCTCACAGAAACTTCTCGAATCCACGAGGAAAGAAAGCAGAAAATAGAAATAAATTCTAATAAATTTAAAATTTATTAATTGATGAATAAAAACAAGTTCACAACCCTTTAAATAGGGGTACCAAGCAATGGGAAAGAAATCAAAATCAAACTACAACTAAAACTCCTAAAATTCACGACTTACTATAAATAGTAAACTTACTATTTACAGACGGTCGTGATGTCTACTAGTGCGCAAGGTTTTCGGCCAAAAATAGTAAGTGTCCTATTTGGCTTTACCAGACCATTCCCCTAATTATTCTAAGCTCTTTTCACGTTGGACGCAACTCCTAAAGCTCGACGGATGAAGAGTTATAATCAAACTAAAAACTTACTATTTATAGTAAAAATAAAATTAAAACAGGGAAACGACCGTCGATCTAGGGGTTTCTCGCAATTCCGAGCGTCGCAACTCGGCATAGCAGGGTTGGTTGGCTAAAGTAGCTCGTTCTACCCCAAAATCATATATTTTACGTTGGGTAACTCATTCCGGATTGCGAGATACGTCCGATCTAAGGTCCGACGGTCCGGATCACTTCTGTCATCGACCGGGCCTTTTCTGATCCATCTTGGCCATGAAACTGTCCGCGACCCACTCTACATCAGAGTGGGCCACACAAGATGAAAATTTCTGAAAGGAAATGCCCATATGATGAATGACCGATATATTGCAGGTTGGGCCCCACATGATGCACAGTCCACAACAAAGGTCGGACCTACATAATCGATGGTGCACATCAAAGGTGGGTCCCACATGATGGACTATCCACATCAAGTGAGCCCCACATGATAGATGACACATATGATAGATGGTGGACATCAAAGGTGGGCCCCTTATGATGAATGACTCATATTGAACATGTGGACCCACATCAAGGTTGGCCCATGTAAAGAACGGTTCACATCAAAGGTAGGCCCCACATGATAGATGGCCCGCATCAAAGTGTGGCCCATCATGACGGACCATGCACATCAAGTGGGTCTCATCTTATGGGCAGTTCACATCAAAGGTAGGACCCACATGATGGATGATGGTCATTGAAGGTGGGCCCACATGATGGATGACCCATATTAAAGATGGGCCCCACACAATTAATGGTCCACATTAAGGTGGACCCACATAATGGACAGAGTGCGCTTCACATGATAGATGGCCCACATCAAAGTGTGGCTCCTTGTAATGGACGGTCCCATATTCAAGGTGGGCCACATGATGGATGATCCATATAAAAGGTGTGGCCCACACGATGAATGATGGATACCAAAAGTGGGTCTGACATGATTGACGATTCACTTCAAAGTTATGGCCCACACTATAGACACAAAATGTAGACTCCACATGATGGGTGATTAGCAGTGGACATTATGCGGCCCCACATAAAGACAATTATCATTGATGGTAGGTTCCACATGATGGATGACGTACATCAAGGTGGCCCCCTAATGATGAACGGTTCACATCCGAGATGGACCTTGTATGATGGATGACCCACTTTGAAGGTTTGGCTCACACAATGGACAGTCCACATGAAAGGTGGCACTATATGATGGTCGATCGACCTCTAATATATGACATAATAGATGGCCCAAATGTTTTAAAATATGAAACTTGTAGTCATCCATCCTTTTGTCATTTGAGTCATAGTTCATTTTTGGTGAGATTCACCAAAACAAACATTTAGATTACTCTTATAATAAATTTGTGGTAATCTTTAAAAAAATGACGTTACTACCTCTAAAAAAATTATTTAAAGGTTTTACCAAACATGCTTATTTCAAGTAGGAAATTTTTTTTTTTTTTTTTTTTTAAAAAAATTAACTTGAAAAAGTGATTTTACCAAACGAGCTTATTTAAATCAAGACCTAAAACAAAAGGATCTTGAAGGAGTAGCTCTCATCAAAAAAACTCCTAACGAATTAGAGTATAGATGCCATTCAAGCCCTTAGTTTGGTGAGCACCATTATAAAGTTAATTTACATGATGAAAGTTACTTATCCCCATAAGTTTTTATTTTTGCTTTTCAACTTTTAACTTTTCTATTTATCTCTCTCTATGTGATGGATGATCCATATCAGACACGTCAAAGGTGGGTCACACATAATAGATGGTCCACATCAAAAGTGAGCCCCATATGATGGATGACCCACATCAAGGTGAGCCCATATAATTGATTTTCGACATCAAAGGTGGGCCCCTAATGATGAATGACCCACATCCAAAGCGAGCCCCACATGATGCACGACCCACATTGTAGGTGGGGCCCACACTATGGACAGTCTATATCCAAGGTGGTCTCCATGTGAAGGGTGGTGGATATTGAAGATGGCCCTTCATGATAGACAATAACATTGAAGGTGGGCCGCATATAATGGATGACCCACATCAAGGTGGGCATCACGTATTCGACGACCCACATCAAAGATTGGCCCTGATGATGAACAGCCAACATCCAAGGTGGGCCCGCATGATGGACGGCCCACATCAAAGGTGGGGCCCACATGATGGGTGGTCCACATCAAAGGTGGGCTCCACATGATGGGCAATGGACATTGAAGGTGGGTCCCACATGATGGACAATTTATGTTGACAGTGGGCTCCACATGATGGATGACCCACATAAAGGTGGTCATATGATGGACAATAACATTGAAGGTGGATCCCACATGAATGACCCACATCCAAGGCAGGCCCTGCTTGATGGATGGCCCACTTCAAAGTTAGGCCCTGGATGATGGACGGTCCACGTTAAAGGTGGGCTCGCATGAAGGACAGACAACATCCAAGGTGGTCCCCGCATATAGCCCATATTGAAGGTAGGCCCCGCACAATGGATGGTTTACATTGAGGAGAGGGCCAAGGTGGGATCGATCAACTTGGGCCCACATGATGGACGCTACTTGAAACATAAGTAACTTTATGTAAAGTAACATGCGATCCAAACGCCTCCGTGACTTGCCTCACACGAGGAAACAAGCCATACATGTGAGATGCTAGGGCCCCTAATCAACCATTTCGTCCATACATGTGTGATAGTAGCCCCCTAATCAACCATTTCGTCTGAGTAACTTAGATGGATAAAAATCAGGCTGATAAGATCACCAGGTGGGCTGCACCACAAATGCACAATCAACCTATCCACATTTCACAAAGAACCCTTTGTTTATCATAAAGGTGACAATCGTGCCTAACCAGAAGTCAGGCCACTCTTGCACATTCAGCTGGGACGCGAAATTCCTACAACCCCTAGCCTCTGTAACCTAAAGCTCTGTACGTCTCACTAGATGTCTGTGTCACATCCACCCTATCCATGGTTTTGCAAGCTCATGTTATGACAAATGAGCCCAATTAGATCCAAAACTCAAGGGTGCCAAACCACAGAAGACAGTGGGGTTGGAAATGCCAACCATTGAAACCTGAGGGCCCACTGTGATGTTTATATTCTATCCAACTTGATCATGATCCTGATTCTCACCAGGCTGAAGCAAAAAAATAAATAAATATATCCACAAATGTCTGCCTGATTCGAAACTGGGCCCCAAGAAGCTTTCAATGATGGGTATCCATCCATCCCCATTGTTTCTTGTAGTGTGGCAAAGCTCGAGTTTTGTACCTGCCTCATTTTTTTGGACTCGCATCCTTAACATGACTTGGCACAACTGATGAACAGAGCGGACGTCACAAAGATACCATACTGGCAACACAAGAGCTTCTGGTTACAGTCGCTCCCTCTAACAGGTTAGTAAGAAACTGGCATCATATGCATTGAAGGTAGACCCCTGGCCATTTCTCTCAATAGTTCTTTTTAACCTTTTTCAGGGTAACTGTATAACACGCCGGATGAGTGGAGCTGCTTGATTTTTGATCCATGGCACATAACCAAGTGACCCGCCTGATGAACAGACAGATCCTTAGGTAGACCCAGCATCCTTCGCTATTAAATTTTATTAATATGCATGGGGAGAGATGAAAAAACCATGCAGGCTTAGTAGCAAGCATTTAGTATATCCATTTGCAATTTCCTTAATTTTATAAATAACATAGATCAGTTCTCCCTGAATGCCGTTTCAACCATGGTTTAAAAACTCGACTTGATGTGTGGTCAGGTTGGATCACACACTCAAAGGCACGACCTACTCTACTTGTAAGACTTGACTCGGTGTTTAATAATTAAACTAAATATGTTTAAAATAGTTATCTAAGGTTAGAAGTATAAAAATAGCCATAGTCACCAAGAATTTTAGTTCCTTGCTGATTTGATACAGTGACTAAAATAATGGAGGTCACATGCTCAAATAACAGTATTGAGTGTTTATTTTTAACATTTCACTACACTTCATTATATGATCCTCTACCTGGTTATCAGTTTGTATTAAGGCCCATGATTCACATACCGTAGAAAGGACAATGCTCCCAAAAACCTCCATTGAAATTTGAATGCTGAAATTAGATAGATGATAATAGAAATACAACACCCACCAACATTCAATCAGCCGGGAAAATGGGAAATATATATATATATATATATATATATATATAGAACTTGCAACCTTGGAAGTGATTGCATCCTAGTAGTAATTGCACTCGATAGTAGCATTTCCACTCAATCCAAGATAGGCAGAAGAGAAATTGATATCAGATTAGCATCTAGTTATCGAAGTTTTTCCAAGCTACCGTGAGAATGATTTCTATTCCAAATTGCCAGGACAAGGCTATGATGACATTGGTGATGAAAAGCAAGGACTAACCAAATACAAGCAAGGAGCCACAACACATGCTACCTTGCAGTCTTTCCTGCCACTGTAAAAACGTTAGGAAATCACAGTTTGCAGTTTTTTATTGTGTACTGACAGAAACAGAAATGGAAATCGCAGGATTAAAGACAAACATTAGTTTCATTATTTTGCAATTAAGGATCAATAGAAGAAGAGTACGTACAGAGGCGTAAGTAGGACAGGCCCATGAAGAAACCGAGTGCTTATACAGGGCTGCAGGCTTTATTCTACCGTTGTCCCAGCTACTTGGGTTGGTAAGCGACAAATCATATTTCGGTAATCCAAACATAATTTGGTAATTCCCAAACACAACTTGTTATTTCAATTAACATGAATTTTATGGTAATTGGAGATGCATATCAAATAAAAGTCCTTACCTCAATGGTAGACTCAAAGGAGCTTCAACACGAGGTCTTGGGTTCAATACCCATATGTATGACTGCAATATTTTTCTGCTATAAAAATTTCATTATGACGCAAACCCTTTAAACAGGTCGTAAGGTACTTACTTACAGGTGAATTTTCCATCTATAGGCCACATGCATTTTTTATTTTTTTATTTTTTTTTTTAATGAACTTTCCATTGCTGAGAACTGGGATTACAGAGGAGAGGGCACCCGGGCTAACAAAAAGCGCCCCGAGCCCAAGGAAACCAAAATGAACACCTTCGGGAGGGCCCCAGAAAAATGCAGGGCCCAGGCCCACCTATCGTATGGACAGGGAACAACCTGACAAAACGAAGGAAAATAAAACTATGAAACACGAACAGACCCTAAACCTGTCCTATCAAGCACCAGCTCCCCACGGGTGAGAAAAGGGAGGCAAGAAGCATTGTCAAACAATCTAGATAGCTGGTTGGAACTAGCCCAATGGGCGAGGCTGTTAGCAACCCTATTAGCTTCTCTCGGGGAGTGATTGATGGTGATACAACCTGCCGAGCGAAGCGAGACAAAAAGGTTCTTCCAGTAGTAAGCGCTCCAGAGGGCATCTACCGTGCTGTTAAACATGTCCACTACAGCGCGAGAGTCACTCTCCACGTCCACTGAGCGGAGCCCTTTGCGCTTGCAAATGAGAAGGCCATGAATAACGGCTTTTGTTTCAGCAAGAAAGCTCGATCCCTGCCCGTAAGCTTTGCAAAAAGCGAATAAGAACTCACCCTTATCCCCACGGCAAACCCCTCCTCCACCTGCAGGCCCAGGATTGCCCTTAGAGGACCCATCTACATTCAGCTTCACTCTCCCCTGATTCGGCCTGGACCACCTCACGAAAGACAGAGATTTCTGATGGGGAGAGTCCTTAGGGAGGTGAAGATCCAACAAGGCATCCCTATCTGCCTGAGTTTTACTCACTGGAAGAGAGAACGCTGATGAAAGACGAAAAACCAAGCTCGGACTTGGAGGATGGCCTGCTAGGCAGAGGACGTAACCCCTTCAAAGCGGAGGGCGTTCCTAGAATTCCATATCTCCCAGAGGATGAGAGCTGGAGCCAGCCCTCTTAGGACGCCCAGTGGCGAAGAGGCGTTAGCCAAGGCCCACCATTGAGAGGCTCTCCCGCTGGCGGATTGATGAGGCAGGAAAGAAACTGAAAGAATGTCGGAGAAGTGACTCCAGATTAAGGTTAAGAGTCAATCCTTGACTCAACCCACAATAATACACACTCAATGTATTGTAGATACCCCACCTCTATCCTTAACCCTAAGCCAAAACTCGATGTATTGTAGATACACACTCAATGTATTGTAGATACACACTCAATGTATGATTGTAGATGCACACTCAATGTATTGTAGATACACACTCAATGTATTGTAGATACCCCACCTCTATAGGCCACATGCATGATGCACCTCCACTCACAATAATACACACTCAATGTATTGTAGATACCCCACCTCTATCCTTAACCCTAAGCCAAATCTCGATCCATACTCTTAACCTTAATCCAAACCCAAAACCCTGATCTGAATCCTAATTCAAATTCTATAACCCTAGAAATTAATTCCAAAACTAGTCCCAAACCTAAACTTCAGGAAAAACCTAACTCATAGAGTCAATCCTTGACTCAACCCACTGAGTCAACTCACCTAATTAGCCCACATAGCTTACCTAATCAACTCACTTTGTCAAACCAAGTTCATAAATTCATTTTGGCCCAAGCCCATTACAAAGCCCGATTCTAAGAAAAGGGGAGACAAGTACTGTTGGGGGCCTTGCACAACACCTTAGGATCTACCTCCCAAAACAAACCTCCTAAAACAAACCAGAATTATGGGATAATAAAGCAATGAAATAAATCAAAGCACAAACCACACGACACAAAAAAAATTTACGTGGAAAATCCTCAAAGAGGTAAAAACCATGGGACCTCGTCCAGATCAACAATCCACTATGAAGTAGAACGTTGCAACCTTTTTTACTCACGCAGGAGTGAATAAACAATAAGAGAATGGAAAAAAAAAAAAAAAAAAAAAAAACAGAGAGATCTCACCAATCACGAGGACGTAGAAGCGCTTAGATATCAAGTGCACAATAGATCACCTCTATGAGCATAACCTCCCTTCCACAAGCTCTCTCTCTCTCTCTCTCTCTCTCTCACACACACACACACACACACACCTTTGATAGCCCTAAACCCTTTAGCAAACCCTTGCAAAGCTTTAGGAAATCCTCTTGCATTACCTCTTGTATACCAGTCCTAAGGACCCCTATTTATAGTTTAGGCAACTCCCTTTCGCGCCTCTTGCGAAACTGCCTCAAATTTCCGCAGTCCGCACAAGATCCGGACTCAAAACTGCGTAAGCTCGACTAGTCGTGTAGAGTCCTCGACCAGTCGAGTGGCACCCTCCATCGGTCGAGCACATCTCACGACTGGTCGAGCACCTCGGAAATTCAAAACCACAACTCGCTAGAAAACGAGTCGAGCCAGTCCACGCCTGGTTGTGCACCAGCCCTCGATCAGTCGAGTGAAGCTCACGACCGGTCGAGCCTGGGGAAAAAAACTCCATCAAATCTCTCCCTTTTTGACATAGGAGAAATCCGTCATCTTCAAGCCAGCCTGGTATCTACAAACCTCAAACTTGCCCTTGAGCAATGTCTTAGTCATCATGTCTGACCCATTATCATCCGTGTGGACCTTCTCAAGTTGTAACACTTTTTGTCTTTAAATTGAGAAGGGCAATATGGATATTTTTCTCGTCCATGTGGACCCATTATGGTGAGACCCTTACTCTGAATCTAATTTTAAAGATAAAAGAAAAATATTCCTACAGCAATATGGAAGGTAAGAGGAGCAGTTAGAAAGAAGTTACCAGATTGGATGTTCCTAACTTAAAATCCTACAAAATAAAACACACCAAGTTAGTTTCTAAAATAGAAAGTCTAACTATAGAAAGATCCTAAAAAGAAAAATAGAAAGGAAATTAGTTTCTAAAAAGGAAACCTAGAATAAGAAAGTTTCTAAAACTAAAATCTTAATTCTAAAAATAGAAAAAGTAGAGAAATTAGAAAGGGATTACCAAATTAGAAGCTTATGTCAGGATCCTAAAAAACAGGAAAACATATTAATTTCCAAAAATAGAAAAAATTCTAACCTAAAATCAGAGAATCATAATCTTAAACTAATTCTAAAAATAACTAATATCAGAAAACGTAACCGTCAATCCCCGGCAACGGCGGCAAAAACTTGTTCACTGCCCAAGTGTAGCGTTGTGATGTAGTAATAAACTCGGTGAGACCGAGGTCGAATCCCAAGGGACTAAAACCTGTATGTAATTTGAAACTAACTATAACTAGGACTAGACTAAGATGAAATCTAAATCAGGGAAACTAAAGGAATAATGATGGAAATAATTAACCTAAAACTGGTGAAATTTAAAAGTAGGAATTAGGGATTCAGAGGATCCACTTGTAGAGATCAGGGAGATCTACGGTTGATTCATGAACTCAACTGGACTTCGAGTCCCATCTTCATCCAGTTGGAAGATATAACCTAAAAATCAATTCTGAACTTCATTTAATCTAGTTTTCAAGTGATCAGATGGGTGTAAATTAGAATGGATTTCATCACAAAACCATGCCCATGAGACAAAGCAAACAACAGAATTAAACCAATTCACAGCCAATCTGAGTGATGTATGAATGTCAGGAAGAGTTCCGTCATTCCACCATGTCTAAGGGGTGATGGTGAACAACAGGGCGTCCTGGCTTCATAATCACCAAAAAAGAAAAAGGAAATACTCAAGCCATCGCAGATCTATTGTAATGTCTGTCACAACAAACCATAAAAAAAACTAAAGCATTCCTTATTAATCAAACTAAAATCAATTCCATTCTGTCACAAATCCAAGCCGTAGAGATCTTTCATCACGCCATAAGCTTCACCTCTTAGCCCTAGCTAAGAGGTTCAGCCCAACATGAATGGGCTGGATCCCTTAAACAAAAACAAAATAAAAAAAAATAAAAAATAAAAATAAAAAAAACACTTGTTATCTTTCTCTCCCTCTCACGTTCCCAAGCCAAACCGAGATGCCCTTCTCTCTCTCTCTCATCTTGTCTTTATAGGTTGTTGGAGGTCGGCTACTGAAGAGCTGGCGTCGGGTTTAGAAACTGCTGTAAAGGTTTTACGCAGCCAGCAGGCAGTGCGGCAGTGTGCGCAGCAAAAGAAAACGCAAAAGGACCTACGTTTGGATTGAATTTGCTCGGATATTCTTCCAAATCTCTCAAAACCGACGTCATGGACAGGGTTAGGGCCACCTTTTCAAGATATTGGACGGTCTGGATCATGCATCCAACCACCACCATGGACGCACAATGGCCTGTGAAACTTGAACCGCGTCCGCGCTAAAACCGGACCTTCATAACACCTCTTACGCTGATCTAATGGTGGGACCCACTTTGATTTTTCTTTGAGAAATCCACTCCGTTCACCGGATTCCTCTCGGAATTTTGGTCAGAAAAGGATGCTTTTGGATTGCTTTTGATGCGGTTCACCGAATTTTCTATTCTGCCGTCCGTCCTGTGTTTGAACGGCTGGGAATACATCCTCGTTATTTCATGGAGTTTCGTCACCTAGACTTGGTAATATGGGCCTTGTGATTCTGATGAACGGTCTAGATCAATCATAGGGATCGAGATGGTGGCCCACATCAGCATCCCACATGGACGGTGTGCGAACGCTGGAACGAAAACGGAAGTTTTCGTTTATGAGGAAGAAGGCTCGGTCAAACCGAGTTTGACCGGTTTAAGGGATCCAGTGCACCGCATGTTTACATGTGCTGGGTGTGCACGCCTCCCAGGGTGGGGCCCATCGTGATGTTCCTGATAAATCAGCTCCGTCCATCCCTTTTGTCACCTCAATTAAGGGGTCGAGGCCAACTTTTAAGTATATCCATATATTAGGTGGGTCCCAAATCATTAATTTATGGGCTGATCTGTATCTTGGGCCACTTCCACAAGGATCCAACGATTCAAATTTGTCGTGTACGGTTAACTTATGGTCCTCGGGCCATATATGAATTCTCGAGCTGAACGGATGGTGGGAACCTTGTGATCCTGCGTTCTAGAAGACTTTCAAGCCTCTTTAACGTGAACGACTTGATTTCCTTTGATCTCTGGCGTGTAAATTTCTTGATCTTGGTCCCCTGGAGTCCGTCCCTTACCTTGGTGACTTCTGAGCGTTAAATCCATACTTTTAGTACCATTTTTCATTCCAGACTCCTAAATTCACCTTGCAGCACAAACACGATTAAAATAATCCGTTAAACAATATCATGTCCGTAAATTCAAGTAATAACTGGGGTCTAATATGCAATATTTGACCCTCAACACAACCCTTAACCAGCATTTTGCTAGTCCCGAGCAAATTATGCGAAAAATAAGTTGAGAACTACAGGATAATTTCTATGTATTCGAGTGAATTTTGCAAAACAATCCAGATACGAGAATTCTAAGATTCATGAATGTTGGGTATTACTTTCTCCTGGACTCAAGTGCACGGTAAACCTCATAATCTAGTTCAAAGTATTAATCCATCAATTAGAACAATTCTAAACATTGAGTTTCATGGGTGTATAGTGTAATCTCGGCTTATCATCATTAAAATTCACTTCTCTATTTCAGGATATCATTGGTAATCAATAAGGGAATTCATGATAACCAAGACTTAAACTAAACTAGCCTCACAGATCATTTCATTCTTCCAGTCTTTTAATTTTTTCATTCAAAGTAATGCTAATGAGATGGATTAAATCCTTACCTATAGGGAGCAAACCTATGGTGAAGACCGTATACTCAAACCTTTTTCACATATTATCCATGGAGAATTAAATCTACACCTATGGGGAGCAAACCTCTGGTGAAGATTATTCGCCCAACCTTTTTCAATTGATCATGACAAGCAAATTTCCCAAGTTGGTTCCTTCCATGCTTACTGATCACCAAATTACAATTCAATGTCGAATCGAAACCTTAATGTGCAAGCGAGATGTGTCTTGTGAAAGCATGACTCAATCAATGTTTAAAACCTCTAATCCTGGATTAACAATTCGAACTTAACAGTGAAATCTTACAAATAACGAAATCCAAGAGTCATAAATTACCAACATCACTTATCTTGTAATTCTAAATCTAAGATGACCGTTAAAATCACTTCGAATTCACAAGAAATTCCAGAAAAATTTAAAAATTTTCACAATTTCCACTCAAGACTAAGAAAACACTGATTAGGAAACCTAATCGCCCACCCCCAACCAAAAATCTGCATTATCCTCAATGTAAAAGATATGAACATATAATGCACATGGGATAACGAATGTAAATGAGAAGTGATAGGAATATAGTACCTGGATAATGAATCGAGAGAGACTTTTCCATAGAGAGCTCAACATAAAAGCAAGTCAGCACAAGAGAGAAACCAACAGAAGCAACCTATCCTAAAACAATGTAGAAAGCAAACTAACCTAGAACAGCATAAAGCAACCTACCATAATCCTATGAAAACAGGGAAAAACTACTTGATCATGCCGCAAGGTTCCTCTTTCGGCCAATATCTTGATAAGTTTCTCAGTAAGTTCCTCAACAGGATCATCCAAAATCCCTTTTTACAAGAGGCTTGGATGCCCTGGAGCATATGAATGTCCAGAGAGACTTATGTACCTCAGCAAAAACTTCTCGTTGATTCGCCTGAGGTATATATCCAAAGTATATATGATTCACCTAAGTCAGAAAAAGTTCCAAAGTTAGTATCCCATGGTGAATCAGAGACTACAAGTAAATAAAACTCAGAAAACTTCTCAGAAAATGATGTAATCTCAATGCATTCCGAAGTTCCAGACTTCGGTTCAATTTTCAGCTCATTTTCCCTTAATGGTAAACATTGAGGGTCTGGGGAATGAGAGGCTTCAAAATAAGGGTTCTCTCGGTCAGTGATGACTACCGAGATGTTGTCTTGCAAGGCATCCACTTTGTCTTTTGACATGAGAGCGTTTGAATCTTCAAAGTGTGCCACGCATGTAGTCAAAGAATTGGGACAATCAGCTGAGAGTGACTCGTCTCCTACATCGAAGTTTGTGATGATTTGTCCAAGGATTCCTTCGTCTTTTGAAATGAATGGATGCATGCTTGGTTTCTCTTGCCCTTCATAGACAGATGGACAATCAATAGGTGAAGAATTGATGTGAAGACTCTGGTCATTGAAGCTTCTCAGTGGAGATATTGAATCGTTTAAAGTGTATAGCTCAGATTGTGGCCTCAACTGGGTAGTTTCAAATTCCAGAGTCATATCAAGCAAATCGTTCATCGCCCGAATCATATCATCATTCAATTCAGGGCAGTAGTCCAAACATGCATCACAAGAGTTGGAAGGGTTAGTTGAAATTGGTTCATTCTCCACATTCAAATTAGTCATGTCAGACAAGTGGAGTAGATCATTATGGTTGACAACTTCCTGAACCTCTTGATCATTGGCAGGGGCCACACTTGAGATTGAATCCCAGTACTCATCATCGTCCAGTTCTGTGCAGTGTGCACTTGGGATGGGATCACATTCCTCACATTCTATTCCTAGATTAGGTTGAGGTTCGAATAAACTAACCTCTACCTCATCAATGTAATCATGTGTTTCACTCTGTCACTATCATTATATTTAAAAGACACCCACGTCTCTTAATCATTCCTTTGGACAGTCATCGAGATCGACTCAACGGGAAATTGAACCATATGATCATTAATGGACTCCAACTCTTCATTCGTAATTTTAGCTTCTTCCACAAGCGAGTTAGGATCACTTTCCTCGCATTGTTTCTCTGGATTGGGTTGAGGCTGAGGTAAACTAGCCTTATTCCTCTCATTAAGGTGTGATTCAATTGCTTCTAATGATTTCATCATGTCAGCAACATGTTGGTTGAATAGTTTTCGATTTTCCATGATATCCAAACATAAATCCTCTTGGATTGTTTCTGGTTGGATCTCAAAGGTAGGGGATCCAAGAGAATAGTCACTATAACATGTTGTTGGTTCATCTTTCCAATTTTGATGTTTCCACTGATCATAGTCATACGAATCATATGTAGAAGAATCTGATGGTTGGGAATACATATTATCACTCATAATATAATCACGCAATGTTTTCTTTTTATCGGATGAGTGATAACAATTCTCACTCTCAAAGTTATGATAACCCCAACACTCACGTACTGTTTTATTAATCCGTGGGGAGTAATTGTTCTCCTGCATATGATCACGTAAGGACTTCTTAATCGGTAGATCTTTATATTCCGGCCGGTTCTCGATGATAGTTTCAGAAAAGTTTTGAGACATTGATTGATTTCTATCATAATCATTCTAATATAGGTTATTCTTCTCAGCATACTGACATTCCCACTCGTGCATATACATGGTGAGACCCTTACTCTGAATCTAATTTTAAAGATAAAAGAAAAATATTCCTACAGCAATATGGAAGGTAAAAGGAGCAGTTAGAAAGAAGTTACCAGATTGGATGTTCCTAACTTAAAATCCTACAAAACAAAACACACCAAGTTAGTTTCTAAAATAGAAAGTCTAAATATAGAAAGATCCTAAAAAGAAAATTAGAAAGGAAATTACTTTCTAAAAAGGAAACCTAGAATAAGAAAGTTTCTAAAACTAAAATCCTAATTGTAAAAATAGAAAAAGTAGAGAAATTAGAAAGGTATTACCAAATTAGAAGCTTATGTCAGGATCCTACAAAACAGGAAAACATATTAGTTTCTAAAAATAGAAAAAATTCTAACTTAAAATTAGAGAATCATAATCTTAAACTAATCCTAAAACTAGCTAATCTCAGAAAACGTAACCGTCAATCCCCGGCAATGGCGCCAAAAACTTGTTCACTCCCCAAGTGTAGGGTTGTGATATAGTAATAAACTCGGTGAGACCGAGGTCGAATCCTAAGGGACTGAAACCTATACGTTATTTGTAACTAACTAGAACTAGGACTAGACTAAGATGAAATCTAAATCAGGGAAAATAAAGGAATAATGATGGAAATAATTAATCTAAAACTGGTGAAATTTAAAGGTAGGAACTAGGGATTCAGAGGATCCACTTGTAGAGATCAGGGAGATCTACGGTTGATTCATGAACTCAACTGGACTTCGAGTCCCATCTTCATCCAGTTGGAAGATATAACCCGAAAATCAATTCTGAACTTCATTTAATCTAGTTTTCAAGTGATCAGATGGGTGTAAATTAGAATGGATTCCATCACAAAACCATACCCATGAGACAAAGCAAACAACAGAATTAAACCAATTAACAGCCAATCTGAGTGATGTATGAATGTTAGGAAGAGTTCTGTCATTCCACCATGTCCAAGGGGCGATGGTGAACAACAGGGCGTCCTGGTTTCATAATCACCAAAAAAGAAAAAGGAAATACTCAAGCCATCGCAAATCTATTGTAATGTCCGTCACAACAAACCATAAAAAAAATAAATAAATAAATAAATAAATAAACTAAAAAATTCCTTATTAATCAAACTAAAATCAATTCCATTCCGTCACAAATCCAAGCCGTAGAGATCTTCCATCACGCCACAAGCTTCACCTCTTAGCCCTAGCTAAGAGGTTCAGCCCAACATGAATGGGCTGGATCCCTTAAACAAAAACAAAATAAAAAAAAAAAAAAAACACTTGCTATCTTTCTCTCCCTCTCACATTCCCAAGCCAAACCGAGATGCCCTTCTCTCTCTCTCTTGTCTTGTCTTTATAGGTTGTTGGAGGTCGGCTGCTGAAGAGCTGGCGTCGGGTTTAGAAACTGCTGCAAAGGTTTTACGCAGCCAGCAGGCGGTGCGGCAGCGTGCGCAGCAAAAGAAAATGCAAAAGGACCTACGTTTGGATCGAATTTGCTCGGATATTCTTCCAAATCTCTCAAAACCAACATCATGGACAGGGTTAGGGCCACCTTTTCAAGATATTGGATGGTCTGGATCATGCATCCAACCACCACCATGGACGCACAATGGCCCGTGAAACTCGAACCGCGTCCGCGCTAAAACCGGACCTGCGTAACACCTCTTACGCTGATCTAATGATGGGACCCACTTTGTTTTTTCTTTGAGAAATCCACTCCGTTCACCGGATTCCTCTCGATATTTTGGTCAGAAACGAATGCTTTTGGATTGCTTTTGATGCAGTTCACCGAATTTTCTGGTCTGCCGTCCGTCCTGTGTTTGAACGGCTGGGAATACATCCTCGTTATTTCATGGAGTTTCGTCACCTAGACCTTGGTAATATGGGCCTTGTGATTCTGATGAACGGTCTAGATCAATCAAATGGACCGAGATGGTGGCCCACATTAGCATCCCACATGGACGGTGTGCGAATGCTGGAACGAAAACAGAAATTTCCGTTTATGAGGAAGAAGGCTCGGTCAAACCGAGTTTGACCGGTTTAAGGGATCCAGTGCACCGCATGTTTACCTTTGCTGGGTGTGCACACCTCCCAGGGTGGGGCCCATCGTGATGTTCCTGATAAATCAACTCCGTCCATCTCTTTTATCACCTCAATTAAGGGGTCGATGCCAACTTTTAAGTATATCCATATATCAGGTGGGTCCCAAATCATTAATTTATGGGCTGATCTGTATGTTGGGCCACTTCCACAAGGATCCAACGGTTCAAATTTGTCGTGTACGGTTAACTTATGGTCCTCGGGCCATATATGAATTCTCGAGCTGAACGGATGGTGGGAACCTTGTGATCTTGCGTTCTGGAAGACTTTCAGACCTCTTTAACATGAACGACTTGATTTCCTTTGATCTCTGGCGTGTAAATTTCTTAATCTTGGTCCCCTGAAGTCCGTCCCTTGCCTTGGTGACTTCTGAGCATTAAATCCATACTTTTAGTACCATTTTTCAGTCCAGGCTCCTAAATTCACCTTGCTGCACAAACACGATTAAAATAGTCCATTAAACAGTATCATGTCCATAAATTCAAGTAATAACTGAGGTCTAATATGCAATATTTAACCCTCAACAATACCGGCTGACAACACCAACCACATATGTTATGTCTGGGCGTGTACACACCATGCATACATCAAACTTCCTATTACTGACGCGTAGGGTATCTTCTGTATCTCATCCACCTCTGCCTTCGTCTTGAAACACTGCCTGTCGCTCAATCTGAAGTGACCATCCAGTGGAGTACTGACCGACTTCACTGCATTCATATTGAACCGCTTTAGGATTTTATCAATATACCGCTCTTGTGACAGCCAAAGCTTTCTGCTACTTCTGTCATGGGTTATCTCCATTCATAGGATCTGTTTAGTCGAGCTCAAGTTTTTCATCGCAAACGACTTGCCCAACTCCTGTTTCAGCCTATCGATCTTCTTGATGTCTTTTGCTATGATGAGCATGTCATCAACGTATAATAGCAGAACTAAGAAATCACCATCTGAGAACTTGTGCGTGAACACACAGTGGTCCAAATCTGTTCTCTCATACTCATGCTTCAATATAAACGAGTCAAACTTCTTGTATCATTTTCGTGGAGCATGTTTCAGCCCATACAAGCTCTTCATCAGCCTACACACCACATGCTCTTTACCCTTAACTTCGAACCCCTCTGGTTGGTGCATGTAATCTTTTCTTCCAGGTCACCATGGAGGAAGGCAGTTTTGACATTCAACTGCTCTATCTCCAGATCCATGCTAGTCGCCAACCCAAGCAACACCCGTATGGATGTCATCTTCACCACTGGTGAGAATATCTCCTCGAAGTCTATGTCTTTCATCTGACCAAACCCTTTCACCACAAGTCTGGCCTTGAACCTCATCTGTGAATTCTTCTGCTCAACCTTCTTTCTGAACACTCACTTATTGTTTAAAGCTTTCTTGCCCTTAGACAATTTCATCATATCATAGGTGTGGTTCTTATGCAAGGATTTCATCTCCTCTTGCATAGCTTTCAACTACTCCCCCTTATGCTTGTCGGCTAGGGCCTCAAAATAATCTTCTGGCTCTCCCTCATCAGTCAGCATAATGTACTCATGCGGCGAGTACCTCTTGGATGGTTGTCTGTCCGTAGATGACCTCCTCACGTGTGGCTCAACAGGTGGATCAAGTGGGAGCTGATCCCCTGGTCCATCTTCTGAAGGAACTCCCTCATCCTCTGCACCTTGTTGTACTCCCCCGTCATCAGACATCACAGGAGGAATAATCGGATTCATGCCCTCTAACTCACCTGAACTAGGCTGGTTCTTCTCTGGCTTATCAATGTCTTCTATACACTGATCTTCAAAGAAAACAACATCTCTGCTCCTAACGAGCTTCTTCTTGGCCGGATCTCACAATCTGTAACCGAACTTTTCATCATCGTACCCCAAGAACACACACTGCCTGATCTTCATATCGAGCTTAGACCTCTCGTCCTTTAGTACGTAAAGGGATGCCCTGCATCCAAACACCCTGAGATGACTGTACGATAGATCATGTCTAGTCCGCACCTTCTCAGGTACTTCTCCATTCAACGAGGCTGATGGAGACCTGTTTATCAAATATATTGTCGTTTGCATTGCTTCTCCCCAGAACATCTTGAGCAATTTCACATGGGATAACATGCATCTGATTCTCTCTACAATGGTATGATTCATTCACTCAGCTACACCATTATGCTGGGAGGTCTTAGGAACCGTCTGTTCATGTCGTATACCCAGGGACTTACAATACTCATGAAAGTCGCCAATGTATTCACCACCATTGTCAGTCCAGATGCACTTCAATGATCTACCTGTCTCGCTCTCGACCATAGCATGAAATAATTTAAACACACCAAAGACCTCGTCCTTGGATTTCAAAGCATAAACCCATACCCTCCTAGATGCATCATCTATAAAAGTGATAAAATACAATGCCCCACCCAATGTGTTTGTCCTCATAGGACCACAAACATCATAATAAACCAAATCTAATGTATGCACTTTATTAACATGAAAAGCAGATTTAATAAATGAAACTCTATGTTGTTTCCCTGATAAACAATCAATACAGGTTTTGAGAGGTATACCTGTCACGTCTGGAAGGAGCCGCTTCCTCGCTAGTATCTGAAGCCCCTTTTCATTCATGTGGTCTAGACGCCTGTGCCACATGTTAATAGTTGAATCTTCCACTGTGTTCAACCCACCCTTACATTGACACTTGTCTTGTAAAGGGTGCAACACTTCTTTCCTCTTGCTGCGATCAAGGAACCCTTGATGAGCTTCCAACGCCCACCAACAAACCGGCTTTCATAGCCATCATCATCTAACCTTCCCGTCGACATCAAGTTGAGACGAAGGTCTGGAATATGTCTCACATCCTTGAGAACCAACATGCAGCCCACATCACCCTTCACACAAATATCACCGATCCCTACGATCTTCGATACACCAGAATTTTTCATCTTCACGGTCCCATAGTCACATGACTTGTAGCTTGTGAAAAAATTCCTACGTGGAGTCACATGAAAAGAGGCTCCCAAGTCAATCACCCAGTTGATGTCCTAACTCGTAGCCCTAAGACAAACATCATGATCTGCTGAAAGAATAACTACAACGTCGCGACCGTAGTGGAATCTAATTCATCTTCCTTCTCCTTTCCTTTTCCTTTCTTATCGTTCTTATTCTTACACATTCATGCTTATAGTGGCCATTCTTGCCACAATTGCAGCATTCAACATCATTCCTGGTACTCGACTTGCCTCTTGATTTATCTTGGGCCTTCTCACCCTTCCAGTTCTTTCATCTTCCCCGTTCATGTGTCACAAAGGTCTTTTGCTGAGTAGACCCCTGAGACTTTCTCCTTGTTTCCTCATTGAAGAGACAACTGGTTACCTGTTCCATGGATACCTTTTCGTCTGGCACGGAGTTACTTAGAGACACCACCAATGTCTCCCAACTATCTGGCAATGAGCTAAGCAATATAATAAAGCCTGTAATTCATCATCCAGGACCATCTTCATAGCGGAGAGCTGGTTCAATATATTGCTGACCTCATTCATGTGCTCGGCCATAGAACCACCATCTTTAAACATGAGATTCACGAGTCGTCGTATCAAAAAAATCTTATTGTCGGCTGTCTTCCTCTCATACAACCCTTGTAATTTCAGTCGTAGGCTAGCGACTAAGGTATCTGTAGACACATGGTAAAATACGGAATCGTCCAACCATTGTCTAATAAACCCTGCCGCCTTCCGGTCCAATTTCTTCCAATCATCATCTGTCATATCCTTTGATTTTGCTGATATGCCTTGAATTGGAGAATACAAGTCCTTACAATAAAGCAAGTCCTCCATCTTAGCCTTCCATATGGCCCAGTTAGAACCATTGAGGCTGATCATCCTTGATGAGCCACCTTCCATAATTCAGAACCGATCTCACTCCGTTCAATGAACCTGGCGCTCTGATACCACTTTGTTGGAGGCCTTGCACAAAACCTTAGGATCTAGCCTCCCAAAACAAACCAGAATTATGTGATAATACAGCAATGAAATAAATCAAAGCACAAACCACACGACACAAGAGATTTTTACGTGGAAAACCCTCAAAGAGGTAAAAACCACGGGACCTCGTCCAGATCAACAATCCACTATGAAGTAAAACATTACAACCTTCTTCACGCACGTAGGAGTGGATAAACAATAAGAGAATGAAAGAAAAATGGAGAGATCTCACCAATCACGAGGACATAAAAGCAATGAGATATCAAGTGCACAATAGCAAAGCCTTGCGAAGCTTTAGAAAACCCTCTTACATTACCTTTTGCATACCCTAGAAAAGCCCTAGGGACCCCTATATATAGTTTAGGCAACTCCCTTTTACACCTCTTGCGAAACCGCCTCAAATTTTCGCAGTCCGCATAAGATCTAGACTCAAAACTGCGTAACCTCGACTAGTTGTGCAGAGTCCTCGACCGGTCGAACACATCCCACGACTGGTCGAGAACCTCAGAAATCCAAAACCACAACTCACTGAAAAACGAGTCGAGTCAGTTCACGACTGGTCGTGCACCAGCCCTCGACCGGTCAAGTGAAGCTCATGACCAGTCGAGCCTAAGAAAAAACCCCATCAACAACAAGGTAGCTTTGGAGAGCCAAAGTTGTCCACGTGTACGGGAGGAACTAAACTCTGAAGATGAAGGAAAAATAAATAATTTATGAGATTAACAGGGCATATTCCCACACTTACTTTAGAGTTACAAAGCAAATATCTTGAATTTTGAGAAACCCTAACTATGACATAATAAACCACAAATTCACTTGAGGAAGAGCATCAATGATGAGTAATTCATCAATGAACAAAAATTTTGGTCAGCCAGAGTTTACGTTCATTGGAGAGAAGCTTGGCGAAGCGAGCCAATGCATCTTCATATGTTCCCTCTCCTTTCACCACTTCAAACAAGCTGATTTCTAAGTTCACCCCGGACACCAGCTTCTTTAAAAGCTTCTTCCCAATCTCTACTAGATTCTCCAAGTTCTCCCCCGTCGAAGCATCGACTGACAATGCATCCCCAGTCAATGAGTCTAGTCATGCATTACCCTAGTTTGGCAACAATCACTAGATAGAAAGATAGAAACACTACGAGGAGATGAGTTCAAGCCAATTAGGCAGATGTGTGCATGCAATGTCCCAGGCATTGATCAGGTGGAGCCTATTTGAATAAGGGTTAGGCCAAAATTAAAGGGATGCACATATCAAGCAGGCCACAAGAGCTTATATTTTCATTAAGAGAACTACACCTGTATGCGAAGGTAATTCTTTTTAGCATGGAGAAATTGGAAGAGAATGGAGGTGTGGATATTAACCACATCAGCACTTGCATGGCTAAAAGTGTCTATCAAAGGCGTCATAATGACATTGTACAACCATCCAAGCACGCCCCATTTGGAGGCACTACTTGCGTTGTATCTCTATTCTTGCTTGCCCACTCCAGTGCCTAAAGAGATGACCAGAAGTTTGCGACAGTCAATCGATTTCATCGGAAAGAAATCTCTGTTTTCCACGTGAATCTCCTTGTTTATATGACTAATGGACATTAACGTCTACATATATAGTCACACATTCACACAGTCATTAGCATTACATATAGTAATTAAATTTGGTAGAATTCCTACTACAAGTGGGAAACTTCATGAGCCCATTAGTGCAACTTACTAGGTTATTAGCAGCAACTGCGCCATCGATGAGATTGAAACTTCGAAATTTACCCTAAGTGTCTTTAGTTTCAAAGTAGTGAGCAGGAAGATACGTCGGAGCGGCAGATGCACTTATGCAGATATTCGATAGAAGGGCATTCCTCGAAACATCAATTCTTACCTATTATTGAACAAAACACATTCAAGAAATGAGTTGCATTTCCTTCAAAACGAGATTGAATCAAAGGAAGGAAGGTGGTACTCTACTTTGTAGGTAGTGAAGATGGATGGTTCAAGAAGCTTGATGTCGAAAGTGGGAATAAGGACGTTTGTTAAAGTATCTTGTGTTGGCTGAATAAGCTAGATTTTCTCTTTACTTCAAGATAACAAATTTTTCTTGGCTTTACAAAGCCTCTGCACAACTTAGAAAATCTGATTTTTAAGAGGAAGAAAGAGAGAAAAGAAACCAGACAAGAATTTAAAAAATAATAAATAATAAAATAAAAAAATAAAAATAAAAATAAAAATAAAAAACTGATTTCTTTTATTGTTGCTGTTGCTGCTCACTTGCTTTTCACTTGCTCTTTTTCTTACTTCACTTTGCTTGCTACAACCGGATACAAGGTGCCTATTTATAGGCTTTTGAATGTAAGTTGACCAGACAAAACTACCCCTACTAAGAGCTTCTAACACTTAAATGTTCCTAGAAAATACACAAGCATTTTCATCTTCCAAGAGCATCTCCATGGGAAGTGTTGCTGTGCTTTGGAAGATGAACAGTCATAGCAATTGTTGAGCTTTGGTTTGCAATTTCAACACTCCCCTTTAAACTAAAACCGGCTTCATTCTAAGCATCATTCTTAGTCGTTTGAATGCATCTGTCGGTAATGCCTTTGTGAAATTATCCGTCACCTATTCCGTAATATGCCAATACTCTAATTTTATCGTTTTCTGCTTCACAGGATCTCTCAGAAAATTATATCGAGTATCAATGTGTTTGCTTCTTCCATGATGCACTGGATTTTTGGCTAGCTCGATTGCCGACTTATTATCCACATATATAACTATGGATTCTTCCCGCAGATGCTTCGGCTCCTTTAGCAAGTTTCTCAACCAAATTCCCTCATAGACAGTGGATGATGCTGCCATGTACTCTGCTTCACATGTGGACAAGGCGACCACACTCTACTTCTTTAATTCCATGTGAAAGCAGTCGTTCCGAGATAGAATACATAGTCAGTGGTGCTCTTTCTTTCATCTTAGTCACATCCTCAATCATTGTCTGAGTATCCATACAACATTGATTCATCATCGTATGGATAGAAAAGACTGAATTTCATTGTTCCTTTGACGTACCTGAGGATTCTTTTTGTGGCTAGCCAGTGTGATTCTTTTGGTGCTTCCATATACCTACTTAGAAGCCCAACACTGTAAACGATATCCAGCCTTGTGATTATGAGGTACCTTAGGCTTCCAATCAGACTCTTGAACATAGTCGAGTCAACGCTTCTTCCTTCTCCGTCCTTTGTCAGTTTTGAGGCCGTTGCTACAAGCGTGTTTACAGCATTGCAATCAGCCATCTTGAACTTTTCAAGTAATTCCTTGGTATACTTCTTCTGAGATATGTGGATGTCACTATATTGTTGTTTCACTTCAATGCCCAGAATAAAGGACATCAGACCTCTGTCGGTCATCTCGAACTCCTTGAACATGACCTTCTTGAATTCATCAAACATCGGTTGGTTGTTTCCTGTAAATAGCAAATCATCAACATATAGGCATGCTATAAGCATATCGCCATGAGCATTCTTCTTGATGTAAATTACATACTCATATGGACAGTAAATTTGTTATCCACATATCTTCAAGATAGTTGTCGATGCGTGCATTCTAAGCACGTGGAGCTTGCTTCAACCCATAGAGGGTTTTCTTCAATCGATACACCGTGTGTTCCCCCCTTGCATAATAAAGCCTTCAGGCTGGTCAACATAGACCTCTTCTTCCAAAATTTCATTCAGGAATGCAGATTTTACATCCAGTTGGTAGATCATCTAACTGTGATAGGCTGCAAGGGAGATAATCATCCTCACAGTGTCAAGACGAGCAACAGGAGCGAAGACTTCTTCATAGTCCACCACGTACTTCTGTTTGTAGCCTTTTGCTACGAGCCTTACCTTGTAGCGATCAATCTCACCATTAGCATTTCGCTTAATCTTGTACACCCGTTTGACACCAATAGTTTTCTGGCCATTAGGAAGCGTAGTCAGCTCCCATGTGTCATTTGTCTCATTGGCATGAATTTCTTCTTTCATAGTAATTCTTCAACATTCTTCTTTTATGGCCTCCTGAAACGTCAGAGGCTCATGGTCTACATACAGGCAGAAAAGATTGACCTCTTCAGTTTATTCATAGATGTTGCTTAAGCTTTTCATTTTTATAGGTGTCATGGGCGAGGATGGGCTGGCCGAATTTTGACCTGATGGAGTTCTTCTAGGAGTGATGGAATATACTCCTGGACTTCTGTGTACTGATGATGCGGCCGAAGAAGGTGTTGCGGGCGTTTGCTCTTGATAGTCATGCCTTTCTTCATGTTCTTCTATTTCGACTTGAATATCTTTGGTCGATTCTTCATCATTCCATTTTCAAGCTTTTTCCTCACTAAAGACCACATCTCTACTCACCACTACTTTATTGGTTAGTGGATTGTAGAGCTTGTAGGCTTTAGATCCTTTACTGTAGCCGATGAAAACGCATTTTTCACCACGATCATCAAGTTTCTTTCTTCTTGCTTCTGGAACTTGAGCGTAGGCGACACACCCAAAGATCCTTAGGTGCGCCACGCTTGGTTTGTAGCCACTTCATGCCTCCTGTGCTGTCATGTTTCTGACACTCTTGGTTGGACACCGATTGAGCAGGTAGGCAGTACATGCAACTGCCTCTGCCCAGAAGCTCTCTGGCAGGCCTTTCTCCTTCAGCATGGTCCTCATCATGTCGAGGATGGTACGGTTCTTCCGTTCCGCAATGTCATTCTACTGTGGTGTGTAGGTTGCAGTGTGTTGCTGCTTAATGCCTTGTTCCCTGCAAAAATCTCGAAATGCATTTGAGGTGTACTCTCCACCTCTGTCAGATCTGAGTACTTTAATTTTGTGACCACTTTCAACTTCAACACGAGCTTTGAAAATTTTAAAGATAGTGAAAGCGGAAGATTTTTCTTTAATGCAATATACTCAAAGTCTTCTGCTGAAATTATCAATGAAAGTAATAAAGTATTTATTACCTCCAAGAGAGGGTGTTTCAAGTGGTCCGCAAATATTAGTGTGAACCAACTAAAGTGGTTCCTTTACTCTTCTAGACAATCCACTTGGAAAGGAGTTTCTTTGTTGCTTGTCGAGTGTGCATGCCTCACACACATGTTCTGGAGCTTCAATAGCCGACAAGCTATGCACCATGGTTGATGAGGATAAGAGTTTAAGGTCACTGAAATGGAGATGCCCAAAGCGAAGATGTCATCTCCATTAATCATTCTTCACGATTCCATAGAGACACTTCTTAGCCTTTGTGTTAATATAAAGCGGAAACATGTGATTCTTCGCCATTTGAACTTGAGCCACAAGTCTTCTGTGAGCATCTCTTATAGAGAGAGAATAGTTCTCCATGTATATGACATACTCTTTCTCAAGGAGTTGACCAATACTGAGGATGTTATTTTTCATGTTTTGTACGTAATACACATTAGAGATGTAATTTAGCTTACCATTCTTCTGATAGATTTTAACTTTTCTTTTACCTATCACAGGTACCTTTGGTGAGTCGCCAAAACTTACGTTGTCAAGAACTCCTTCTATGAGTTCCACGAACAGTTCTTTGTTACCACTCATGTAGTTGCTTACACTCGTGTCGAGATACCACACATCTGGCAGTTCACATGCCTTTTCTTGTGCGAGGAGTGTGGAATCTTCTTGCTCATTGTGTAATGCTTCAGCATAGTTGGATCGTTCATCTTGATCCACTTTGCTCCAACACTCAGAGGCATAGTGGCTAAATTTCTTGCAATTGTGGCATTGAACATTCTTTGTGTTTCCACGACCACGTATTAACCAGCCTCTACCATTTCCTCTTCCACGGAAACTGGTAAACTTTTATTGATTTTGTTGATGGCTTAGATGATATCCACACCCTCTGCCTCTTGCACGATTACTAGTGTCACGACCCCCTCGTTGTATATGGCCATTCTTTTGTTCATTTAGAGTCAAATTAGACTATAAGGCATGTTCAAGCGTTGAACCAGCATTCTTTTACATTCGCTGCTCATGCACTTGCAACGATCTCATCAGTTCTTTAATGGACAGTTTTTTCAAGTCCTTTGATTATTTGATCGCCACAACCACATGCTCAAACTTGGTTGTGAGAGATCGCAATGCCTTTTTCATGACACGTATGTCTTCAACTTTTTCACCATTTCTTTTTAAATTGTTAATAATAACAATTAGACGTGAGAAGTAGTCAGAGATACTTTCACCTTCCTTCATGTGCACCGCTTCAAACTCGGCTCTTAGTGTTTGAAGGCGAATCCGCTTCACTCGATCAACACCCTTGAAGATGGTTCCAAGGGTATCCCAAGCTTGCTTGCTTGATGTCGCTTCAGCAATCTTTTCAAAGGTTGATTCATCCAACCCTTGATAGAGGAGGAACAAAGTCTTGTTGTCTTTCTTCCTTTGATTTTTGAGAGCGGTCTTTTCTTCATTGGAGAAGGCGGCTTCTTCCTCCATAATGGGTTCTACATACCCATCGGTGATGATCTCCCATAGTTCTTACAACCCGAACAACACCTTCATTTGGATGCACCATTTTTCATAGTTGTCCTTAGTCAACTTAGGAACTGTGGCTGGATTGTCCTGGCCATTTGAACAAGCTTTATTGGTTAGACGACTTGGTTTTACTAAGCATCAAGAGGACCCAAACAATCTGATTTTTTATTTTTTATTTTTGAAGAAGGGCTGATTTTTTATTTTAATTTTTTTTAATGAAGGGAGAGGAATGGAATAGAAGATCTGATTTTTTTTAAAAATAAAAAATAAAAACAGATTTTTTTTAGCTGGAAAAACTTCTAAAATCTGATTTTATTTTTTATTTTTATTTTTTCCTTTAGCTGAAAAACTGCTAAAATCTGGTTTTTTTTTTTTTTGCTGAAATCTGATTTTTTTTTTTTTTTTTTTTTTTGTTAAAAAAATTGCTGGCAATCTCCAACCAGGGAACTCAAAAAAGAACTTGGTTTTGCATTCTGATTTTTTTTTTTTTAACAGATTTTTTTTTCTTCATAAAAAATCTGTACTTGGCTGAAAAAATTGCTGGAAAATTCTTGTAGAAGAAGAACCTGGCTTGAATAAGCCAGATTTTCTCTTTGCTTCAAGATAACAAATTTTTCTTGGCTTTACAAAGCCACTGCACAACTTAGAAAATCTGATTTTTAGGAGGAAGAAAGAGAGAAAAGAAACCAGACAAGAATTTTTTTTTTTTTTTTTTTTTTAAGTGATTTATTTTACTGTTGCTGCTGCTACACACTTGCTTTTCACTTGCTCTTTTTCTTGCTTCACTTACTTGCTCTTTTGAATGTAAGTTGAAAAGACAAAACTGCCCCCACTAGGAGCTTCTAACACTTAATATTCCTAGAAAATACACAAGTATTTTCATCTTCCAAGAGCATCTCCATGGGAAGTGTTGCTATGATTTGGAAGATAAACAATCACAGCAATTGCTGTGCTTTGGTTTGCAATTCCAACATCCTGAATCCTGGTCTGGCCCAGTAATTCTTGGGCTTTGGAATGTAGGAACTTGCCATCGTACTTGGGACCGGAGATTGCAGGGAACAAGCTCTTTATAGAACTCAAAACACCCAAGCTGCACAAAGAGCACGTTGAGTGTGTTAACTGGAGTACCTGTAACTCAAATTAAGCTGTCTAATTCATGGGACCCACAGTAGATTGACCATGCAGCTGAGATCAGTTTGAGTTTTTCTCGAGTTTCAACCGGGTTGTTACCTGATCGAGTTTTTCTCATTTCTTTATAGAAATCGGAGTGAGTTGACTCAAGAGTAGAGTTTTTTTTTTTTTCTTCTCAAGTGTTTAAACTATATTTTCAACAAATATCATGCACTGTAGTATCCTTGTAAATGGGTTCAAATGCATGGTGTGCATGATTACCAAACTGAGAGGTGCTCACACAATTCGTGTGGGGTTAGATCAAAGGAAGCTGACTCTCTACCTGACCGAGTTTTTCTTTATGTCTTGTTGAAATTTGGTCGACTGAGTTGACTCGGAAGTAGAGTTTTTTAATGTTTTCAAACCATGTTTTCAACAAATATTATGCACTGTACCCACGTAAATGGGTTCAAATACATAGGCGTGCATGATGATATTTCTGACGCAGAGAAATGCTCACACAATTCCTGTGATGTTAGATCAAAGAGTCCACCTGCCATGTGCTAATATGGCACACTCCTGATACATCCAGGCCAGTCATTAGGAGGGACCCATTTGTGGGACATAAATGAGAAAGATGTGTGATCATTAAGAAAATAAACCAGTCTCTCATATTGGAGTTGACTCGGACTCGGTCCAACCTGATACAGTTCAACACCACGAGTCACCAGATGAGTCAACCCCAATTCAGCTACTTCAGGTCAATCCTAAACTGGGGTGAGTCATGACTCAACTCAACTCATCTCGAAAATCCTTGCCATTAAATGGCCTTAAGAATATCTGTTTTTGTTTACCTATTTTGAGGAAAAATCTTAGGGGCGTTCCCTACGTAGAATTCAGTGATGTCCTTGGCAGCAAAGAGCGGACGGTTATTCTTCGCCGGAGCTGTAAGCATAGTGGTCCACCAGCCCCCCTGTGCTTGTTCCTCCAATCACGTGGAAATAGTCTGCTATCCTCGCATCCTCGCCATCCAGCTCCTCCACTAAAACAAACTTCATTCATTTTGTACAACCACAAACTCCTCATGGGCCGAAACTTACTGGATCCGATAATCATGACCACTTGTGGGACACTTTTTTCATGGTTAGGATCATCAGATCAATGACTTTTGACCTACTTTCTATTACGATTTGGACGGTACAGATCGTTCCTACACATATCACAAAGTACCGTATAAACTCGGGAGTACGAAAATTATTATCTTGACTCACCCAATACATGTGACACGTGTCAGTCGGGGAGTGGGGTAAGAAACTTCCAACTAGTGGGTCTCTGGGGATGGCCCTTGGATGATTCCATGCATGTTGTTTTCATCTTAACCCTCCACATGGTGAAGGATCATCTTTCCGTTCATCAAGTGGAGATGTGTCTTCATCTAGACACATTCACCATTGCTCAGCTGCCACGTGTCTTCCATTCCTCAAAGATCACAAGGGCTTCTCACCTGGAGCTTGGATTCGAGGAAGGCGAGGATGGTCCCAGGGATTATGCCCCGCAAACCTCCACCGTCCGATGCTCAGCACCGTGACCATCTCTCCGAGAGAAGGCGTTGCATTTACGGTTTTGCCATTGCAAGCTATTTCTCGCTTGATAGTCTTGAGTAGTACACGAATAGGAAGCTTCACGAATTTGAGAGATGGAAATGGCGTTTGTTGAATGAATGCTATGTGGGGTTGAGTATGGTAGTATATATAAGCATGTAAAACCATGAACACTCAGGAATGGCATGACGCTGACTCAGATTCGTTAGTGACACCTCGAGTACCGTGTTCGGATGTGTCAAAATTAGTGGATGGCATGGATTAAACACATATATCATGGTGGGGCCCACAGAGCTTTGACAGCTAGCAACTAGCTGGTATTGAGGTCACCGGCCAAACCGTGTTCGGCTTGCCTTCTAACATGATCCAGTCATATTAGGTTATTATAGCGAGACCAGTGGAGCTTTTTGTTGCACAGCTCCCTACAACACGTGCGAAATTTGCATCACATGGGTGGAGAGTCAAAATGATGCTTATTTTTTTAATTAATACCTTACTAATTAAATTTTTACATTTTGATGCCTTCTTTAATTAACATTGCAACAAGGCACGTGCAAAAAGTTTTGCATCCCAGTATGTTACTTTTTAAATTAACATTGTAACATTTTGGTGCCTTCTTTAATTAATATTTCTTGGATGTCTATTAGGTGGAGTTTGGGACTGCACATGGATTCCAATAACGTCAATCTAAAGTTTTTGTTTGGCACGTTTCTGATACATGCATGACATGAATTTTACTATATTCTTGCAGTTGCTGGTCCGTGGCATTCGAGTTATTGCCAAGTCACAACAACACTTGAGTTCGGGTTAGAATTGAGTCGAGCTATTAAGGCGACCGAGTCAAGTCATTGTGGGTAAGTTAACTAAATGAGCCTTTGTTTACTAATTTTGATATGGACTTAGATCTTATTCTAATTATTTTTCCATGGCATCCTATTTCACATTGAGTCATGACCAAGTGAAGATTGCGTTGTGTTGAACTGATCAAATCAAGTGAACTTAAGTTGAATTAAATTGGATGGGGATGGCTCATATTTGCTTTCTAGCCACTCAAGAAGTCAATCCATATTTCTAAGGTGAGGATTCACCCTTTAAGTTTACTTTCATTATAATAGTTATTTTAGTCTTCTTTTGAATTAATTGCCTAATAATGTTTATGACTAATTTATATGTATGATCAAGTTATGAATTGTTGATCTTCATTTTAGGATGACTCACCTTTCTATGTTCACATTCTTTGATTTGTTTAGCATGTGCATGTAAGTATATTTCTTAATTAACATGATCGATACTTTCGTGGAAGATAGGACACCCCTTACCTTATCCTCTGATCCTCTAGAGACGTGCCTGGCCCACTCCCATGAGTTTGATGATGACATGATTAGGGAGATGTGTGTCATACTTGATGCTGCGCCGGTACTTGAAGTTAACCGGTGGAGGCCACAATTTGAAGAGTTACCCCAAACTGATGAAACGCCTCTACTGTCTAACCTCAAGCCACCGAATCTTGACCTAAAACCTTTGCCCTCTGATTTGAAATATGCATATTTAGGTCAAGATGAGACATGCCCGGTGGTGATTTCTGCCCACCTTGAGAAAGAACAAGAGATTATGCTCATATCTACTCTCCTGGAGCATAAGGGAGCCCTTGGATGGACAATCGCGGACCTCAAGGGAGTCAACCCCTCGATTTGTACTCACCGCATATATCTTTAGGATAATGCGAAGACCGCTCGGCAACCACAACGTAGACTAAATCCAAACATGAAGGAAGTGGTTAAGGCCAAGGTTCTTAAACTATTGGATGTGGGTATCATATACCCTATATCTGATAGTCAATGGGTGAGTCCAACTCAGGTGGTTCCTAAGAAGTCCGGGATCACCATCGTAGCCAATGCCAATAATGAACTCGTACCGACTGGAGTCACTACTGGTTGGAGGATGTGCATTGACTACAAAAAATTAAATACCGTCACGAGGAAAGACCACTTTCTTTTGCCCTTCATTGATCAGATCTTGAAAAGGTTAACTAGTCATTCCTATTACTGTTTTCTTGACGGGTATTTGGGCTACAACCAGATAGAGATCGCCCCTGAAGATCAAGAAAAGACTACGTTTACATGTCCTTACGGCACCTTTGCTTACCGAAGGATGCCATTCGGGCTATGTAATGCCCCTGCCACCTTTCAGCGATGTATGATGAGTATTTTTTCTCACATGTTGGGGCAATATTTAGAGGTCTTCATGGATGATTTCTCTGTCTTCGGTCCATCTTTCAGCGAGTGCTTGGAAAGTCTTAAATGTGTGCTGAAAAGATGTGAAGAAAAGAACTTGGTACTTAATTGTGAAAAGTGTCATTTCATGGTTCATAAGGGAATTGTCCTTGGACATATCATCTCGTCCAAAGCAATCGAGGTGGATAAGGCAAAAATTGATCTTATCTCTAACCTACCTCCACCCAAGAACATACGGGACGTGCAATCCTTCTTAGGACACGTTGGGTTCTATAGAAGATTCATAAAGGACTTTAGTCTCATCTCTCGTCCTCTATATAATCTACTTCAAAAGGATGCATCATATGAGTGGACTGAACCATGTCAGGAAGCTTTTACTAAGCTCAAGGGCATATTGACTAGTGCACCCATCATACAGCCACCTGACTGGAGCATTCCTTTTGAACTTATGTGCGACACGTCTGATTATGCTCTTGGGGCAGTTCTAGGCCAGAGAAAAGATAAGAAACCCTACGTTATTCATTACGCAAGTAAGACTCTAAATCCTGCCCAAGTGAACTACTCGACTACGAAAAAGGAACTCTTAGCCGTAGTGTTCGCCTTGGACAAATTTAGGTCCTACTTGATCGGATCCAAGATCATTATTTACACTGATCATGTAGCGCTTAAGTATCTTCTGTCTAAGAATGATGCTAAGCCCCGCCTGATACGATGGATCCTCCTACTCCAGGAATTTGACCTAGAGATAAAAGATAAAAAAGGAGTAGAGAACATAGTGGCTGACCATCTTTCTCGCCTTAATCCCTCTGATTCCCTTGAGACGACGCAGATTAATGACATGTTCCCTGACGAACAGTTGTTCAGAGTCTCTCATTCACCTTGGTTCGCTGATATCGCTAATTATCTTACCACAGGTTCCATACCGATACATTGGATGCGCAAGATAAGAAGAAATTTTTCACCGAGGTGCGCAACTTCTTCTGGGATGATCCATACTTGTTTAAATATTGCCCAGACCAAATCTTGAGGAGATGTGTGCCAGACGATGAGCATTAGAGTGTCATCTCCTTCTATCACTCACAGGCCTGTGGTGGTCACTTTTCTGCAAAAAAGACCACGGCCAAGATTCTGCAGTGTGGCTTCTATTGGCCTACTATGTTCAGGGACACTCATGAGTTTTGCAAAGCTTATGAGCGTTGTCAGAAATTGAGAGCATTGTCCCATCGAAATATGATGCCCTTGAATCTCATTCTTATCATCGAGGCATTTGATTGTTGGGGCACTGATTTCATGGGACCATTCCCCCAATCTTTTGGAAATATATATATTTTGCTCGTTGTAGACTATGTCACTAAATGGGTCGAAGCTATTCCGTGTCGGAATAATGACCATCGCACGGTCATTAAATTCCTAAAAGAGAACATCCTTTCCCGATTTGGAACGCCTCGAGCTATCATTAGTGATGGGGGCTCACACTTTTGTAATAGACCATTTGAGAGTTTAATGAAGAAATACGGTATCTCTCATAAGGTGAGCACCCCATACCACGCACAGACAAGTGGGCACGTTGAGATTTCCAATAGGGAGATCAAACACATTTTGGAGAAAACAGTTAACCTTGACCGTAAGGATTGGTCAATTCGGTTGACCGATGCCTTATGGGCGTACCGTACTGCTTTTAAAACCTCTATTGGAATGTCTCTCTTTAGACTTGTCTATGGGAAAGCTTGTCACTTGCCTGTGGAGTTGGAACATAGAGCCTACTGGGCGATCAAAAGTTTGAATTTCAATCTGGACAGCGCTGGCTCGCTACGCAAACTTCAGTTGAATGAACTCGAAGAAATCCGGAACAACGCGTATGTGAACTCGAGAATTTACAAGGACAGGATGAAGGCATTTCATGACCAACATATTCAACGAAAATCATTCACGCCAGGCTAGAAAGTCCTCTTGTATAACTCTCGATTACATCTCTTTCCAGGTAAGCTTCGATCTCGTTGGACCGGCCCTTTACTGCATATCCTCATGGGGCCGTCGAGATAAGAGACCCCGACAATGGCAAGGAGTTTAAAGTAAATGGACATCGCTTAAAGCCATTTGTCGAGAAATTTGATTCAGAGGACATGTTCATGCTTCTGACTGATCCTGTTTACCAGGAATGATCTCCTAGTCTGATGGAGGTTTAGGTAGGTTTCTTGTTTGCATAAGACTAGGGTAGTTATTTTGGTCTAGCTGAAGATGTTAAACTTAGCGCTCCTGGGAGGCAACCCAGCCTTTCAATTTATTTCATTTTCCTAGTTAGTTAGTTCAATGTTTGTGGGTAACATTACTACAAACCCTCATGAGACTACAACTCGTCCACTAGGGGCAACCTAGGGGTTTAAAGGCTTGTTGCATATGCTAAATGCAATCGAGAGCACCTGCGAAAGTGGTATAGGTAGGAGTTTATTTTTGTTATTTGTGTTTTACTTGTGTTGGTTTCTCACTTGCGCTGACTTACTCTCTCGCTAATATTTTTGGAAAAGTCTCTCGATTCGTTATCCAGGTACTATCTTCCCATCACTTCTCTTTTACTTTCGTTGTCCCATGTGCATGGCATGCTTACATCTTTCACATTGAGGACAATGTCGATTTTAGGTTGGGGGTGGGAGATTAGGTTCCCTAATCAGTGTTTTCTTGGTCTTGAGCAGAAATTGTGAAATTTTTTAATTTTTCTGGAATTTCTTATAAAGTCGAAGTGATTTTGACGGCCATCTTGGATTTAGAATTACAAGATAAGTGATGTTGGCAATTTATGACTCTTGGATTCCGTATTTGTTAGATTTCACAGTTAAGTTCGAACTGTTAATCCTTGATTAGAGGTTTTAAACATTGATTGAGTCATGATTTCACAAGACGCATCTCGCTTGCACATTACGGTTTCAATTCGATATTGAATTATAATTTGGTGATCAGTAAGCATGGAAGGAACCAACCTGGGGAATTTGGCCATCATGTTCAATAAGAAGAATGAAACAAAAAGAAAATACCCAGTTACAAGATAGCTGTCTGCGGAAAGGGTTGGGCGAATAATCTTCACCATAGGTTTGCTCCCTATAGGTGGGGATTCGATTCCCCATGGACGATATGTGAAAAGGGTTAGGTGTACGGTCTTCACCATAGGTTTGCTCCCTATAGGTGAGGATGTGATTCCCCTCCATGGCGTTACTTTTAATGAAAAAAATATGAAAGAATGAGCCGTGAGGCAAGTTTTGGTTGTCCTGAATACTCTTGTTAAGTGTCAAGGACATCATGTCATAGAGAAGTGAACCTTGATGATAAGACGAGAATTCACTATACACTCATGGTACTTAATGTCTAGAATTTTTCAAATTAATGGATTAATACTTTGAGCCTGACTATGAAATTTACCATGTGCTCGAGTCCTAGATGAAAATACTGCCCAATATTCATGAATCTTAGAATTCTTGTATCTGAATTATTTTTCAAGAATCACTCGAGTTCATAATCATCTTATACTTCTCAATTTATTTTTCGCATACTTTGCTCGTGACTAGCAAAATGATGGTTGGGGGTTGTGTTGAGGGTCAAATATTGCATATCAGACCCTAGTAATTACCTAATTTTACGAATATGGTACTGTTTAACGGCTCAATTTAACTGTGTTTATGCTGCAATGTGTGTTTAGGAGCTTGGACGGAAACAGGGTGCTAAAAGCATGGAATTAACGCTCTAAAGTCACCAGAGCAAGGGAGGGACTCCAGAGGACCAAGATCAACGAATTTACATGCCAGGGATCCGAGGAAATCAAGTTGTTCACATTGAAAATGGCCCGAAACTGGTCCAGAATGCAAGATCACTGGGTTCCCACCATCTGATCGGCTCCACACTTTATATATGTCCTGAGGATCATGAATTGGTCGTACACGTCGATTTTCATCCATTGGATACCTCTAGAAGCGGCCCAACAGACAGATCATCCCTGTAACTCCTTAAGTGGGGCCCACCTGGTACCTGGATATGTTTTGAATTGAGTACCAACCCATTAAATGAGCTGTAAAAGAAGATGGACAGAGCGAATTTCGAACAAACATCTCAGTGGACCCCACGTGGAGGGGGGTGTACACCATGTACATGAGGGGCGCTGACCACCGAATGCACAAAGTCCCTGCTGACCCGACCTCCTTCCTAAAACGGGAAATCCCGTTTTCCACTATGCAACAGGGAGTTGCGGTCCCTTCCTGTGGGCCACCATTGCGAGTCAAAACTCTGATCCAGACCGTTCATCAGAGTCCGACGTGCGCCCGGACCAAGACCTAGGTGGACAACTTCCAAGAAGCAGCGAGGATTCGTTTTCAGCCTTTCAAATATAAAACAGACGGTGGAGTAAAAGTATAGGTGGGCCGCACTAAATCTGAGAAAAAAGTATCCAATTTCGGGTGGTTTTTCGTAACTAAGCCAATGGACGGATTAGATTGATCAACACAACAATCAAGTGGGCCCCACCATCACCACAGCGGGACGGCTACGCATCCCTGTTTCGCGTCAGGACGCAGTCTGGTTTTTGCGGGCTTTGATGTGGTCTCGATGATGATCGGATTACTGATCTGATCCGTCCACCGTGTAGGCCACTCAAAAACGTCTTATGGACAGGATCACATAAACAAAGGCGTGGGGAGAATCCATTTTTTCTGCTGCGTAAACTCTAGCCGACTCCTTTGTTGCGTAAAGGGAGTCGGTTCTCCAACTCCAGCAAGGCTACACAACAACCACCCTTGCCTATAAAAGAGAAGAAAAGAGAGAGAGGAAAGGTATCTACGGCTGATGTGAAGAGACAGAGAGAGGGAGAGAGAGAGAAGTGGTAGTTCTTTTAATTCTTTCTTTTTGTTGTTTGTTTTTTCTATAAATTTTAAGGTTATTAGTTTAGCCATGTTAGATTAAACCCCTTAGCTAGGGCTAAGGGATGATGCTTGTAGTGAGATGGGCTGATTTTGCGGCTTGGATTATATTCATTGAACTACTTCTCCATTAGTTTGATTTTAAGAAATTACATATAGTTTTTAATGATATTTTGTGACTGCAATTACAATTAATCTGCGATAGCTTTATGTAATTCCTTTACTTTTATTTTGATGTTAGGAAGCCTTGTTATTCATCATTGCCCCTTGGACATGGTTGGATGACAGAACTTTTTCTGACATTCATCCATTGTTGATTGGCTGTGATTTGGTTTCGTTTTGTTGTTTACTTTGTCTCATGGGCATGGTTTTGTAATGGAATTGATTCTGATTCTCACACCTTTCATCTCTTTGAAAATTTAATCAAAAGTAGTTCAATTCTAGTTGAGGTTGTAAATCAAGCATAAATCTCATTGATCTCTACAAGTGGATCCCCTGAATCCCTAGTTTCCCTTTTCCTGAATTCTTTAAGTTTTAGATAATTATTTCATCATTATTCCTCAATTGACCCTCGATTTAGATTTCATCTCATTCTAGTTCTAGTCCTATTTAGTTTCAGACTACGTACAAGTATCAGTCCCTTGGGATTCGACCTCGGTCTTACCAAGTTTATTACTACATCACAACCCTACACTTGGGGAGTGAACAATAGGTTGTGCGCCCTGTAACGATACCCGGATCAAAAGTTATGATCAATTTACGGTCCATCTTCTTTTGGCTCAACCATGCTAGGAACGTCTCTGTGACACGTTCTACATCACTAGGTCATTGTTCAATAGACCATTGTATGTAATTATCCACCACAATGGTGTTGAAAGGCCAGCGTCTGGCTCCAAATTTTTTATTTTTATTTTTTTAGTGGTCTTTGGCATTGCCTGCACCTTGAGGAGAGATTTTTTTGTTAAAACTAAGTTTTATTAAATTTAACTATTTTAAATATGAGAAATGCTCCAGTGACATTGTAAGTCCTCCTAGTTGCATTGGTTCACATGGAATCGATCTGAACCATCCGCTAATCGTATAATACATTTCGTAGACTATTGTACAAAAATCATATTGGTAGTCGGTTGATCCAATCCTTCTTTGATTTGGGCTTATTTTCTATAACCATCATTTTTTTATGCCATTGGACTTTTTTTTTTTTTTTTTGGTAAATGATGTCAACACTAGAAATTAAAGGCCATTGATCAAATGGTTAATATTTGTCAAATCAGTATGATGTTTTCTAGCCTTTTCTTATACATATGTTAGGCGAGGCCCCAGTTCCTCATGAATGAAAATTTGGTGGATCATTCCACTTTTCCTCAAAAAAAAAATAATAATAAAAATAAAAATAATAGCATGATGTTTTCATGGCAGTCCCTGAGATGAGTAGTGTTGGACCTAATGAACAGTCTGGATCAATGAATTGGATTGTGTAAGTATTCACATGGTACTAATACCATAATTTCATTGCGTTAGGTGCTTGATCCCATGCCTAAAACATGAGAAGCCACGTGGCATACAAGCACCGTTCTCCAAATTATCTTGCTCGTGGGCCCCTTTCATGTATGGGTTGAGACCGTACGGGGTCATTGTTGCATCCACAATCCAACCATCGGTTGGGACGGCTCACGCTAAGAGGTGAACTCAAGAAATTGGACGGTGTAAAACATAAGTGGGCCATAAACAGTAAGATGGACCCATCATGATAATATGCTTCAAAAGCGTTCGTAAGGTATGTCCCACCTGATCCAAAAGTTCAATAAGCCCGAGTAGATGTGGAGCCATGCTTTTATCCAAGCTTGGCCTATCACGGATAAACTATATGCCCAAAATTTCTCTTTGGCTAAGAAAAATTGCACCAGCAATTCACATATTCAATGCCAAAAAGACATATTCAATGCCAAAAAGACAAAAGATCCGATGGCTAGGATATGCCTATTTGGCAAAGTTTTAGGCATGGTCCATCCATGTATACATTATCCCACCTTTATTTATAAAAAGGAAGAAAGAAAAAAATAATAATAATAAGGCATGGTCCATCCACGACCGTACGATCGGATTAATTAATGCCTTGGATAAACCATGGGGCACATGTACAAATTCCATACACGTCGCTTCAGAGGTAATCTGTTTGACACAAACAACGGACTCTTTCTTTAAATTATATGTATACGTCTAGCATTTTTATATGATATAATCGTTCCGAGGCAGCCTACGAATTATTTAAAATTATAGTTTAAAGTATTTGCAGAACTTATCATTGAGAAATGCACCAATGAGCTCAAGAGCATTGTAGTTCATAGTGCTCCTGGTAGCATCGATTTAGTTGTGTAGTTCAATCGCGGGATCTGAACTGTCCATTAAGCCCATAATGCATTTCATGCATTTTAATGTAAAAATTGCACTAGTCAGAATTATCCTACCTATTAACAAAAAAAAAAAAAAAAAAAAAAAGTTTTTAAAGAAGATTTGTATTCAATATGATCCAAGGAACTGTACACAGCGAATACGAACCGGGCTAGCCCTCCGAGACAAAAAGGAGCTCCCCTCTGATTTGTATTCAATAAGAAGGCAGCCTATCGCAGGCTATACTTAATCTGTGCATAAACAACTTTAAGTTTCTGAAATCATTCCTAGACCCTGCATGATTGATCAGGAGCTCCCCTCTGATTAGGGGCAGGAGATCAGATATTTGATTAAACTCTGCCTTCTTATCTTTGGCTGCCTAGATGAGCCAGGCTGTCTACCACTCAATTTTCTTCGCTCAGAGTGTACTGAATTGTGATATTGCCTAAACCTGCATAAGTTCAATCTTCTTTTTCCAGTAGGCCTCGGATGGCATGATAATGGTTGCCTAACAAAAGTGATTCTTTAGAATCATAGGTAATCCATTGTGGACCTACAAAATAGATGGATCAAACTTCTGATTGGAACCATTTTTGTGTAAATAATATTGATCATTCGTTAAAGGCCATCGATCAAATGGTTAATATATGTCAAATCAGTGCAATATTTTTGTGGCATTTCTTGAAATGTGTTGGACCTAATGAACAGTCTAGATTAATGGATTGGACTGTCGAAGTGTTCAAATGCAACTAGGAGCACTATAATTTAGTGTGCTTAGCATTTCTCCTTATATTAATCTAATTTCTGAGATGATCTGAAGTCCAAATGATTGGACCTTCATTTCTCCTTCTTATATTAATCTAATTTATGAGATGATATCAAGTCTAACTGGTTGGAAAATCATTTCTCCTTCTTATATTAATCTAATTTATGATATGGTCTCAAGTCCAACCTGTTGGACCATAATTAATTTACCGTCCACCCAAAAAAATAACTTCAACTTATAATATGACCGTGGCATCCAATCCTTTCAATAGATTTGCCTCGTCATGATCAAGATCACCTTTTGTGAAAATCCTCCCCATACACTCATAAGGTGGGCCACACAATAGAGAATAATATGTAGTCATTGATAAATAACAAAATACAAGTGTAGTCTAACCAATTAGTGGTTATGGCTCATTTTTACACACTATAATCAATTGGACTAGTTGGATTTTACGTACGCACAGGATAGGTTGCATGTTATTCAATGGGTCATAAACTATGGTCCAACCAATTGGGCTCGAGACCTCCTCATGAAATACGCTTAGCGCACAATTTATGTAGACTATCATCTAGCCTTGAGTTTTGACAAGTAGGGTCAATGGATCAATGATCCACACCGTTTGATTGTCAGACCCGATGTTGATGAGAGTTAGCCAAAGTCTCCTATATGGAACCATCCTAATCCTACAAGTAGAAGGTTGTGCAGAAAATACAAAAAGGGTCGATGTTCAGCAAAAGAAAAGGCCCACATATTGGATGACGATGATCTTCTAATCTGGGAGTTACTCAGAGAGTCCACATCAGCTACAGAGCCCATCAGATGAATGATGTAGATCACCAACCCATGCATGAACCCCACTAGTACAAACTTAAACGTTGATGATAATCTCTATGCCTTGCCAAAACATGAAAACATGAAAAATGCTTTGAGTAAATGTGCACGTGTTTTGTGTGTAGGCCCATCTATCGTTTACTAGACCTTATGTGCCTAAGAATTTTCGAAGAGACTTTCAATCTAATTCACCAACCATGTACAAGTAAAGGAAACGTGAAATAAATGCTTCTTTAAAAGGTTTTCTTTTATTATTATTCTCAGATTAGCTTGTTAGTACAAGCCTCACTCCCAATCGATACCAAGACTTTAGTGTTGAAATGAGGTATCTTCGCCCAGTCTACCACTTGATGGATCGGGGTGTTTGCTTCTTTAAAAGGTTTCTCACCAGTGAAAACTGATTTTTGTTGGCCCTGGCGAGGGTTCATGCAAGCTTACCTAGTTCCAAAACTGCCACACTTGACTCGACTCAACGCGTAACTTGGTTGAGCCATATGGACTTAGCAAGCACTTGGCCTGACTCAGCCTAAACTTGGTGAGACTCGTTAAGTCGACTCAGTGTGACTCGAAACCTGCCCCTTGAGGAGAGAATTTATTTACAATAAGTTCTTCTAAATTTAACTATTTTAAATATAAGAAATGCTCTAGTGCTCTCATGAGATTGGAAGTCCTCTTAGTTGCATTGGTTCACTTGGAATCAATCTGAACCGTCCGTTAATTAGGAGTGATCCGGACCATCGGACCTTAGATCGGGCGTATCTCGCAATCCGGAATGAGTTACCTGACGTAATATATATGATTTTGGGGTGGAACGAGCTACTTTAGGCTAGCGGGGTTGCGCAGCCCAGAATAGTGAAAAACCCCTGAATCGACGGTCGTTTCCCTGTTTTAATTTCTTTTTACTATAAATAGTAAGTTTTAATTTGATTATAACTCTTCATCCGTCGGGCTCTAGGAGTTGCGCCCAGCGTGAAAAGTGCTTAGAATAATTAGGAGAACGGTTTGGTGATGCCAAATAGGACACTTACTATTTTTGGCCAAAAACCTTGCACACTAGTAGACACACAACCGTCTATAAATAGTAAGTTTACTATTTACAGTAAGTCGCGGATTCTAGGAGTTTTAGTTGTAGTTTGATTCTGATTTCTTTCTCATTGCTTGGTACCCCTATTTAAAAGGTTGTGAACTCGTTTTTATTCATCAATTAATCAATTTCGAATTTCTTCGAATTTATTTATATTTTCTGCTTTCTTTCCTTGTCGATTTGAGAAGTCTCTGTGAAGAGTCCAGAGAAGCTTCGTGGATTCGGAGAGTAGTTATCCTCATCACGTTCATCCCTGCGTCAAATGTTGTTTCTACCTAAGGTCTTTTGAACACCTCAACGAAGCACAAATATGCTACCAAAACTTCTAAACTTCCTAGAGTTATGCAATACATGAACAGTAACGGTATTTAAGTCCTCAATTATCATAATGCTCCGCATAGTCTATGATCTGAACACATTAAAGATGAAGGACAATAAATTTGCATTAATATATATCAATTGCATTTCTACTCTGTGCCATGTAACAGACTAATTCTCTCTAATTTTTCACATTTTAATCGAAGGTTTTTTTTTTTTTTTCAGAAGAAATATAATTAAAGGCTTCTATCAAATCACAACTTGAAATGTAATTTGTTTCTCATATCATTAAAAGCTTCTGGACAGGGCATATTTGTATGCATATCCTTGCAATGGAATCAATAATCAAACTAATAACAAATTATATCAATCAATAGATATTTGTATAACAAACGGTTTTGAAATTAAATGTTTAATAGAACATTACAAAAGCTAGTTTGGCTGACCATGTTGATTAGTCATTCTGATTCCCAATATAAAGCTAAACTCACAAAGACCATAAATTCCTTGTGGAGATTCAAAGTTACAAAGCAAACATCTTGAATTTTAAGAAACCCTAACTACAACATAATGAGCTGCAAATTTGCTTTTGGAAGAGCGTCGGTGTGGGTAATTAATCAATGGACAGGAATTTTGGCCAGCCTCAGTTTTCGTTCATTGGAGAGAAGCTTGGCAAAGCGAGCCAATGCATCTTCATTTGTTCCCTCACCTTTCACCTCTTCAGACAAGCCTGTTTCTAAGTTCACCCTTGACACCGGCTTCTTCAGAAGTTTCTTCCCAATGTCCACTAGATTCTCCAAGTTCTCCTTTGTCGAAATGTCGGTCGATGACGCATCTCCAGTCAATGAGTCCTCCTGTGGAAAACATTAATGATGAATCTAGTCATGCATCACCCTAGTTTGGCAACAATGAGTAGATAGAAAGATGGACCACTATAAGAGATCCATTCAGGCCAATTAGGAAGATGTGTGTAACATCCCACGCATTGATCAGGTGGGGCTTATTAATTTGAACGTGGGTTCGCTCAAAATTAAAGTGGTGAACACATTAGGTGGGCCACAAGTGCTTATATTTTCGTCAAGAGGACTACACCTGTATGCGAAGGTAATTCTTTTCAGCTTGGAGCACTTCCAAGAGAACGGAGGTGTGGATATCAACCACATCGGCGCTTGCTTGGCTGAAAGTGTCAATTAAAGGTGTCCCACTGCCATTGTACAGCCATCCAAGCACGCCCCATTGGAGGCACTACTTGCACTGTATCTCTGTTCCTGCTTGCCCACTCCAGTGCCCAAAGAGATAATCAAGAGTTTGCGACAGTCAATCGTCTTCATCGGAAAGAAATCCATGTTTCCCACATGAATCTCCTTGTTATATGAATAATAGCCATTAACGTCTGCATAGTGTCACACATTCACACAATCATTAGCAGAGCATATGATAAAATTGATCCAACAAGCTTTATGAGCTCATTAGTGCAACTTACTGGATTATTAGCAGCAACTCCGCCATCGATAAGATTGAAGCCTCGAATTTACCCTGGGTGTCATTAGTTTCAAAGTAGTGAGCGGGAAGATAAGTTGGGGCCGCAGACGTACTTATGCAGATATCCGATAGAAGGGCATTCATTGAAACATCAGTTCTTGCCTATTAATGCACAAACAGCACATTTAAGAAATAAGTTGCATTTCCTATAAAATAAAATTGAATCATGGCACGCATTAGGGAGGGAAGAAGGGTGGTACTCTACTTCGTAAGTATGAAGACGGACGGTTGAAGAAGAGGATTGATGATATCGAAAGCGGGGATAAGGATCTTGGTTAAAGTATCCTGGATCCTGGTCTGGCCCAGTAGTTGTTGAACTTTGGAATGTAGGAACTTGCCATCATACTTGGGCCCGGAGATTGCACCAAACAAGCTCTTTACAGAACTCAAAACCCTGATCTGCACAGAGAGCACATTGAGTGTGTTATTGGAGTACTTGTACCTCAAAAAAAAAAGCCGTCCAATTCGTGGGACCCACGGAATACGATCATGCGGCTAACTGTGATTTAGCACAAGCCTTTAATGATATCTTTGGCAGAAATTCTTATCATTAAATGGCCTAAGTATTTTCATTTTAATTACCTATTTTGAGGAAAAATCTTAGGGCAGTTCTCTAGGTAGAATTTTGATTGAATCCTTGGCAGAAAAGAGAGACGGTTGTTCTTGTCCGGAGCTGCAAGCATGGTGGTCACTAGCCCTCCTGTGCTCGTTCCTGCGATCAGATCGAAGTAGTCTGCCAGCCTTGCATCCTCGCCGTCCAACTCCTGCAGTAGTAAAACAAATTTCATTCATTCTGTACAACACCAAACTCCTCATGGGCCGAAACTTGCAGGATCCGATAATCTTGACCATTTAAAAAATGGATGTAGAAAATCATTTAATTCTGGTTGGTAACTACTTTTGTAGGAAACTTTTTGCATGGTTAGGATCATTGGATCAATTATTTTTGGCCCACTTTCTATTACGATTTGGACGTTCACAAAGTAATATATAAACTCGAGAGTACGAAATTTATTATCTCCAATCCCACCCAATGCATGTGACACATGGCAGTCGCGGAGTGGGATAGAAAACTTCCAGCTAGCGGGTCGCTGTGGATGGCCCTTGATGATTCAATGTTGTTTTCATCTTGACCGTCCATGTGGTGAAGGATCATCTTGAAGGGCTTCTCACCTGGAGCTTGGATTCGAGGAAGGCGAGGATGGTCCCGGATTATGCCCCGCACACCTCCACCGTCGATGCTCAGCACCGTGATCAGCTCTCCAAGAGAAGCTTTGGATTTACGGTTTTGCCATTGCTAGCCATTTCTCGCTTGATAGCCTGAGTACTACACGAAAGGAAGCTTCAGAATAGGAGAGAGAAGGATTGAGATTAGTGAGAGAAGGAAATGGCGTTGATTGAATGCTATGTGGGGTTGAGTATAGTAGTATATATAGGCAGGTAAAACCATGTGCACGCAGTATTGGTATGGTGATAATACCACAATATCATCGTGTTAGTTGACTTGCTTTTGGCTGAACCCATATATGCCTAAAACATGAGAAGCCATCATCAAATAAATGATCTAGATCACCAACCCATGGACCACCCCATTACAAATTACTTAAAGGTTGATGATTTGAGTAAACGTGCACGTGTTTTGTGTGTAGGCCCGTCTATCAGTAAAACATTTCCTAGACTATTGTACAAAAATCATATGGTCGGATGATCCAATCCTGCTTTGATTGGGCTTATTTCTATAACCATCATTTTTTTATATGCCGTTGGACTTTTTTTTTTTTTTTTTTGGTAAAAGATGTCAAACATTAGAAATAAAACGCCATTGATCAAGTGGTAATATTTGTCAAATCAGTATGGGTTTTCTGGCCTTTTCTTTACATATGATAGGCGAGGCCCAGTTCCTTTTTGTCGGGCTGCCTGAATGTACAGTCCAATTCCTCATGAATGAAAATTTGGTGGATCATTCTACTTTTCTTTTTTAAAAAAATATGATGTTTCATGGCAGTCCGTGAGATGAGTAGTGTTGGACCTAATGAAGTCTGGATCAATGAATTGGATTGTGTAAGTGTTCAAATGCAACTACGATCACTATAA